>CM057452.1:1457190000-1457790000 GCA_016271365.2 Neoceratodus forsteri
GTGATTCCCATTAAGTTTTGCACGTGCCATCAGGGACCAAAGGTCCCTTGATGCAGCAAGTTTCATTCTGATCAGATGTGTGAGTACGGAGAGAATGTAAAAAAATGTGTAAATTACCGTTCTTTGTCAAATTCTTTGTCACGCTGCTGCGCAAAAACAGTCGGGTCACAGTCGTGCCTTTTGAAGATTTGGTGAAAAAATATGAATCCATTCAAAACTTATTAAATTTTGAAATTTCCCATTATTTTTCAATGGGAAAAGTTAGATGTTCACCTCGAAAAAGGATTCTTTGTCGCAAATGGGAAATCTTTTTTCATGCCTTTTGGACTTTAATAACTTCACAACCACTCAACCAATTTGAAAGACATTTTGCATGCGCTATCAGGGACTGAAGGTCTCTTGATGTGCCAAGTTTCATTCCAGTCAGATGCGTGGGTACAGAAATACAGAGTATCAAATGTGAAAATTACAGTTTTTTGTAAATTCTTTGTCACACCGCTGCGCAAATATGGCTTGGGATTTTGGTCTGACATTTTTAGGGTAGAAAGGTCTTGGCTCACAGATGTGCCTTTTGAAGATTGGGTGAAAAAATATGAATCCATTCAAAACTTATTACATTTTGACATTTTCCACTATTTTCAATGGAAACAGTTGTGAGCCTCAAAACAGGATTCTGTTTCGCAAATGGGCAACCTGTGTCGCAAATGAGTAATCCTTTGTTGCAAATAGGGAATCTTTTTTTTGTGCTACCACCATCTTGTTTTTTCTTAGTGAGGCAAACAAAGTAAAAAAACAAAAGGTTTTTTTTTTTTTTTACTTTCTATTTTTATCCACCTTCTCACCCCGGAGCTACGTGTCTTCAGGAGACACCACTCACCACCCCGTGACTTGCCTTACCTGATTCCCCAAGAGTTCCCTCCATGGAGCCACGGCTATACCCCCCAGGCGAGTACGGGACGGTACAGGACGTGCCAATGCTTCAATATCTTGTCAGGGTGCCCCGGTGGTCAGGCATTAGGGTTGGCGCTCTGGTGCTCCATCTACCCATGCTCCGGAGGTGTCTTTTCCCCTTTCTAAGGAAGTGGCCGGCGCCCTGACATCAAGGCATTACGCCGATGACCGCCTCTCCCAGTCCTTTCTTGTACGTGCTCCTGCACTTGCTGTTCCTCTGGTCTCCACCAGAGGCCAGCCAAGCACCGGGCGATTGCCCCTCCCTCCTGGGAGAGGAGAGTTGTCCCTCGGACGCTCAATCTTCTCCCTCCCCTGCCGACCCCCGATGACCCAGTCTCGTGCCCGAAGCCAGGTCGCCAGCGTGACACGAGGTGTGGCGTCTGGCACCTCAACCCTCAGTACCACCAGGCCGGCTCATATGTCTTTTTAAGTAACCACACGTGTTTTGCTAATTGGGATCTGTTCTATCGGATTCTGGTGTTAAGTTTTTTCATAAAATCACCTGAAAAATGTTTGTTTTTTTTTTGTTTTTTTTTTTTTTAACATGCTGAAATCTGCAAAAAAAAAAAAAAAAAGAATCACGAAACAGGATTCTGCTTCTTAATCTACAAAGAAGGATTTTTCTTTTTTGCAAATTGTAAAAAAGAAAGCTCAAAACAAGAATATGTTTCGCAATTTGCAAAAACAGAATTTTTATGCATTTTTTTGTCACTTTACAGTTAAATGGTTTGGAACTTGGTTTGAAATTTTCAGGGTACAAAGGGATGTGCCTTTTGCTGGTTGGGTGAAAGCAGATTACTTTGCTCTGGCGTCTGGGGTTTAAACTTTCCTTTGTTTCCCATACGATAACATTGTAATGTGAGGTGTACATAGTCGTTTCTTTGTCACCCCGCTGTGAAGACATGGCTTCCAATGATTGTATGAAATTTTCAGGGTACAAAGGGCTTGCCCTACAGATGTGCCTTTTGTTGGTTTGGTAAAAAGATATTCATTTGGTGTGGAGTTATACAGTTTCAAATTTTCCTGCGATTCCCATAGGATAACACTGCAATGTGATGTCTTTCATTGGTGCTGCGCAGCACTGGATGAGCACATGACTACAATAGCTTTATAATTATGGCTGGATGGGAAATGCACGGCCCTACTCCCACATGCAAATATGGATACTACTATGGACTAATCAGAGCACAGGGCCCAGATGGCCCTGCGCTCCCACGGGGAAATAAGGTTATGATTACAATACTCAAAAAATTATGGATGGATACTAAACTTCATTAATGCACTAGTTAGGGTTCCAGCATCAAAAATAGGGAAATGTCATGTTAGTGTTTCCAACCCTAACACCCCAGCCCCACCCTACAGGCAGCAATAGGCGCGGGGTGTGTCTTGGAGTTGTCAACCCTAATAGTCACCCCATTCTCATATGCTGTATCCATCACAGCTTATTTACTCATGGAATGGGGTGAACGTTAGGGTTGACATTATTATGCCACTAGTGTGTGTGTATTATATACACTTTGCAAAAAACTAAGTTAAGGTACCAGTTAGGGTGGCTTAATGCAAAAAAAGTCAGGAAATGGGGCATTAGGGTTTGCAATGCTAACTCCCCACCCCCACCCTACAGGCAACAACAGGAAAACGCATAAGGGTTTCACCTCTCTTGCATCTTCGCAAAGCACTCATGGGGTGTGGGTGGGGTTGTCAACACTAATGCTCACCCCATTCTCATATACTGTACCCATGTCAGCTTATTTACTGAAGGAACAGCGGGTTATTACAGCAAGCATGTGCCAAGTCACTCAAAAACAGACGCTCCCTCATTGACTGTCCATCTCCTCCTGGCAGGCTGAACAGTTCTGGAAACATGGCGGCTCCGTATTCCCAGTAGCGAGAAGCCGCCAGACCGAGAGTACTCGTCTTTTTTTTTTCTTTTAATTAAATAGTGCTGCACCCACTACAACAATAAAAAAATCTATCTGGTTGATCCTGCTATTCAGCAGCCGCAATGGACACCAACTGCCAGCGGGCACGGCTCCGACCGTGGCTAACTGAGGTAAGCATGATCTGTCACTATGGGACAAAAAAAAAAACAAACACAAAATGCAGCTCTACAAAAAGGATGGTGGGGGGAAGAGAGAGAGCTTACGTGTGCATGTGTGTATGTGTTACACATACTTACAGGATTCGGGCTGGAAAAACAATTGCTGACCAGCAAGATGGAAAAGTGTGCACATGAGAATTGAATGCACACCCTCAGTGTGGGATGCTTTAATAAACTTCTGAGGGTTTATGTAACATCCTACTCCTCAGGTGTGCATTAAATTCTCATGTCACACACTTTCCCATCCTTTATTCTATATGACTCACATGTGGTCTGTGATACCTCAAATATCTTCCTGAACAGAAACCCACAGGTGTTGTATAAAATATTATTTATTTGAAAAGGTTTCACCAAGAAAGACGACATGAGCTGCAAACAGCTTGTTTCCAGAAGCGTCTTGGGGGAGGGGTTACATAGGTGGGTGGGCAACAAAGGAACAAATACATGCTAAATACACACAGTGCAACAGAAGTACAATTCATTACAAACCTAGACAAGGAATAGAGCTAAAACCAACAGAATTGTTAAGGCACACAACATACATAAGCACAAGAGTACTAACAGGTTACAAGGAAGGTATAGACCAACGGTAGTATACCTTAAAGTGTTTGAAGTGGCAGGTTGAGTACCAAGTGCTACGTCAAGAGATACAGCAGTAGTGAAAAACAGACCAAAGGGGGAGTGGGATACAATCAGGGGGAGGGCGAGTGCAGGAAGGGGGAGGGCAGGTCAGGACTTACACCCCTTCACGATGCTGAGAACCCTGCAAGGGGGCAAGGACCTGGCAAGGAAAGAGGTAAGAGAGGGAGTGGGAGAGGAGGAGGGTGTTAGGGAGTGACAGAGGCTGCCGACAGAGAAACTTAAAAGATTTAGGATGAGGAAACAGGGAAAAGGAAAAGGAAGAAGTGGGGATGCTGGGGGTTAGAAATTTAGTAGATAGCGAGGGCGTTAGGTGCAGTTGCAACAGCGAACAGTGTGCTTCCGGAGGAAAAGAGATAAAGGAAGACAGGACTGAGCGGAGCAGATTTCTAGAGGGAGGGAATTCCAGATATTAGCAAATTTGTATGAGACGGCGAGACCTGATGAAGTGCGTTGTGGAGGAGGTTAAGAGTTTGATGTGAGAATGTATGGAGGGTATAGCAGGAGGGGAGTAATATTTACACAATAGTGGCATAGTAGTGTCAACCCTAACGCTCACCCCATTCCATGAGTAAATAAGCTGAGATGGGTACAGCATATAAGAATGGGGTGGCCGTTAAGGTTGACAACCACAAGGCACATCCCACCACGCCTGTTGCTGCCTGCACGGTGGGAGTGGTGTGTTAGGGTTGGAAACCCTAGTATGACATGTCCCTACCTTTGACACTGAAAGCCTAACTAGTGCATTAACAATGTTTTTGCAACAAATATATATATATTATATATATATGTATATATAATATATATATATATATATATATATATATATATATATATATATATAGAGATAGTACAGCCATACAGTAAATATTGCTGCTATTTACCTAAGTGCCATCTGACCTCATGACATTACAAGGGCAAAGCCACAAGTGAGGTCTTTGCGGTCAAATGTCATGAAGGTAAATATCAGCAGTATTCACTGTATGGCTGTGGCATGCGTCATTTTGCAATATTTCCCCCTATTTAGGCAAAAACACACCATATCATTCATTTACTGACCTTTCTGTTTGAATAATCTGTATGTTCGGTGACCCACTCTTATTTTAGCCACCCAAAGTGAAAGCACTTGAAGTACAGGTCAACTCGTGCAAAGACGAATTTATCTTTTTGTTTGCTTTTTGTTACGCAGCATCTTATTTTTAGATGTTTTTAACAGATGGGTGTGATATTAACTTGAGAATGTAAATCATTTAGAAAAACAAGTAGTCTAAAATACTTTCATTATTGCTTGAAAAGAACAGTCTAGACTCGGAGATTGCGCACCACAACAACTGGTGATGCGCATGCTCAGAGTCTCGGCTGTTCTTTTCAGGCAACAATTAAAGTATGCTGGAAAGCTCTTTTTCCTAAACGATTTACATTATCAAGTTAATTTCATACCCTCTATTAAATAGTGCATAAATACGATGCTGCACATAAAAAGTGAAAAACTCAGCCTTGCAAGAGCTGGCTAGCACTTCAGACACTCTTTGGCAGTGTGCACGTCCGGGTGATAAGAATATAGCGGCTTGCATAAAATACTGAATGATTTTATTTTAAATCAAGTTTTATTGAAAAAATGCTATAAAGTACAGAGTACAGCAGACAATATAGCAGGCATTACAATATATTGGCACCTACAGTACAGAAGAAAGTCCAAATATGCTAGGAATGTGGAGCCCTGAATGTCTGGATGTCCTCAGAAGTGGAAAACCAGAGACACCATGGTCTGAGTTATTCAAATATAACATAAAGCCAATAAGAAACATCTCTATACAATTAATACACAACTCAGAAAGCCAAGAGACTGGATGTTCATAGTGAAACATAACCAGAAAGCATCAGTACTGTACACCATAATAAAATCTATATATTAACAAAATAAAACACACTGTGTATCCACTTCGTTTATGTCCAACTTCAAGGAATATAATCAGGGTTAATATTCAATTGAAACAACACCCATTAGCATCAAAATCCCCTCCCCCTTTCTCTCTAGTCATGGATTGAATGGTAATTTCTTATTTGCTCTGTTTGCTCTCTCACTTATAAATGCCTCGTGATTAGCCTGCTTCCAGGGCAGCGCACAAGCTGTTAGTGACCTTACATTCACTCGGAAATACTGAAAAACCAAATGCGTCTCTTACATGCACCACTGTGCCTCACAACCTGTTGGAAACATAGAACACAGAAATATAGACTTTGACGGCAGATAAGGACCACTTGGCCCACCTAGTCTGCCCATTTCCCTACCTAATGGATAAGCTGCAGGTTTTAGTTAACCAACAGCCTGCTTCTTCCTACCCCTCACTATAACTGCCTTATGTCTGTCCCTTGTATTTTTGAATTCCCCCACTGTGTTTGACCCCACAACCTCCTCAGGGAGGTGGTTCCATGTGTCTACCACCCTCTCTGTGAAAAAAAAAAAACATCCTCACATTGCCCTTGAACCGTCCCCCTCTATCTTCAAATTGAGACCCCTTGTTCATGCGCATCTCTTTTTCTGAAAGATGCTCCCGTCTTGGACTTTGTTGAGTCCCTTGCGGTACTTGAACATTTCTATAATGTCCCCCCCACCCTTTCCTCAACAGTATACATATTAAGCACTTTTAGTCTCTCTTTGTATGGCTTCTCTTGCAGACCCTGCGCCATTTTAGTTGCCATTCTCTGGACTGCCTCCATCCTTTCTATGTCCCTGCGGAGATGGGGTCTCCAGAACTGTACGCAGTACTCCAGATGGGGTCGCACCAACTGCTTGTACAGAGGGATAATAACTTCCTGTTTTCTACTGGTGATGCCCTCTCCCTATACATCCTAGTATCTCCCCAGCCATCCTTCTCACATTGCTTACCTACCTTAAGGTCATCTGATATGACTACCTCCAGGTTCCTCTCCATTTTTGTTGTTGTTAGTCCACCCCCCCCCCCATTGTGTACTCTTCCTCTGGGTTTTTGTTTCCCAGGTGCATTATTTTGCACTTTTTTGCACCGAATCTAAGCTGCCATACATTTGACCATTCCTCCAACCTTGCCAAGTCCCTTCTCATCCTTTCCATCCCTCCTTGTGCATCAGCCCTGTTGCAGATCTTTGTGTCATCAGCAAAGAGGCATTCTTTTCCTTCCAGCCCCTCTGCAATGTTTCCTATAAAGACATTAAAGAGGACCGGTCCCAGTACTGAACCCTGAGGTACCCCACTAGTAACCCCCCTTTCTTCAGAGTGTACTCCATTTACTATTACCCTCTGTGTCCTGTTGTCCAGCCAGTTTGTTACCCAGGCTACCACCCTGGGACCCACTCCCAGTCTGGCCAACTTGTTTATTAATCTTCTGTATGGGACTGTGTCAGGTGCCTTGCTACAGTCTAGGTAGGCCATATGCACAGCCCCTTCCTGGTATGCTACTTTGGTCACCCAGTCAAAGAAATCTATTAGATTCATCTGACATGACCTTCCCGCTGTGAATCCATGCTGCCTTGAGTCCTGTGTCCCACTGGCCTCTAGGTACTCAATGATTCTTTATTTCAGAAATCATTCCATCATTTTCCCTACCACTGAGATCAAGCAAACAGGTCTGTAGTTTTCAGCCTCTGCCTTGCTCCCACTTTTGTGAACAGGAATCACATCTGCCCTCCTCCAGTCCTCAGGTACCACACCATCCTCCCATGATTTGTTAAAAAGGGTAGTCAGTGGTGTCACTAGGTCTCTCCTTATCTCTTTTACAATTCTGGGGTGAATCCCATCAGGCCCCATTGCTTCGTCCACCTTGAGTTTTAGGAGTTCTTTCACAACTCTTTCTTCTGTGAATGGACTGGTATCAACCCCCGTGTCCAGAGTGCTTCTATTGTTTGGTTTAGGTACCTCCCCCATTTCTTATGACCTTAAGGTTAGCAAGCAATGTGAGAAGGCAGTAGGGAGGGCTGGGGGATACTGGGATATATAGGGAGAGGCATCATCAACAGAAAATAGGAAGTTGTTATCCCCCTGTACAGACAGTTGGTGAGACCCCATCAGGAGTACTGCGTCCAGTTCTGGAGACCCCATCTCCGCAAGGACATAGACAGGATGGAGGCAGTTCAGAGGAGGGCAACTAAAATGGTGCAGGGTCTGCAAGAGAAGCCATATGAGGAGAGGCTAAATGAGCTTAATATGTATACCCTTGAGGAAAGGAGGGAGAGGGGGGACATGATAGAAATGTTTAAGTACCTCAGTGGAATTAAAGTCCAAGAGGGTAGCATCTTTCAGAAAAAGACGTGCAAGAACAAGGGGACACAATTTGAAGATAGAGGAGGGACGGCTCAGGGGCAATGTGAGGAAGTATTTTTTCACAGAGAGGATGGTGGACACATGGAACAGCCTTCCTGAGGAAGTTGTGGGGTCTAAAACTGTGGGAGAATTCAAGAATGCATGGGACAGACATAAGGCAATTTTTGTGGTTGGCAGGAAGAAATAGGCTGTTGGTTAAATAGGATCTGCAGTTTATCCTCTAGGTAGGGAAATGGGCAGACTAGGTGGGCCAAGCGATCCTTATCTGCCGTCAAAGTCTATGTTTCTATGTTTCTTCTTTTGTGAATACTGAGCTTAAGTATTGGTTCAGCATCTCTGCCTTTTCACAGTCTCCCTCTGCCCACCTCCTCTCCCCTTTATTAAGCCTCACTATCCCTCAATTGGTCTTTCTTCGTTCCCTGATGTACCTATAAAAGGTTTTATTCCCCTTCTTAACTAAGTTGGCTGTCTTTTCCTCAGTTTGGGCCTTCGCTATTCTGACCGCCTTCCCCACTTCCTTCTGCTTTAACTGATGCAGTTCTCTGTCCTGCTCCTTCTGTGATTCCTTGTACTTCCTGAATGCTAACATTTTCCCCTTAACCTTCCCTACCACCTCCTTTGAGAACCATAGTGTTTTTTTACTTCGCTTTGTTTATTTGCTTCACACAAAGGCTTGTTGCCCCTGTGATGACAGTTTAGATTTTTCCCCATTGTTCTTCCACCTCTCCTTCCTGCTCACTTGCTAGTGCATTCCTTAGGCACTCACCCATTCTGGCAAAGTCAGCCCTCTTAAAGTCCAGTACCTTTGCCTTTGTTCCTTAACTAAAAATAACTATTCAACATACAGAAAAAATGAGTTACTAAGCAGAAATGTTTTTAATCAAGACTTTTATTAGGTGTTTAACGCTCACTCCACTCGCTGCTGGTGAAGTGAACTCAGTTTCGAATTACTGATAGTTGCAGGCCCTCAGCAAGAGCTAGCTGCCTCAGTGTTCAAAGAGACACAGCAGGCTGTTTTGTGCTGAACTTTTGCAGTGCAGAAACATCCATTTATGTCAGAGATGCCTATAGCGAGAATATCTTGGTTCATAGCACAAGAATAACACTGTTATGCGCACTTTAAAAGCTACATAGGTGTTACACAAGTGTATGTGAGTGTGTGAGAGCACAGGTGTTACATAAATGTGTGTGTTATGTGAGAGAGAGAGAGTGAGTGTGTGTGCGCATGTGCCTGTGTATATGTACATACAGTATACAGTGGATAGGCAATGGGCTGACTCAAAATATACAATTTATCTTCAACTGTGACGGTGCAAGACCATAACTCATGAGTGGCACAGCCACTAGTGATGAGTGAGTTACGGAAGTCCTCCCCACTCAAAAGTGATAATAAATTGCCTGTTTTGAGTCAGGTTGTTGTATATTTGATATAATATATCTACAACAGTAGTTTACAAGTTATAGCTTTTAAAAAGCAGCTGACACGATGGCCCAGGACCTGAAATAACAATAAATTAAACTTTTCTGTGCAGGGGTTATAAAGTATTTTAAAATTACATGAAGTGCAATCTCACTTCCTCATCGATCCCTAGATACAGAGTGCCTGCCACAGCACCGCCCACAAAACCACAATTTAATGATATGAAGTAGAGAAGGGACTGCAGGGCTATAGATAGCAATATAACGCTATTAGGAGCAGCAGTGGCATTTAGGTGATACTCATATCATTTATAGGTAATTGTGCATGTTACTGGAGCAGTACCATGTACCAATCGTAACACCCCACCCCCCAGCCGCATGCAAGGACAGGTGTACCTTGGCATTTCAAACCCTCATGCTCACCCCATTCTCTTATTCTGTACCCATGTTACCTTACTTAGTCTTGGAATGGGGTAAGCATGAGGGTTCAAAATGCCACAGTACACCCGTCACACCTATGCCTGCATGCAAGGTGGGGGTGGGGTGTTACGATTGGAAGTCGAGGGTGTGGATGAGGTGTTGGGAAGCCTAATTTCCCCTTACTCCTGTTCCTGCATGCACAGTGAGAGTGGGGCCTTACGCTTGGGAACCCTAAGGTTGCACTTCCCTACTTTTAATCGTTCAACCCTAATGGTGCATTAACGAAGCATTTTGCAATGAATTTCCTTATATTTTCAGATAAACTCAGCCATTGTTAGTAGTTTTTTCACCAAATTTTCAACATGGCCTTTTTGGAACCCCACCTCATGAACAGTGCCACTGTCATTTCGTTCACTGGTTCTAAAAGGTGATTTTGCAGAGAGACCGCACCATTCTGTGCCACAGTAGCGAAAACACCTTTCGAGCAGGATGAGAAGAATGACAGCTGTACTATTCATAAGGTGGTGTAAAAAATTGTCAGTCTCGAAAACTTGGGAGTCAAAATATTTTAAGTCACTAAAGTTATGCACCTACGAAGAACCTGTGCAACTACACGCCAGACCAGAATATTTTTAGATTTTTTTCATCTAAATTTTCAACATACTAAGTACCCACTTCATGAATACTGGCACTATCATTTACGCAATCGGTCCCGAAGGTGATTCCGCGCCTTCACCACAAAATCACCTCTTGGGGCTGATGTGGAATAGCGGTGCCAGTGTTCATGAGGCGGGGTCCCAAAAAGTCCATGTTGAAAATTTGGCGCACAAATTCCTAAAAAATGGCCTAGATATCAACATAAGTCAAAAATGCCATTGACTACCATTATAGGGCACTTACCTTTATTCTTCAGTTCGCAGTTCAGCTTTGAAGAGTGCAGACGTGTCCCAGTCCACAGAAGATGACAGCAGACAACCAGCAGAGGTATGTATAGGGTAAGAGGGAGGTGGGTGTCCAATAGGAGAGTGTGGATGGGGGGGGTGCTGAGCAGCGACGACGAGGGATGGTTTTCTTTGTTTCAGAGGGAAAAAAAGTAAAGACATCATGGGACTGTTTTCTTCTTTTCAGGTAACTGAAAAAATATTATTTGTGGACACTGGGAGTGGGCTTTCCAGTGTCCAAAAGTAGTTAGGGGACGGTGCCTGTTAATGCCCACACAGGGATTGGGCAGCCCGATGTCAGCAGCGTTGCAGGATGGTTTTCCTTTTTATATTTTATATATATAAGTAATAGGTGTGGACATAAATCCTATGTAATAAATCTGTGTATTTGAGCTACTATGTGTATAAATGTGAAATTTCACATTTATACATATAGTAGACATCATCATAGATTTATACACATAGTAGCTATGTCACAATCACTCCAGAACTCATTTAGAATGTGCCGCATCAGTACCAGTTCTAACCATATTCAAATGCAAATAACTTTAAAATGAAAAAAGATAGCATGGTACTGTGAGCATGAAAATTATTCAGCACAACATTTTCTACAAAATGAGTGGTGTTTCATTTATAAGTACCTTATAGATTTATTCATAATTAGCAAAAAACAGCAGAAAATTCATTTTTGTTACATTTTTTGACAAACAAATGCAAATAATTTTAAAACAAAAAATAATAGCATAGTACTATGAGCACAGAAGTTGTTCAGCACAAAAATATCTACAAAAATGAGTGGTGTTTCTTTATAGATATCTTTTTGCTTTTTTTTTAATAATTAGCAAAAAAAAGCTGAAAATTCTATTTTATCTCATTTTCAACAAACAATGCGAAATAACTTCAAATGGAAAGGTAGCATAGGTATTGTGAACATGCCATTTGCTCAGCACAAGTTTTCACAAAATGATGGACGTTTCACTTAATCAGCAACCACTACGCTACAGTGAACATACACTAGGAAAGTCAAAAAGTCCCAGAAATTATCATTTAAAAAGATAAACTCCAAAGCAAATGTCCTCAGACCGACAGCATTGTCTGCATAAATGAATACATGTGAGCTGTAAACAAATGATCCATTCTTGTGCTGTTTGACCTTGGACACCTCACCCTGGCTTACACCACTCGTGAAGTTCCCAGAGGTCAAACAGCACTTGTGCAGATAAATCATTTATCTGACAGCTCACCGTTGTATATTTCATTTATACAAAAGGGATGCTTTCTGTCAGTGCAGGGTCATTTGCTTTTGACTGTTTATCTTCTTTAAATGATAATTTCTGGGACTTTTTGTTAACTTTCCTAGTGAATATCCACCTAGTGTAGTGGTTGCTTTTAAATGAAACACCACTCATTTTGTTGAAAACTTTATGCTGAACAAAAGGCATGCTCACAGTACTATGCTACTTTTTCATTTTAAAGTTATCTGCATTTGTTTGTTGAAAAAGTGGATACCAAATTGAACTGCCTGCTGTTTTTTTTACTAATTATTAAAACAAAAACTAAAAGGGATCTATAAATGAAACACCACTCATTCTGTAGATAATTTTGTGCTAAACAACTTTCATGCTCACAGTACTATGCTATCTTTTTTCGTTTTAAGGTTATTTGTATTTGAATATAGTTAGTACTGGTACTGAGGCTAAACATTCTAAATGAGTTCCAGAGTGATTGTGACATATCTACCATGGCCCGGATATTCAAACTGCGCCAGGCTTGGCGCAAGCATGGGTGCAGCTCAACTTGGCTGCGCAGGGGTGTGGCCTGGGTAATATTCAACGGAGCTGCACTATGGCTCAGCAGCTTTGAATATCACACCCTGGCCACCCCCACTGTGCATGGCGCAGTGGCACTGCGCCAGCTCAGGTAGCCAGAGTGGAGCATGGAAATGCGCTAGCGTAAGTGCCACTGCACCATTCACAGCACCTGCGATATTCAAAAGGGGACATGCAAATGGTGCCATAATTTATGCAAGGCGCACATGGGGCCATTTGCATGTCATTATGGCCCCATTTGCATCCCATTATCATGCAGGTGCGCCGATCCCCAAGGACTTGCGCCTGGTGCCCTGCCAGGCAGCAGCCGTCGGGGACTGATGCCCCTTGCAGCCCGATTGCAGGCATTTGTTTAAATATAAAGTCCTCGTCCAATATCCCTGGTGGTCCAGTGGACTGTTGTTCACCCGATCGCGGGCATTTGTATAAGAAAAGGAGAATTATTGCACTATCCCTGGTGGTCCAGTGGACCGCTGTTCACCTGATCGCGGGCATCTGTACAAGAAAAGGAGAATTATTGCAACATCCCTCCCTGGTGGTCCAGTGGACCACTATGTGCCTGATCGCGGGCATCCGTTTTAATTAAAAAAAAAAAAAAAAACGGTCCAACATCCCTGTGGTCCAGTGACACTTTCCGCCTGGACATCAAGGGCACTGTACCCAAAGAAAGGACTACTATCCTGGTGGCCTAGTGCACCCTGTCCCCACCCGCCCACTGAGCCCCACCACCGCCTCCCCACCCCGTGAGCCGGGCGGGCAGCAGCAGCACCCACCCACCTGCCGCCCGTCACTCACGAATGAAGGTAGTTGCAGCGCCTATTGGCTCACGCCAGAACCAATGGGCGGTAACCCACTGGAAGCTGCAGTCAGCCGGGCAGGTGGGTGCTGCCACCACGCTGACGGGGGCGGGTGGTGGGGCCAGTGGGCGGGTGGGAGGGTTACCACCAGACCACCAGGGATATTGGTCCTTCTTTGGGTACAGATGCCTGCGATCGGGCGGAAAGCGGTCCACTGAACCACCAGGGATATTGGACGGGGGCGGGGGTTTATTAGAATGGATGCCCGCGATCAGGCACATAGCGGTCCACTGGACCACCAGGGATAGTGCAGTAATTCTCCTTTTCTTATACAGATGCCTGCAATTGGGCCAACAGCGGTCCACTGGACCACCAGGGATAGTGCAATAATTCTCTTTTTCTTATACAGATGCCCGCGATTGGGCGAACAGCGGACCACTGGACCACCAAGGATAGTGCAATAATTCTCCTTTTCTTATACAAATGCCCGCGATCAGGCATGGGGGGGCACCAGCAGATGCAGCCGGAACTCGGGTGGCCACCCACAGGTGGCAGCTGCCGTGTTGCGCCCTGCAACGCGGCAGCTCACCTGTGGGTGGCCATCAGTTGTTCCTTTTTTTGGCTTAACTTCGGCAGGCTAAGTAGGAGTTGCGCGATGAGGCTGCACATCCCGGACTGAATATCGGGCTGTGCAGGTTATGCATGGAACGCCTCTCTACCTGTGCCTATACATATATTACTGATGCGCTCTGGGCGATCAGGATTTGTGCAGCGCATTTTCCCTTATGAATATCACGCCATGGCAAGATTGTGGCTGGCATTGCGCAACAAAACTGTGATAATGCGTCTATGTGTATAAATGTGAGATTTCACATTTATACACATAGTAGCCCAGATTTATCACGTAGGATTTATGTCCACACCTACTGGATAAATACATATACACACACACACACACACACACACACACACAACACACACACACACAGACACATTATAGGGGCTGCATTGGCAATTCAATGTTAAACCCAATTCATCTGCACCTTAAGAACTTTGCTGTCATTTGACGAATTAGCACAAAACTTGGCATGCGCGGTCAGGCTGTCAGAGTCAAAATGTGTACAGTTTTGTAATGTCATCTGGTACAGTTCTCAAGATATGATCTGACAAACAAACAACGAAGTGGACGTACACCTGATCAGCGGGGGCCCTCACCTGTACACATCCCAGGATTTACAGGCACCTCTGGGAGGATTAGATTATATACATGGGATAAAGTGACAATACCCGAGCCCGTCAAGACATTGCAGAACCCCGCAGCAAGCCATCTCACTCAGAAAGGAGCTGGCCGCATCGGGGGTTGTTGCTGGAGGTGCCGGAGCTGCATCGGAGGTAGCGTTGAGGAGGAAGGCATCGGGGCTGCGTCGGCAGCCGAAGAGTGAAGAAGGGGCACTGGATTCGACTTCCCGGCAGCTGTAGTCAGTAGCAGGCCAGGGTTAGAGGAGCTGCGAGAGGAGGACATCGGGGAGGATTCCCAGTTGCTGCAGTTGGCAGTGGGCCAGGGTTAGAGGAGCTGCGAAAGGAGGGCATCGGGGAGGATTCCCAGCGGCTGCAGTCGGCAGTGGGCCAGGGTTCGAGGGAGCTTCTGAGCTGGTGGACCAATCAGGAGAGAGGGCGCCCAAATTTAAACTGCGCCTGGACTGCAGAAGTCTGACCCAGCCATCTCACTCAGAAAGGAGCTGTAAGTTGCTGGCCGTATCGGGGGTCGCTGCTGGAGGTGCATCGGAAGTAGCGTTGAGGAGGAAGGCATTGGGGCTGCGTCGGCAGCTGAAGAGTGGGCACCGGATTCGACTTCCTGGTGGCTGTATTCGGCAGCGGGCCAGGGTTAGAGGAGCTGCGAGAGGATGACATCGGGGAGATTCCCGGCATCTGCAGTGGGCCAGGGTTAGAGGAGCTGCGAGAGGAGGGCATCGGGGAGGATTTCCCGCAGCTGCAGTCAGCAGTGGGTCAGGGTTCAAGGGAGCTTCTGAGCTGGTGGACCAATCGGAAGAGAGGGCGCCAAATTTAAACTGCGCCTGGACTGCAGACGTCTGACCCAGCCAACTCACTCAAAAAGGAGCTATAATTGTGTCCCACACCACCCACCCCGGCCCCGGCCTCTATTAAATGGTCTGTGGGGGGCAGATCCTTGGGGAGAGTATGGTGTGATTGACTGGGACTGAGCAATAAGTAGCTTGGATTGGTTGTAGGATTGAGGGAGTAGGGCATTAGATTAACAAATCGTGTTGCTGGGTACTTGTTACTTGTTGCAGGGTAGAGGGGGATGGGCATTGGTTTAACTTATTGTGTGGCTGGGTACTATGTGTGGGGTTCATATTGTTTGCACCCAAAATGAGGGGGGATGTGGGGGAAATTAGATCGGGCATTTTTGGAAGGGTGATTGGATGTACGGGATGTGGGGCTGCCATAATATTGAACTAGGCATGGAGGTTCGGTGGGTACCCAGTGTGGTTTAAACTGAAGGGTTTTAGGGATGAGATCAGAGGACTCAGAAGGCAGCTGGAAGTAGGGAGGGGCGAGAGATGGAGAGATAAGGTGAGGTACGGATCAAGTGTGAGTAGATGTGGCCAACGTCTGATTGGCATGTATCAGGGGGCTAGTGGACAAGGCAGAAAGAATTTATCTCAGAGGTTGGGGGGGGGGATCAAATGGCTTCTCTGGAGGAGTGGGGGGACAACGTCATTTTGGCAGTTCTCGGGTGACTAGTGGACATGGAAAAAAGGATTTATATCACAGGTTGGGGTGGATCATATGGCTACTCTGGGGGTGTAGGGGGCGGAGTAAGCAACATACAGGAAGCATGCTATAGGGAGGGGACTGCTCAGAGGGACAGGATAAGGGAGGGTGAGTTAGAAGTGAGCAAAATGGGGGAGAGCATCAAACTTACAAACCGTTTCACCATACTATACCCGGGTGATGAAGTGGAGGAAGATGGTGGGAGGTGGGAGCAAGTGGATAGGGAGAGTTTGGTCAGCAGGCAAGGGGAGGGTGACGGAGGAGGAGCTTGAACCAAAGGAAAGGACTGAGGAGGAGGGACATGAGTCTGTGTTGGAGGGTAATGGATAGATGGGGGGCACATGAGAGAGGATAGGGTGGAAGGAGGTAAGATTGGAGATAGGCCGGTGAACAGGTTGGGGAATTTAATGAGGAGGGGGCAATAAGGAGTTCCCTAGTTAGGTCAGATTCCAGATATGTATCGCTAGGTGAGGTGGAGATTACGGTAGGGAGGAATATAGCAGATGGGGTGGGAAGTGCAGGTCCAAAGGAGGATGGGGAAGCAGTGGGAGGTTACTCGGGTGGGGGATTGGAGTTTTTTAGATCAAAAAGGGAGACGGGGATGGATCTGGTGGGGCAAACTCTGGACACCCAGAAGATTGGGGGGGCGAGGAGTAAACTGGCAGTTGCAGGTAAATGGAGTATGGTAGGGCTCGCAAATGAGGGTGGCCCCCCGAATGATGGGGAGGGGAGGAACAAGCAGGGGGTTACTGACAGAAGGAGGAGCCTCGATAGTACTAAACGGGCTAATAAAGACCCTCAGATTGATGGGAGAGGTAGAAGCAAGTAAGGGTTTGATGTTAGAAGGAGGAATCTGGAAGGACTAAAGAGGGCTAATAAAGTGGGGGATGAAGTGAAGGTGATATTGCTGGGGGATTCCATGATCGGGGTATTCAGTGGGAGAGGGAGGGGGAGAATAACAGCAGACCTGTCAAGGCTAAATGTATGGCAGGTCTATCCATACACAAGGTCAAATTCCACCTATACTCGTTGGCATTGAATTGTGGGGGATCCCCAGACTTCCTAGTACATTTGGGGACAAATGATTTGGAAGGGAATAGTGAGCTAGAAATACAGGCTAGATTCAGGGAGCTGGCAAGGGTTTGTCACTCTACAGGAAGTAAAATTTCTTTCTCTGAGATTCCGCCAGTACCTAGGGCATCTGGTGAGACTAAGCTAAAACTTAGAGAGATGAATAAGTGGCTCAGAGGTTGGTGCAGGGCAGAGGGGTATGGGCTGGTAGGGGACTGGGGGGATACTTGGGAGGATAAGGGGCTATATGCCAGGGATAGGCTACACCTCAATATGGAGGGGAGAGGAATCTTGAAATTAAAACTTGCTGGTTTTACTGCCAAGAGGTGGGGTTTAAACTTGTAAAGGGGGGGTCTAATATTAATAAAAAGACCCCAGGGGGGCTGTTTGAGGGTCCAGGTCTGGGGCACGTGAGGAGTGGAAGAGATTATGTTAAGAATTCTAGGAAAACTGGGTAGAAAAGGGATTGCGCAGAGTTGAGGGGACTGGAGAGAGAGGAGAAGTTGGGGTGGAGGACAGTCCTGATCAACGCCAGGAGTGTGAGCAATAAAATGCCTGAACTCCAAGCTATGTTGGTTGAGGGAACAGCGGATGTGGCAGCAATTACAGAGACATGGGCCACTCAGAGAAATCAGTGGGATCTAAACTTGGAGGGTTACAGGATATTCAGGAAAGACAGGGGAGTGGGAAGAGGGGGAAGGGTTGCGCTGATAGTCAGAAATGACATAATGGTTAATGGAGTGGAGGGGGTGTGGAGACGTTTTGGGTAACGTTATAAACAAGGGGAGGAAGAAATTGAAGATACGGGTGGTATACAGGCCCCCTGCAATAGAGGAGACTCTGGAGGATAAGTCGGTGGAAAACATCAAGGTTCAATGTGACCTTGGAAAGGGAAGGGTGGTTGTCATGGGTGATCTTAATATGCCGGGGGCGGACTGGGACACCATGACATCCTCTGTAGCCAGGGAACAGAGACTGATGGATGTCTTTCAGGATGCTTTCCTGGTCCAGCAGGTGGGGGAACGTACTAGAGAGGGGCGGTTATTGGACGTTGTGCTAGCGGACAGTAAACAAATTAGGGGACTGGAGGTGTGCAGTCCACTGGCGGGTGGAGACCATACCACGGTTTGGTTCCTGCTGTATTTAAGGGGGGAGGAAAACCGCACTCATACAGTAGTGGTTTATTTCAGGGGAGCAGACTTTGTGAGTATGGGTAGGATTCTAAGGGAGAGGTTGGACATGGCTAGACCGGATATGGATGCTGGAAGATTGTGGGAGATCATTAAAGAAGGGATACAGGAGGCTACTAGGTCCTGTACTAAAGCAGGGATTTATTTAACTCTAAAAATTGATTAGCGTTTTGCTCACAGAAGTGCTAAATCTTTGTGAAAATGCATAGCTCTTGCCTCACTGTGTTTAACAAATACAGCACTTCCAGAAAATCTATATATATGTGTGTGTGTGTATATATATATATATATATATATATGTTATATATATATATATGTATATATATATATATATATGTATATGTATATGTATATATATATGTATATGTACACACACATACACACTTTCTGTACAGTTAGTATAGTCCCAAGAAAAAAACTGCTAATCAATTATTTAAAACCCTGTAAAGTAAGGTGTAAGCATGGTAGAACCAGCAAGCCATGTTAGTGGACCAGGGAGGTACAGGAGGTGGTGAGGGAAAAAAAGGCTGCCTACGTACGTTTCAAACGTTCTGGGGGGATAAGGAACAAAGGAAATATGAACTATTGGCCAGGAAGGTCACCAGAGTGGTGAGGGGCGCTAAGGCAGGGATGGAAAAAAAACCTGGCTAGGGATATTGGGGGGGAGGAAGGGATTCTATAGATACATACGAAAGAAGAGAAAAGAGAGGACACAAATCAACAGGATTAAGATGGTGGAGGGATGGGCTCAGGAAGCAGGGGAACAGGCAGAGGTGCTAAATGATTACTTTGCCTCAATATTTGCAGTGGGTGACAAGGGATCCCTACAGCCTGATGGGAGAGATGAGGAGTCAGTAAAAGTGAGAGGTCAGTCTCAGTTTGAGACCACAAGATGGCATGAGACTAGGGCACAGGCTAGACCAGACCAAGAAGGTGTAGGAAGGTTGCATGAAAGTGGATATGGGGGATCACAGTGGATGGGGTGAGGAGGCCCTTCAGAATCTAAAACTGATAAGGTGCGGGGGGATGGAATACATCCGAGGGTTATGATGGAATTGGTGGATGAGCTGGCAACCCTACTGGCTGCACTCTTTAACATCTCTCTGCAGACGGGATGGGTGCCACAGGACTGGAGGGTGGCTTATATAGTGCCTATACATAAGGGGGGGCCTGGGGAGGAGATGGGGAACTATAGGCCGGTCAGTCCAAAGTCTGTAGTGGGCAAAGTAATGGAGGGCTTTATCAAGGAGAGGATTGGGAGGTGGTTGGAAAGGTTAGGAAACCAGGATGATAAACACAGATACACAGACAGTGTCGGCAGATAAGGGCCTATGGCCCACCCAGTCTGCCCATTTGAGCTTGTAAGTTCAGTTTGTTTTCCTAGAAGTCTGTTGCACCTTACCCCTGACCTCCAGAATTCCTTTATGTCTATCCCATGCATTCTTAAATCCCGTGATTGTTTCAGCCCCCACCACTTCCTCTGGCAGGGTGTTCCACTTGTCCACCACCCGTTCTGTGAAGAAATTCTTCTCATGTTTCCTCTGAATCGTCCCTCCTCCAACTTCATCCCATGCCCTCTAGTCCTGGAACATCTTTTTCGCTTAAAAATAGTGTTTTCTGCACCCTGTTCCTCCCTGTAAGATACTTGTATGTCTCTATCATATCCCTCTCTCCTCCTCTCCTCCAGGGAGTACATGTTCAGTTCCTTCAACCTGTCTTCATAGGACTTGTGATGCAATCCATGCACCATCTTTGTTGTCCTCCTCTGAACCTTCTCTACCCTGTCTATGTCCTTACGTAGGTATGGTCTCCAGAACTGTACACTGTACTCCAGGTGGGGCCTCACTAGTGTCTTGTATAGCGGAATTATGACCTCCCTTTTCCTGCTGGTAATGCCCCTGCCTATACATCCCAGCATCCTGTTTGCTTTACCTGCTACCTTGTCACACTGTTTCCTACCTTGAGGTCATCAGAGATGATAACCCCAAGATCCCTTTCCTGCTTGGTGCATGCTACATCCTCACCCCCCAACTGATATATTGTGCCAGGGTTTTTGTGCCCCATATGCATTATCTTGCACTTCTTTGCATTGAATTTCAACTGCCAAACACCTGACCATTCTTAAAGTTTCTGCAGGTCGCTTCTCATTCTGTCTACACCCTCTGGTGTGTCTACTCTGTTACAGAGCTTTGTGTCATCCGCGAACAGTGAAATTCTGCCTTCTAGGTCCTGCGCCATGTCACTGATGAAGATGTTGAATAGGACCGGTCCCAGCACTGATCCCTGTGGTACCCCACCGGTCACTCTTCCCTCTGTGGAGTGACAGCCATTTACCACCACCCTCTGTGTTATGCCACCCAGCCAGTTACCTACCCACCACACTACTGTCCTGCCCACACCCATATTCCCCAGTTTGTGTAACAGTCTTCTATGTGGCACAGTGTCAAAGGCCTTGCTGAAGTCCAGATAGGCCATGTCCACTGCCCTCCCCTGATCCACCTCCCTAGTCACCCCAGTCAAAAAATTCAATGAGGTTGGTCTGACATGACCTCCCCCTGGTGAAACCATGCTGCCTTGGGTCCTGTAGTCCATTGACAACCAGATGTTCCACCAATCTCTCCTTCAGTAGTGCTTCCATGATCTTCCCCACTACCGAGGTGAGGCTGACTGGTCTGTAGTTCCCTGCTTCCTCTTTGTTCCCCCTTTTGATATAAGGGACTACATCTGCTGTCCTCCAGTCTTTGGGTACTCCCTGTTTCCAGTGATTGGCTAAACAGGATAGCCAGAGGTTCAGCCACCACCTCTCTTAGTTCTTTAAGGACCCTGGGTGCACTCCATCTGGCCCCATTGCTTTATCAACTCTTATTACTTCCAGTTCCTTCAGGACCCTTTCTCGTAAAGGGACTTGTGTCCATTTCTGCACCATTCTCACCCCTTGTACTCCCTTCAGACCCATTACCCTCCTCTTCCTCAGTAAAGACTGAGCAGAAATACCTGTTCAGTATGTCAGCTTTACTGTTGTCATCCTCCACGCGGCCCCCATCCTCCCCCTTCAGTTTCACTATCCCTCCCTTTGTCTTTCTTTTTTCACTTATGTACCTGTAAAAGGTTTTGTCCCCTCTACCCACTGATTTTGCAATGTGTTCTTCTGTCTGAGCTTTGGCTTCCCTTACTGACCTCCCTTTGCTTCTCCTGGTACTTCTCCCTATCCCCTTCTGTCTGTGTCTTTTTGTATTGCCTGAATGCAATCTTTTTGGCTTTCACTTTCTTTGCTACCTCTTCGGAAAACCATAATGGTCTCCTCTTCCTTTTCCTCTTGCTAACCTGCTTAATACGTAATTCTGTTGTTCTTGTAATCCCCATTTTAAATACTGCCCACTGTTCCTCAACACCTGATTCCTGTCCCATTCCCCTTAATGCCTCTTTCAAGTATCTCCCCATTTTCCCAAAGTCTGCCCCCCTAAAATCCAGGATACGTGTTTTTGTGTGGTTTGGTTCTGCTCTTTCTGTGATTTCAAACCACAATGACTGGTGGTCACTGTTTCCCAGGTGCTCCCCCACAGTTACCCCCATCACACTGTCCCTGTTTGTGAGCACAAGGTCCAGTATTGCCTTCTGCCGAGTTGGTTCCACGACCAGTTGCTTGAGGAAGGCACCCTGAAGGGAGTCCAGGATAAATCTGCTCCTACAGTATGGCTTTGTCCCGGGGAGATCGTGCTAGACCACCCTTGTAAAGTTTTATGATTGGGTGACGGGGGCCTTGGATAGACATAGGCCGGTGGATATCCTGTACCTCGATTTCATCAAGGCGTTTGATTCAGTACCTCATAATGGACTGATAACAAAAATGGGGGAGATGGGGGTGGGTGAACAGGAGCTAAATTGGGTTGAAAATTGGCTTTCGGGGTGTTTACAGAGGGTAATGGTGGATGGGATAATATCTTCCCCAGGAAGGTAATCAGTAGAGTCCCTCAAGGTTCAGTATTGGGGCCACTCTTGTTCAATGCCTACGTCTCGGATATAGGGAGGGAGGTTAGGAATAGGTTTAGACTCTTTGCGGATTATTCAAAATTGGGAGCACTGGTGGATAGTGAGGGAGACAGTCCAGGGGGATCTGGATACCCTGGAGGGGCGATCAAGGAGGTGAGGACTGAAATTTAATGCCGGGAAATGTAAGGTACTTCATTTGGGGGTCAATAACCCGGGCCATGTATACACCCGAGGGGGAGGTCACACTGCAAGCAACATTGGGAGAAAGGAATTTAGGGGTGGTGACAGACATTAAAATGAATAATTCTGAAAATTGTAGAAAAATTGCAGCCAAGGCAAACAGGATATTGGGTTGCATAGCCTGGGGAATTACGTCCAGAAATAGGGAAGTGATCCTTCCTCTGTATAATGCCTTGGTCAGGCCGCAGCTTAAGTACTGTGTACAGTTCTGAGACCTCATCTGAAGAAGGACATAGCGCTGCTGGAGAGGGTCCAGAGGAGAGCGACCAGAATGATTCAGGGCATGGAGGGGAGGCCTTATGAGGAAAGACTGGAAGAGCTTAGGCTTTACTCACTGGAGGAGAGGAGGGACAGGGGAGACATGACAGAGGTTTTCAAGTATGTAAAGGGAATAATTAGGAGTGGAACCAGGGAGTTGCTTAGGCTGAAGAAGGGGGGGAGTGACCAGGGGCCATGGATGAAAGCTGGAAGGGGAAAATTACAGGGGGGGGACGTAGGAGGCTTTTTTTCACTGAGAGGGTGGTGGAGCCGTGGAATGCACTTCCCGGGAGGCTGGTGGAGGAGGGCAGAGTGGAGGGCTTCAAGAAGGGGTGGGATAGGTTCAAGGGGAAACTGAATCTAGAGAAGACACTCTTGGGGGTTCGGGGGGTGGTGAGGCAGGCAGCCATTAGGTTGCTGGCTTTCGAGCAGACAAGACAGAAAATTTGGCCTATTGTGCTGGCCTTTACTATGTTAGTATAGGGAGGATCAAAAAAGTGAAAAACAAAATCTACCCTATACTTAACATTGGGTATTTTTTTGCTTTCACCTAGAGCATTGAACATATGGAATTTCTTCAAGAAATTTTCAGGGATGATGGAGCCTGTGCCAAGGGTGTGCCTTTGGATGGGTTGGTGAAAAAATATGATACAATTTTCTATTTAAAACAATTTTTTGAGATAACATTGACGGTTCAAGCTCAACTGATAAAAAAAGAAAGTTATCGTGACTGCTCATTTACATGATCTACCTCTTGTGTTGAAAACAAAAATCATGTCAGCTTCCATTTTCTTTTCCCTTTTTCAACTCACAAACATTGAAAAACATAAAAATAATCTGTTTTTAAAAACAAACACCTCAACCTAGCTAAACGGGACTCGTTCAGCTAGATTCTGCTGTTTGTTTTTTAAATCTTACCAGAAATACCTTTTCTGGGCACCCAAAATCCTGGGTGCCCAGCATAGCCAGAGGAGCCATTCACCCACGTCCTCTGTATGAGAACAGCGGGACTTTCTAGACTTCTGCAGCTGCAGCTGGAACTCATGCTGCAAGTTACAGTCAGAACAGTGAGCTCCCGTTTCCCTGGTATCTAGTGGTGACCCCCCTTTTCTGTCCCTTTCTGTACGTAATGTTGCCCTGATGTCTAGTGGCACCATCCTCTGATCACCCTCCCCATTCATTTTTGCTCCTTCCCTGGTGTCTAGTGGTACCCCCCATCCTCTGATCGCCATCCCTGTAATTTATCTTTCCCTGGTGTCTAGTGGCACCTCCCATCCTCTGATCGCCATCTCCATAATTTATCTTTCCATGGTGTCTAGTGGCACCACCCTCACCCTCCGATCGCCATCCCCATTACTTTTTGGTCTTTCCCTGATGTCTAGTGTCACCCCCACCCCCGTCACCATCCCCGTAATTTATCTTTCCCTGTTGTCTAGTGGCACCTCCCACCCTCCAATCGCCGTCCCTATCATTGTTTTATCTTTCCCTGGTGTCTAGTGGCACCTCCCACCCTATAATCACTGTCCCTGTCATTGTTTTATCTTTCCCTGATGTCTAGTGGCATCCCCACCCCCATCGCCATCCCCGTAATTTATCTTTCCCTGGTGTCTGGTGGTACTCCTCACCCTCCAATCCCTATCCCCGTAACTGTTTTATCTTTCCCTGGTGTCTAGAGGTACCCCCACCCTCCAATCGCCATCCCCATTTGTATTCGGTCTTTCCCTGCTGTCTAGTGGCACTCCCCTCCCTCCGATCGTCGTCCTGGTCTGAAATGCAGAAAACTGTCCCTCGATGTTTTGTTTTATTTTTTACCGGGGGGGAAAAAATAGTAAGTCCCTCACCGATCTGACCCCCCCACCCCACCTCCTACTCAGCACCCACCACCCAACACCCCCCAGTACACACACACACTCACCTAAACAGGTCACAGGGTAAAGATCCACTCTCTGATCGAAGACATGTCTTGCTGCTGGAACTGGCGACTGCAATATGAGAAACTAAGGTAAGTGTGGTTCAATGTATTTCAATGGGCTTTCCAACTCTGAGGCATAACTTAGCCATTTTTGTATATTTTGACACCAAATTTTCAACATGGCCTTTTTGGGATCCCACCTCATTAGCAATGGTGGTGGAATTCCGCAAATCCATCCTGAAATGGGATTTCATTGTTATTAGGTGACATCTGGGTTTTTTTTTGTTTTGTTTTTTTTAACTTTTTTGTTTGAAAACATTAACAGACTCAAGACTGTCATGACATTAAATGAGAATGCTGCCAACCAACAGCAGTAATTTTTTTTTCTGTGTGTCTGAGCTTCATGAAGTCGAGACCACACAAGATTCAAGTGCAGAAAATGGCAACAACACACATTTTGCTGTAGCAGTAGGTACAAATTACAACAAAATAAATATCATAAAAAGAAGCACCGGGTCAGCCAGAGGGACAGATTTCTTTTTATTTTTCGGTTAGGTCTTCTATGCAGTGCTGCAGGTCTTCAAGAAGAACTTGGAGGTGCATCTTCAGTTGTTTTGACAGTTTGAAGGAAACCACGCCTGTCCTTTCCATGACACCCAGATGTAAAATGCAGTTTCAAAATCAAACTTTGCCATGTCATTAACAGCCTCGACCAGAACAATCATTAGACAGTTCACATTCCAGACGTTAGGGCGATTCCTCTCTGCAGTCTTATTGTTGTTGTATGCACTAAACCCATGTTCACACGCCACTGAAGATGATGGGGTTGCCAGACATACTAAATATAGCTTGGACATGTTTGGCCAAGATTCCTTGTTTGGGACTACCACTTTGACATTGATTCTTCAACAGTGGACTCTTTGTGTGCCGAGAATAATCTACATAATAATGACCATTCCAGTTTGGTTTCATCTTGGTTAACTGGAAAGATGTTAATACAGAGTCCTTCTTTAAGGACACCGTAGTGAGCAGTAGGGTTCTCAATCTTCTGTTCTCCGTATCTATCAATGTTTTCATGTGGTGCATTGCGTGGGTCTAATACCTTCCAGTTGTCCAACATTGTCCCTTATGGAAAGTAACTTTCAAGTTGTTCAACTGTTGACTGTATATAAGAAGTTTGCAGATTCTTGAGCTGTTCTCTCTGATCCCATGTATCTAGCAGTGTATGTGTTCTAAATATAGATTTTCCCTCCTCTGGTGGTTCACTTGGCATCTCTGATAAAAAAAAACTTTTACATGTGGTCCTGGATTTTCAGGCAGTGCACGAAGTGCATCAGTGATGCTAACAAGCTGCTGCCTTGCCTCCAAGAAGATGACAAACCGTTTTTGGAAAAGTTTTGAGAGAATTGCAAGAAGACCTACTGCATCAGCCAGAAAGAAAGTAGTGGCAACAAATTTGAAAGTCCCCATTTTTTTAAGGCACCCCATAGCCAGATTTCTCTGATAGTTATCCGCTGCCATTTGTAACAAAGCAGAAATAAGTGTGGCTATGTATGCTTGTTATGCCTGTAAAGAATCAGAAAATGAAAGCCATCTAGTGAAGAAAATCTGTTTAAGCTTCACAGCGTGTTCCTGGTTTTATGTCTTTGCGCCAATCAAGTATGCGACAAAATTTGGGTGAGTACTTTATCAGTTTTCCAAGCTAGTTCACAGTGGACATATAACTGACCGGCTACTGATGTCGGTTGGCTGCTTTCGCTGATGCTAAGGCGAGACTATGTGCAAGACAGTGAGTTGCAACTAAAAATGGATGATCAAGTTTGGCTAGAGTGGTCACACCTTTTTTGCATCCTGTCATTAGAGACGCCCCATCAGTTGCAAGTCCTATTAGCTCTTTATCTCCTATATTTTTATCAGAGATTATGTACTTCACAGCATTGTATACTGTTTCTGAATTGCATTTTGCAAACTCAGTCACAACTAAAAATTTAGACTGAACATAACCCTTGCTGTCAATGAATCTGATGTACACCATCAGTGTACTCTTTTTGGCCACATCTATTCCCTCATCAATTTGTAAGGAAAAAAGTTTATATGGGGAATCCTCCAATTCCTTCAAAAAAGCATCCTGCATAGTCTCAGAAATTGCTTTGTAAAAGTCATTGATGGATTCAGAGTGTGTGTGTGTGTGTGTATAGATGCCTGTGCCTTGGAGGACTGATTGCTTTACAGGCACTGGCAGAGTGGACTTGTGTGTGGAAAATAGAGAAAAAGGAATTGAACACTGTGAGTAACTTACTCTGTGCCTCTCGGCTCACATGACTTTTAGCGAGACTCAACTAATTTTTTTTCATTTGAATTCAGAAATGGCAATTAAATACTGTTGGACCTGCATTTTAGTGATGATTGGCAATCACCCCCGACTTATTTAATACGTGAAGTGAGACTTTTGGTTTATCCGAGATACTTAGCAAGTATTAAATACTTGCATCGTGAACCTGCAGTTCCAAAAGTTTCTGTACGTTATGCTTTGCAGTCAGAGTTTTGCCCATGCAATAAACGCTCCACATCTCTGCGATGATGGCACTTTTCACTGATGAATAAGCTGTGCTCACAGCTTTTGTCACTCCTTTTTTCCCCCCTCTGTCAGCCTCGACTGCAAGCCTTATTAAAGAGAAAATATTTTTTAAACCCATGACGATTAACAGATTCAGAAGACAACAAGAATGGCAAACTGGTCAGGCATCTGTAATAAAACTCACTTGTGATCTTTGGACATCTGACGTTTATTGAAATCAGCAGCATTAGGCTTAGTGGTTGGTTTTCATTCTGTGAAAATATTTCTTCGACCACTTTCTTTGCAAAATCTGCAAAAGAACACTGCAGCTTCTTTGTCATGAATCAGCCATGGGTATGTTTTAAACCATGAATCTTTAATTTCCCTATGGCTATCCCTGTCATAAACTCTGGTTCTCTTGCTTGCAATTTGAGACTAGCAGTTCTCCATTGCTACAGAGGTGGTGCGACATTCTGCACCAAGTTCTATCTCAGTTTCGGGGACACTAGGACTTGTTGATCTGGGTCTTTTGAAAATATAGGTTATCTTACTTTGTTTTACTGAGGCCGGCACCCAGCTAGTACTGGGACTCTGTTTAGTGGTTTCAGGATTTGATTCCGACATTTTTATTTTGACAGTTTGATTAATAGCACATAATTGTGACACTCAAGACGAGATCTGCACGTTTGTCTTGCTTGACTAAGACAGTTTGATGGCACAACAATATATGTGACACTAGTCAATGCAGTTGTTGCACAACTAGGAGATTAGACAGTAAGATACTTAGCACAAGAACATATGTGACACTGGTAGTCAATACAGAGTTCTTTGCACAAGACAACACTTGGCTTAATTTAGACAGCACAAGAATATTGTGACAGAGAATTGTTTGCACAAAATCTATCTCTTGCACTTATTTAGACAGATGGCACAAGAATATATGCGACAACACTGAAGGACGTGACTGCACAATATGAAAGAGAGGCAGACTGACTGTACACCAACAGAATCAAAAATATAGTTTTTGATTTATGCAACTAATAATTAAGCCAGTTCTTCAAAATGAATTTGGTCTCGGAGAGTTTTATTCTACAATGTACACTAATTCACATCCAAGACAGAAGATATGGCACAATATATGTGACTGGAGGAGTTGTTTGCACGGACTGTAACCTTTTTCACAAACTTGTGTAATATACTTTAAGAGATGCAGACAGAAAATATAGTTTCCGATAATATATGAGTAATAAAGTTCTTGAAAATGAACTTGGGTCTCTAAGTTTTATTTTACAACATACACTAATTCACATACCACCGGCTTACACACACACACACATACTTTATGGGGAAACTGTGGGTGAGAGAACACAGATACTTAGCCCCACGGTCCGGGGGCACAGATATTTGTAGCCTCACGGTCTGGGGGCACAGATATTCGTAGCCTCAGCCAAGGATTATGCTTAGCACTTAACACATTTGTATATTTATTTATTTATTCAGCAGTAGAGCACACAAAATAAAACACACAGCTTAGTTGCTGCCAGCTGCAGTGCGACAGTGGTACAGTCACGGGTGTAGTCTCACGCAAGGTATAGTCCGGTATAACTCTAAATATACAATAAATATTTTGCCTTCTGGCTTTTCTGTTTAGCACCTTATATGTTCAGTCCTCCCTGCTTAATTATACCCCTGCCTCTCCTCAGTTGCTCCACTTATTTTACCTGTCTCCTTCACTTTAGTAGCCCAGTCACATTGCTCAATGTTACTTCAACACTCCAGTACTAATTCCCCCTCTTATCTCTCTGTCTTCTCACTTGTTTAATTAGCAGTAAGTTCACAATAGCAGGTTTCTGCCCAGATCCACTTTAAGTTCGTTTTATTCATTCATAGAAAAATTCAGTTTCTGCCCTTTTCAGAATGCTTCTCTGCTTTCTCTACCTGCTGCCAGCTTCCAGAAAGTTTTATGAAGCCCTCTTACATTCAACCCTTATTTTCATTCAGTAATACCTGCCCACAGCCAGATTAATTTTTAGAATTATTTTTTTCCAGCTTTCCCAGTAAAGTTCTAGCTTGTCTGCCTTTTTTTTTTTTCCAGTTTGCTGTCTGCATGTCTTTGCAGTCTCAAGGCAGTGCCTTTTATCTGTCCCCCAGTGCTTCTCCAGTTTCTAACTGTATCTGCCCAGAATCACTGATTTTCTACCCACAACTTTTTCTTTCTAGCTTTCCCAGTAGTTTTCTTGAGACTGCACTTCTTTTATGTTTGCTGCTGCATCTCTTCTTTGCAGTCATAAGGCAGTACATAAAACTTATCTGTCCCCCTGCAGTATTAATACAGTTTCAAAGTGCCACACATTCATTTTCTATGCCCCAGTCTATACAGTTTCAGCATTCAATGTTTTCCTGTTTCTTTTCAGCCTTGCATCGTTTTTTGCCTCCTGACACGGTCTTCTACCCTCCCTCCCTACCTAACCACCCATCTAATAATGCCAGCAAAATATTTATTTCATAAATCATGCGCCATCAGCGATCCCCGCGAAGCACAGAACACCCTCTCCCTTTCAACGCCACAGCCCGAGTGACTCGCTGAAGTTGAGAGCCCGCCCAGAGAACAGCAAACCCCCTCCATAATTGGCCAGAGAAGACATGTCTATCAAATGCTCCAATCAGACACGTCTCCTCTGGCGCCAAGAATATGGTCAGCTGGTGTGCAGGATCTCTAGGCATGTGGTCAGGTAGCTGCCAGAGACTTGTACATGCACACCATGGCGCTCTCTGAGGAACTGTCATGGAGTCCCGCAAGATTCAAGATGCCTCCTGGTCCCTGTAGTTCTCTGCCACTCTCTCGATGTGCCCTGGCTTTTGTGGTGAGTGTGGCGAAAATCTAGTCACAGCTGCTTGTTTTCACCTCCGTGGCACAGTGGGGCTACAAAACATTCGCCACCCGGCATTTGGCTTCGCCAGTGGCACTGTGACAAGCAGGTAGCAAGAACGTAGCCACTGACTGGCCAAGACTTCAGAGACCCAAAACCATAATTTTTTTTTCCTTTTGCTGCAGCGGGGGCGCATTAGGTTGAAACCCTAATGCCACATTTCCCTACTTTTGTGGCATTACTACCCTAACTGGTGCATCACACGTAGTTTTTGCAAAGAATACATACATATATTATAGTGACAAGGCAAGGTTTATTTGTATGGCGTCCATTCCTGGAGGTTCTGGGTGCCTCACATACAGACAAGTAGGGAGTAAAAAAGTACATATATAAATACATATCTAAAACACTAAAAACAAGTACAATAATACAATAAATAAGTTCAGCACTCTCTACCTATGTCAGATTAGGTAATTATATAATTATAACAGGGAAGGCCAGAGCGAAAAAAGGTGAGACTTTAGGTAGCTCCTGAATTCCTCAACTGAAGGGGCTTCCCTGATGGTATCAGGAAGTGAATTCCATAGGACGGGGCCAGCGACACTAAACACCCCATCGCCGGCAGTTTTTAATCTCGTCCTAAGAATCGCCAGGAGGCCCCTAGAGGAGCAGGAACAGAGGGAGCGGACTGGCGACACTATAGTTAGGATTAAGTAGCATGTTTAATGTTAAACCTCAAAATTTTGCACTTTAATAACTTTGCAACCACTCGATGGATTTGCACTAAGTTTTGCATGCGTGTCCTGTGGCGTAAATCTCTTGACGTGGGAAGTTTTGTTCTAATTTTGAGATCCGGATAGTGAAAAATGTTAAAAGTTGCCACTTTTTGCAGTTTTTTCCTCATCGCCTTGCGCCCAGACGGTGTGGACTTCTGGTACGATTTCTTTATGGTAGAAGCAGCTCGGGTATCAGAACTGCCAAGTGTTTGTTTGGTGAAAAAATATTAATTTGTTGCAAAGTTATTCAGTTTTTAAGTTCCCATTGTTTTCAATGGGAAGATCACTTTCCAGGATAGAGGTAAAAAGTTCAACAAAGGATCTGGCCTCAGGAAAAAGGATTCTTTTTCATGAGGTATAAATCCAGCCGGCCCGTCGGCGCAGCGGTTGGATTTCCGCTTGAGACGCCAGCGACCCGGGTTCGGAAACGGACTCTGGTCCGCCGGAGGGCTGGCCGGGAGAAGGATCGAGAGCCCCCATGGACTGCTCTTCTTTTCCGGGAGGGCTGGTAGCAGTCGGCGCTAAGAGGGACCGCCGCTGGAGGCTAGGGGATCACCATGCCGCCGTGCTTACATCAGGGGGAGGGGGAGGAGGCAGGGCAGACGCCAGCTGCCACTGCATCGCCCCGCCTCCCTCAGGGGAGGGCTAATTGGGGTAAAACCACGCCCAGCGCTTCATGGACGCTTTTACTCCGGGACGCCTTGATTGGTCACTGGAGTCAGTTTCGACTAGTTACTAGTTCCGCTGTCCGATACCGGGGTCGGAACTGCGCCCCACTCTCTGGGAGAAGCCAGGATGACTGGGAGTCTGCAATGTCCGGTGACCGGGGATCCCGGAGTCCGTGACCAGGCTGAGGACGGACGTGGGGCGTGAAATAAAGAGCAAATTTAAAAAAAAAAAAAATGAGGTATAAATCCTTTTTCACCAAGAAAAATTCCTTTTTCATGCCGCCATCTTGCCTCCCCCCCCCCACCAACGAACCAAAAAGCGTGGAAAATACATAAAATGTTGTCATTTTAAAAATCAAACACCAGAAGCTAGCTAAACAGGTCCAGTTTAGCTAGATTCTGATATTTGATTTTCACAATTAGAGCCAAAAATACTTTTTCTGGGCATCCAAAATCCCAGGTGCCCAGCTTAGCGAGAGGAGTGCCTCCCCCGCATTCTCTGTGTGAGAACAGCAGATTTTCTTGATTTCTGCAGCCACAACTGAACTCCTGCTGCCTGCTGCCAGCTGCCATGTGAGCTGTGAGCCGCCCCACCATTTCCCTGGTGTTTGTTGGCACGACTCCCCTCCCCTACACACATTGTCCCCATAAATAAGATCTTTCCCGGTGTCTAGTGGCACCCTCCAGCCGACGATCCCGTTTTTCCCATTTCCCTGGTGCTTAGTGGCACTCCCCATGCTCTGATCACCGGCCCCTTATTGTTATCCTCCTCCTTTTTTTTATATTTATATTTATATTTATATTTATATAATTCAACACCGGGATGCCTATCCCTGGTGTCGGACGTCCCCTCCCCCAGCAGCTTTATTAACTGTAGCCGACATCGGGGGGGGGGTCCAGTCCCCATGTCAGCATTTAGAGCCCACCTCCCAGCAGTGTGGGACACTGAGGAGCCCACCCACAGTGTCCTGAGATGGTTTATTAATAAGTACCTGCAATAAGAAAACCATCCCCCAATGTTTTATTTTTTACCTGAAACAAAGAAAATGGTCCCTCGCCATCACCAACCCTCTCCCCCCCATCACAACCCTCCCACTGAGAACCCACCTCCCTACACCCCCTTACCCTATACTTACCAGCCGATGTCGAATTCTGTCATCTTCTGTGGACCAAGACATTCTGCACTCTTTAAAGCCGAACTGTGAACTGAGGAACAAAGGTAAGTGCCATATAATGTATTTCAACGGTGTTCTGAATTTATGTTCATAACTTCGCCACTTTTTCAACATGGCCTTTTTGGGACCCCACCTCATGAACACTGGCAGTGTCATTTCGTTAATCGGCACCGGAATACATTTCGCATTACCGCGCAAAATCACCTTCGGGACCGAATAATGAAATTTCACCAGTGTTCATGAGGTGCGGTCCCAAAAAGGCCTTGCTGAAAATTTGGTGAACATTCCTAAAAATGGCTGAGTCATGAGTGTTTGTTGAAATTTTTCTACGCACATGCATAACTTCGGAACTGTCAATATTTTGACTCCAAATTTTCAACATAAGACATTTTTTCACACCACCTCATGAACAGTACAACTGTAATTTTTCACATACTGTCCAAAACATGTTTTTGCACCTGTGGCATTGAATGGTGTTCTGGCATGGATTTGAACATTTTCACCTATGGCGTTTATGAGGTGGGGACATAAGAAGATGATGTTGAAAATTTGGGATCAAAATATGAAAAAACGTCAAAGTTATGACCATTTGTTGCAATTTCCCTACGCATGCTTATAACTTTGAAAATTTTAAATATTTTGACCCCAGATTTTTAACATAGTCTTCTTTTTATCCCACGGCATGTATGTCACAGCTGTCGTCTTTCAAATCCTGGCCAAAATGCGCTTTTGCACCGGTGGCACAGAATGGTGTTGCAGTTGCACAGAATTACGTTTTGGTGGCGATTCGAAAATTTTCTGTACCGAGTACATGAAGTGGGGTAATAAGATGGCTATGCTGACAGTTCGATCAGTGTTGTCCTATAAATGAAAGTGCATGGCTCAAAGGGCCCTGTGCTTCCACAGCTACATACATATACGCATCTACGGAGGAATGGAAGTGCAGGGTCCAAAGGACCCTGCGCTCCCATAATAAAATAAAGGATACTATTACACCATCTCAAAAAGTAAGGTAATAAGTCACAAAAACCTTTGTTAATGCTCCAGTTAGGGTCAACAGGACAAAAGTTGGGAAATGAGATGTTAGGGTTTGCCTAACACCCCGCCCTCCCAAAAAAGGCAGGAAAGCAGCTGTGGGGTTTGTCTTGGGCTTCTCAAGCCCAACACTCTCCTCATTCTATCTGTAAATAGGGACAGATGTGTAGACTTTATGAGAATGGGATGAGCGTTAGGCTTGAGAAGCCCAAGGCACACCCCACACCTGCTCTCCTGCCTGGTTTGGGAAGGTGGGGTGTTAGGGTTTCTTCCTCATTTCCCAACTTTTGTCGGCTTGAACCCTAACTGAGCATTAACGAATAAATTTGCATCAGTATCATAGAGAGGTAGTGTGTGTATATATATATATATATATATAGATACACATACACACCACACACACACATACACACACACACACACACATATACACACACACACACACACACACACACACACACACACACACACACACACACTATACATACACACACACACACACACACACACACACACACATACATACATATACATATACACACACACACACACACACACACACACACACACACACACACACACACACACACACTGTATATTTATTTAACTACGGGTAAGGTACACTGATCCCAGGGACCATTTTCAGGCACGACCTGGGCCATTTTAGATGGCACATCTAACATAACAATAACTAGGAAGTCGACAGAACACAGTTTCTACAAATCACAGTTGAGAGAGGAATCATATGTGGAGAACATATAGCGAAATACAAAAGTAAAAAAAAAGAAAAATACAGTTACAATTCTCGGATGCTAGGGATGTTATAACTTGTTTCTAGTCAAAACATCTAGTAAATAAGTGCATTAAAATAGCAGGCCCTTCCTTGTTGCTTGACTGATATACCGGTCATTCACTTGCAGTTACTTGGATTAGCATTTGCATAGAGATCTACCTAACATTTTTTCAAGGAAGTGCAGTTTGAAAGTGGAGGATGAGACAGGTGTGTGCAGTCTGTTTAGGAGAGAGTTCCACAGTTTGGCAGCAGCCTAGGAGAAGGCTCTCCTACCCATTTCTGTAGTTCGTCTGGGACATTCCATCAAGCTGCTGTCAGAGGACCTTAATTCACACCTGTTATGCTTGGGCATTTATCAGGGGTAGAATTTAAGGGGTAAAAAAAGAGGCATTCTTTGCAGAATACCAGATTTAGAATTTTGGTATCCCACCTGGAAATCTGGTATTCCGCCTAAATTCAATGGGTTTTTATGTCACGCGCGCGAGTGTAGATAATTTTGAACACCCACATGCAACTCTGCCATTTTTAAGAGTTTTTCACCAGATTTTCAACATGGCCTTTTTGGAACTCAACCTCATGAAGAGTGCCACTGTCATTTCTTTCACTGGTCCTGAAAGGTGATTTTGCACAGTGACCGCGCCATTCTGCGTCACAGGTGAGAAAACATATTTCAGGCAGGATGTGAAGAATGCCAGCTATACTGCTCATGAAGGGGTGTGAAAATATGGCAATGTTGTGAATTTGGAGTGAAAATATTAAAAACTGCCAAAGTTACGAGCACGCGTAGAAAGATTTCAATGACTGTGCGTTACTTGGGCATTTTTTAGTGCTGCTGCACCAGATTTGCAACATGGGCTTTTTGGGACCCCACCTCATGAACACTGGCACTGTAATTTTTTACTCGGTCCCAAAAGGTGATTCCACGCAGTGACTATGAAATCACCTTTTGGTACCGAGTAACGAAACGACAGTACCAGTATTCATGAAGTGGGGTGCCAAAAACCCCATATTGAAAATCTGGTGCAAAAATATTGAAAAAAAAATGGCCGCGATATCAACATAAGTTGAAAACGCCATTGACAGCCATTATACAGCATGTACCTTGATTCTTTAGTTTGCAGTTCGGCTTTGAAGAATACAGACATGTCCCAGCCCACAGCAGATGACAGCCGCCAACCTCAGATGGTAAGTATAGGGCAAGGGGGGGTGTGGGGTGGTGGGCTGCTCAGTGGGAGGGTCTGAATGGGGAAGGGGACAAGGAAAGAGAACGCGGGACCGTTTTCTTTTTTTATATATACAGAAAGAGGATTACTGGAACATTTCGGGACACTGGGAGTGGGCTCCCCAGTGTCCCACAGTACTGGGAAGGGAGGGCTAACACCGACATGGTGATTGGCCCCTTCGTTGTCAGGTCTAATGCACAAAAAAAATCTGGTATTTCAGGCAGAGCAGCAGGGCTTGAATTTTGGTATTCCCGATATGAAATTTGGTGCCCAAAATGTACCGGAATACCACTAAATTAGAGCCCTGATTATATACACATATATACACACACACACACACACACACACACACACACACACACGACAGTCGTGGTCAAAAATACTGGCGCCCTTGCGCTTTTTCAAATAACTCACAGTTTCCTCTAAACATAAGTTAAAATTAACAACAGTAGAGTATTTGGTCTCCACAATTCTTTATTTCTCTGTTAATATTACAGAACCTTTGTTTTTGATTAATTTAATATATCCTTTTAAAATCAGAAAATGAAAAGAAAAGGCATTGACAAAATTTTTTGACACCCTAGACTTAATATTTGGTAGCACAGCCTTTAGTCAAAATAACTGCAATCAACCGCTTCCTATAGCCATGGATGAGCTTCCTGCACCTCTCTACTGGCAGTTTGGCCCACTCTTCTTGTGCAAACTGCTCCAGTTCTCCCAGATTTGAAGGGTGCCTTCTCCCAACTGCTGTTTTCAGATCTCTCCACAGGTTTTCAATGGGATTTAGATCTGGACTCATTGCTGGCCACTTCAGAACAGTCCAGCGTCTTGTCTTGAACCATTCCTGGGTGCTTTTTGAAGTGTGTTTGGGGTCATTGTCCTGCTGGAAGACCCATGACCTTCGACAGAGACTCAGCTTTCTGACACTGGGTTCAACATTGTGCTCCAAAATGGCCTGGTAATCTCCAGATTTCATGATGCTATGCACACGTTCAAGGCACCCAGTGCCAGAGGCAGCACAGCAACCCCAAAACATCACTGAACCTCCTCCATGTTTGACTGTAGGGAAGGTGTTCTTTTCTTTGAAGGCTTCATTTTGTTTTCTGTAAACATAGAGATGATGTGCTTTACCAAAAAGCTCTAATTTGGTCTCATCTGTCCACAGGACATTCTCCCAGAAGGATTTTGGCTTGTTCAGGTGTGTTTTGGCAAACCCCAGTAGGGCTTTCTTATATCTCTCTCTCTCTCAGCAGTGGGGTCCTCCTGGGCCTCCTACCATATAACCCCCTTCCATTGAGTTGGCGACGGATGGTGAGAGTTGAAACTGTTGTACCTTGTGTCTGAAGGTCAGCTTGAATCTGTTTGGCAGTTGATCGAGGTGCTTTCTCCACCATTCAAACAATCCTGCACAGCAATCTTCGATCAAGTTTTCTCTTGCGGCCACATCTAGGGAGGTTGGCTACAGTGCCATGGGCCTTAAACATCCTGATAACATTACATACGGTGGAAACAGGAACATCAAGGTCTCTGGAGATTGATTTGTAGCCCTGAGATTGTCCATGCTTGGCTACAATCTTCTCTCTGACCTCCTCAGACAATTCTCTGGTTGTCTTTCTTTTCTCCAAGCTCATTGCGGTACACACAGTGACACAAAACAGGAGAATGAGTCCTTTTCTCTATTCAAACTAGTTGAATGAGAGATTTTTTATATTGCAGACACCTGCAACTCACCACAGGTGAGTTCAGTTCCAAAGTGAAGGAGAATCACCTGCTTGAAATCTAATTATTTCTAACTACTTCTAAAAAGGTGCCAATAATTTTGTCCAAGCCATTTAAGGATTTCTGTGTGGAATAAGCTAAGACTTAGTAAATTTTTCTGCTTTTTGTGTTTTATTCCACTGCAAACCAAAGAAGTACATATGTGGATACCAAAATATTTTTTTAATTTCAACAATTTTCTGGAAGGAATGGTGCATTATTAGAAAAAAATGCAAGGGCGCCAATATTTTTGGCCACGACTGTATAAACATCAGAAACCAAAAGGTACAATGCTCCATCACTTGCTCGGGACTGCCAGACACTGCGCTACTTGCCACTGACAAACTCCCGTTACTCTGAGCTGTACGGCGGTTGCTCCAAATGCAGTGCACTTCAACACAAAATTAAACAAAGACAGGTTCTTACACAGTTTACAGTTTGCAGTTTAGCTCAGCCTACCATACTTTCTTGTAGGTCCTCCTTATTACAGAGTCAACATCCAAATTCCAAGTTGATGGAGGTTGTAGAGTCCCAAAATTTAAAATTCCAACAACGTCGAGCTTTATTGCAGGTGCATATTGTAACCTTGCTGACACAGGGCTACATGGACGTACACAGTATACATTCACATCACGCACATGTGCACACGCTGGTTATGTTTCAGCCCAGTGGCAGAGCCGTGTTTGGGAGCCGGAGGGGGGGCATTCAGTCAATCATGGGCTTCATAATGGGCACTAAAACAGTGAATAAAGATGGTGGTGGGGCACCACTACTTGCACTGGGGTACCCGGAGGGGCAACTGCCCCCCCAGCCCCCCTCTAGCTCCGCCACTGTTTCAGCCATGCCTTCCTCAGAGCTGCCTGAGACCCCAGTCACACCTGTTCATGTAATCCTGTGGGAGTCATAGGACCAGCAGTGATTGACCACTCCAGGCTAGTAGTGTGTTTCATCTGGCCACTAGTCCCAAACCAATATTCAGTGTTAAACAGCTTCACTGTACATATTTCTTAAAACATTCAATACAGGTGATGTGGAAACACCACCATCTGAATGGGGGGGGGGGGAAGAGAATCCACATTTATCATCTCATATTCACAAATACATCACTGCATTACTGCCATCATTCGATCAATACTATCACTCCCCTCTTCTGAAAACCTATAATCCCCATGCAAAATTCATAATTCACAAACTCTAAAAAAGACCCAGATTTCAAAACCACCACCTCAAGGCTGTGTGGTGGTACAGATTATTGCTAAGCAAACTTTTGTAAAACTTTTAAGACCCAAACCACCACCTCAAAGCTGTGTGGCAGTAATCCCCTGCCTGCCCAGGGAGAATAAAGAGTTAAAAAAAAAAAAAAAGCAGTGTGGTGGGTGCTGACATTAGCAGTCATTCAAATAGCACATAATGTTCAGCAAACTTCAAATAAAGCTACACAATCTAAATAATCAAGACTGTTTATCCTTATAGAAAAAAAAAAAAAAAAAACACACTACAATCAAGTTACTGTCATTCACAAGAAACCATATAGGGGAATATTATCACTCAGACCCCTCAGGGTCTGCATGTCCAGTACATGAATCCAATGGGCTTCTATCTGGATCAGTTTTCTGATATAGTCCCCACCTCTTGTCATAGGCAACACTTAATTCCAGTGTATCTTAAGTTTACAGCTGAACCATGTCTGGCTTCTACAAAGTGTCTGCTTATGATATACGAGAGATTTTTATTTCTAAAAGCTGCTTTATGTTCCCCGATGCAGTTTTAAACTTCACTGCATTTGCAGATTGTGGGAGGCCCTCTGGCGACATGCGTTCCTGCTTAAAGTGGAACCAGCCTAAATGCTCATGGGGATTTGCTTATACATGACATACATCCCATAATGTTGCTGCGTTATGGGGTATGTGTGATCTTGTATTTCTTTGAAACCTGGCTTTGTTGCCAATGAGCCTTTTGGGTATTTTGCTTGCCACAGTGCTTTTGTGTTGAGGTTATTTGTCTTTTTATCTTGCCTTCTTATTTTGGGCCCACCGTGACCAAAACCCATAAGACCACACTAGGGCTGGTTCATTTTTCACCTGGAGTAAGACACTGATGAGTCCAAAGTTAAACCAAAACATGTGCTTGTCTTCTGTTCTCAGCCTCTGCAGACTGCGAGAGGCCTTTTGGCCCCATTCACGGTGATCTGCATTATGGGAGTTATGTGATTTTGTATAATTCGCATACAGTGCCCTCGTCTTCATAGAAAAGAACAATGCATTAGATATATAAACACAAACAGTATATGCAAAAATACATATATGTAATACATACACAGTAAACACATCTAGACAATTCAGCACTGCAAACACTGTTTCAGCCATCCTTACATATTCTATAAAACAAACTTTAGGAATATGCTGTATACTCATGAAATAATACCATCTCGGGGGGGGTGCTATTGAGGGGATAATGACAATCTGCCTTTGGCTTTGAAATTTAACATCTCATCAGCCCATCTCAGTAGTATCGTTTCCTTGTACACCACACTTTCCTAGTATTCATTCTCTCGCCTGCGAGCGCGCGCGCTCTCTCTCTCTCTCTCTCACACATATGCATACAGTATATAGGGGTTATGGAATGGCCTGAATCAAAATTTGCAATTCATCTTCAAAACTTGAGGGAGAATCATGACCATAACTAGTCAGTGACTGAACCGCAAGTGAGTTAAAGTCGTTCTCCATCCCAAGTAATGATAAACTATATATTTCTAGTCATGACCGTGCATATCCAATATAACATCAGTTTACTACAGGGGTCACAAATCACATGTCAAATATCGGGCACATTTTTATTGGGCTCTTGCCATATTTGATTTACTGTACGCAGTGGGTGGCATAGCTTTTGTGTGGTCAAATGTCTGGATGAGCTGATGCCTCAAGGAAGTTACAGTTAAATTTCTGTAAATAGAGCTTTCTGAGAACAATCGTGCTGGAATGAAATGTCGTCAGGTTTGTTCATTTTTGTTCAGATTCACCTAAAGTGGTAGATATTATTCTCACTGTAGGGGTCTGCTAAGCAAAAATACCCTTGAAGATTGTGACTTTTTATTTACACGCCCACTGCATAAATAAATGCACTTTTACTTGAACACTGCATACATGACAAGTAGTGAGAGCTTGAACTGTCAATCTTTTTTTCTTACCTCTGTACTCAGCCCCCAAAAAAGATCTCTCCAAAACAGACTCCACAAAATTAAGGTTGAAGGTGAAAGAAAATGTTATTTTAGTAGTATCAGGGACTCGGCAGGTTGCACGCCCACCTCTGGGATTAGAAGAGTAAAAGGTGGTTGTGGGTTCTATTCCCACACTAGGAGCCTAGGCTAACACCCATTACTGACACTGTAGTGCAGAACTAGGAGGGTGCTGCACTGTAGAGGTGCAATCCTTTGGATAACACATTAAACCAAGGTCCCTTCTGCTCATCTCAGCTGATTGTAAATTAAACATCCCATAGAACATTTTGCAAGAGAAAGAGATTTTCTCCAATGTCCTGACAAAAATTCCAAGTCGATAAAAATAAATAAATAAATAAATAAATAAAGTCCATCACTCCCATACGTACATGGAAACGAGCAGTCACAGCTAAGTGTACTTTTCCTGGTCAAAACTTACAAATAAAATAAATATATCTCCACCTCTCCACAGTCAGTCCCTACCCCCTTGCATTCATATACTCGACCAACAAACCGCTGCACTGCCTCACGTACTGCAACAGTCCTGCACACACTCACACAAACACTCTCAATGCCTCTTACACTCCCTCCTCACACTTCTGCCTCCTAGTACATTATGCTTGTCCTCTCAACCTCACATGTTGTCCACGGATGCTGGAAACTAGTAATTCCTCTTTTCAATTTACTTATTCAGGACAGAACACCTCAGCTGCAATACAGTGTTTTCACTGGAATCCTGCTATTACTGTTTTTTACCCACTGAGTGGACAAAAGCAGAGAAGGTAAGCGACTTGCTCAAGGTCACACTACGTGACTACAATGGGATTTTAATCTGGGCTTCCTAGTTCCCATATCTTTGCACCGGCCACTCAACCAGGCTGCTTTTCATTATTTCTTCACAACACAGCACTTCACCTCCATAATGCTAATCACCCCCACTCTCCCCCCCCCAATGAAAACTGGAGCTATTCTGGCCTCACAAGTCATCAGTCTTACCAAAAGCAGTCCACCACCAAGGTATTGACATTCACCCGCACCCCAAATTAAGCTACCTTGATAGAAAAATGATTTGTCAATAATCATGCAAGAATTGAAAAGGGGCTAACAGCTTTGAAGGTAAACAAGGCCCTGGGGTCAGATGGAATGCATGTGAGGGTGCTGAGGACACTTATCAGTGTCAGCTGAACCCCTGCCTGGGTAAATTAATAGCTCTATGAAACAAGGGGGGGGGTCCCCAGAGAAGGGAGGATGGTGGACATAGCTCCACTGCACAAGCGAGGGAACAAGGAGCAGCCGGGAAACTACAGTCCCGTCACCCTTACCTTCATTGTAAGGAAACTGATGGAGACACTATTCAGACATTCTCTAATGAAATACAAGGAGAAAAACAGACTTCAGCATAGTCAGCAGCATAGTTTTGTGACAGGTAGGTCTTGTCCGGCCAAGCCGATAATATTCTTGGACTGGGTAACTCACGTAGCAGATAAGGGCCATGCTGTAGCTTTACTCTACTTCAGCCAGGCAGTCGACTCAGTGCTACATCGAAGGCTGCTGAAGAAGATGCAAGAACTGGGAACAGCTAAAGAAATAGTAAGGTATGTATGGAGTTAGTTGGAAGGGAGGCAGAAGAGAGTTGTGGTGAATAGGGTCAGATCAGAGGAAAGAGAGATCACTAGTGGAGTACCACAGGGATCTGTTCTGTGCCCAGTCCTCTTCCAATATGTTCATCTGCAACATGGAAGAAGGAATCCATGGCAGGCTGTGTCTATTTGCAGATGACATTAAACTCAGTGGTAGGGTTAACAACATGGAGGTGATATGTAGAGAAACCTGAAAAGGCTGGAAAATTAGTCCAAAGTCTGGCAACTGAAATTCAGTGCCAAAAAGTGCAAAGTTACACACTTGGGGAACAAAAAACCCAGAAGATTATTGTATTGGGGGGGAGCTGGACACAACATCGGAGGAACGGGACCTAGGAGTAACCATTAGTGACTCCCCAAAAGCCAATGTAACAAGGCCTTCAGCAAGGCTAACAGGATGCTAAGATAAATTAGGAAAGGGTTTGACAGTAGAAGGCAGGAAGTACTGTTACAACTGCACATGTCACTGGTGAGGCCACACCTGGAGAACTGGGCCCAGTTCTGGAGTCCTCACCTGAAAATGGACAGAAACCAACTAGAGAAGGTACAATGTAGGATGACCAAAATGGTTCAGAGCAAGGAGGGCAGATCCTATGAGGATCGATTAAAGGCACTAAACATGTATTCACTTGAAATCAGAAGAAAAAAGAGGAATATGACAGAGTCCTTCAAGTTCCTATAAGGAATTAACAAGGTTATTCTTTGGTAACTGAGCAAGACCCACTAGGCACAAGTGCTCATTTTCAAAAGCACTCAGGTAGACCCTGGAGTCAGTTGAAAAACCAATTATGACCGACTTACCACACATTATGACTGATTTTTTCCAACTACTTTGAAATTTCTGACTTCAACTAACTGAAGAAAATCCAACTAATTTCTTTCAACTTTCACCATCGTTGAATTTTATTATGTAGTAGTCTGTCGTACTTTTTAAACGTTGTACCTTTTTTTATTCAAATTTTGACTCTAAAAGTTAATAAAATGTATGAAAAAGACCCTCTCCCCTTGAAATCAATGGGACACGCGCACACACAGCCTCGCCTTCTGACATCACAAAATGGGTCTGCATGTGCCTACGTGGGGGCGTGTTGGTGGGTTAAGGTCAAGTTCAAGTTTATTGCAGGAAAACTCCATTGAGCAAGCTCATTCACAAGGAGGTCCTGTGACATAAACACTTAAAGTACAAACACAGATAGGTAATAACAGTATATACATGAAATACACGTTACATGATACAGGCTGGATATACATACAAGGGTACCATAGGGTGACCGCGAGGTGGTAAACATTGATATGAGATAGGAAGCCACTTTATAGGTCGATACTGATAAATGAAACATGATGACTGGTGTGATTTGATTTAATCAAATCAAATATACAGTATTTTGGCAGCTAGAACAAACAACAGTCTACAACTGATATGGGAGGGAGGAGAGATTTGATAGAGTAGCAGTGGAGCGTAAGCAAAGATAAAGCCAGGAGTAGAAGAGGAAGGAAAGCAGTTAATATGACAAATCAATTATATCTTACCAGTGGATAAATATGGCACATGGGGAAGGAAGAGACTTAATGACAGTTACAGGTGTCTTTATTTTGGCTGAACTTAGCGATTTGTAGAAGTTTATTGAAACTGTGCTAGTTAGTTTCAGTACAGTTTGTAATTGGTTCCAAATGGAGGGAAGGGCATATGCACAGCATCGCTTACTCAAAGGAAGTCCGCTCTCTGGTATGTCAAGCATAATAAAGTCAGATTTTCTTAATGAGTATGCACTATGTGAGATACTAATAAGGGAAGAGAGATAGCTTGGCAATTTCTGCAGGAGCAGTTTAAGAGTCCATAGCCCAGCATGGAGCAGGCGTCTAGTAGTAACGGATGTCCAACCAACAGCTGCATATAAGTCACAGTGGTGCGAACGGTAAGGGAGTTGGTAATGAACCGTAACGACGGTGATAAAGGATGTCCAGTTTACTTAGATTTGCAAGAGTGGTGGAGGAATAGATTACACGCCATAGTTTCTAGGGGAGAAAAGTGGCCTGTACAAGCTTGTTTCGAAGTTTCAAGGGGAAAAGGGCCTATTTCTGTAGAAGAAACCTAACCTTGCTTTTAACCTTCTAGAGACATCTTCGATGTGGTCACTGAAAGATAATTTATTGTCGATCCAGATACCTAGATATTTAAATTTGGTTACAACTTCCAGAGGCTCGTGAAGGCAGGACAATGAAGTCTTGGGCAAGAGTATTGGGGGGCCTGAGACAGCACTGCAGGAGAATATCATTGCTTTAGTCTTCTTGGCATTGAGCAGAAGCTTTGCCTTTATTAAATTATGCTCAAGTTTAAGAGTCCGCTTGAAGCACTCCCTTGACTTCAGATAACGATGAGCCAGAAGTATACAACACAGTATCATCTGCCAAAAGTGCAGATTGGACGATGTGTTAGCATCTAAGTCATTGATGTACAGAGAAAACAAGATAGGGCCTAAGATGGATCCTTGGGGACTCCTCTTGCAACTGGCAAGGCAGCAGAAAAAGCCTTCCTTTACTTTTGGAATCTTCCAGTTAGGTAGCTAGAGAACCACTGGGTGGTATGGTATGTGGCACCCAACTTTGCAAGGCAATTGACTAATAGTTTGTGATCAACAGTATCAAAAGCTTTGCTGAGGTCCAAAAGACTGCACCAGTTACCTCTTAGCATCTATAGCAGAGATCCAATCATTGGTTACTTTTGCTAGTGCAGTGATTGTGCTATGATTAGTCCGGAAGCCAGACTGAGCTGGGTTAATGAGAGAGAAGGTTTCAAGTGAGATTTTAACCAATATGGATCAGTTTTTCAAGAACTTTTAGAAAGGATAGGCAATATGGAAATAGGCCTATAGTTGTTTACATCACATGGGTCACCAGATTTAAATAGAGGGAGGATATGTGCTGATTTCCAGCAGGACAGCACAGCAGCAGATGTAATGGAAAGATTGAAGATGTGGAGAATTGGGCAGTGAGATGGGCATAGCCCGACCTTAGAAAAAGGGTTCCAAGCCATCGCCCCCGCGCTTTTTGGTGTCTAAGTTAAGAAGAGAATCTTCTACTTTTATAAGTTATCTCGCTGAGTTGGAAGGACTGTGCAGGATTAGATGTGTGGCGGAGGGGTATGCTGGCTCACCGCAGCACCAGCATAAGGTGACGAGTCAAAGTTAATCCAGCTGTGGCAAAGTGGGAGTTAAGTTCCTCCAGGATTAGGGACTTGTTTTCCACAATCTGCCACTTGCGACTATCTTTGTTGGGACAGAGGGGCCATGGGCCGTCCTTCTATAGCTTTGATAGTCTTCCATATTTTGTGAGGTTACCTTAGCTTGTTCGAGAGTAGAAATATAATAGTTAGCTTTAGCAGAGCCAGTTTTTTCACACAGTTATTCCTGGCTGTTCTAAAGGCCTGCCAATCCGAAGATTCTTTGAATGTCTAGCTTTAGCCCAGAGCTTATCTCGAGCTATAAGGGCTGCCTTGAGATCAGAGGTGAAGCAGGGATTGGAATTGTTCCTGCACTTTACTTTGATGAAAGGGCATGCTTATTTATTATTGTAGTGAGTTTGTCATTAAGGATGCAAGCTGCCTTGTTGACATCTTTGGCTAGGTAAAGATCTTGCCATCTGATCATGCTCAGGTCAGATAGGAAGTTTACTGCACTGAATTTTGCGAAAGGATCTTTTGTTATAAAGATGGGTATGCGCCAGGCCTTAATTTGAGATCTTATGCAAGCAACAATTCCATGATCGCCATGTCGCTAGGAAACACTGCCAAATGAGATATTTTGTGTGGATGGGTGGTTAGTACCACATCTAGAATGGAACTGTTGGCAGTATTTAGAGTGTTGTTCCTAGTAGGTTCTCTGACTAATTGCCCAAGACCTAGCTCGTCACAAAGGGATTTGAGGCCATGTGATTTAGGTGACAGCCAGTCCATATTTAGATCTCCTAGAAATATTGTTGCAGTTTTAGCATCTACGAACATGGATTTCAAAAGATTAAGGACTTCATCACCACCATCAGGAAGTAGCTCCGTTTTTAGCATTTGGGATTTAGCAGCATTATAACTTCACAAATGGGCAGAAACAAAAGGAATAATTTATGTCCTCGACTCTGGGGCAGGTGAGGCATTGCATATGCCAGAGGGAGCAGCAACTAGTCAGCAGCAGCCAAGAAGCTGACTGCTCTTTAAAATGCAAATACAAAGTGCAGTGAAACAAATCTACACACAGTAGGGACCCACTAAAGCACAATAACCAGTCAAAACAACAACAAAATATACCAAGTCCCTGAAAGTAACAAGTTGAAGCAGGGCAGTAAAACAGTATACAGTACAGAAAAATAAGCAGCAGTAATACTAGTTACTTAGAAAAAGAACTGTGAGTCTAAAATACAGTATAGGTAGGGCCTCTTAAACACCCCACTGAAGCTAGAAGGTACCCTTTTGCAAACAGAGCTAACCATCAAAATATGTTAGTTTACTAGCAGTCATAGAATCTGTGAGACTAAAAACAGTTTAAGGGAGGACCCCTAAAAATACCTCCTGTATGGTATACCAGAACTGAGATGTATCCATAGTTTAATTTAAAGCTAAAAACAAACAAAAAAAATAAAAAAAACTCATGCATATTAAAAAAAATATTTTCTGACAGTTACTGAACTTGTTTTGGTTTTCAGCATGTACACTAATGTGTTTTGTCAAATTTTATTCATCTTGCTGTGAGGACTTTAATATTTGGTCTATCCTATTCCTACAGTGGCAAACAACAAACATTTTGTCCCTTGGACCGGACTGATCATGCTCTGCTCTCCAACCTCTTATGGGGCCCATGCCTGGTCTGCTCCATGACCTCATGGGGAGTCTGACTTACTCACAATGCCACCACAGTCAGACAGAGCCCAGCCGGGCTGCCAGCAGTAGATCGATGATGATCGATCACCTTGGCTTTTCAAGTTTGGCCCCCGGGCCCCACAGCCCCCAAGCCCTCAACCAGCCAGACAAGCCCCAGCTGAACACGCAGCAGATACACTGACAGACTGAGTAGCCTGTGACAGACCACCCTCCTCCTTCCTACTGCCCACTGCCCAGCCCTGGTGGGCCTTACATACACATCCCCTACAGTACCTTGCTCAGTGTAGTAGCCTGTTGCCACTTCAGTCAGGTGTCGGGTGATTTGGTTGGCGGTATCAGGTGGCTCCATGGCTCAGGCTGCCGCTCTACTCAGTGGTGGTACCAGTGATTTTTTGGAGCTGTGTGTGCCCTCCTCCCAACCCACACAGTTGGTCCCCAACCCAGACCCACGTCCCCACACCGGTACTCCGGACAATGGAACTAGTGCACCTACCACTCCTCCTCCTCACCGACTCTGAAGACCTGACCAAGACTGAGTGAGAGTTGCCTGACGGGCCCAGCCAATGGGGTCATGGGCTGATCCCAAACACGACCAAACCACTGACTTGCTGCCTTCACATGACTGCTGCCTGGCTTTGCTGCAGGACTGACTGGGACCTGCACAGCCACACACTAGTCTCTCTATCTCTCTGGGCACCAGACACGTCAGGACAGTGGACACAGTTAACTTATTTTTAAATTAAAGGCCGAACAGCCAAACTTCGTCCCTGCAGAAAAATGCCGCTCGCTCCATTGACACACACCAACACAGATGCCTCCTCTCCCGACAGTCTCCTCTTCTACCTAGGCACGCTCTCCCTGCTATCTCATGCAGCCGGTCACAGACCCTCTCAAGCTCCTGGCTCCTCCCATCTCTCCTATTTAGTGGAAGTGTCCAGGAGCCAGGGGTTTATTTCATTGGCAGTAAGGCTCAGTGCCAGTGGTTGAGGACTGTTAGATATTCACTGCCCCCCAGCCCCCCAGGAAAGAAAAAAAGAGAAAGTACACTGCAGTGCACCACAAAAACAAATCTGTATGGGTCACGGAATTATCAACTGCAGTGGATTTCAACTCCACTATTTTATGACTGCAATCCAATGCAATTGCAACTGATTACAACTGCATTGACTTACAACTAACTATTTCAACTGCCGACAACTGCTCCGGGGTCTACACCCAGGAGCACTGGGGTAGTTGAGTGACTTGCTTAGAGTCACACAGTATGCAAGTGGAGGTTGTGGGAATGAAACCCAGGTCTGCTGGATGTACCAAGCTCATTCACAGCTTGTTACTCTAACCTCTAGGCTATACTGTCAGCCAGGGGGACTGCGAGGAGCCATTTACCAGGAACAGAGAAAAAAGGACAAGGGTTCATGAGTGGAGGTTAATGGGGGAAGGTTTAAAAAGGATGTGAGGAGGCTGAGGTAGGGAACCGTCTGCCGGCAACGGTGGTGAGTGCCAAAACCATAAATAGCTTCAGACATGACTGGGATAAAGTCAAGGGGATATTAGCTTCTCAGCAGGAAAGGGGGGGGGGTAGAAACACGGAAAACAAAACGGGAAACAGTGTAAGTGACAACCCCACAGAGACAACAGATCCTGGAATATGACAGGGTAATATGAGCTGACTTGAATGGACCATCAGTCTTTTTCTGCTGTAATTGTGTTTCTATAAGTTTTTATCTTTCTAAATATATACATTTTTAATTGAGCAATGTGCTACATATTATGTGCATTTGCTCCACATTTTAAAGCTCAATGCTAAACATTTTAATGCTGACAGTCTCAGAGTCATGTACCTACAGCTGTACCTGGTCTCACATTATTTTCCATCCCTCTTCCCTTTCACTTCATTTCCTTTTCCAGCCTCCAGCTTTTATTCCCTACCACACTCAATTACCATTCCATCTTGGCTCCTTGCACCCCAAACACCCGCTCCCACCACCTTGCAAAATGTCTTTCCAACCCACTAAACCAGGAGAGGAAGGAGGCCTGGCCCACAAATCAGGAAGAGGCTAAAACAAATCGGGGATAAATTACCAAAATCAGTAACACCGTGCAAGGAAGCGGACAACATTGTCACTCAGGAAGCTGTGAGAAATAACTGATTCGGTGATGGGGGACAAAACAGCATTTCCTGGAGGACAGCTAGACTATAACTTTATTCTCTGACATGATTCTGTGATTCTAAATCCCTGCTCTTCAGTGACAACAAAGCACCCCTATCACAATGAACAGAAGGAATACAGTAATTTGCTGCAGAATCAGGGGCATCCCTGAACATCAGGGACTGCTGAAAGGTATGCAAGGGGCTCCAGCAGCCCAGACCATGTAAAAATGCATCCCATCCTCCAAAGAAGTATAACTTGCTCAAGCCACTCGCAGGGCTCTCCGTTACTGACCCAAGCCCGCCGCCCAAATGCCAAGACTCACCCAAACCCGTTACACCCAGTCAGTACCTTATAAAACTTGATCTTCTTTCCGTTCAAAGCGGTCGATCCCAACCTTTGAACTACGCAGCGTCGCCGTGCTGCTGCCAGCAGCTCCCGCCTCTTGCCACCCCCGCTGATCCCTCGAGCTGCACCTCCCTCCGCATTATTACCGCTTTCTACCGTTCTCCCCGTGTTGCAATGACGTCTTCGCGTTGCTCTTGATCGTTGCCTGTTCTCCCTCTGCTCTTAGCAGATACCTACCACAAGGTAGGCGGTGCAGCATCTAGTAACGGTAAGGCGGGCGCGATTGGAGGAAAGAGAAACTACCACAAGCTGTAGCGGCTTGGTAGTTCTTCGTTGCTCAAAGATGGGACTGCACTCTTTGAGCGACAAGGTTCATTAGGTTACAGACGCCAGTAATGAGAGCAGTTGAGCTAACTGAAGAATGTTTGCATACTTTCCGACTGTTCTCTCAAAAATTTCATCTGTCCCACTTACTCTTAAACTTGGCGTTTAAGTCTTTGAATGAAAGGGAAGAATAAAATCATGTTAGGCATTTGTGTTAGTCTAGTTCTCCAGCAGAAAAGGAAAGTAGGGAGAAGTAGATGGTTCCCATACCTCTCAAGTGTCGCTCATTTTACACCTTAAAATTGCTTTGTCCCTCGTGGAAAAAGTGCTGCCCGCACAGCATATGTGCTGTAAATTCAGACTTCAAAGCAGCAACTCTTAATTATTCTAAAATTCTAAATCCAAAATAAACTTTGTACAGGTAAATACTGTGGTTTTCACAGTGTTTTGAGCTTGTAGCTTGATTTTTGAGGATGTGTTTCTGAGGGTCTGTGTCCAAAAATGTCCATGCCCCTCATTTCAGTGACAAAAGGTTGAGAGGTATGATGGTTCCTCTGAGGTTGGAACTAGAAGACAGCGGTCCTGGTTCTCCTCTCATCTGCAGCAGCCATGCTGGTTGTGGGTGGTTTGGCCACTTCTATGAGCAGCACTACCCACTGTTTGTTGCATCCTTAAGCAATTTATCCCTCCAGGGTATGGGTATACTGGAGGATTTACCACGACTGGTGTGTGCCTCGTGACCGAACCACACCAGTCGTGTTAAGTCCTCCAGTATATCCACACCCTGGAGGGATAAATTGATATTATACAATGGCAAATGCTGTTTAATATTTTTTTTAACCCACTGAGGTCCATACAGTTCGAAAGAGGATGTATTTTTTTTTAAATTTACCACAGTGTCTTACCAAAGCAGCAACAGGAAAAATGGTGGGTTCCTTTGAAGTGAAAGCATCCTATTGATGCATTGATTGGCACAAGATAAAATTGGCTGGTACTTTTTCCAGTGGGTACACTGGAGGATTTACAACACTGGGAAAGGTACCAGCCAACCAATCAGGTTGCGGGATTTGGCTGGTTCAATTTACCCCATTGTATAATTCCTGATTGCTAATGATGGGGAAGAGTATGCCACACTCCGCTCCCTTCTGTAGGAGAGGGTTCATGTCGCTAGTCTCTATGGAGCTGATCTGTAGGGAGCCCACTGGTATGGGAATGGCTGATAGGAAAATGTTAGTGCCAGCATCCCCGGGTCTTAGAGGGGAGGAGTTAAGAGACGTATTTAAAAAGTGACTGTACTACCTAGAATTAATAGTTTTTAAAAGCAGTCATTGCCTTTGTAACCCCCATGCCAGATTTAAGGGGGGTTTACCAATTTGATACCCTGTTGGCATTGGAGGAGCACACGTGCTGCCAGGCTTGCCAAGGGGGCATGGACTGGGCAGCACATGAGGGATTTCAAGCACCCACTGGTGCGAGAGTGACAGTCGGAGGGAGTTTTGTGAAGGAGGAGTGTGGTGTAGCACATGTGCCGGAGGGAGGGCCTCCAGTTGGGGCCATGTAGGGCCTGGATGGGGAGATTGCCCCCTGGCCCCCAGCTTGCCACATTTCCATTGTGGGGGAAGAAGGAGGAAGCCAGCAACCACATAGAGAGTGAGAAGGCAGATTAGGAGCCCGATTGGCTCTGCTTCGGACTGAAGAGAGAGAGGTGGCTGCCACAATGTAGAGACCAAGGCTGAGGTGGCAGTGACGCCTCAGAGAGGCTGTTAGGACAGAAGCGACCCCTACCCTCTGTGTCCACCCAGGCAAATGTTGGGAGGCTAATGGAGTTTCCTGTGAAACTGCAGAGCAAGGGGCAGTCATGTGTGAGCCCTGTTATGGCTCAGCCAACGGTTTGCCCAGAGTGTAGATTACAGGACTGTGCCCTGGATGATAAGAACCTCCCCCCACATTTAGAGGTCAGTGAGCACGCAGAGTTAAAGCATCCGCTCCCATTGGCAGGGAAAGACTGAACAGAACAAAACATTGTTCAGAACACTGCCTGTGTTCTTACTGTCGGAAGAAATCTGAGCTCCACATGGCTCATTTGAAAGGGGAAAGAGTTGTCAGGATCTAGGCTTGAACCTGGGTCCCCTGAAGTGATGTGCCACGGCGCCTTGCCATAGTGGGGAAAAATGGGACTGTGTCTAAATGAATTGTGCATCTTCATGGAGTTCTTTGCTTGAGCATTTGGTACAGAAATAAAACTTTTTGTTTGAATTTATCCTGTCTGGGCCAGAATCATTGGAGTCCTACAAGTGTGCATTAGTGTGTTATGCCTAACTACAGTTTCCACAGGATTTTCAGCATGCGAGAGAAGCCACTACTCATGGAGGGGGAGTGTCATCTGTCTGCACCTTGATGGAGTTCACGCCGTCACGGAGGAATCCTACTTCATAAGGTACTGTGTTTTCCCTGTAATGTGCTGCTCAGTCTAGCTGGTACTTCTCCCCTTTCCCAGAGACAGTAGCCCTCAAATCCCCTAGACAGGGAAGGGAAGTGGCCTCTTTGAAATGCTAACTCCCGGGACTGAGAGCAGAGATCCTGCTGCCTGCAAGTGACCAAACCAAATCCCCCTAAGCAGTATCGACTGAGTCCACTATAAAGTATTATACCAAAGTGAATTTTACAGTTTGGAAATTACCAGCAGGGGAGGAGGTTACACCTTTTATATCTGAGGTACTTTTTCTTTTGACTTTGGTGAGTTAGAAGATTGTTTACATGATGTTATACAGACATAGGAAGAAGCAAGCAGAATAAGGCCACTTGGTCTGTCTAGTTTTCTTGTATTGCAGGGTCCCTAGCGTAAGCTGTTGACCCTGTTCCCCACCCATCTTCCCATCTTTTCCAGCTGCCCTTCCCATGACCCTTACTTTCCCCTTATGTCTGTCCCAGCTTCTCTTGAAGCTGCCTACCGTCTTCAAGGAGATTACCTCTTCGAGCAGCGCATTCCAGCTGGCCGCCACCCTCTCCATGAAGAAGTGCTTCCTAGCCCCCCACTCCAGCTTAAGACTGTGTCCACTCATGTTTCAGTTGATATGTAGCTGAAAGAGATCCTCCCTATCCACACTGTTTATCCCCTTAAAGTACTTGAAGATCTCAGTCATGTCCCCCTCTCTTCCGCCTCTCCTCCAGGAAGTACATGTTCAGTGCCTGCAACCCCTCTTCATATGCTTCACCCTGTTGACCTGCAGTAATCCTCGTTGCCCTTCTCTGGACTGTCTTCAGCAAGTTAATGTCCTTTTAAAGGTGTGGGCACCAGCACTGTATTCCATACTCCAGATGTGGCCTCACCAGCAACCTGTATAATGGCAGTATAACCTCCTCTCACCTACTGCTGATCCTTCTGGGTACACATTCCAACATCTTCCCCCTTGCTACTGCTTTCCTGCACTGGTTTATTTAGTTTTTGTTGATTGGGTAAGTGCACTTGTTAGTCGATCGGTGCCCTTAATTAATCACCATTTGACCATAACAATATATAAAAATGATGGGAAAGCTGACCCCCACCCCAGCTATAATGGAGCGCATCCTTGCACTCTCCCTGGCTTTACATCATAACATGGCAATGTGCAGGGGCAGAGCATGGCAGCACTACAGACTGGGAAGTAGGCAAGACTTGGTGGGGATGATTTTATGAGCATTTTTACATGAAAACTACAGTGATACTTTTGGGACCCTATGCAGCAAATGCTTTTTGCAGGGGTAAGGCATCACTATCTGTGGTGGATATCTGAATTGATTAATTTTGGTAGATCTCTTTAAGGGGCGGTTTAGGCGCCAGTAAGTGAGTTGGAGAGGCTTAGCTGAGGCCTAGAGGAGACCAGGAGGAGCACACTCCCCGTTGGCTTTCCAGCTATGGTCTCTGAAGAGGTCTGAGGACCTGAAAGAAGTGCATTTGGGAGAAATAGAATGAGTTTCTTCAGGACACGTAGAAGAGGTAGTAAAGAATCTACCACCATGAGAGTAGGGATTGGGAATAAGATCATTATGGTTCCATTGAGCCTTATGGCTGGGACCCTAGCTGCTGCACCCTTCATGAGAGGACAAGGGGTGGGCTGTAACCTGCAACTGGTGAAAGAGCTGAGTGGGGCTACTGCAGGATACTAGATTAATACATATTGAAACAGTCTCTCAGCTGTAATAAACCATGTGTGGAATGAGTTGTACCAAAAAATGAGACTTCAGTAAAATCGGTTGCAGCTAATGCAAGTCTGACGTGTTTTCTTTGTGTGAATGAGAAAAGAGACTAGTGAGACCTGCCGGCTGGTTGGGTAAGCCCTGTAACCTCCAAACCCCCCTAGTTACAGTTTCCTTGGAGTGAGGTAGCATTCTAATGGGCATGTATGTCCAGTAAGGGACCACCCCAGGTGGAAGCGCTGTGCTAGAGAAGGATGCCTAAGTATATTCATACACGAGAACCCAGGCCAGCCCCCATGGAGTTTAGGGACTCTCCCCCTTGAGGGCCCTAGATTGACCACATCACACCAAATATAAACTTGTCTGCTAAAATTCCTGATTAAATATTTGAACTTTCTACCTGGTGAGAAACAATGTAGTCTAGTTTTTTTTTTTTTTTTAGTCCAGAGCTGTGAACTTGGAGACTGGTTTGAATCCAATCATTGCACCACCTTCAGTCTGACCACTTGTGACCTTGATCAAGTAACTTAGGCCCCCATATTCAGAGCTGACCTAAGCATAGCGCAGCCTATTGTGCTGCACTTGTAATAGCACATGGCTGGCTCTGAGTGATATTCAGCCAGTTAGCACACATAGCTGGAGCATGCTAACTGAATATCGGTTCATGCTGGCGCTAAGTAGATCTGCACTACGGCAACACAGACCAAGGCAACTTATCCATCAGGTAGGGAAATGGGCAGACTGTGTGGGCCAAGCGGTCCTTATCTGCCATCAACTTCTATAGGCTATATATGGCCCACAGGAGATAGTGCCACCTGAAATGGATTAGTGACAGGGCTGCTGTGGGCCATGTTCAGCACAAGCATGTAAACAAGCTCATTGGGCATGCAAGACACTAAGGGGCCATCTGCATGCCCACTATGTGCACAGAGGACACCTAAAGCTGATGCAAAGTGGTGGCGGTAACACTCCTGCGGTAGTCTAGTGGTCCTCCCACCCCTGATCATCCATTCTGCATGTTAGAGGTATGCCCCTGGTAGTCTAGTGGTCCATCCACCCCTCGATAACACATCCTGCTTGTTATAGAAATTGACTACAGAAAAGGACCGTTTGGCCCACTTTCTCCATTTTCCCTACCTACTGTAATACAACAGACCCTACTTGGTCTCTGGTTTCGCTCTGTTGTATGTATATCACTGGTAATCTACAGGCCTCCCCACCGCCCAACAGTTAACCCCCCCAACCGCTGGGGACCCCTCACTGATTGCCACTCACCATTACGATGGGTACAGACCGGCAGCTGGCACAGCCATCCGCTCACCTCTTCAACTGGCTGCCATCTGACAGTCATAGAGCACAGTGGGCGAGGGGCTGGTCCGTGGACGTGAAGTATGGTCCCCAGGTAGTATCCAGCTGCAGGTTGGGTGGTTTGCTGGTGGGGAGGCTGATCTACGGTATAGGGGAGGTGGGGTGGAGGCTGTTCCAGCTGGTAAGGGGGTGGTAATTCCTGCTGCAGGAATGGTTATTGGCTGAAGTGGAGGGTGGTCCAGCTGAATGAGTGACTGGTGGGTGATGGGCCGTAGGCTGGTCCAGTACTGTGGGTGTATGCTTGGATCACCGTGTCTGCCAGCGTCACTGGTAGCAGAACAGAACATGTATAAACCCTGGCACGGTCCAGTTGAGTCTTGTGCACTTGGACTATTACTGCTGACCTCTCCTCTATCAGATGCGTTTTCTACTTTGATGGCTAGAAGGGAGCATGCAATATTGTCAGACTGTGGCCAGGTGATTAATTACTAACAAAATGGGAATAAATTATGGGGCAGGGATAACTGTGATAGGGTGCACACATGGGGCCCAACACAGGTATGTGTACACAAAGTGTCTAGTCCATGTGTGTGCACACACAAAGGGCTCAGCTCAGTCATGTGCTCACACGCATAGGTCCCAAAACAGGCATTTGCATACATAGAGGGCTCATCTTGGCCAGGTGCACACACAGGGTGCTAATAACAGACATATGCTGAAAAAGAAGAATCGGCTACTGAATGAGCTCCAACAGACGACCCACATCAGGCATGTGCGCAAACACTCACGCAGCCAAGCTCAGGCATGTGCACACACATGGCACAACTGTGGCGTGTGCATACTCAGAGGGCAAAACTCGGCATGTACTTAATTACCAAAAGCATTAAGGAGAAAAGGTAAGGTGAAAGGTGGGGAGGGTGTTAGGCACAGGAACAGACATGGAGCTATAATCTATATGCCCTGTTTACACTGCCAACTTTGCAGCGCATCAACCCATGCGCACGGGTTGATGCACTGCAAAGTAGGCAGTGTAAACACTGCCTGGAGCACCTTAAGTGCTTCCCGATCATTTTTTTGATCCGACTCAGATGTGGGATCAGTGGCGGAGCGAGCACATTAAATGGCAGTGGGAATGCTTTGCTGCGCTCATTCCGCTACAAGGGCTGTTTAATTTCAGCCCATGGTACCTTCTCAGTCCCTCCTTGGAGCGACTTGCAGGGCGGTGGGAGCAGGCTGTGTGAATCCAACATTAGCTAGCAAATCGGGACGTGAGCAGCGCATATTCCTCAGCGCTGCCGCCATGTAAACACGGCTATAATCTCAAGAGTATGGCTTTTAGAGCAGAGAGATAGTGGGAGGAGGAGTCAGACACCCCTATTTGGTGCAGATGCCTGTGTAAGTGTGTTGGTGTGGTGTTGAACCATTGCATGCTGGAACGTCTTAATAGGACAGGTTGCAAAGGCAGAAGCATTGACAGGCTTCAGTATAACATGAGAGGTACCTAAAGAACTAATGAAGTAACATTGTGGAGGAGCTTTAGCAAGTGGTTTGTAGAGAGGTAGTAAATGGGTAAAGTAGATGAACCTTGGTCTTCTGTAAAAATGTCCAACACTGGCCTATCTCGCTGGCATTTTACGAAATGGGGGAGTGTTCTTGGTGGTCAACCCAAAAAGTCTGTAATAGTATAGGTCCACCAAGATTTTAACAAAGGACAAGTTAATCTTGAAAAAGTAGATGCAAAAACATCCAGTGGGCACAAGTTCTCAGTATTCAAACATTTTCGCTAACTACCCATCAGCTTTACCGAGGGAAAAGTCCTGCACACCAAAAAATTATTTATCAATAAATATACGAGTCATTATACATATATCTTACATTTTCAATAATGTTTTGTACTCTTTATTGTAATTGTTTAGTACTATTTTCTCTATTTAATATTATCTTAACCACTCTGTGTTTGCTAGCGACGCCACTGCCACCATGCCGGGTGCAGATCTGATGGGTTTGTATCTCCTCAAGCTTTTGAGCCTTCTACTAACTAAAATCATTCCAAATAAAAACATAGGGGCAATGTACGAAGTATAAGAAACCCCTAGATGTTATCAATGGGAGATTGTAACTGACTCTTAACACAGAGCCGGCTACCTATGGACATAGCACACAAAGGGTGCACATGACATCTTCCCCAAGGGCAGGGGGAGGTCCTATGAATTACGTTAGTAGAAGACTCTAAAGGTTTTGTAGTCACTAGCCCATCAAATCCATACCTGGCATAGCAGCAGTGGTGTTGCTAACACACACAGCTTGGTGCTAACAGACGGCAGGAATGAACTTTAATGGTAAGATAGTATCAAATACAGTGATAATGGTTCTAAACAATTACATTGAAGGGAGCAAAATATTACTTGAAAATATAAGATATATGTATAATGACTCCTACATTTATTGTTCATTTTTTTTATGTGTAGGACCACTTTTCCCTTGATAAAGCTGATGGGTAGTCAGCGAAAATGTTTGGGAATATAAATCAGTGGCCAAAGCAAGAAAATAAAAAGTTGCTGAAGTTTGAACACTAAGAACATGTGTCCACTGGTTGATGCTTGCATCCTACTTTTTTGATACCTCATTGGCATGCTAGTCAAGGTGCATGAATCCTGGCAACTCTTGTGGCATGCCAGCAAGATATGCCATTGCCAGTAAGTAAAATATGTTTTCAGGTAGATAAAAAAATGTCAATGGTCCCTTTCCACTGATGCAGTTCTGGTTTCCATCAGCCAACATTAGTCAGTGCACTGGCATACAAATATAATATACGTTAGCTGTCCAAGGAATAACCCGTTTCAAACTAACGCTAATACCTGGCTGTTCTATAGTCACCCTACAGTCTAAAACAACCCCTAGATCCTTCGTCACATCCACATCTCTGAGTGTTTGACTGTTGAACAGTAGAAGCAAGGAGGTTGACTTCTCATTATACAGGTCACTTGTGCAACCACACCTGTGGAATACTGTGTAGGGTAACAGAGTCCACATCTGTGAAAAGACTGTGCCAAGATGGGAGCAATACAATGCAGGGCATCAGGGTGAGCCACATAGAAGTTGTCAGCAGAGAAGGACCACTTGGCCCACTCTGTCTGCCCATTTTTCCCTTTGTATACTTTCTCCACAGATCCTATCTGATCTCCAGCTACACAGGCTAGGGGGCAGGACATACTGTGACATGACTTGAACAGTGTATGCCCTGGAGAAGATGAGAGAAAGAGGAGACATGACTGAAATACACAAGTACCGGGTGTGGAATAATAAGCTGGAAGGGAAGAGTGGTGGTCAGGTGGACCAACACACAAGAAACGTCAGCAGGAAAAGGACCAATGGTCAATCCAGTCTGTACGTAGTTCCCTATTAAATGCTGGGTCCTGTTGTCCTTACAGAGCACTAGCCCTCACTAGTTACCCCGTTCCTCTGCCTGCTACTACCATCCTGAGTGACCACCGTACCCTTCACTCTGTCCCAGCCTTGCTTGAAACCATTTATGCTTTTGGTGCCCACCACCTCAGCTGGCAAACATTTCCATGGTTCCACCACCCTTTCTGTAAAATAAAACATTGTGGTATCCCTCTTGAACCTCACTCCCATCAGTTTCCGCTTGTGCCCCCCATGTCATTGGACTGTTACTCATGCTTATTAGTTCCTCGCAGTTCACCTTGTTTGGTATGTTCAGGAACTTGAAAGTCTCCATCATATTACTTCTCTCTCATCTGGTCACTAGCAAGTACATGTTCAGTGCTTTGAGTCAGTCCTTGTAAGATCTGCTCTGCCGGCCCTGAATCATCCCGGTCACCCTTTGTTGCACCATCTGTAGCCTAGCCTTGTCTTTCCTGAGGTAAGGACTCCAGAACTGGACACAGTACTCCAGGTGCGGCTTCACCAGTGATCTATAAATAGTAATACCTCTTTTCTTTTACTGTTAGTACACCTTCTGAAACATCCCAGCATCCTGTTTGACTTGCTATAGGCCTTGGTGCACTGGCTTGACTGTTTAAGGGAGTCACCAAGGATGGCTCCTAGGTCCCTTTGCTCAGTAGTGATCAGTTTTACCCCTCTCATCTAGTACTCTGTCCTGTGTTTTTTGTTACCTAGGTTTATCACCTTGCAGTTTTTAGCACTGAATTTCAACTGTCAAAATCACCCCAATTCCCTCTTTGTTATCTACCCTTTGCCAGAGCTTAATGTTGTCTGCAAAGAGAGACAACTTGCCCCAGATAGCTTCTCCAGTGCAGCTAATAAACACATATTGAAGAGGACAGGACCTATGATGGATCCCTATGGTGCCCCAGTTGTGATCTCCCTCTCTTCTGATTTGACACCATTAATCACAATTCTCTACTGCCGCTCCTTCAACCACTTTCCTAACCAGGGCTTGAAATAACTGGCTGTCCGCCATCCCAGACAGTTTTTACAAATGACAGGCATTTTGTTACTTTTGCCTGTCCCAGCGACAGATAGAGGGCTGTAGTGCAGTTTATGGGCATTGTGACCTTGGAGCTCGTGAGAGTCAGCTTGCTGGTGTCTGTGAGGTTGGGTAATGAAGAATGTACTGTGTCATGATGTCACATTGTGCACACCATCCCGGTCTAACCTCATCTCACATGATCTCTCCAGCTCTGCGCTCATAATGTGTTTTGGTGGACATACGGTTTAAGTGTAAGCCGTAGATTTGGGAGGGCTTGCAACTTCGCATGCAGATCTCTTCATCCCATATATGCAGTTGGCAGTCCATGCTTGCCACACTGCAGTGAGGAGAGGCAGCAGTGGGAGGGCATACTCTAGTCTGCCCTCTGGTAACAGTTGCCAATTCCCCTAAACTCTTTGCCTGAGGCAGTGTCTCTGATGCCCATCCTTGCTCGGGATCTCACATACAGTATATAATATAGTCATATCTCCTCCCTTACTGAAACAAACAAAAATGCTTTGTGCTCCTGATTGTGGAAAATGCTGCAGTGCTGCTCTCTGCATGACCAACCAATATTTGAACTCTTTACATATTGGCATTGGTTGATGGATACAAACAGAAAGCGTGACTACAATCTAAGCAACTGGGCAACTGGCCTGGGATTCTTGTGTAGCACATTAATATTTTTGAACTTTCTATGCATTATTTTAGAAAATGAAACGTGTCAATAAAGGAATGTAAAAAGTATTTTTGGTTCCATGACATGTTTTTTGTTTGTATCCATGAGTGCTGCCAATAATAAAAGATATCTCCTACCTTGGTTCTGCAACTCAACTTCACTCTCACCTAGTCTCTCTATAGATTGGTAGCATCTTTCATACACAGAACCACAACTCCCTTCCCAAAAGGTGAATGACCCTCTTCTGTTGGACCCTCCCTGTGCTGGAACGCTGCCAGGCTCTCCCCTTAAGGGAAAGGCCCTCAGGAATTCCACACCCTCCTGCTGTCTTCCTTACATACTCCCCGAATGGTGCCATCTGTGAGTGTGTATGACCACCAATGAGCAGGGCCTGCTGTAAGTAGTTGTGCACATGCCTGAGCTGGGCCATCTGTGTATGCACATGCCTGAACTGTGCCCTCTGTGCATCTACACACCTGAGCTGGGCACTCTTTGTGAGCAAACATACATGGGCTGGGCATTTCTTGTGTGCACATGCTTGTAACAGACCATTGTATGCACACACCTGAGCTGGCTTATGTGAGAGTGTGTGCACATGCCATTGTGGAAACAAAATGCACCAGAACTGGAATTAAGAGTCTGACTTTCAATTTGTCATGATATTCCAACTGTGATGTACCCCATCTTGCTGAAATGGCCCCCTTACCGTCTGAATGCCCTGTCCCTGCTGGAATGTCCAAACCCACTGAAAATGCTTTTGACCTGCCAAAATGACCCTGAGATCCACCAGAATGACCCCTGATCTGCAGACATGCCTATCCCATGCCAGCAAGATTTCTGGTGCTCCAGTGGCATCCCTATCCCACACCCCACCTCGTGGCAAGAGAGAGTCCCTGCTGTCCAGTGGTGCATCCTCTCTCGCCCCATCTCACCATAACAACACACTTAAGTACTTGACTTGCAGTCATGGAGACAGGCAACAAACCAAAGACCATAAGATGTGTTTAATTAGCAATTAACAATATTTTATTAGTAAAAGAGGCACCACATGAAGCTGACTGACCAGACACCCTAAGTGTCTCAAACTGCACTAGCTGTTCTGTGTCAACTTGATTCCTGGCATCAACTGATACCTCATCCCATACCATCATGATTTCTGTGGCACCACCCTTTTTCCCTCCATTTCATAGCAGCCTGATCCCTGATGTTCACTGTCTCCCCATTCTGTCTTTGGTGTCCAGTTACATCACCCCTCTCCCCATCCTGTGCTACACGATCTTGGTGTCCAGTGTCATCCCTGTCCCTTATCCCTTTACAACATAATTTCTGGTGTCTGATATCACCCTGTTCTGTGCAAACATAATCCTGGTATCCAGTGGCATCTACTCTCGTCCCATCATGTGCTACATAATCCGTGGTGTCCATTTACATCCCTCCTCTCCACATCCTGTTTTACATGGTCACTGGTTCCCAGTGTCATCCCCTTCCTTCACCCCTTGCCAGTATGATCCCTGTTGTCCAGCGTCACCCCACTCTGTGCTACAAGATCTTTGTGTCCAGTGGCATCCACCCTCTCCCCATCCTGTACTACTTAATCCCTGTAGTCTGGCGGCATCCCCCCCCCACGCTGCATGACCCTTGGTGTCCAGTGGCATCCCTGTTTCTCACCCCTTGCCAGCATGGTTCCTGGTGTCTGGTGTTAACCCCTCTCCACAAGATGATCATTGGCACTCCCCTTCTCTGAACTTCTTGTCTGGCCACTGTCTGAACTTTATGGTTATGATAAAGTTCAAAGTATAAAGAAGTTGACATGGGATAGAGTGGGGGGGGGTTCTGCTGAACACCAGGAATCGTGATGCCATGGAAAGAGGTATGGGTGCCACTAGACAACTGGATTAAATTGCAGTTAGATGTGGGGGAGCCACTGGACACTAGGGGGCCATGTTGGCATGGCACTGTGTGACAGAGGGGGTGCAACTTGGTACCATAGACATTTTTGCCACTGGTTGGAGTAAGTGAGCAGGTTCCACTGGACCCCTGGGATCATTTGTGGCTTGGGATGTACAATCTAGTGGGTGGGTGGGGGTTCAGTCAGGAAGGGGGGTATTCTGGAGGGTCAGCGGGCCATTCTAGTGGGTGGGGAAGGGACCATTCGAGTGGGTGGAGGGGATTCTGTCGGGCTGTGTGCATTTCAGCAGGTGGGATCAGTTTGGTTGGTGGAGATTTAGATGGCTCGGTGTAGGCCCCTGCCTTGGGAGAGGGGGTGCAGGCCCCTGTCTGGGGAGGGGAAATCAGGCTACTACATGGGGATGGGGTTTCAGGACCATGCTTGGAACAAGATGGGGTTGCAGACCTCTGCATGAGTTGGAGGGTGCAGGAGGCCCATGGGAAGGGGGTGCAGGACCCTGTGTGTGGTTGTGGTGGGAGGTGCAGGCTCATATGTGCGAAGGGGGTTGCAGGATGAGATAGCTGCACTGCCTATGAGGAGTCCATCTCTGCACCCAGGAGCCACCCTGCGAGATGAGCAACACCTTCCCCCAAGCTGAGCACCCTGGAGCTGGACCACACCACAGCCCCCATACCAGCCATCCCCCCCCAGCAGACCACCATCCCTGCAGCTGCCCCACTTCCAATAGACCATTATCACTGCAGCCCCCACCTTCAAATGGGCAGAAACAGAATCACACTGAAAATGAGATATTAAATCTTATCTGAGTTATTCTGGGTTAATGAACTATAAATACATTAAAAAAAAGCATTTTACTGCTGCCAGTATCTCTTCCCCCAGGAAAATCTGGAAAATCCTCCCCAGCCCACCTCACACATACACACACACACACCTTCAGACCCTCCCAACACATCTCCAGTCTGTTACATTGAGCGCCGCACCTCCATGAAGCACTGCTCCATGACCTGACTGACAAGATGCAGCAAAAAAAATGCACCTCATAACCCGCTGGAAGATTTACCCCAGGATGCGTAAGAAAGCTGAAACAGAATAGGGATTTAAAAATATTTATTGTGAAAATTTGAAATGCCGCTAACACTTGGTCCATCGAAGGTGAAACCAGAGTGTCAGGGGAACTGATCTCACATGTGATCTGTGCTGTTTTGGTTCCTAGCTACAAAGAGTACTGATTGCATGAGCACTAGGAAATGCTACACGTGCAAAACCAGCAGGGGAACCAAAACTGCAGGGACCAAATCTGGCATGACTCCAGACCAACTTCTCCACCCACTCAGCCAACCACCCTCCCTGAAGCTGGATCGCCCTTTCAGCCCCCTGACCAGCCTCTTCTCCCCAGTCCACCACCCTCCCTGCACCTGGAGTACCCCCAACTCATGTCCCCCCTACTGTCTTCTACCTGCATCAGGACCACCACATCAGCCTCATCTCACCAACCGTCCACACTCCTGCAGCTGGACTACTCCCTTAGCCATTGGACTAGTCAGCCACCCTCGCTGCCGCTGAATTACACTTTTAGCTCCTGTACAAGCCTCTCCTTCCCAACTGACCACTCTCCCTGCACATGATCCATCCTTTCAGCCCCCCCAGACCAGCCTCTCTCCAGCAGACCATCCTCCCTATACCTGGACCACCTTTTGTGCCCCTGGACTAGCCTTTCCTCCCAGCTGACCTGCCTCCCAGCCCTAGGACTGACCTCTCCTTCCCAGCTGACAAACATCCCTGCTGCTCGGACATCCTCCCTGCAGCTGGACCACCCCAGCCCAGGGACCATCCTCTCCCTCCAGTCAACCACCGTCTTTCAGGTTGGTCATCCTTACAACCCTTGGACTAGCTGACCACCCTCCCTAGACCTGGACCACCAGTTCAGCCCCTGAACCAGCTTCCTCTCCTCAGCGGACAACTCTCCCTGCACCTGGATCACCTTTTGTGCCCCGAGACTAGTTTGTCCTCCTCAGCTGACCACACACCCAGCCTTAGGACCAGTCCCTCCTCCCTAGCCACCCAGCCTCCCTGCCGCTGGGCCACCTTCCTGCCGCTGGACCACCCCACCTAGGGACCAGCCTCTCCACTGGGTTAGCCACCCTCCCTTCAGTTAGATCAGTCTTCCAGACCCTAGATCAGCTGACACACTTCCTGCACCTGGCCCACCTTTCCAGCCTCTGGACCAGCCTCTCCTCCCCAGCCAACCAACCTTCCCACCCTAGGATCAGTCTCCATTCCCCAGCCGACTACCCTCCCTCTCACTAGGCCACTCCCCTAGACCAGCCTCCCCTCAGCTGACTAGCTCCGGGTCTAGGCATTGCACCAGCCAAACCACCCTCCCTGAGTTGGATCACCCTCACGGACCCTCAGACAAGCCACTGTGTCGCAGCTGACCACCTTCCCTGGACCATTATTCCAGCCGCCAGCCCAGCTGACCACCCTTCCAGCTCCAGTCCAGCTTTTCATCCCCAAATGATCAACCTCCCTGCATCTAGACCATTTCCCAGTCACAGAACCAGCCTCCAGCCCCTAGCTGACCATTCACTCTGCAGCAGGACCACCGTTCCAGCCCCCAGACCAATCTCTTCCTTAGCTGACCACCCTTTCTGCATCAGCACCATTCTTCTAGCACCCAGACCAGCCTCTGACTCCCAGGCGACCACCCTGCACAAGAACCAGCACCCTAGCACCTGGACCAGCCTTATCCCCCAGTTGACCATCCTCCCTACAACTGGTCCAGTCTCTGGACCAGCATCCCCCTCAACTGACCACCCTTTCTACACCTAGACCACCCTTCCAGCCCCTGGACCAACCTCTGCTCCCCAGAATGACCATACTAGGGCTGGAATGGCTCCCTCTGGGGGCAGGAATGCCCACCCCAGTACATGAATGGCCAGTGTAGGGCCAGAATACATAGATATGTTGACAGTAATGGCAGAAAAGGTCCACCTTGTCTGCCCACCCTACGTGACTACTCTGCACCAGCCCTCGTGGCCATCCCTCCCCTTTGTTTCTGCCCCCCTTCTAACTAACCCCATATACCTGTCCCATCCCTGCTCAAAACTGTTCACTGATTTTCTCGGTACCACTTCTTCTGGCAACTTGCTCCACTTGTCCACCACTCCTTCAGTGAAAAAGTGCTTGCAGACATCCCTTTTGAATCTCCACCCTGTGAGTTTAAGTGAGTTCCCTCTCATTCATGTATTAGAACTCGAGTAGAAAAGTTCCTTGGCGTCCACCTTGTTTATCCCATGCAGGTACTTTTTGTCTCAATCATGTCACCTCTTTTCCTCCTTTTCTGAAGGGTGTACATGTTCAAGTCCCGCAGCCTCTGTTCAAATATCTTGCCCCCAGTCCATGGACCATCTTGGTTACCCTGTGCTATACTACTTTCACCTTGTTACAGCCTCTCCTCAAGTGTGGACTCCAGGCCCTGCACAGTATTCCAGGTGTTGTCCCACCAGTGACTTGTACAATGGGAGGATCACCTCTCAACTTCTACTGCTTGTCCCCATCCATGTGCAACCCAGCATCCTGTTTGCCTTGCTCACAGCTGTATTACAATGTGCTGTTGTCTTTAGGCTGTCTGATATCATGACCCCTAGGCTATCTTCCTCCGTGGTGCTTTCCAGCACAGTCCCCCCCCCCCCCCCCCCATTTCAACTCTTGAGTTCCTCTTCCCAATGTGAGTCACTTAACATTTTTTTGCATTGAAGCCCAGTTGCCAAATCTTTTGCCAGCTCTCCAACTTGCCCAGATCCTCCCTGACTTCCCTTATCCCTTCTTCCATGTCCACCCTTATACAGATTTTTGTGTAATCTTTGAGGAGGACAATCTTCCCTTGATGCCTTCCCTGATGTGACAAATAAATTGAACAGGACTAAGCCCAGCACCAGACCCTGAGATACTCCACTTATTAACTTTCCTTATCTCTGAAAACTCCCCATTAACTATTACCCTTTGTGTTCTTCACCTCAGTCAGTTCTCCACCGAAGTTGCTAGTTTTTCCACCTCTCTAAGTCCCTTATCTTTTTTGACCAGCCTCCTGTGGAGAACTGAGTTGAAAGCCTTGCAAAAATCCAAGTATATCACAGGGCACAGGGGTGGGAGAGAGCAAAACTGGTGAGGTGGGTGGAGAACTGGCTAAAAGATAGGCAGCAGAGGGTGGTGGTAGGTGGAAAATACTCATCCCCTAAGTCTGTGACAAGTGGTGTTCCACAGGGTTCAGTGTTGGGCCCTGTGCTGTTTGGCATATTTATTGCAGACATCTTGGAGGGCATCAGCAGTAAAATCAGCCTATTTGCGGATGACACCAAAATGGGAGTGGTGGAGGACGACCGGGGGGGGGCGGAGGCTACGGGAGGATCTGGCAAGGCCCCCACTGAAGACTCATGAGAGTTGAGGCGCTAGAGGTTGTTACAACCAGGAAGTTTGTAGACTGTGATTAAGCTGTATTTCACTGGAACTGTTGAGTAAAGAAGAATTTCCTAAGTTTTTCTGGTTGAGTGAATTCTTTTGAGCGCATTACTGCTTTGGTTCTTGATGTTTTACACTGTGGAGGTGAACCACCTCTTATAGTTGTGCAGCACGGATCGGAGAGAGCAGTACGTGGTGCCTACAGTTGGAACTCTGACAGATGTCAGCGGAGAGTCAACGCAAAAAAATGCAAAGTGCTGCACTTCGGAACAAAAAATCCAAGGAGAAGTTACCATCTGGGGGAGTGCAGCTGGAGGTAACAGAAGAGAAGAAGGATCTGGGGGTGCTCATCAGGGGATCAATGAACAATTCCGCGCAATGCAGAAAGGCAGCAGCAATGGCCAACAAAATGCTGGGGTGCATTCCAAGGGGAATTGCCTTGAGAAGAAGGGAGGTTATTCTACCGTTATATAGCTCGTTGGTTAGACCCCACCTGGAATACTGCATGCAGTACTGGCGCCCTTACCTACAAAAGGACATGCTGCTGGAGGGGGTGCAGCGTAGAGCAACGAAGATGCTTCAGGGCCTGGGGGAATTGCCATATGAGGTCAGACTAAGAGAGTTAAACATGTACACACTGGAGGAGAGGAGGAATGGGGGATATGATTGAGATCTTCAAATACATGAAAGGGATAATCAGAATAGACACAGAGGGTCTATTCAGGAGGAGGGTGGGGAGAGACACTAGGTGCTATGACATGAGATTGGAGGGGTAGATTCAGGAGGGAGGTGAGGAGGTATTTCTTTATGGAGAGGGTGGTGGCAAAATGGAATGCATGACCAGCTGAAGTAGTAGCATGTACCACAGTGGAATGCTTCAAGAAGGGGTGGGACAGGGCAAAGGGGAGGGGGTGAGTCAACTGTTGAATAGGGAGCTAGCTGCATTCATGAGCAGCCTAAATAGACCATGATGGCCTTTGCTGCTGGCAATTTTTGTATGTTCGTATCTACTGCCTGTCCTCTCTCTGTTGCCTTGGTTACCTAGTTGAAGAAGTTGATTAGATTTGTCTGATAAGGCCTTCCCCTTGTGAACCCATGTTGTCTGGGGTCTTCAAGCCCATTTCCCTCCAGTAAATCCACCAGTTCCTCCTTTAATAAGGACTCCATAATGTGTCCCATTATAGAAGTCAAGATGACTGGTCTGTAGTTCCCTGACTCCTCTTTCCTTACGCTATTATGTTGAGGGACCCTCTCCACTGTCCTCCAATCCTTAGGAAGCACCCCCGTGGACAGGGAGTAGTTGAATATCTCTGCAGGTGGCCCTGCTATCTCTTCTGCTACCTCCTTCAGCATTATCAGATGTAATCCATCAGGTCACAGAGATTTATCTACTTTCAACCCTGTAAGCTTTTCCAACACCCATTTATTTAGAAAATGGCGCTCTCAGGCTGGAGTGCCCACCTTGGAGGACTGAATGGCCATCCGAGGGCAAGAAAGACCACCCTCCGTACCTCAGTGCCCACCCTAGGCCATTATAGAAACATAGACTTTGACAGCAGATAAGGACCACTTGGCCCACCTAGTCTGCTCATTTCCCTACCTACAAGATAAGCTGCAGATCCTAGCTAACCAACAGCCTACTTCTTCCTAGTCCCCTCCAGAATTGTCTTAGAAACATAGAAACATAGAATTTGACAGCAGATAAGGATCGCTTGGCCCACCTAGTCTGCCCATTTTCCTACCTAACGGATAAGCTGCAGATCCTAGTTAACCAACAGCCTACTTCCTCCTACCCCCCGCTAGAATTGCCTTATGTCTGTCCCATGCATTCTTGAATTCAACCACTGTTTTTGACTGTACGACCTCCTCGTGAAGACTGTTCCATGCATCCACAACCCCCTCTGTGAAGAAATACATCCTCACATTACCTCTGAGCCGTCCCCCCTCTATCTTCAAATTGTGCGCCCTTGTTCTTGTACATCTCTTTATCTCTTTTTTCTGAAAGATGCTACCCTCTTGGACTTCGTTGATTCCCTTGAGGTATTTGAAAGTTTCTGTCACGTCCACCCTCTCCCTCCTTTCCTCGAGGCTGTACATCTTAAGCTCCTTTAGTCTTTCTTCATATGTCTTCTGGTGCAGACCCTGCACCATTTTGGATGCCCTCCACTGGACAGCCTCCACCCTGTCTATGTCCATTCTGGAGATGGGGTCTCCAGAACTGTACACAGTACTCCAGATGTGGTCTTACCAACTGTCTGTACATAGGGCCAACAACTTCCTGTTTTCTACTGGTGATGCCTCTCCCTATGCATCCCAGTATCCCCCAGCCCTCCTTACTGCCTTCTCACATTGCTGGCCACCTTTAGGTTGTCTGATATGACTACCCCCAGGTCCCTTTCCATTTTTGTTGTTGTCAGCATCTCACCCCTCATTGGGTATTCTTCCTCTGGGTTTTTGTTTCCCAGGTGCATTACTTTGCACTTCTTTGCATTGAATCTAAGCTGCCATACATTTGACCATTCCTCCAACCTTGCCAAGTCCCTTTTCATCCTTTCCACTCCACCTTGCATATCAACCCTGTTGCAGATATTTGTGTCATCTGTAGAGAGACATACTTTCCCTTCAAGTCTCTCTGCAATGTCACTTATAAAGACATTAAAAAAGGACCGGCCCCAGTACTGAACCCTGCATACCCCACTAGTAACCCCCCTTTCTTCACTGTGGACTCCATTTACTACTACCCGCTGTGTCCTGTTGTCCAGCCAGTGTTTTACCCAGGCTACCACCCTGGGACCCACTCCCAGGTTGGCTAATTTTGTTTATTAATATTTTGTGCAGGACTGTGTCAAATGCCTTGCTAAAGTCTAGGTAGGCCATGTCCACAGCTCCTCATTGGTCTACTACTTTGGTTACCCAGTCAAAGAAATCAATTAGATTTGTCTGACATAACCTTTCCGCTGTGAATCCATGCTGCCTTGGGTCCTGTGCCCCACTGGCCTCTAGGTACTCAACAATTCTTTCCTTCAGAAGTGATTCCATCATTCTCCCTACCACTGAGGTCAAACTGACAGGTCTGTAGTTTCCTGCCTCTGTCTTGCTCCCACTTTTGTGAAGGGGACTCACATCCACCCTCCTCCAGTTCTCAGGTACCACCCCATCCTCCCATGATTTATTAAAAAGGGTAGTCAGTGGTGTTACTAGTTCTTCCCTTAGTTCTTTTAGAACTCTGGGGTGAATCCCATCAGGCCCCATTGCTTTATCCACATTCAGTTTTAAGAGTTCTTTCAGAACCCTTTCTTCTGTGAAAGGACTAATATCAACCCCCCTATCCAGAGTGCTTCTATTCACTGGATTAAGTATGTCCCCCCTGCTTTTCCATTGTGAATACTGAGCAGAAGTATTCATTCAGTATCCCTGCTTTTTCACTGTCGCTCTCTGCCCAACCACCTTCCTCTTTATTCAGCCTCAGTATCCCTGCCTTAGTCTTTCTTTGCTCCCTAATGTACATGTAAAAGTTTTTATCCCCCTTCTTAACCAAGTTGGCTATCGTTTCCTCGGTTTGGGCCTTTGTTATTCTGACTGCCTTTCCTGCTTCCTTCTGCTTTAACTGGTACAGTTCTCTGTCCTGCTCCTTCTGTGTTTCCTTGTACTTCCTCAATGCTATATTTTTCTCCCTTACCTTCCCCGCCACTTCTTTTGAGAACCATAGTGGTTTTTTCTTTCGTTTTGATTTGTTTATCTGTTTCACACAAATAGTTGCCTCTGTGATGGCAGTTTTGATGTTTCCCCATTGTTGCAGCACCTCACCTTCTTGCTTGTTTGCTAGTGCTTTTCTGAGGCACTCTCCCATTTTGATAAAATCTGCCCTCCTGAAGTCCAGTACCTTTACATTTGTGTGGCTTGACTCTACAGCTAAGTTTATCATGAACAACACTGTTTGGTGGTTGCTTGTTCCCAGATGGCTACCCACTTCAAGATCAGAGATCCTCTCTCTATCCCCATTTGAGAGTACCAGGTCTAAGATTGCTCCCTCCGAGTGGGGTTCCAAAACTAGCTGTCTGAGGCATGCCCCCTGTAGGGCATCGAGAATGGCCCTGCTCTTGGATGTGGCTGCAGCAAAGGTGCTCCAGTTAACATCTGGCATATTCAGGTCCCCCATCAGCAATATCTCCCCTTTCTCTGCCATCCCAAGGATGCCTTCTGTCATTTCCTTGTCTATTTCCTCCCCCTAAGACAGGGGTCTGTATACAACCCCTGTGCGGATTGTGGAGCCATTTCCAGTCTCCAGGGTGACCCACAGTGCCTCCTCTGCTCCCTGTTTACCCTTTAGTTCTGTTGCTTTGATCCCTTCCCTTACATAGAGAGCTACTCCTCCTCCTCCTCTTCTTCTTCCCTCCCTGTCCCTCCTGTAGATTGTGTACCATGGTATGTTGACATCCCAGTCATGGTTCTCTGTGTACCATGTTTCTGTGACTGCCATGATATTCAGGCATCCCTCTTCCATCAAGGCCACCATTTTGGAGAGCTTTTTACCTAGACTACGGGCATTGGTACTCATTACCTTCCATTTTTTTTATGGCTTTATTTCTTTTTGCCCCATCCCTGTCCTTACTGCCTTTGTCTTTTTCTCCATTTACCCCTGCCCTTCTCTCTATCGACAGCTCTATCTTGGTGTTTACCTCACTAATTACCCTGATTTTTTTTTGAGGGGGGGGCTAGGATTTCCCTTCTCCTTTTCAGTGCCTCCTCCCTTGGCTAGTTTAAATGTTTGCCAAGGAAGCATTTAAACTTATCACCTAGGATCCTGGTTCCCCTCCTGGATAGATGCAGACCATCGCGCCTGTACAGGACTGCATCCCTCCAGGTGGAGCCCCAGTCCCCAATGAAGCCAAATACCTGAGCTCTGCACCTGTTTTTCAACCAGTCATTGAATCCCATGGTGCAGAGTACCCTAGCCTCATCCATGCCATAGACAGGTAGCACTTCCGAGAAAGTTACCATGTGTGTTACTTGTCTAAGGCCCCTCCCCATCTCCACAAACTCCTGTGAACTGCTCTGATCCCATTCCCAGCCAGGTCATTCATCCCTAGGTGGATAATGATATCCAGCTACCTCCCCCTTGCAGCTGCTCCCATGATCCTGAGGATTCGTTTCCTGTCCCTCCAAGCCATGGCCCCGGGCAGGCACCTTACCTCCCTCCCCCAGTTCTACCCTCCTAACAATTGAGTCCCCCACCAGGAGTTGTTTCCTTCCCCTGTGGGGTCCTGTGCCACCCTCCTGTAGGTCTCCATTGTGGAGGTTCCCAGCATCCTCCTTGCTCTCCACTGCGGGTGACTCCGTAGAGGAACCGTGCTCTGCCACAGTGGCGAATGAATTGTGGAGAGGCACAACTGGAGGGATGTGCCTTTGTTCCACCACCCTCAGCCTCCCTAAGCCCACCATGGTCCAACCACTCCTCTTTCTTGGCAACTTCTGAGGTAGTGGCAGTGGCCTGGGTGGGGGAGCCGATTTCCCGAATCCTTGCCAGGTCAGCATGGAGATGAACATCCTCCTCCCTCAGACCAAAGAGGTGCCTGCAAATAGGACAGCAACGCAGTCTCCAGAATGTCTCCCGGAAGACTGCTGCTCCACAGCCAGTGCACTGCACCACTCCTCACATGTCTGTGTCCCTTCCTGTTACAGATGCTTTTCTTTTGTTGTTTTTTGGTTTTGTCTTAGTGTGTGCAAGCTTGTGAGTGTCTCTACTCCCTATTTAGTGTGCTGTGCCTTTAAGGATATGAACAGGTGTATGTTGTTAGCAGTTTTGGGGAAGTGATGTCAGAACCCTGCTATAAAGGAAGTTATGCACTTGGGGCAGGTGGGGGTGAGGGAAGGGTGGGAGGAATAAACCTATGCCGTCCAGAAACAATCAACAACAACTCTGACCCTCTACCCCGAGGTGCCTTCCTTCCTTTCAGACACATATTTCGCAGAAGTTAAGTAGCAGGTCTAGTCACAAATGACTGCAAATATCTCCCAGCTACAGTTCCTCCCTGGCAAATTAAAGTTAAAACTAAGAAAAGTCAACTCCAAAAACAGAATCAATACTAGTTACTTACACAGTTCCAAAAAGTAATAATTCAGTTCAGTGTAGTCTAGAAAATAACCTCCTTGATTCAAGGAAGCTGTGGCTGCTTTCTCACTCTCTCTGTCTCAGTCTTATGTCTGTGCCATGCATTCTTGAATTCCCCCACTGTTTTTCACCCTGTGACCTCCTCAGGAAGGCCGTTCCATGCGTCCACCACCCTGTTCATGAAAAAATACTTCCTTACCTTGCCCTTGAGCCATTCCCCCCTCCATCTTCAAATTGTGCCCCCTTGTTCTTGCACGTCTCTTTCTGAAAGATGCCACCCTCCTGGACTTTGTTAATTCCCTTGAGGTACTTGAAAGTTTCTATCATGTTCCCCCTCTCCCTCCTTTCCTCATGGGTATACATATTAAGCTCCTTTAGTCTCTCTCTCCGTATGTTTTCTGGTGCAGACCCTGCACCATTTTAGTTGCCCTCCTCTGGACTGCCTCCATCCTGTCTGTGTCCTTGCGGAAATGAGGTCTCCAGAACTGCACACAGCACTCCGGATGTGGTCTCACCAACTGTTTGTACAGAGGGATAACAACTTCCTGTTTTCTACTGGTGATACCTCTTCCTATACATCCCAGTATCCCCCCATCCCTCCTTACTGCCTTCTCATATTGCTTGCTTACCTTTAGGTCATCTGATATGAAAGTACAACTACCACCACTGACCAGTGGTGGCGGGTTCGTTATGGGCCTTGGCCTTAGGAACCTGTATACAACTATGAAACTACTTCCAGGTCCCTTTTCATTTTTGTTGTTGTTAGTACCCCCCCCCAATTGTATACCCTTCCCCTGGGTTTTTGTTTCCCAGGTCCATTACTTTGCACTTCTTTGCATTGAATCTAAGCTGCCATACTTATAATCAGTCTAGATGTGGAATGGCAACCCTGTAGGCTGGAAAAGTCACTCTAGGTTACTGCATGACCATACTAGGGCCAGAATAGCCATCCTGGGGCTAGAATGACTATGCTCTGTGCCTCAGTGCCCATCCCAAGACCGGAAGGACCACCCTCTGTATCTCAGGGCCCACCCTAGGGCCAGAGTGATCAGACAAGGGCTGAAATGGCCACTCTAGAGGATGGAATGACCACCCTAAAGTTAGAATGCCCATCCTGGGAACTTTTATTTTATTTAATACTTTTTGTTAACCAGGAAAGGAGGGCTAGACAGTGCTGTATTTTTCAGCCTCATCCGGGGGGGGGGGGGCTAGGATGCAAACCAACTAAAATTAGATCGATTAAAGCAGCAGTGCATGATAGCAGTGAACATATTGACCTATACTTTTTATTCTATTTTATTTATTTATTTAGTTTTTGTTACCCAGGTTAGGTGCACTAGCCAAAGTTGACTATTTTCAGGCACGACCCAGGAGAATACATACATAAAATGAGATGAGATTATACAATACATAGTATATAGTACAGATACATAGTATATAGTACAGGTAGGTTAGAATACAGATCAAGTCAGACAGTACTCGAGACAATACACATAGCTATGCAGAGATGACAAAAGTGACATTAGTACATGCAAATAACTGAAACTGGGCTAAGTGGCAGCTATAAAGACATTTTATAGCAAAGCTTGTTTAGAAGTGTAGCAGTGTCTTGGGCGAAATAGGGTGGTTAGTTGTGAGGCATTAAGTGGGATCAAAGCATGTGCAGGGGTCCCGGGATAGGTGGTGATATAGTTCTTTTTTGAAGATTGGGTTGGAGTTAGCCTGCCTCAGGGCAGGAGGGAGGGAGTTCCAGATGGCTGGGGCGGTGCAGTGAAATGCTCCAGAGCTTTTTGAAGTAAGAAACCTGGGTATGGTGAGTAGAAATTTGTTTGCCGAGCGTAGTCCATGGGCAGGTGTCTGTGGTACAAGTAGAGTTGCAAGGGAGGAGGGGGTTTGGTTACGGATGACAGAGTCTGTGAGGGTCCCTAGGGAGTATAGTCGGTAGACAGTTGGGGGAGAGCCAGCCTAGGTCGCTATACAGTGTGCAGTGGTGCTTGAGGCGATGGGAAGAGGAGGCATACCAACATATGTTGTCATACGCGACATCCCATTTATGGAGAGCAGTCTTATGGGTGTTAGCAAAAGTGGAGACACCATATGTCAGCACTGGAAGCAGAGTACCCTTGGTAATTGCCAATTTGGCAGATGGTGTTAGCAGGTGACAAGTCTTATAGGCGATTCCAAGTTTGGCATTTGTTGCTTTACAGGTTGACTGGATGTGCAGACTGAAATCAAGGGATTTATCAAGGAGGACTCCCAGGTATTTGAAGGATGTGACACAGTCGATGAGAAACCCCCAGAGTCATGGACTAGGGGGTTCCTTACAGGCCCTGAGTTTGGGGCAGTGCCAAATAGCATGGATTGGGTCTTTTTGTGTTGAGGATGAGCTTATTAGCATTTAGCCATGTTTGCACATTCCTGAAATCTGAGGAGAGGTTTTTAATGATGTTAACTTTGTCAGCGCTGGAGTAGAGGACAAGATCATCAGAGTATAAGATAGCTGAGCAGGAGAGTATGGCATAATCTATGTTGTTGATGTATAACAAGAAAAGAAGTGGTCCCAGGATGGAGCCCTGGGGTACTCCGATGTCAGTGCTGGTCACATCCAAGAGAACGGAGTTGAATTTAACAAGTTGTAATCTGTTTGATAGGTAGTTGTTAAACCAGTCAGCTACTGAGGATGAGAAGTTAAGTCTATACAGGGTTGAGAGAAGCAGGGGATGATCAACAAGATCGAAAGCTTTGGTAAGATCGATAAATACTGCTCCAGTGAGTAGGCCTTTGTCCATGTTGCAGAGTACATCGGTGGAGAATTTGAGAAGAGTGGTTGAGGCACTGTGCCCTTTTCTGAAACCATGCTGAGTGTCTGAGAGAAGGTTGTTCTTTGTGAGATAGTCAATGCTTTGGGTTGCAACAAGCTTCTCCAGTAGCTTGCTTAGCACAGAAAGGATGGCTATGGGCCTGTAGTTGTTGATATCCTTTGGGTCTCCTTTTTTAAGGATAGGTGTAACTCGGGCAATCTTCCAGAGATCTGGGACAACGCCGAGAGAGACAGAGTGAAAATCTTGGCCAGTGGCGAGGCAATCAGTGGTGCTGCTGGCTTCAGGAGTCGTGGCTCGAGTGAATCTGAGCCGGGGTTAGTGTTGTCGGATATGTTTTGCAATAGCCTTTGGACCTCAGATCTAGATATAGCTTTAAAGTGGAAAGGGGGGGTAATAGTTGGCAGTGTCAGCACTAGATGCAGATCTCTGGGGTGTGCAGTAAGGCTGAGATGCTGTCGGAGATGAAGCGAAGGACGAGGTGTACTGAGACAGGTCCGTGAATAATCTGTTAAAGGCATTTGCTACAGCGTTCAAGATTTTTTATATTGACCATTATCCCCTAACTTGTATGGCACCTCTCTTTTCCATTTTTGACTTTCCTTTAGCACTTTTTTCACATTTGAAATAATAAAAAGAATGCTCCTTTTTATATGGCTTGGGCCAGGTTTTTATTATTATTATCAGCTGTTTCTGTATACCTGTTCTTCCATAATGTCAGGGAGCAGTGTCTGCTGCATGCTAGTTCATTATAGTCACATGAAATGTAACCTTAAACAATGGATGTTCAAAAACGACAGAGAATACTGAAGAAAACCTGGTCTGAGCCATATTTAAATAGAACACTCCTTTTATTGCTACAACTGCCAAAAAAAAACCCCACTAAAGCAGACTTGAAATGAAGAAAAAGGGTCAAGGTACAAGTCTGGCGATAAGGGGCAATCTAAAATAGAATAAAAAAAAGTATAGGTCAAAAATGTCACTGCTATCATGCACTGTTGCTTTGCTGTTGGTGGTATTTACAGTGAATGGCAGAATTTTTCTGGGTGGCAGAAGGCCGTTTCAGAAGCTGGGTGGGCATTCTGTGGAAGGCAGAAGGCCAATCCGGTGTCAGAGTGAGCGTTTCAAGGGAGTCAGAATGCCTGACTCCTGGTCAGGTGGGAGTTTCAGTAAGTGGGTGGTCATCCCAGCCCTTTAGGCGAGCAGTGACCAGCTGAGAGCCTTAAAGGCTTTCTCTGGGGATATAATTTATTTATGTGTAAATTGGTAACCAGGAAAGATACATAGATACATAGGCAGCGTCAGCAGATAAGGGCCTATGGCCCACCCAGTCTGCCCATTTGAGCTTGTTAGTTCAGTTTATGTTTTCCTAGAAGTCTGTTGTCCCTTACCCCTGACCTCCAGAATTCCTTTATGTCTATCCCATGCATTCTTAAATCCCTTGATTGTTTCAGCCCCCACCACTTCCTCTGGTAGGGTGTTCCACTTATCCACCACCCGCTCTGTGAAGAAATTCTTCCTCATGTTTCCTCTGAATCGTCCTCCCTCCAACTTCATCCCATGCCTCTAGTCCTGGAACATCTTTTTCACTTAAAAATAGTGTATTCCTGCACCCTGTTCCTCCCTGTAAGATACTTGTATGTCTCTATCATATCCCCTCTCTCCCTTCTCTCCTCCAGGGAGTACATGTTCAGTTCCTTCAGCCTGTCCTCATAGGACTTGTGATGCAATCCATGCACCATCTTTGCTGCCCTCCTCTGAACCTTCTCTACCCTGTCTATATCCTTACGTAGGTAAGGTCTCCAGAACTAGCTGTACTCCAGGTGGGGCCTCACTAGTGTCTTGTATAGCGGAATTATGACCTCCCTTTTCCTGCTGGTGATGCCCCTGCCTATGCATCCCAGCATCCTATTTGCTTTACCTGCTGCCTTGTCACACTGTTTCTCTACCTTGAGGTCATCAGAGATGATAACCCCAAGATCCCTTTCCTGCTTGGTGCATGCTATATCCTCACCCCCCAACTGATATATTGTGCCAGGGTTTTTGTGCTCCATATGCACTATCTTGCACTTCTTTGCATTGAATTTCAACTGCCAAACCCCTGACCATTCTTCGAGTTTCTGCAGGTCCCTTCTCATTCTGTCTACACCCTCTGGTGTGTCTACTCTGTTACAGAGCTTTATGTCATCAGCGAACAGTGAAATTCTGCCTTCTAGGTCCTGCGTTATGTCACTGATAAGATGTTGAATAGGACCGGTCCCAGCACTGATCCCTGTGGTACCCCACTGGTCACTCTTCCCTCTGTGGAGTGACAGCCATTTACCACCACCCTCTGTGTCCTGCCGCCCAACCAGTTACCTACCCACCACACTACAGTCCTGCCCACACCCATATTCCCCAGGAATGCAGAAAGATGCAGTGAGCCAGGGTTCATTTCCAAGAGCAACATGGGGGAGGAGAACAGAGTTAACAGTTACAGGCAGGTAGAAATAACAGTTCAGTGCTAACACATAAAACCAAACATAGTAGCCGAAAGCTACAGCTGATAAATGTAAGGAGCTGGAACAACCATCCTAGGGCCAGAATGCCCACCCTGGAGCCAGAATTTCCAACCCAAGCCCAGAAGGAACACCTTACAATATGTGCCTCAGTGCCCACCTTGGGACCAGAATGTCCACTCTCAGGGCACACCCTAGGGCCAGTTTCCCACCCTGGGGCTGGAATGACCACCCTCTGTGCTTTAGTACCCACACTGGGGCCAACTAGAAGACCCCACCTTCTGTGTCTCAGTGCCCATCTTAGGGCCACAATTCCCATCTTGTTGGCTGAAGTGACCATGAAATGCCCACTCTGCGACTGGATGCCCCTCCCTCTACTGAACACCCACCCTGCTGCCTGAATTACCTCCTGCCACCCACAGAGTAGCATAGGTTCCCAGAACAAAACACACAGAGACTAAGAAAGAGAATCATTTAGGTTACATGTACTGTATATATTATGGAATATTTATAAACATAGATAGAAGAAAAATTCATATAGTGCTTTTCATACACATTGTATCCTAAAGTGCTTTAGAAGCACTGAGTGACTGGTGGTGAAGTGACTGCAGCCATTTCACATATGAACCACACACACACACAGCCTTGGACAGTTGCCGAACCAATTTTATGGGAAGGGAATGTTGGGCATAATACTGGGAAAATTCCCTATTCTTGCAATAAGTGTCTTTGGTTCTTTTAACAGTGCAGTCTTCCCCTAGCACTGCATTTGGGTGCTAGTGCTGTGCTACCATAGCAGCATAGCCACACTGACAAATTCTTTCCCTCTGGAAGTTGGCGGGGTACAGGCAGATATTACCACAATCTACTACTGGCACATGGTGACATCACATGTTGCCACCAGCTTTGGTGACTCCATCTGACAGTTTTCTGAGCTGCCCCCCCTTCCCCCAATATATGGCTTGGTCCCAGTTGTCAGTACATTGTCCTGGTGGATAAACAGAAACCCCCAGAAAGTTACACTGGCAGCAGGCACAACTGAGAAATAGAGTTTGAGCAACATGGTAAGCAGCCATGGCCTATCTGGACTTTAGCAAGGCCTTTGACACTGTGCCACACAGAAGACTGATAGGGGTGTGATCCAAAGTGGTGAAGTGGTGAATTAGGTAAATAACTGGTTAATGGATAGACGACAGAGGGTGGTGGTTAATGGCAGTTACTCTAACAAGGGGAGGGTGACCAGTGTGGTGCCTCAGGACTCGGTATTGGGACTGATCTTCTTCAGTGTCTTCATAAGTGACATTGCAGAAGAACAGGAAGGGAAGGTATGCCTTTTTGCAGACGACACCAAAATCTTTACTAGGGTGTACACTCAGGAGAGGGGTGGAGAGAATGCATAGGGACCTTGAGAAACTCAAGGGGTGGGCAAGAGCATGGCAGTTGGGGTTCAGTGCCAAAAAGTGCAATATCATGCACCGAGGGCATAGCAACCCAAGAGCTAAGTACGGTATGGGGGAGGTACTAACAGTCACAAAGCAGGAAAGGGACATTGGAGTTAGCATGTCTGATGACTTCAAAGTGGCACAGCACTGTGACAAAGCAGTGAGTAAGACCAGTGGTATGCTGGAATCCACAGAGATAGGTATCTCCACCAGCAGGAGGGAATGGCACTGCCACTGTATTGTTCATTTGTGAGACCCCACCTGAAGTATTTTGTCCAGTTTTGGAGGCTGTACCTCAGAAGGGCCATAGACATGGTGGAGGCAATCAAGAGGAGGTCAGATAAAATGGTGTCAGGGTTGCATCAGAACCCTGTGAGGAGAGACTGAGGGATCTCAACGTGTACACTCTGGAGAGAGGTGAGTGAGGGGGATATGATAGAGACCTACAGTAACTCAAGGGGGGGACAGGGTGCAGGAGTGGAATCTCTTTCAAATGAGAAAGAGCAGCAGGATTAGAGTGCATGTGATGAATCTCGGGGAAATTTAAGAGCGACGTGAGGAAGTACTACTTCACTGAAAGGGTGATGGACACCTGGAACAGACTGCCAGTGGAAGTAGTAGAGGCGAAAATAGTGGGGGCTTCAAGCATGCATGGTATAGACATAGGGGAATATAAGTAAATAGGCAGGGATTGGGAAGAGGGAGGGTCACTGGAGACCAATTAGGGTCTGCGGAGACAGACTAAGCATGGACGATCTGGGTAGATTGTCTGGGCCAAGCAGTCCTTAATGCTGACAAATTCTATGTTTCTTTGACTGATACAAAAAATAACGTTAATCTCAACAGAATTAATATCAAAACACCAACGGTTTTGACAGGCCCCAAAGGAAGTGATTTGAGTTCTATAAATATATCTGACTTGCTTTATAAGTAAATGGAGTTCAGAAGATATAATACAAAAACAGAATTGGGCACACACCACTTCAGAAACACACCACCGGTTCAACAGTACAATGCAAAATGTGTACTTTTATTGAAGTGACACTGGATGCAAGTTAAAAAAAGACCCTGGTCAATGCACATGGTTTTTAAACTTTGCATCCAGTGTCACTTCTATGAAACTATGCATTTTGAACTTTAGTTTTGAGTTGTCGGTGTCTTTTTGAGGTGGTTAGTGCCAAGTTCTATGTATGCTGCAGTTCGTGTTTACTGTGTCCACCCTACTTCCCAGTGTGGCTTATGTTTCCTTTTTGACTCAGGAGGTGTTTCTTGGCTAATCAAGAGTATCTCCTCATGACTTCTTAGGGTTCAGGAAATGAAGCGGAATGGTTCTGCAACACTAAAAAGTTACAGTGCCAAGACACATCATCTGAGCCCCATATACTTTTTTATTAAGCATTTATTTTTTCCATCTCAAATTCTATCTCGGTGGGAATGCAGTTGCTTTGGAGTAAAAAGTGAAAAAGGAATGCAGCATGAGATGGATGATACACCAGAAGAGAGCAAGATCATGTTCACTGATTACCTCAATGCCTGGGCTTCATTTTGTGTCAGTGTTTCAAACATTTTTATTAAGTATGCTATCTTTTGTTTTTGAAAAACACTCACAACATTTTAAGTTTCCAATCACGCTAGCTGAGCATCCCAAACTTCGCAATAAACATGCACTAGAGGTCAAGGTCCCATGTATAGACAGGGCCGTTTGTGCTACGCAAAACATAGTGATATGCATGAAATAGTATGCACCCATCAGGAGGCATGTTCCTAAGGAGATGCATTCTGTCTGGCACATGCTGCCTGTTTCAATATCAGGCTGTTGTAGCACCATGCAAAGTGCATATGAGCAGTGCACCCTTAGCCCCTTGCTGGCAGCAGACATCCAGGAGCAAACAGGATAACGTGTCTCAAACGGATTAGCGCCTCTGCTCCTGGTTGCCATGTATTCAAAGGCCTGCATGCTAATGATTACGTATGACATGTAGGGTAATAAGAGGCAATTTGCATGCTGTTATGTGTGCAATGCCTCCATGCATATGTACATGTGGAGGCATTGTGCAGAGCTTCAGCCCTTGCTCCCACCCTCACCTGATCCCCATACACTCTAAATTCCTGACAGTCTAATGGTACAACCCCCCCCCACCTCACCTGCTTTGGTCCCTGCTTTGAAATTAACCCTTAGGCTGCCAACAGAATAGAACGTTTAGGACGTCTGGACTGATATATCAGTCTGCAGCACAGCAAGGGTTAAATGACCCTGGTGGTGGACCTGTGGTAGCCCCTCCCATCCCAGTCCTTGTTGAGAAATGAAATTACTCTGGTAGTCCAGTGGAACCCTCTCCCCCTCCCCATTGTAAAATGTCCACCCTCCCCAAGGAAATTAGTAGAAGCAGGATCCAATGGAAAATGAGATGCTGCATCTTAGCTGGGCTATCCTGGATAAATAAACTAAAAATTGACAGCAGTCACTCGCCTTTTAGCATCCCCCTGCAACAGGCAGACCTGTTGTGTTGTATTATACAGTATAAATGAAAGATATCTGACTTGCTTTATAAAATAAGTAAATGGAGTGTAGAAGATGTAATACAAAGAAACAGAACTGGGCATGCACCACATCTCCACCCGCTCCCCCCTTCTACTCCCGATGCATCTCTTGGCCTCCCTTTCTCCCTTTCCCAAGCTACCCCAGTACTTCTCATCCATCCGTCTTGTATCCTACAGTTGCTTCTCTGCCTCTCCCTTCTTTTCACACCGTACGCTTCATTTGCTACTATCTGCCTTCTCGGAAACTCCAAACTATTTGTGTATAACTGTGAATAATGCTTATTGTGCTTGTTGATTAATTGCTTGTCCTACCAGCAATGTAATTGGCTAATGTTTGTTATTCATTACTCTCCTGCTCCCCTTCCCTAGAGGATGCATCTGGAAATCAACTGTTATCAGCTCAGTATGTCATTTCTGGTGAGACGTTTTAAATAAATAAACATGTTCTAGTCAAAAGAGCACTTTTGGGAGCCAGAGATCAGTTTCAAATTCCACTAGGGCTAAATACTCACTGTGTGATCCTGAACAAGTCACTTAATCTCCCAGTGCTCCTGTACGCCCAGCTACAGAAATGGGTAAAAGTAGGGCCCCAGTATAAATGCAGTGTTGCATCTCAGCCGAACTATCCTGGGTAAATAAACTGTAAAAATGGGTAAAAGCAGGACACCAATGAAAACAAGATATTGCATCTCAGCTGACGTTTTCTGGATGAATAAATTATAAAAAAAAAATAAAATGGTAGGCAGTGGAAATAGTGTGGTCTACTGGTTAGAGCATGATTGGGAACTAGAAGATAGCAAGTTCAAAACTTGCTAGAGCCAGATATTCACTGTTTAACTTCCCAGTGCTCCAATCCACCTGGCTGTTGAAATGGGTTGAATCAGGACCCCACTAGAAATGCAGTTTTTAATCTCAGCTGTTCTTCACCTTCTGAACTGCTGTTTGCTGTCATCTGCTGCAAGACAGTCACCAACCTGCCCCTGAAGTGCTGCATTCTCGGGGTCCAGCAAGCCACAACAGACTTTGCCCATTATCAGTTCCTCTGTGCGCCAGTTTGGCTTTAGTGCTGTTTTGTGGAAGGGGCTTGGCGGCGAGCCGCTTAGCCAATCAGCTGCCAGAAGGGGCGGGGCTGAGGACTTTAAAAGCCTGTGCCAGTCAGCAGATGATTCAGTGTTCTTAACCATCTGAACTGCTGTTCGTCATCATCTGCTGCAAGACAGTCACCAGCCTGCCCGTGAAGTGCTGCATTTTCAGGGTCCAGCCAGCCACAACAGACTTTGCACATCATCAATTTCTCTGTGCTAATTTGGCTTTAGTGCTGTTTTGTGGAGGGGGCTCGGCAGTGAACCGCTCAGCCAGTCGTCTGCCAGAAAGGGCAGAACTGAGGACTTTATAAGCCCATACCGGCCTGAGGCACGCGCCCTCAGGCACAAGCATGAGTGGCTATGTGCCACTCAGAGAAAATGTTATCTTTGAAAACTTCTGCAGTTTTATATTGTGTTACTAGCACGGTTTGGGAGGAGGCCTGTTTTCTAGCGGTTCCTATTAAAACAAAAAAAGGTATGTTTTCTTTTATTCCTTGTGTTTTAGATGTTTTAGGGTGCTGCTGAAACGGCATCATCCCTCACTATACTGTGTCACAAACCCACTCAGCAGGTCAGGCCCTCTACTCCCAAAGTGCAAACCTCTGAGCACAGTCTTGTGAACAGTGTAACAGACAAGGGAACCCTCTTGTCTGTTTTGTGAATTCGGATCAACCTTTGGTCTCAAGTTCTGGAGGGATTCAAACTGTTAACCTCTTGTTAGCATACTCAATGCACAGGCTCAGATATATCTGTCTTCGGGGGGCCAGATATCTTTGCCTACGGGCACCTAACCAGGTGTACAGAGATGAACCCTTTAAAACTTGTAATAAAGACCTCAGATTTAAAACGCTTCTCTTTCCAGTTTGGTATCACCATTCAAGCTTATGTCTATTATCTGCTATAACCATGTACTTTTCTTACAAATAAAAAAAAGTCAAAGACAGACCAAGTAAGTTCTAACAATAATTTTACTATAATAGATAAGAATATGTAAAATACAACAATACAGAACTGTTATGTCACAAGACATACAAATCTATTAAAAGAACAAGGTTTTAAACAGTGCAAGTCTTACTACAGTACTTAGTCTCTAAATACTTGCTTAAAAGTGCTCCCAAGATGTTTTGTGGTCAGAGTCTAGGTAACAATGTGTCTCTGTGAAGTAAAACAGACTAAATTAAAAGCTGGCTTTTACCCCACCTCTTTTTTAGGAGGTCACCTAGCTACTCCCTGTCAGGATATATGAAAATATATATTTTATACAAAAGTATTACATTCTGCAACTTCAGCAAAATTCATGTTCTTCAAATGACACTTTTGATCTCATAATAAGCTTCCTCCGTCCAGGACATGACAGCATCGTTACGATTTCGCACTTCTATGTAATAACCTGGGTTTTCCTTCCAACATCATAAAATGGATATGTTGGGGTAGGAAGAAGTAGACTGCTGGTTAACTAGGATCTGCAGCTTATCCATTAGGTAGGGGAAATGGGCAGACTGGGTGGGTCAAGCGGTCCTTATCTGCCGTCAAATTCTATGTTTCTAAGTTATAGCAACTGTGGTTGTAATTAACTCAGACAGACAGGATCCTTAATTAAGGCCTTACATGTAACACATGGTCTCTAAAAACTGAGTATGTGTGAACTCACATGCTGTCAGCATTTTTTTTTCTTGGCTTGCATCTTTCAGCTGAAATCGGGGGGGTGAGTGAGGTCATTCCTAGAGTATCAGATTTTTCAACAGAGACAGTCAGTCATACATTTTATATTAATAAAAATGATACAGCACTCAGAACTGGCTGTCTACGTCACACTCCTCCCCACCTAGACTGAATTTGGGGGATCTGTCCCCTGCATGGGATGAGCTTCCCAAATCAGTTCACTCCTCATAGACCCTAGACAGTCCATCTGAGTTCTGATTCTTCACTCCAGCCCTATATACAATTTTTAGATCATACCCTTGTAAAGCAAGATTCCATCTTAGTAGTCTGCCATTGTTTTTCCCCCATCTGCGTCAGCCAAACCAGGGGGTTATGGTCAGTCGGCACCACAAAATGCTGCCCATACAAGTATGGCTCTAGCTTCTTTAGGGCCCACACTATGGCAAGACATTCTTTTACCACCATGGAGTACACTTGCTCCCTGGGAAGAAGCTTCCTGCTCAGGTACACTACTGGGTGATCTGTCCCTTGGCTGGACGTCTGGCTCAGTACTGCCCCAATACCCATGTCTGAGGCATCCGTCTGAACTATAAAGGTTTTGCTATAGTCAGGACTTGTCAAAACAGGAGCACTGCACAGTGCCTCCTTCAGTCTGGTAAAGGCTTCCTCACAGGCTGGGCCCCAGGTAATTTTCTTTGGCATCTTTTTCTTTGTCAGGTCAGATAGGGGAGCAACCAGGGCACTGTAATTGGGTACAAATTTCCTGTAGCACCGTGCTGTCCCCAGAAAGCTCCTGACCTGCTTCTGGGTTTCTGGTCTGGGCCACGCCTGGACCACCTCTATCTTTATTTGGTTAGGACGGAGCTGTCCCTGGCCTACCACATGTCTGAGGTATGCCACTTCCCCCATGGCCACCTGGCACTTCTCGGCTTTGACAGTGAGCCTGGCCCTCTGTATCCTGCCCAGCACTTCTCTAAGGTGGGATAGGGGTTCCTCCCAGCTGGTACTAAAGATGGCAGTGTCATCCAGGTATGCCACGACGTACTCCTCAGCACCATTTAACACCTGGTTCACCAACCTTTGGAAAGTGGCCGAGGCGTTCTTCATTCCAAAAGGCATTACTTTAAACTCAAATAAGCCTATCGGAGTGATGAAGGCCGACCTCTCCCTAGCTCTGTCTGCTAATTCTACCTGCCAATACCCCTTGGTCAGGTCAGCAGTCGTAAGGTAGGTCGCCCCTTCCAACCTGTCCAGGAGTTCGTCCATCCAGGGCATCGGGTGGGTGTCGGACTTTGTGACTGCATTCAGTCCATACAGAAACGGGTTGAGCCATCTGGCTTGGGCACAAGGACTACGGGTGAGGTCCAGGGGCTGTGGGATCTCTGGATTACCTCTAAATCCAGCATCTCCTCCACTTCCCTCCTAATGTCTTGTTGGACAGCCTCTGACACCCGATATGCTGTCCACCATATGGGCATCTGTGTCCCTGTCTCCACATCGTGTGTCACTAAGGGGGTTGGTCCAGGCTTGGTGCTAAACAAGGGGGCAAAGTCTGCTAAAACCTCTTACTTTCTGGACCTGGTCCAGGGCCAGCAGGGGAGACAATTTTACTGCCTCCATGGAGGACTCCTGCTTACTTTCTTCCAGCAAATCCAACTCTGAGTAAATTCTTCGTCCGTCCCCTTCCCATGACTACACACTGCAAACACCATGTCAGCACTGTTTGCATATGGCTTCATCATGTTGACATGGTACATCCTTTCTGTCTGTCTTCTGTCAGGTAACTCCACAATGTAGTTCTTGTCATTTACCTTTCTAACCACTTTGTATGGTCCTGCCCACTCAACTTGGAGCTTGTCTTTCTGGACCAGAATAAGGACCATGACTTCCTGACCCACCATCTACGAGCGAGCTCTGACTCTACGGTCATACCATACCTTTTGTTTCTGTTGGGCAGCTGCCAGGTTGCTCTGGGCTGTCCCCATAAGCACCTTCAGCCTTTCCCTAAACCTAAGGACGTAATCCACAAGGGGAGTTCCCTGGGTGGCGTGCTTGCCTTCCCAGTCCTCCCGGATCAAGTCTAGGGGCCCATGTACCGTCCATACAAGAGTTAGAAGGAGGAAAATCCTGTTGACTCTTGGGGCACCTCCCTGTATGCAAACAGGTGGGGAAGGTATTTCTCCCAGTCCCTCCCATGCTGTTCAGCAAACGCCTGGAGCATTGACTTTAGGGTACCATTGAATCATTCCACAAGTCCATTGGCTTGTAGGTGATACGATGTTGTGCATCTCTGCACCATCCCACACTTCTCCCATAATCATTTCATCAGGTCCGGCATAATGGAACCCCCTCGATCGGTGACTACCTCCTGCGGAAACCCAACACGGGAGAAAATCCCAAGTAAGGCATCTGCCACTTTGTCTGTCCTCAGAGAGGATAGGGCTACTGCCTCTGGGTACTGGGTGGCATAATCCACCACAGTCAGGATGAATCTCTTCCCTGAGGAGCTGGGGCTATTTAAAGGCCCCACAATATCCATTCCCACCCTCTAGAATGGCTCCTCCACTATGGGCAAGGGGATCAGGGTGGCTTGGGATTTCTTGCCCGCCTTCCCTATTTCTTGGCACCGGTCACAAGACCTGCAATACTCCTTTACCTGCTGGGTGAAGTTAGGCCAGTAGAAATTCTGGGCCAACCGCTGCATAGTGCGCGCGATTCCCAGATGGCCAGACAAGGGAATATCATGTGCAGTTTTGAGCAACTGCTCACGATACCACTGGGGAACGACAAGCTGCCTGCCTAGCATCCCTCCCTCTGTCTGTACTGCCTGTGTATACATAAATCCATTTTCCCCAATAAACCTTATGTCTGCCGTCATCTCTCTGTGTGCCCTCTGAGTCTGCCCAAGCCCTCAGCTTCTCTAAACTAGGGTCACTCCTCTGAGCAGCTGCAAACCCCTCACACAGTCCCAAGGCATGGGACAGGTCCCCTTCAGTCGCTAAACTAGGGTCCTTAGCACTAGCATCAGGGCCCTCAGGATCACTGTCAATCCTAACCCTCTGACAAGGGGTCACCCCTTCCTCTTCGGAATAACCTTCCGTAGCTGTGTGGTCACTTGCTACCTGGGAAATTTCTACCCCCTTTTTATCAGTCTCCCCATCTGGAGACACAGGTTGGGGAACCAGCATCTCAGTGGTTTCCACACTGGTTTCTGTGGGGTTCAGGGAACTACTATTTTCCCCTTGCCGCTTGACTATGGGTAACTGCACATACCACCCCCTACTGGAGATTGTTACCCAGGATCACATCCACTGCTAATGTGTTGGCTACAGCCACCTGTTGCAAAGTTCCCCCTGTTTCACCCCAGTCCAGGAGAACACTAGCAAGTGGCAATGTTTTCTCTTCACCAGTAAACCCTTGTACAGTTACGTATTTATTGGGTATAAGCTGACCAGACCCCCCCTTTACCAATGTCAGGGATGCCCCCTGTGTCCCTTAACCCCTGCGTCTGTACACCATTTACTATGACTGGGTGAATGTATTCCCTCATGTTCACTGGCATGCTCTCAGGGACACACAAACAACCCACTTCTTTTCTAGCACCCAGTTGTGTATTTTGGCTCGCCTTTTTGGGGCACTGTCTGGCAATATGCCCAGTTTCCTTACACAGCCAACATGCATTTCTTACTTCAGATAAATCTTGTCGTTGAAACCTGGGGCTAACTGGTTTCGGTGGAGGCAGTGAGGGTTTTAGCAGCCCTGAAGGCGCTTTTTTCCTTTCTGCGCTGCCACGCCCGCCCCATTCGCTCTCAGAGCAGGTCTGCTCTTGGCATAGCTGTCCGAGAGTTCAGCAGCCTCTTGCACTGTTTTTTGGATCTCGGTCCTGTAGCCAGGTTTTTAGCTCTGCTGGGCATGCCCAATAAAACTGTTCTAATAAAATCACATTTTCAGTTTTATCAATAGAGGTTGCCTTAATTCCTTCCCACCAATGTTTTAAAGACTGACGTTGTTTCGTGGCTAGCTACTCATAGCTCATATCAGCGCTTCTCCTGAGGTTACAGAATTTAGCTCTGTATGATTCAGCAGTTAATTCAAACTTTTTTAACAGTGCAGCTTTTAACTTGCTATAATCGTCATTGTTCACTTGACCCAATGCATCCCGAGCTTTCTCAGTAAGTAGCGAGGATAGCTGGAAGCTCCAGGACTCTCTAGGAATTTTAACCTGAATACAAACTTTTTCAAAAGAATTTAAAAAGGCATCCATGTCCTCCCTTTCCTAAAACTCGGCTATTAATTTGGAGTTCAATTTGTAACCCAGTCCTGCAGTCCCAGTTAAACCTAATCCACTTACCTGCTCTGGTGCCGCTGGTCGGAGTCAGAGCTTCTCCAGTTTGTGTTGCCACTGGCGCTCCTCTCTCCTCTCCTCTGCTTCTCTGCATTCTCGCTCTCTCTTCTCCTCTGCAGCTCGCTGGCACTCACTCTCACGGTCTGCCTCCCTCTGTTGTTGCTCTGCCTCATGGTCTGGCTCCCTCTGTTCTCACTCTCTTCTCTGCAGCTCGCTGGTGCTCATGCTCCTCATGGTCTGCCTCCCTCTGTTGTCGCTCTGCCTCCAGTTTCATCCTGCGCAACTCAATTTGCAGTTTGAGTACCTCTGGATTCAGGATAGTGGTGACCATCCCCTGCTGCTGTGGCCCTTCACTGACAGTGGCCCTGCTGTCCTTTTCAGTCACGGTCGGTGACTCGCTGCTCTGGGTATCTGCTAACATCAGGGCCTCAATGAGATTCTGCTTTTTGGCTGTCACCTCGAACGGGACTCCCCTGTCCCTGCACAACTGCTTCAAATAATCTACAGTGTGTCTGCTGTAGTCAGAAGCGATCTTCTTTCCTCATTACTGCTACTCTGACTTGCACTTCAGAAAAAAAATAAAACGGGTAGGAACTGGACTGTACGCCAAGTGATGTATAGTTCTATTTCCTTTTTAAAATAAAACTCTGCCTTTTTTCTTTCTTTGCAAGAGAGCTTACGGTCTCAGCTGACACAGAACAATAAAGCTTGTGATACCAAAATAATGCCACCACTGCCAACCATTCTGTCAAAAACCCACTCAACAGGTCAGGCCCTCTACTTCCAAAGTGCAAACCTCTGAGCGCAGTCTTGTGAACAGTGTAGCAGACAAGGTAACCCTCATCTGTTTTGTGAGTTCGGATCAACCTTTGGTCTCAAGTTCTGGAGGGATTCAAACTGTTAACCTCTTGTTAGCATACCCAATGCACAGGCTCAAATATATCTGTCTTCGGGGCGCCAGATATCTTTGCCTACAGGCACCTAACCAGGTGTACAGAGATGAACCCTTTAAAACTTTAATAAATACCTCAGATTTAAAATGCAGTTTGGTATCACCATTCAAGCTTATGTCTATTGTCTGCTATAACCGTGTACTTTTCTTACAAATAAAAAAAGAAGTCAAAGACAGACCAAGTAAGTTCTAAAAATAATTCGGGAAGGTCATGCCAGACGATTCTGATAGATTTCTTTGACTGGGTGACTAAAGTAGTAGATCAGGGAGGGGCTGTGGACATGGCCTACCTAGACTTTAGCAAGGCATTTGACACAGTCCCACACAAAAGATTAATATACAAGTTAGCCAGCCTGGGAGTGGGTCCCAAGATGACAGCCTGGGTAAAGAATTGGCTGGAGAATAGGACACAGAGAGTAATAGTAAATGGAGTCCACTCAGAAGAAAGGAGGGTTACTAGTGGGGTACACATGAGGAGTTCAGTATTAGGACGGTTTTCTTCAATGTCTTTATAAGCGACATTGCAGAAGGACTGGAAGGAAAAGTATGTCTCTTTGCAGATGACACTAAGATCTGCAACAGAGTTGATGCACAGGGTGGGGTGGAAAGGATGAGAAGGGACTTGGCAAGGTTAGAGGAATGGTCAAATGTATGGCAGCTTAGATTCAATGCTAAGAAGTGCAAGGTAATGCACCTGGGAAACAAAAACCCAGGGGAAGAGTACACAATGGGGGGTGAGATACTAACAACAACAAAAATGGAAAGGGACCTGGGGTAGTCATATCAGATGACCTAAAGATGGGCAAGCAATGTGAGAGGGCAGCAAGGAGGGCTGGGGGGATACTGGGATGCATAGGGAGAGGCATCACCAGTAGAAAACAGGAAGTTATTATCCATCTGTACAGACAGCTGGTGAGACCCCATCTGGAGTACTGTGTGCAGTTCTGGAGACCCAATCTCCGCAAAGACATAGACAGGATGGAAGCTGTCCAGAGGAGGGCAACTAAAATGGTGCAGGGTCTGCACCGGAAGACATATGAAGAGAGACTTAGGAGCTTAATATATAGCCTTGAGGAAAGGAGGAGAGGGCATGATAGAAACTTTCAAGTACCTCAAGGGAATCAACAAAGTCCAAGAGGGTAGCATCTTTCAAAAAAGGTGCAAGAACAAGAGGGCACAATTTGAAGATGGAGGGGGGCTCAGAGGAAATTTAAGGAAGTATTTTTTCACAAAGAGGGTTGTGGATGCGTGGAACGGCCTTCCGGAGGAGGTTGTGGAGTCAAAATCAGTGGTGGAATTCAAGCATGCATGGGATAGTCATAAGGCAATTCTGGGGGGTGGGGGTAGGAAGAAGTAGGCTGCTGGTTAACTAGGATCTGCAGCTTATCCAGTAGGTAGGGAAATAGTTTAGACTGGGTGGGCCAAGTGGTCCTTATCTGCCGTCAAATTCTATGTTTCTATTTTACTGTAATAGATAAGAATATGTAAAACACAACAATACAGAACTGTTATATAATAAGACATACAAATCTATTAAAAGAACAAGGTTTTAAACAGTGCAATTCCTACTACAGTACTTAGTCTCTAAATACTTGCTTAAAAGTGCTCCCAAGATGTTTCATGGTCAGAGTCTAGGTAAAAATGTGTCTCTGTGAAGTAAAACAGACTAAATTAAAAGCTGGCTTTTACCCCACCTATTTCAGGAGGTCACCTAGCTCCTCCCTGTCAGGATATATGAAAATATATATCTTATACAAAAGTGTTACATTCTGCAACTTCAGCATAATTCATGGCCTTCAAATGACACTTCTTTTGATCTCATAATAAGCTTCCTCCTTCCAAGACATGACAGCATCTTTATGATTTTGCACTTCTTTGTAATAACCTGGGTTTTCCTTCCAACGTCATAAAATGGATATGTGATAGCAACTATGGTTGTAATTAACTCAGACAGACAGGATCCTTAATTAAGGCCTTACATGTAACACATGGGCCGGGATATTCAAACTGTAGCGCAAGCCTGGGCGCAGCTCAACTTTGTTGTGCAGGGGTGTGGCCTGGGCGATATTCAACGGAGCTGCGTTATAGTGCAGCAGCTTTGAATATCGCACCCTGGCCACCCCCACTGTGCATGGCGCAGTGGCACTGTATACCAAGTGACCAGAGTGGAGCATGGAGATGCGCTAGTGCAAGTGCCATTGCGCCATGCACAGCACCTGTGATATTCAAAAGGGGACATGCAAATGGAGCCATAATTTATGCAAGGTGCACAGGGGACCATTTGCATCTCATTACGGCCCCATTTGCATGCCATTAGCATGCAGATGCACTGATCCCCGACGACTTGTGCCTGGCGCCCTGCCAGGCAGCAGCCCGGGGACCGACGCCCCCTGTAGCCCGATCGCGGGCATTCGTGTAAAATAAAAAAAACCCGTCCAATATCCCTGGTGGTCCAGTGGACCTCTGTGTGCCCAATCGCGGGCATCGGTATAGTCCCCCCCATGTCCAATATCCCTGGTGGTCCAGTGGACCGATCGCCACCCAATCGCGGGCATCTGTAACACATAACAGACCCCTACTACCCTGGTGGTCTAGTGTACCCCCCTCTCCACCCGCCCTCTGAGCCCCACCGCCCCGCTCCTCCCCCATCAGCCGGCGGGCGGCGGCACCCCATCTGCCTGCCGCCCGCCGATTGACAGCTCTTAGGGCTGCATGCCCATTTGTTCACAGTGTGAGCCAATGGGCGTGCAGCCCGTACCGTACTACTCAGTCCAGATATGTGAATGATTCACATATCTGGACTAAGTAGTATGGTATGGACTGCACACCCATTGGCTCACGCTGTGAAGCAATGGGCGTGCAGCCCTACCCGGCTGTTGGGCGGCGGGCGGCGGCGGGAGTGCTACCGCCCGCCCGGCTGGACGGGGAGGCGGGCGGTGGGCTCAGTGGGCAGGTGGGAGGGGGTACACTAGACCACCAGGGTAGTAGGGTCTGTATGTGTTAGGGTGCAGCGTCGAAGTGATGGTGATCCCCTGGACCACCAGGGATATTGGATGTGGGGGGACTATACCGATGCCTGCGACAGGCACATAGAGGTCCACTGACCACCAGAGATATTGGATGGGGACTATACCGATGCCCGATCGGGCATATAGAGGTCCACTGGACCACCAGGGATATTGGATGGGGGATTTCGCTCAGGGATGCCGTGATGGGGCATGGGGGGGTGCCGCCAGGTGGCAGGAACTCGGGTGGCCACCCACAGGTGGCAGCTGCCGTGTTGCGCCCTGCAATGCGGCAGCTCACCTGTGGGTGGCCATTACTTGTCCCTTTTTGGGGCTTAACTTTGTGCAGGCGCAGGTAGGGGTTGCACATGCATGACTCTGCACATCCGGGCTGGTGCCGGGCTGTGCATATTGTACATGGAGTGCGCCTGCAATAACCTGCATTCATTGATGTGACTCCGGCGCATGTCCCGGGTTGTCTGACACACTTTTCCCTTTTGAATATCGCACCATGCACAACTCTTTTGAATATCTGGGCCATGGTCTCTAAAAACTGAGTGTGTGTGAACTCACATGCTGTCAGCATTTTTTTTCTTGGCTTGCATCTTTCAGCTGAAATCTGGGGGGGGGTGAGTGAGGTCATTCCTAGAGCATCAGATTTTTCAGCAGAGACAGTCAGTCATACATTTTATATTAATAAAAATAATACAGCACTCAGAACAGGCTGTCTACGTCACATACTGTATATTAAATTATAGCTCTTTCTTAAAATTGTCAGTGTTTTGAACATTTTAGGGTTTATAAATAATTCTTTGTTAAGGCCACATTATCTTAGTATATAACTCTAAACTTCAGGTTATACCAGTTAATTGGTTTAGGAAGCTTAGTCTTTTACACTATTAACAACAGCTTTACATTAGTTGCTCCTTCATAGAGAAATATCTCCTTTGAAAATATTAGAATGCCTGGCCCTGTGCTGCCTCCTGGGTGTTATTACATCAAGTAGATTTGAAAATAAGAAACCCAAGTCCAGTTGGATACTTGTACCTTTGCAATCCAATAGAACTGCTGACTTATACAAAAACAGGAGGAATGCCTTCTCAAATAATTGGAGGAGGTATGGCTCAGGGGCAGCTTAAGAACCTTGCACCCTTGTGCATTTTATAAACGAGTAACAAACTTTCCTGGAGCAAGTCGTATGCTCTTGATCCTTGGGGGAGACATTGAATTAATTTCAGGCCTTGGTACCCCATTAAATATTAAAATCTCACACAATAACGCACGCAGTATAGTGACCAAGACTGATGTACTGGCCACAATGATTAGTGAACAAGACCAGGTTAACAGGAAGGATAAGCAACAATGAACTTAATATCCCAGGTTATCAACTCTTTAGATCAGACAGGAAATCCAGGGGTGAAGGAGTAATGTTTTATATAAAGCAGACACTTGGGCATGTTAAGGTCTTATTACAGGGGAGTTATAGTACCATAGAGTACCTGGTCATATACCTGGAGCATATTAATGTGGCAATGACTGTAGTCTATTCTCCCCTGAAAATGCATTGAAAGTAAATAGAAACCGTTTTAAATAAAATAGCTGAAAGTCTAGGTGATAAATTATTGGTTCTGGTGGGCGACCTTAACTGTGATTGGCCTAATTCCTGGGGCAGGCAGTTAAAAGAAATAACCACTGCACTGGAACTTAAGCAGTATATCAAGTCTCCTACCCATTCCATGAAAACTCCAACCCATGGATCTGTTTTAGATCTAATATTTGCGTCCCCCCTGATTCAAGTAAAAGTTCAGGAATTTTGCCTCCATCCTTAGGGGACCACAACCCAGTCTGGATTGATCTGCAGGGGTCCCAATTCTCTTGATTTACACCCTTTTTAAATTACGTTAAGACAAGGGATATGCAACACATTTCTGAACTTAAGTTTTTGAATAGTGTGTGGGCTGAGGACTGGGATTGCTGCAGACTAATTCCTGACCTGGACTTGACAGTAAAATATTTAATCAACACATTTTGTAAGATTTGTGACCAGCACGTCCCTAAGATCACAACTCGTAATAAAGTACACAGATTACCCTGGATACATGATAAACTCCTAAAATTGATTAGGGTTAAGATCAGGATATGGAGAAAAGCTTTAAAAACAAAATCTGAGCTGGACTGGGCCTTTTTTTAAAACTAAATGCAATGAATGTAAAAAAAACGAATAAGACGAGCAAAAATTATGTATTCTAAAATGGATAGTAATACCAATCCAAAACACTTTTGGGGACATAATAAAACATTTAACTAACCCAGGTGGGGGGCCTTCTCAGAATAATATGACAGTAAGGGTTGGTAATAACCTAATTGATGAACCAGGGGAAATTTCTAATATAATAAATAATATCTTTATAGATCTTCCAGATTACATTGTTCCACCTGAATTGGATACAAATGTAGATCGGGGGAAAATTAATCGATAGAAGTGCAACAACCATTTTTCAGGTTCAAAATACTTACAAAATCAGAGGTTTATAAGGAGTTAAGCCAAATTAAAATACATAAATCACCAGGCCCAGATGGTATGGAAGATGGGTTTCTAAAACTAGCAGCTCCCTATATTACTCCCATAATAACTTATGTTTTTAATTGGAGTTTACAGATCAGCTACTTCCCCGCTCCCTGGAGGGAGAGTAAGGTCAAACTTATTCATAAGGGAGGGTATGTAGCTGAACTGAATAACTATAGACCAATTGCTCTGTTGAGCATTTTATCAAAATGTTTAGAGAAACTGGTCCATGTTCAGATAAGCGATTACCAGGACAAATACAAATTGCTGACCCTTTTCAGTCAGGCTTTCATAAGGGCTATTCTACTGCTACAGCCTTGCTGGAGTTCACTGACCTGATTAGCTGGTCACCGGACTCTGGTTTGGAAACAGCACAGTGGTTTTCATCGATTCATCGAAGGCCTTTGACCTGGTGGATCACCCATGCCTGTGTATGAGACTGCAGCATCTGGGCTTCTCAGATGGTCCCCGGGCTTTGTTAACATCGTATCTAACCTGACGGGTCCAAAGAGTAGAAGTACAGGGACACCTGTCTGCGTACAGAACTGTGACCAGAGGGGTGCCCCAGGGATCCATCCTGGGCCCTTGTTGTTTTTGATTTTTAATAATGAACTGCCCCTAGTGGCACAGCATTCGGCCATAAGGCTGGATGCTGATGATACAGCCACAGTAGCCACAGGGGGCAGTGTTATGGGGCTCCAGACTAAGCTGCAGTCGGACTTCGCAGAAGTTGAGGGGTGGTTCACCAGGTCAAGGCTGATCATGAACATTAAAAAAAGAAATTACTGCACTGTGTGTCAAAGGATCGCACAAAGCCTTATCCCATTCAAATTTATACTAATAATCTAACCAAATTGGAGCCTGCGAACAGTTACTGTTACCTGGGGGTCATTTTTAATCCCCTGTTAACTTTTAGTAACCATATAGTAACCACCATTGGGAAAGTAAATAAAAAACTGGGTGCTCTGTGGAGAACTACTAAGTTTCTGAAACTGCAAGACAGAAAGAAAATTGCTGAACAGTTCATTTTACCTACTGTAAATTACGCTGATTTAGTTTATGGAGCAACAAATAACTGTTAGAATGGGTGAACAAAACGCATTATAAAATAGCAGGCTATATGATGCAATGTAGTTTCTTAACTCATCACTGTCAATTGTTGAGTAAGTTAGAATGGCAGCTTCTGGATATAAGTTACACCAGAAGCTGGATTCTATTGATACACAAAATGGAGTTTTCCCTTTCTTAGCATCTTATTTCTCAACTCCTTTTTCCAAAGTTAATTAATAACAAAAGGACACTAGATAGGCAAACTCACCTAAATAAAATTTACCTGGAAAACAGAAAGAATAGGTTTGGCGACAAAACCTTGAATTTTAAGGCAGCCACTGTAAGGAACGCACTTCCGACCACTGTTTGTGCAATTTCTGATTGTGAAATTCTCTCACAGGCTATCAGAGATTTATTCTTTCATACCTGCCAGTGATCTTATTTACATTTTGTACGTACTGCACATCTTGTTGATAGTGACTGTATTTGTATAGTTAAGTATGATGTTTTGTTGTACTAGATATATGTGACTTTTTTAAGCCTTTTTAAGTTTTATGTACTGCAACAACAGATAATTCTGACACCGGACTGTCTTGTAAACTGGACTGAAAAGTCTAAATGACTTGTATTATCCTGTCTAAAAATAAAGTTTTACCTACCTAGCCTGTCAACATAAATTGTAAAAAAGCAACAAAAACAAAACATTGCTGGCAGCTACTGCCTTTCCTGGTGCCCCCCCCCAGCAGTGTGGTCTAATGATTGGAGTACTTTTGGGAATTGGGAGATCACAGCTTCAAACCCTTGCAGAGCCAGATACTGACTGTGTGACCCTGAGCAAGTCCCTTAACCTCCGAGTGCACTTTCCACCCAGCTGCGGAAATGGATAGAAGCAGGACCTCAGTAGAAAATAGAAACATAGAAAATGTCAACAGATAAAGGCTTATCAGCTAATCTGGTCTGCCCAAAATGCTGTTACATCACAGTTGGACTATCCTGGGTAACTACTGTAACAAACCCTGGCAGGTGCCTCTGCTCCCCTTGTAGCAGCTGTGGCTCTGCTGGCACCGAGTGAGTGCCTGAGGACTTTAAGGGCAGCCAATCCAAAGGCAGGACCCAGAAAGCAAGCTCCTGGAGGCTTCTAGAGAAAGGAGAGACTAGAGATTCTGGTGCCTTTTTGTGGACCTGTGGACTGTCCAGTATGCGAAGTGACAGCACTATGCACCAATGGGAGTGGATCCTGAACTGCAGCTTTAAGAAGGGGACTATGCTGAAGACTGTTAGATCTGAGAGAGATCAGAGACAGGACCTGCTGTCCTGGGAATGGATGCAAACTGTGCCATCTCGGGCCTTGTTTTTGGATGCAAACTGTGGAGAAAGCTGCCGAGTCTTGTGAGGAAGGGAGCTGCATTCACAAGGTCAGCACATTGGACAACACTAAAGAGAACACAACTTGGAAAAGCTGATTCCAGAAATGAGTGTCTGGGACTGCACCAGTTTGGACAGAGAGAGTTCTGAAGAGGGAACCCATCTGTGTTGGAGACGCCCTGAGATAGCAGAGGCCTGCTGTGTCAGTAGGAGCCGTCCTTGCTGGGATAGCATGAGTATACGGCAAGGCATCCCTGCTTCAAGGAAAAATCACATTTGTTTGTTTGGATTTGTTGCTAGTTGGCCATTGGGCCACATTACAAATACCTCATTTTAAGGAGTGTCAGGAGTTGTTTTAGTAATTGCACGACCTTTGGGGGATATCAATTTAAGCACATTGCTCCTTTTCTAAAATGCACCAAAACTGGCCAACCCGCAGCAACTACATCAGGTCTGCATTGATTCAACACCTGTAGTACGCAGGGGTCGTGTAGAAAGGGAACTCCCTCAATGACCTTGGTTCAGGAATGAGCCTGGGGTGCTGGAGGACCGGCTGGGGAATGATGGCCGAGTATCCCATGGACGATCGCCTCCTCTGGGGTGGGCAGGCTTTCTGGTTTCCGCAATAATACTGCCACCTGGTGACCACAGGTGATAGTACAGGCTGGAACCAGCATCAGGGAAGGGGACATCATCGCTCTGATGCCACGGTGTCAGTTGCACTTCCTCAACGATGCTCGAGGACGGGCAGAAATAGTGGAAAAAATCCCATCTGTGCACGGTGCCATCCGCCACCCTGTCACAGGCCCCACACTGTCGACTGTGGCTTTTGCTTCCCCACTGTAGCGTGTGGCTCCTGGGCAAACCTTCTCATAGGGTGTCACCAACAGGAGAACAAGAATCAAGGTAAGTTCTGGGGAGAGTGGGTGATGGTGCTGGGCAGGACAGTGGACAGAAGGGGGCCAGTCAGGAACTCAGGGGAGAAAGAACACTAATATTTAAAAAGAAAACTGAAAAGAAAGGAAAGGGAGCTTCCATGTGGAGCAAAGCAAATCTTGATACCAGGTTAAGAGGGGGCAGAGCTAGGCCCACCTGAAGGGCCTCTAATCAAGGGCCCTTCCAGTCATTTATAGTTGCACTAACCATTTATTTCCAGGTTTCTGTGTGTAATAATGCCTTGTTATTCTTTTGAATTTATTTGGTTATTGCCTCACAGTTTCAGTGAAGCATTGGGGGTTTACATACTGAGATCACCATGGATTAACACCTTTGTGGCTCAGTTGCCTTGGAGTGCCTCCAGTATTTGCTGACTACTCAGCCATACCTATTTGGATGGCCCCCAGCCCAGTCAGCTACCATCCATATGGGGGTTAAGTTCAAGAGTAATGTGAGGAGGTTCTACTGCACTGAGAGGGTGGTGGAACCATGGAACACAGTGCCAGCAGAAGTGGTGGGGGTAGCTATCCTTAACGGGTTTAAATACAGTTGTGACACAGCAAGGGGACTCCTAGTCCCCATGGGGGGATGGGGCAACACAGGGTTGGGTGGGGAAGTGGGTAAAAGCCCACCAGTACAGTAGGTTGGTGGGGTGAGGTAATATAACCTTCTTAATAACCTCACCCTCCTCCATTATGGTAGCACCTCACCCACTTGACCACACAGCCTTGCTCCCTCCTCCCTCAGCCCTCTCTGCTGGCATTACCATAGTTCAGCACTGGACACTACTCTGCCTTGCTGCTCCCTTCCTTCAGCAGCTAGCCATCCCCACCACCACACGCTGCCCCTCCCCCTCCCTGCTGGCTTCTAAACGTGCACATAAATGATTATGATTGGCAGCCATATGCATCCTCCTCCTACTTCTCCTGCTCTCAGGAGATGTCCACCCCAACCCAGAACCTGCTCAACCCCCTCCCCCCAAGGCAGCTACCTCTAAGGGTCTTATAGTAGCCTCCCTCAATATATGTAGCCTTCTCTGCAAATTTGACTCCTTCCAGGGCTGGGTTGCCCAGAATCGCCCTGATGTTATCTCGGTAGTAGAAACCTGGCTCGATGGCCAAACCCCAGACTCTGCAGTCTTGCTCCCAGGTTTCTCGCTTTAGCAGGCCGACTGAACCTCTAAAAGAGGTGGTGGATGTGCACTGTACATCCAGGACTCACTGCAATGCCTCGCCCCTCCCTTCCCCAACCCTCGAACATGGGGCCCAGGCACTCTCAGTGAAAATCACACTTGCACTGAACAGGGCACCTCTGTTCCTCTCTTCCATATATATTTCCTCCCGACATCAGAAGAGTGCTTTCCACTCTGTCCTTGCCCACCTCCAGACATTCCCTGACAAGGCTGAAACTATTCCACTAGGGGACTTTAATATAAACTGGCTAGTGGACACTTCTGCACCTCTCAGGGATGCAGCTGCCTCGCAGAACCTATCCCAACTAGTGTCCACTGCCACTAGAGTCAACCTGAGGACAGGCACCACCACCCTCCTTGATTTGGTGTTAACTAATGCACCCCAAAAGCCACTCAAGTCCTGGTGGTTCCAAATGCCCTGAGTGATCACTTCCCGGTGCTTTGCCATTGGTTATGTTTTGCAATAAAAACACCTCCCAAAATGATCCTCCAATGCTGCCTTACACCAGGCAAGCTCTGGTCCCTTAAGCAATGTCTCGTAACTAGTGACTGGTCCCCTATCTCTACTGCTGGCTGCATTGACTCTGCCCTTGAACACTTCATTACTACTTTCAACTCTGCCTGTGATCTCTATGCGCCACTACGCAAACAGGTCATCGAAAGGGTAGATACTCCATGGATGTCACAAGCTCTTCTTGACCAAATGCGGGACTATGACAACCTGTGGCACATTGCCCTGGAAACTGGGAAGCCCACTGATAGGCAGAGCTACCAGGAGGCACGGAATAAATTCACATGGAATATCCGCAAGGCCAAAGCAGAATTCTACCAAGCCTCACTTACTGCCTCCTGGGGCTCTGGACGCAAGTTCTGGGACTCCCTCAAGGAGCTCAGTGGCAAAGCTTCTACTGCACCCCCATCCCAACTCTGGGCCAATGAGTCTATCACCACAGACCCCACCGTGATTGCTAACACATTTAATGTCTCCTTCTCTGACCTCAGTAGTGTTCTCCTCCCCAATTTCTTCTCCCCCACCCCACCTGTGCCCTCTGTCTGCCACACTACCCCCTGTTCCATTTCAAAATGGTCTTGTAGCATGAAGCCACCCCTTTTCTTCTCAAAGCACTCAGCAAATCATGCTTTAGTAGCGATATACTTGATCTCAAGCTACTTAGGCTTGCCTTTAATGAAGTCCTCCTCCCGGTCAGCATTCTCCCGAACCGCTCACTATCGCTGGGCCAGTTTCCCTCCAGGTGGAAATCTGCTGTCATCACACCCATCCTTAAAAGTGGAGACTGCACCCAGCCAGGGAACTACCGCCCCATCTCAATCCTACCCCCCTTCCCTCCAAAGCCCTGGAGAAAATTTTAGTCACCCAGCTAACCGACTACCTGTCCAAATATAGCCTACTATGTCCCGAGCAGCATGGCTTCCGCTATAGTCACAGTACTACCACAGCCCTACTGGAGTTCACCAGTGCTCTCCACACATCACTTGACCTAGGCCACACTGCTGGCGCTGTTTTCATAGACCTCTCCAAGGCATTTGATATGGTGCACCACACACTTCACTTGGACTCCCTCTCACAGATAGGCCTGTCCCCTGAGACCACTGGCTGGTTTGCTAGCTATCTATCCAAGATAATCCAGACAGTTAGAATTGCCCAAACACATTCTACACCTTTACTAGATAGCTCGTGGGTCCCTCAGGGCTCCATCCTGGGCCCCCTGCTATTTTCCCTTTTCCCCAACTCTCTTACCAAGGAATGTTCTGGGAAGCTACTTCTATAAGTAGATGACTCTGTCTTCTACAGCTCCCACACTGACCACATCACTCTCCAAAATGCCCTCCAGAAATCTTTCTCTGATGCTGAATCCTGGTTTGTTTGGCATAAATTAGTTCTCAACTACAAAAAAACAAAATCTATGCCGTTTGCACATGCCCAAAACAAAAAACATAGGCTACCCCTGCTCATTCTAAACTCACAAGACAACCCCCTTGAGCAGGCACCTCATTCAAATACCTGGGTATCACCCTGGACTCAAGGCTCACTTACCATGATCATATCTTAAATCTGTGCTCCGCTGTCAATGTTCGTATTGGTCTGCTACACCGGTACAAACACTGCCTCCCCCAACTTCCGGTTCCACTAATGCTGGGCTAGCAATGCTCGTAGGACAGCTCCCGCCTAATTTTACCATAAAAGAGCACAATTTACAGCCAAAACTTACAATTTGGTTCTGCCAGCTTATAAACGGGTGCTCTAAACTCTTAAGGCTCCGATGGCCAAGCACTCCCGAAATCGCTTCCTCCCGATTGCCGAAATGAATGACTTGGACGACCAGCACTCAGATGGTGGCGAGGCCCAGTCCAGATCTACGCCGAGCGAGGCAAAACAAAATTCAAAAGCTAAAATACAAAAAAGAAACCCAGAACCAAATACTGAAGCAATTCTAAAAGCCATCACCGAATTCAGAGGGGAGGTACGCGAATCACTTAGAGATATTAGAAATGAAATTACTCACCTCCAAACGCAAGCTACAGAGGCCGACCGTCAAATTTCACTCAATGCCTCAAAAATTGAAGAGATCGAAGATGTGGTCCTGGCCATTGCATCTGAACAGCTAGCAATGTTAGCCAGACAGGAGGACGCTGAAAACAGGAGCAGAAGAAGAAATATCAGAATTTTCGGCCTCCCAGAGGGTTAGGAGGGGACCGATCCTCGTGCTTTTGCAGACTACTTCCTCCGATTGGCCCTATCTCTGGATCCAGATTTTCAGATTGATGTAGAGCGGGCACACAGAGCGCTGGGGCCTAAACCCTCCCAACCCAATGCCCGGCTACATTCATTTCTAATATGCCTCCTAAGCTATCAAACCAAGGAAACAATATTGAGCAAAGCCTGGCGTAAGGGGAAAGTGATGTGGGGTCAATCAAGGCTGATCTTCGATTACGATTATGCTCCTCACACACAACGGCTAAGAAGGAACTACAGCCCTCTGTTCCCTTCCTTGCGGTCCCAGAAAATAAAATTTAAAACGCTGTACCCTTTTAAGCTGATAGTGCAGCTTCCCACAGGCACCCAGAGTTACTCCACAGTGACTGAAGCAGCAATGGATTTGTTAGCAAGGGGCATTATAACTGAAAAAACTATGGAGACATTCAGAACACGTCATAAGCAATTGCTCCAGCATGAACGTGTGAACACCCCATTGCAACCTCCTTCAATATCCATGCTCCTAATCCAGCTGCTGCAATTCCGCAATCCATCAACGACATATGAAGCTCTGTGAGGTAGGGGAACCACATTTGGGGTGAATTGATTGTGTTGGGAATGTTTCTCGTGGCTGGGGTGGTTCTGCTGGGGGGGTGCTGACGACAGGGGGATTGGGGGCCAACGAAAACAACCTAACTACAATAAACTTATTCTAATCAGATACCGTTACGATCCCCTCGATTGTGGGGAAGTTCCCTAACTGGGGGGTGTTGCCACTAAAAAAAAATTGTAGGGCTGGTTTTGGTCCTGTCCTCTGGAGTGGTGCTCCTCCCGCCTCTCGTGGTGATCATGGGCCTCTGAGAGAAAGTGTCCCTGACACTCATTACCCTTACAGGTGTGCCTCCAAAGAACTACTGCTAATGCAGAAAATAAGTCTGGGAACAGGATCTTCCAAGGCCTATCCAGGGCTTGATAACCGAGTTCAAAGAGTCAACAATTCAACAGACCACTACTTACTGTAGAAGCAGTGGGCACCGCATGAATGTACATATACCTTACATTACTCATTTTTGTCGGAAGTGCATCCCAGGCAGCTGCAATGATACGACTACTCCACGGCTAATATAGAGTGCCAGTGTAGTGGGGGAGCCGAATCATGGGTTAGCTGACTATGTCAGGATTCCTTCCCGAGGCGGGGGTATCCTCTCCTTGTGGGAGGGAGGACACCGTCCACGAAGCTCCAGGGATCCATTTCCACAAACAGCATCAGAAAATAAACCTCTCCAATTGGGTTTTTCTGTGGTCTTCCCGAAGGTAGGGAGTTTCCTTTACAGGGAAATATCGCTGAAAAACAAACAAAAGGTCCACCTGGTCCTTCTGATAGTCGAGGTACCCCTTTCGCCTCCTGTTATGACCCAGGGCTACCGGGAGAGACATATCAAACACTCGCAGCCTAGATGAAGGTTCCCCCTCCATGGATGGAAGCAATTTTGGATCTCAGGAACAGAATTAATCAACAGTCCACCTAATGAAAAGAGGAGTACCCCCGTCCAATAACGACTAGCATGGGAGACACTGGATAAGTGGCACAAGCAATGGGCCCAGCTGAGGGGTATGACCATCCTATGGCAGCTCACTTCCCTATCGACTATCATTGGGAGGGCCTTAGCCCTCAGGGGGAGGGGGAACTGAGATAAGGGATTGCCAACTGGGTAGGGAGTGTGTCCTGGGGTCCAGCTATGGGGGGGGGTACTGCTCAGAAAAAGACTAGGGACAACAAGCAGAAATAGAAATGTACAACCTGGGCTGCAGTTCGTCCCTGCTGCGATTTCCTTGGTGGTGGGGGATTCTCTTACTGAGGAAAACCGCATATAACAATGCTGGGCCTTTCCTGATCCTATCTCCTGATGTGGTGCTCCTCCTCTTCCTACCTTGACCCTAAGCTACTGGGACAGTGTTCCTGGTCACCTTCTGCCCGGACTATGGTTCCCCTGTGTGATCTACCCCAAGTGACAGACCTAACAGCGGGGACTAGAAACTTCTTAAGCTCAATTCAAGGACCAACCAAAGAGCCTTTTTTATGCAAGAAAGGCTAAGAGAACTAGAAGGGAGAGGAAGAGAACAAAAAAAAAAAACACTAACTGTAACCCCCTTTTTTTTTCTCTCTTCCCCATATGATTATTAGAGAGGGATGAGTGGAGGGTGGTTGAGTGGTGGGGGGAGGGGGAAAGATTTGATGGACAACAACCTAGGATTGTTATACTAAATGAGGGTCTCTACCTTTGGTCCACTGGTTCCACATGGTGGACATTGAGTCTCGGACTTGGGGCTTCTAAATTGTCTCCTTCCCTCTCCCTATACTAGGTTATCCAACATCGCAAAGTTATAAACTTGGACCTAATCCTCCTAGGGGTCTTTAGGGTTACAGTATCTGGGGGCCCCTCCTCTTTCCAAATAATGAATAGGGCCTAGAAGCTAAGTAGCAAAACTAACCCTTTACTAACAGACTCATGTAACATACATAACTAAGCTCTGGCTTCCCCATGAAAGTCATGTTTCCCCCTTTTTTCTTCTTCTCTCTCTCTCTCTCTCTCTCTTTCCTGAGGGCTTAAGACTTCCTAACTAAACTAACAGAGCCCACCTACTTAACAATTGAGCTGAGCTCTCCTAACAATATAATCTCTTACAACTACTCTAGTACTTACAGAACCATTCCCGAGTGATATCTTAATCAATCACTTAGGGGTTCTTTTACTGATCCTGAGTGAATGTATATTTGGGATTAGATTGGGAACCCCTCATCCTTTTCCTTCTTCAATCGGAGCAGGAGACAAGATGACTCTGGAGGAGCTCGTTGGGAGGACCTCCCATTTGGAGGTCAACTTCTACATAGGTTTTTAGGTTTGTTAGACCACAGATTGGTGGACAGAGGTTTAATTGATGAGGTTGTTAAACCTCAGTTATTCTTCGATAGTTTAGATCTATATTAAATTCTTAATGTTTGTTTGACTGTTTATCCTCTCCAGTTGATAATATATGTAAAGGAGGGGGTTAAAAAAACACACACACAGGATAAAGAAAGTATATTTACAGGTTTTATTCAACAGTTGGTATAACACGACAGAAATAAAGACTTCTTATTATATATATATTTTGCAGAGTTGCCGGGAGTGGTCTGGGAAAACTTCTTTATCTTCACTCTGGTGGGAAGAAAAAAAGGGAAAAAACATTAATAATTATAAAAAATGGAAGCAATAAACCCAACAAAAATCACGTCCCATAATATTAATGGGTTACATGACCCGAAAAAAAGGGCTAGGCTCATGCAACACCTCTCAAGACACCCAACAGATCTGATCTTCCTACAAGAAACCCACCTTTCAGAATCAGAACATTCCAAACTAAATTGGGGGGGAGATACCGGGTGGTGGCTTTTTCACATCCCGGGGGAAAAAAAAGAGGCACAGCAGTATTAATCCCTAGAAACACCTCTTTTGAGATTCAACAAACACATATTGACTCTCAGGGTCGCTACGTAATTATAAAAGGGATACTGTATGGAAAACAAGTCACACTGGCTAGCATTTATTTTCCCCCTCAATCAAATCTCCCTATTTATAGGGGTTTTATATCCAAACTATTAGAAATATTACAGGGCGAGTTAATACTGGGTGGCGACCTGAATATGACTCTGACCCCACAAATAGACAGTTCTAACCCCCTAAAACACAGAAACAACGCCACTACTCGACAATTTAAAAAAAACATTGAACATTTGGGCCTAGTAGATATATGGAGGTGATTATTCCCTTCTAGCCCAGGTTTCACTTATTAATCTCCCAGGTTCAAGTCCCACTCCAGATTAGACTATATGATTACGACATGTGAACATCTATCTATGATTCATGATTTAGATATTGGCCCAAAGATACTCTCTGACCATCACCCACTGATTCTAACTCTGGACTTGGGAAGAGAGAGGAAGACCACTCTCTGGAGACTTAACCCGTCTATTCTGACTGATAGGGAACCGCTGGAGAGTCTCTCTAATAGACTTTCCCTTTTCTTCTCGGAAAATGCTGACCCCGACATTCCAATGGCAATACAATGGGATGTGATGAAAGCCACCATTCGAAGTGAACTAATAGCATACTCCTTTAAACAATACAAGGAGAGGGAACAAGAATATCAAAAACTATCAACACAACTGGCAAATTATCAGTTGTTTTTTATTGAGAGGGTGATGTGGAGTTGCAAAAATTAATACGAAAGCTGATTTACAGCGGATCAGGGACAACAAGGTTCAGCAGTCCCTTTATTACTTGCAGCAATCAATACATGAGGGGGGTCCCAGGGCAATCAAGAATCTATCCCGTAAACTACGAGTACAAAAGGGGTCCTCTACAATATTAAGACTTAAGAATCCAACATCCGATAGAAAACATCATTTTGTGGAACATATTCAACAGGCCTTTATAGACTATTATTCTAAACTTTACTCCCCCTCCTCATGGTTTCCTAATAGTGAATCAATACAATTCTTAAAAAGGGCTAACCTCCCTACACTTTCACCTATTCAAATTAAAAAAACTAGAATCTCCCATCTCAATCCTTGAGATCGAAGATTTTATCAAAAGACTTAATCCAGGGTGCTGCCCTGGCCCTGATGGATACCCTGTGGAGTGGTACAAAAAAGTCAGTAAAATATTATCCCCAAAATTACAAAATGTATTTAACGACATTTCCCAAGGAGGTCTGTCTCCTCCCCCTCTTGGGATTATGCCACTATCGCCCCTATCATGAAGCCATATAAGGACCCCTCGGATCCGGGGTCCTACCACCCTATATCTATTCTTAACGTTGACTATAAAATTTATATGGCCATATTTGCAGCTAGACTTGAATCGACATTACCCCAAATCATACATCCAGACCAATCAGGATTCATAAAGAACAGGAACACTTTTGATAATATATGTTGAGCCCTGAATTTACAGGAATACGTTTGAACAAGACAAATCCCAACTGTATTCCTCAGTTTAGATGCAGAAAAGGCGTTCGACCGTGCCTCTTGGCCCTTTTTATGGGACACACTTAGATGCTTCAAATTCCCACCACGGTTCATTGCTACCTTAATTAATCTTTACAAATCCCCACGAGCCTATATTCGGGTTAATGGATCCCTATCTCCTCTCTTAACTATGGAAAGTGGTATCAGACAGGGTTGCCCCTTATCCCCATATCTCTTCGCTCTATTCTTGGAACCACTGGTGGCCCTTATCCAAAATTCCCCCCTGATAGCAGGTATACCAATAGGACAACATGACCACAAAATTAGTTTATTTGCAGACGATATTCTGCTAACCCTGATAACTCCCACCCAATCTATCCCTGAGGCCTGGAAGATTCTAACCAGTTTTGAAAAAATTTCTGACTTCAAACTAAATGTCACCAAAACTGAAATATTGTCATTTAATTATTCCCCTTCCCAACCAATGAAAAAATTATTTCCATTCAAATGGCGTTCCACAAAAATGAAGTACCTGGGACTGTATATCCCATCTGATGGCAGGGTACTTGAACTTAGCAACTACGAACACCTCACAATGCAAATACAGACAGATCTGGAAAGATGGGACACAATTTTCCTTCCATTACATCAATGAATCTCCATTGTATGATCCAGTATCCTCCCTCGGATCTTATATTTACTTCAAACTATTCCTTTTTTCCCCTCAAAATATTATATTAAATTTTGGAATAAAATGATATCGCACTTTATATGGGGGAAAAACAAACTGAGAGTTAGACTCTCTATCTTAAAACTTCCTCTTTCCCAGGGTGGGTTGAACCTCCCGGATCTGAATTTGTACACCCAGGCCTCCTTCCTTAGAATAGTAATGCTATGGTTGACTGACTCCTACTACTCCCCTTGGAAGAACATAGAGTTTCATCTAAATGACCTCTTTGATATAAAAAGGATCCTATTTTCTTCCGAAGGGAGATCGCTCAACCCTTCAGCTTTAACTGGAATCACATCGCAACCTAATAAAATATGGAGAAAACAGAGGCATTCTGGTGCCCTATCAATCATTTATGAGTACTGCAAAGTGATATCACAAGATGAAGGTTTTGTCCCAATATTCATGGATCACACCTTTTTACAGTGGAGATCCGTGGGATTGACTCACATATTTCAACTTTTGGGAAAGGAAGGGGTCATCCCTTTTGATGAACTCCAACTCCAATACCATCTTAACACCTCTGATAGAGTTCAATACTTTCAGCTACAAAACCATATACTACGGACCAAAATCATTCAACCCTCCCTTCCTTCCCCAATGCCGGACCTACTTAAGTTCTTTACTGAAGTAACAAAAGGTAACCTGGATTCACATTTAATAGGCATCATATACAAAGCCCTTAGAAACAGTCTTCCTTCGTCCACGGCCTCTATTCTAAACAGATGGAATAGAGACTTAGAAATAAAGATTACTATGTCCGACTGGTCTTGATCCATGTTGACCAAAATAAAATCTGTTGTATCCCCCCATTGGAGGGAATTTTCATGGAAATGTTGTTCAAGATACTTTCAGGCTTCTTCCATTCTACAGAAATATCTCCCTGAGAAATACAGGCACTGCTAGAGAGGCTGTGGGTGTTTGGTTGCTACCTTGAGACATATATTTTGGCAATGCCCCTATCTTATGCCGTTCTGGATATCACTCCAAAACAAGCTATCAAAGTTATTTTCCTAATCAATTGAAATAACAGCTGAGCACTTTCTAGTGGGGATTTTCCCAGACCACTCCCCACAATGGGGAAGTACAATTTTACCAATTTACTATATAGCTGCAAAGAAAACAATCACCAGATGGATGACGTCCCTGATTCCAACTGTACAAGAATGGCAACAAATAATGTCTGATATATATATAAAGAAGAGTCCTTTAACATTGAGCATAGGGGAGGTAGGATAACTTCAGCAATGAAATGGCAAAAGTGGGTGCATTATAACATCCATTGACTCAAACTTTTGTCCATGAAATCTGCCTCAAGAAGTCTTTGATTTGAATTATTTTTACCTTTCATCTAGGTTCTTTATAAGGATCACATTCAATGGAAATTGGTTAAACTAATACTTGAATAAGATTAAATAAATCTAGAAAAGTGAAGAAGGGTCTAAAACCAAACTATGAGTTTTAACACTAGTAAAGGATAAATAATAGAAGTCTACTCTGTTTTGGCCTACCTGTAATATTTATAATGTACTACCTTATATGCATTCCTGTATGTATCTGTGTGAAAGATATAATAAAAAGATTAAAAAAAAAAAATAAAACACTGCTTCCCCCCTGAAGCCCTACATCTAGCTATATCGGCTTCTCTACTATCACTCATAGACTATGGTATCAGAGTATATGGAGCCGCTGACAACACGCACCTCAACAAAATTAGGTTAGCCCTGGCTGCAACAGGCTTACGCATACCTGCACTCTTTACACCTCTACCAACTGTCTAAACTTTGATGGGAGGCTAAAATATCAAACCTGTCTTTTCACAAAAAAAAATAACTGCTGGACTACTCCCTCCTGCTCTGACCCCTCTACTCCAAGCACCCCTGTCCATGCGCAACACACGGCAAACTGTAACTACCCACTTCCGGATACCCCATTGCAAAACCTCCTTGGGCCAAAGAACGTTTAAGTACCTGGCTCATAGCTGGCTGAATTCCCTCCCAAATTCCCTCCTCACAGAGCCTAAACTTGGCCTGTTCAAATCCCACCTTTGAGACCGAATCACCCAAGATTCAGTCTGTGACTGTCCCTGATTTTCTCAGGCACTCCTGTATCTCATCAGAACATTTACCTCCCTGGTATTGCCACCCTAGAGCGTGTGTACATATGACAATGGACTCCTATGGTCCTGTCTGAAAATGCAGATGACCACCAGGGCATGGCTACGCCACTGTCCAGTAGTGTACATTCTTGTTAGCTCCCACTCTGCTCCTGTGCTCCTATTCTGGTAACTCTATGTACTATTGTATTACTAGCTGCAATATGTAACTCTATGTACCATTGTATTACTAGCTGCAATATGCAACTCTACGTACCATTGTATTACTAGCTGCAATGTGTAACTCTACGTACCATTGTATTACTAGCTGCAATGTGTAACTCTACGTACCATTGTATTACTAGCTTCAATGTGTAACTCTACGTACCATTGTATTACTAGCTGCAATGTGTAACTCTACGTATCATTGTATTACTAGCTGCAATGTGTAACTGTGTACCACTGTATTACTAGCTGCAATGTGTAACTCTACGTACCATTGTATTACTAGCTGCAATATGTAACTCTATGTACCACTGTATTACTAGCTGCAATGTGTAACTCTACGTACCATTGTATTACTAGCTGCAATATGTAACTCTGTGTACCATTGTATTACTAGCTGCAAGGCTTCAAACACCTGTACCCATGTCTGATACAGTACTGACTAAAGTACTTGCCACTTTTGTTACCTCTGCTCATATTATTACCTTGTATATGTTGTTCTATTTGTTGTGTTGCTTCTTTACTCAACTGACATGGAACCTTTGTAAAGGAGTCTTTGACTCAAAGGTATGTCTCCGATACTCAATAAAATAAAATAAATGTAGTAAGGGCAGACTCGATGGACCTTTGATCTGCTTCTGCCAAATTCTCTGTTTCTATCCTTGGGAGTTACTCTAGTTCCCCCATGACTTAGCCCTTATGGCAGAGTCATAGAAGCATGACATTGCCCCTCTGAAATACAATCCAACTGGCTGCTCAGCATATGTATGTGTGTGTGTGTGTGTGTGTGTGTGTGTGTGTGTGTGTGTGTGGCATTCTTCATCTAGCCAGGCAAGGGATTTTTCTCTGTAGTTTTCTACCTCGGGATATCAACCTTGAATGACGTGGAGCATTCATTGACATTACACATCCTTCTGGGCCACCTGAGCGCCTTGACACCCAGCCTCCTCTAGGTGTCAGATGTACTGCAGGAGACATGATGTCTCACCCTGGCCAACCCCTGGTAACTCATGATCACTTCCAAACCCAGGTCGCTGACGTAGCGAGTGGTTGTGCTACCACTGCACTACCAGGCTGGCTGTTGACCACTGAGTTCTGTACAGAACTCCAAGGCTCCCTGAGAGATGCATTGCAGCAGATTATTCAGGAAGTGTGGGAGGAGGTGGCACTGCTAGTATCATGTTACCTCCCAAACATCTCTGCTCTTCCAAAGCCAGGCAAAGACCATACTCTGTGCTTCTCTTACTGTCCTTTCTCATTCCTCAGTTGTGTCGAAATGTTGGCAAAGGTTTTGTGAACAGCCTTAGAGATATGCTACCAGCCCTTGAGCACCTGGCTCAGTTAAGCTTTTTGTGAAGGGTTGCTTCTTCTCTCACACATTAATAGATTGGTTAATGTGATCCAGTGGGGTTCTCAGCATTCAGAGCAGGCTTGTGTGCACTCCTTTTATGCTGAAAAAGCATTTGATGGGGTTGGATGATCAGTTTCTTCATGATCATACAACAATTTGATCTGGGGAAGGGTTCATAAATTGGATGCAGATGCTGTAGAAAGTCATAGCGAAAACTGGAGTCTGCCAAGTCCTCTAAGGAATATAGAAATGTGTCAAGAAGTATTTGTTCCAAACACCAACATAGTATCCACTACAAAAAAAAAAAAATGGAACCGCACTCAACTCATAAGCAAAGTAAATACTATGGGGTCTATTCACAAAGGGGTGGATTATGATTGCCTACAGGCCGTGTATCTGAGGCACGTAGGCAACCATAAGTTGGAATGCCACATAGCGGGGGTCCAGCAGAGCCCCGACGGCATTCACAGCAGGAGCACAAGCCCTATGCGCACATGATCCTATGGCTGATCCCTCAGCTATGTGCCACGGGCAGTCCGGGGGGACATTAGGGGGCATGCCAGCACTCCATGCCATTCACTAAGACATGAAGTGCTGGGCAAGGAGGGGGCACAAGTTGCATGATAGACCCTGCCATAAGTCTCACGCGCCCCCACCAATAACACCCGCTGGCACCGGTTGGACATGGATGCCCCCACCATGCTGCCCCCACCCACCGAGCTGCATGGTAGGGCTGAGGACAACCGTTTGGGCACTCAACCATAGGTGAACAAATCCTGGACCAATGCATGCCCAGAATCCCTTCCTCCTACGGAGCAGGGGATCCACTATGGGAAACAGAACAGGCATCCCATTGTATGCCCACTTGTGTCCCATGATCCACCCCCCCACAGCTGCGATTCACCCCATGCAGCTGCACACCAGGGGATAGGGGCGTGGACACATGACCGGCTATGGTGAATACTGGCCGGTGTGTGCCTGTCCAGGGTGCAGAGCTGCGCAGGCTCTGTGCATGTGAATTGCACATGCGTAAAGCCCACCTTTTTTTTTTTATTAGTATGCTTTTTACTTTGCTGCCTGCCTGTGCTGCTCAGCCCCACTCATCCGGTCTTCCCTCCTTGCCTCTCCGGGACTTATCTCCTCGTGAGTCGACACCCCCTGGCTTGCCCCCCAGGGTGGAGCCACCTTCCCAGCACAAACCCTTATGGAGATGGGAAAGGATGCCCGCAGGAGTGCCTACTGGCCTTGCCTCCCTGGATTGCCCCCAGGGTGGGGCGTGAGGATGAGATGGATTGGTGGAGATGGAATAGGTGGGCTACAGGACTGTCATGGTGGGTGATCGGAGCCGTTGAGATGAGGCATCTTATATGGCGGATGCAATTTTTTTCATTGTAAATCACTGGGGTGGGGACATGCAATGATGTCCCACGTCCACCCTGCCCCCTCAGGTGACAGCGCCAGCACAATGGAACCCCCAGCCTCTGAAAGAGGTCCATAGTGTGCCAGACACACTACACCCCTTTCCCCAGAGAAGGAGCAGTCCCTAGGATGCTCAGTCCTTCTCCACCCGGCCAGCCTTCCGACATTCCGAGTCCATTCCCATACCCAGGTTGTCGGCATCACAGACTGACACCCTGTCCCTGCACCGGCAGGCTGGCCTAAAACCCACCCTTTTGTGAATAGAGCCCAGTAAAATCAATATACTTCAATGCATGTTTCATTGAAATATCAGCTTCATCAAGGAATTGATCTTTCAAGTCAGCGTAGTTATTCTTTTTTCAGTTCGACAGTTAATCTTATTGTTCGCAGATATCTTTTCTTTTGCTGCTAACTCACAGTCAGGACTTTAATTCTTTTAGCTGAGTTTCATTTTGTTTAAATGATACAGTTAACTTTATTGTATCCCGTATCACAGCGCATTCTCCCCTGCAGAGTGCTGTGCCTGAATTTCAGGATGCTGTCCTACTTGGAGCTTTTCTGTTTTATCAAGGTCACCTATAAAGCTGCAAGAGTGAGAGAGCTCCATTTGCAGAGGTTTACTGGGCAAGGGTGCTTCCTCTCTCTCCTACTATTCATGCTTTTAATTGAGCCCCTAGCTTGTTATGTTAGAACATCTGATAGCATCACTAGGATTGACACTGGTAGAGGACAACCTCATAAAATAACCTTACACAAATACGATGTAATTTTGTGTATTACCAACACCCTCAGTACCATTTTGGCAATCACTAGAGTACTTACAAGGTTCTCTCATTTCTTGTGGTATAACGTGAACTTGCAGAAATCTGAAACATGCCTCTGGCCTCAGGACCTTTTCCCTGTGAACTAGAGGCCTTCCCTTAAAAGATTGTCCACAACCACTTCACATACCTGGGTGTCAAAATACATCCTAGAACTGGAATCCCTGTATCATTTAAATTACAAACCACTGGCAAACACAATAGGTAAAGATCTTAATATATGGAATGTTCTCTCTATGCATTGGCTGAGACGTAATAATCTGATTAAAATGAATTCCCTGCCTGCTGTATCCTGAATGGATGCTTCCAATGGGGCTCATTAAAGCAGTCATTCAGAAAATTGAATCAGCTTGTTTTGACATAGCATAGAAATCCCCCACAAGCCAACTTGACATGATTGAGAGGTACAGTAGGTGTCCCAAGGAGGATTTAAATACCTAGATATTATCGGTAAGCATTTCCTGGCCACACAATGTAAAGTAATAGACTGGCTCAAAGCAGGCCAGCAGGTTACTTGGGTGAACTTGAAAATGGAGGCTCATAACATACCTGTAGATGCATATTTTGGACTTTGCTGACTTGTAAGCCCTTTCACAAAAGAACCTGTGGGTGCTTCATACTCTGGAAGCATGGGAACAATTGAAAAAGGTACATGGAGACCAGGAGGATGCAACCATATTGATTCCAGTGTTTACTAATACATGCTTTTGGCTGGGGCTGGAAGACCAAGGTTTACGAAGTGGAGCACTAGTGGAATACATTGTGTGGGTGACATTTTTAACAGTACGGGATCTTTTGGTGGGCTAACATCCTACAAATAAATTTCCATAAATGTTTACACATCAGAGACTTTTTTAAATTAATTTTTATTCAAGCACGTGTGAATATATTTGTATGACAGTGTGTGGTATTTACATGTATTCCCAATTGTCAATGAAATCTTTCAATGAGCAAATGTTTACAACTTTCAAGAGTCCTATAACACTGTTGAGCAATACTAATAAAAATAAACTTAGCATAACATTACTGTCCTTGCATCAGTTGAACTAGAAGTGGTCCAGAATGCCGTCATGTAAAACATGTTAATTTCATAAATAACATTATATGGGTTTTATATGATATCTGGGTCATATTCATAAACAAGAAGTTGATCAAACAGTGCAAGTGTTCTAGATCCCATATGTGCCAGGTCTCTGTATGTCTGACTTTGCAAAGACGCAGATCTGCAGTATATACTCTGTTGCCTGCATTGTCTTCAGTCTTTCTGTCGAGGCATTTATTTGTGGGGATAAAGTGAGCCAGTGTATGGTAATACCTTTGACTGCTGTGATGCACGTTAGTGAGAAGAGATCCCTATGCCTCTTAGTACTGATACTTGCCATGGGGAAGTCCAGTACCACCTTTTTAAACTAGAGGGGGATAGGAATACCCCAGGTGTTACTAAGCTCTTCACAGATATTTTACCATTGTGTGTGTATAAGGTGCAGACCAAAAGATATGATAGACCCCTGACAGCATGAGCCACACCCCCTCTAACATAAATCAGAGCCACCTGGACTAAAATGCTTTGTGAGAGTAGGGATGTGGAAGAAACAAGTGCAGATTTTACAACAATATTCCCTCCAAACTAGTGATGTGGATACCTTCCATCCCCAGTCTTATATTGTATCCCAAATGGTGTCTGAAATTTCTTGTCTCATATCCCACTCCCATGTTGTCTAATAGAGGACAGATTGTGCCCTCTGGCCACTAGTAGTAACTTAAAGGCTCCACAGATACATTTACCAGTCATGGAGAGCTTTACCACCCAATATAAAAAGTCTTAAAATTAAGTCAGAGGGCTACCAGTGTTAGACAGCATGTCTCCCAGCTCGATATAATGGCACACCAGGGAGAGTTTAAGGAAACTGTTATTTTGGAACCCCAAATTTACAGTTTCAAAGGAAACACAATGGTCCCCCTCTATAAGCTGATGGCATCTAGTTAATACTCTATGATTCCACCTCATACTGTATCCTATATCACATATCACATTTAGTTGTGGGGAGAGTGGGCCAAACCCTTCATGTAAGGTTAGGGCCCAATTGAGTAGAGACAAGGAAGTAAACATTGCAGAGGGAGAGTAAACACTGATTTGTGAAAGTCATATGAGGTTGTCAGAGTGCAAGAAATTTAAAGAGGCCCAATATAAGTTTGTCAGTAGACTATATCTCTCTCCCCTGCTACAGTACATTAATTTAATAAAGGGGTTCCTCCATCTGTGGCAGATGTAATGAGGAGAGGGCAATTGTTTATCAGAAGTTTATTTGTTCGATAAAGTCATTACAAATTTTAAAAAGTTAAAACATACATATACAAAAATATCACTCCCTGAGTACATTCCAACGACATTACAGTTTGTCTTGTTATACTTCCAGAGAACGTTTTTTAAACAATCACAGCAATCATTGCACAAAGTATTTATAAATAAGTAGACTGTAGAAAACCGACTACTTTCTGTAGTATAAATAGATTTATGTTATTCATTAAGTATTCCACCATTTTATCAGGGGAAGGTCAAGGTTCGCCATGATGTCACCACGCCACTTTAGACGTGGCCCCTTATATAGTGGGCATAAAAGCAGTACATGCTTTAAGTCATCTTCAGAGAACTTGTCACATTGACAAAATGGGGTCAGAATATTTTCTCTCTTTTGCTTGTGGAGTACATAATTAGCATTTTATATTTCAAGCCTAAATTTAGTTATTATTCTCCTCTCCTCAGGATTGGTTAATTTAACCAAATAGGACTCCAAGCCATATGTTGTTTTAATCTGTTTGTACCATCTGTATAGCTTAAACTTTTTCAGTTTTACCTGTACCTTAGTTTTCTCCTGGTCTCTTAATCTATTCTTTACCTTTTAGACTATCATTTGCCATGGATATATAAACATACTCCATAAGACATCTCCAAGTCCATTTGGAAAAAGGAAGCACCTGCGAATTTCCAGGGTTGGGAAAATCTTCCCCATCAAAGTATATTTAATTTCTTCCTCCAGGCATTGCCTGGGTAACCTATTTTCTTCTAAAAAAAAAAAACTTTAGTGAAGATAGAATCAATCTTTCCTTTGCTAATGTTGAGATCAAATATTGACCCAATTCTAAATTTACTATACCTGCTGGTACTGATTGAGGCACCATTAAAATGTATCTTTTTATTTTTTTTTAATTAAAATTTGTATTTTATTAGATTTTCTCTTACTTTTACATCAGGAGACATTTTACAAACAGTGGATTTTCTATGATTACTTTAGATTTGTTGTTATACAAGAAAACAGTGCATAAATATCTTTTACATTAGTTACAGATTTAGACCAAAACTGATCTACCCTTGTCGTGTATAGAGTCGGACCAATCCATGCCCCCACTCACTTCTCTTATCATCCCCTCTCGGAAACCTATCCCTTAAGGGCAGAAATCAGGATCAACCCTTGCCTGATAGGCTGACCATCTCCTCCATAGAGTGGTAAAACCATCTATTTGGTTGTTTAGTTTCACTGTAATGTTTTCCATCTGGTATATAGTGTACACAATTTGCCTCCAATCTTGTATACTTGGTACTGCTTTCGTCATCCATTTCCTTGTCAAGGATTTTTTTGCTGCCAACAGCAGAATGGGAAGCAGGGTTTTAGTCCAAGGGGGGGGAGCGATTCGGATAGATGGCCATGAGCACCACCTTAGCCGTGAGCTCGACATATTCACCTAGGCCCTCACTGATTTCATTTTGTATACTTAGCCAGAAAGGCATTAAGCGTGGGCATAGCCACATTATATGTGCTAAGTCAGCTAATTCTGTTCCACACTCCCTCCAACAGACCCCGTATTCTATTGGAAGATATTTAGTCAGATTAGCTGGTGATCTGAAAAATCTAGATCTACATTTCCAGGAGTATTCCCTCCAAACGTGAGATCTGGTGATTTTGACCATTCTCAGAGACGAAGAGGACCATTCTTCATTAGACACCATGAGGTCTAAGTCCTTGTTCCAACTTTCTAAGATTGTGTTTGTTGATTCTTATGATTGATCTCTCATTTTGTATAAGTTACCAATTAAATGGTTCCAATGTTGTCCCCGAGAGTGGTCAATGAATAGTTTTAGGAGAGTGAGGAGGGGAAGGGAGGCTTCAGTTTAACCTGGATAATTCTATTACGTAGAAGATGGTTTTTAATTTGGAAGTATCTGAATTGGTCAACATTTGGGAGATTAAATTTAGATTTTAATTCTTCGAATGATAGGATTCTGTTTGGGCCCAGAAACTGGAAAACCTGCTCCAGTCCCAATCTACACCAACGGGAGAAAGCTAAATCATTATGGGACGGGACTAAGAGATCATCTTCTGAAATTAAGTTACAATATTCGTTAATTAATTGAAGTGGTGCTTTTTCATGCATTTTGAACCATATTTTAAGACCTGTGAGGTAAAGACTGTGAAATCTTTTAAAGGAGGGGTTCTCCCTGGAGATGAAAAAATAATTTTTTTAATATCATACATGTCATTTAAATGGAATTCCAGCCCCTTCCATTGGGAATCGAACTGGTCCAAGAGCCATAGTAGAAGGATTTTTAAAAAGGCGGCCTCGTCGTATTTTTTAAGGTCTGGAAGATTAGTTCCACCCTGAGCTAGTGATAGTTTTAATATAGAAAGGCGAATTCATGGTTTCTGTTTGTTCCATATGGATTTTGATATCATGTTGTCCCAAGACTTGAAAAAATATTGAGATGGGAAGTATGGAATGTTTTGAAATAGGTACAATAGACGAGGTAGGACGTTCATCCTAATGGTTTCTATTCGTTGAAATAAGGATAATGGAAGATGGATCCATTTGTCCAAGTCTTTATTGATTTCTATAGGAATGGGCTCATAATTGATTAATTCAATTAAGTGAAGATTATGAGGGATGTGTATGCCTAGGTATTTTATTTTGGTTGAGTGCCATTTAATTGTAAGACTTTGTTTTAGAGTATTTGGGGGAGTATAGTTATATAAGAGGGCCTTTGTTTTTGTAACGTTTAATTTAAAGCCGGCTAACTCTTCAAATCAGGTCAGCACTCTCCATGTCTCTGTAATCAATTCTGTAGGGGATAAAAGGGAAAGAAGTATGTCATCTGCAAAAAGACTGATCTTGTTTTCGGACTGCTGCATTGGTACGCCCTCTATGTTTCTCGATATTCTATTTGCCCTAGCTAGTGGTTCAAGATATAATACAAACAATAGAGGGGAGAGAGGACATCCTTGCCTTGTGCCCTGGCCTATAGGGATCAGGGAGGATAGTCCCCCATTTGTTCTAATGTAGGCTTTTGGTGAGAGATATATTTGGGTCAACCAACGCAGTAATGGATCAGGGAAACCAAATGTTTTTAATGTGTCCCATAGGAAAGGCCAATATACCATGTCAAATGCCTTTTCGGCATCAAGGCTTAAAAAGGCAGTTGGAATCTTCCGTGTTTGGATGTATTCCGTAAGTATTAGTGCTTTTCTAATATTATCAGTTGTTGATCTATTTTTTTATAAAGCCCGCTTGGTCCGGATGTATTATCGTTGGGAGGATTATTTCTAATCTTTTGGCCCAAATGGCCATAAAAATCTTATAGTCTGAATTTAGTATTGAAATCGGTCGGTAGGCAGAGGGGTCTAGTTTGTTTCCATTGGGTTTAGGAATAGCTGCGATTGTAGCATAGTCCCATGATGGGGGGGGGGTGCTTGTCCCATGGCCATTTCTATGAACAGCTTTAGGTGTCTTGGGGTTAATTTTTTGTTAAAAATTTTATACCATTCATTGACATACCCGTCAGGACTGGGGCAACAACACGAAGATTGTTTCGTGACTGCCATCTCTATTTCTTCAGTTGATATAGGGGCTTGTAGTTTCTGGGCTTGTGCTGTTGTAATTTTTGGGAGCTGTATTTGAGCTAGAAAAGTTTGTCTATCCTCTTGAGAAGAGGTGTTGTGTGTTGTGTGTTGTGTAAAGATGCTGATAATAATCAGCAAAAGTTTGTCTTATATCTTCTTCTTTATGAGTTATCCTACCAGTTTGAGGGTGCTTTATTTTTAGTATTGTTACTGCATTTTTCCTTGCTGTCAGTTTTTGCGCCAGTCTGCGTGTACCCCTAGATCCTTCCTCGTAATTTGTTTGTTCTAAGTAAATAAGGGACATTTGAATTTTTTCATCCATAATTTTTTGGAGTGCTGTCTTAGTTGCTCTGATTTTGACTTGTATTTCCTTATTCCCCTCTCTATAAAGTAGTTGAAGGGTTTGTAGAGTCTTGATAAGATCCTGATATTTCCTTTCCCTTTCCTTTTTTTCTTTGAGGTGTAAGCAATGATCTCACCTCTGATGGTGGCCTTCATTGCATCCCACAATATGGCTTCAGAAACAGCTAATGATGCGTTTTCTTCAAAGAATTGTGGGATTCTTTTTTTGATTTGGTCAGTAAATTCTTTATCCTTTAGGAGATAGGGGTTACGTCTCCAAAGAGTTTGTTTTGTTTTTTTGCCCATATCCACTTTTAGCAACAGAGGGTGATAGTCAGATATTATTTTTGGACAGATTGTTATGTCTCACACTGAGGAGAAGTGTTCACATGAGGTAAAAAATTGGTCTAGTCTAGAATATGAATTAAATCTTCCCAAATAGTATGTAAAACCTGGATCTGAGGGAAAGAATTTCCTCCAGATGTCTACTAGGCCGAGGTTTCCAAGTTGTATTTTGAAAAACTTTACTGGAGAAGATAGGTGATAGACTTTGGGATTAGATGAGTCTAGGTTTGGGGTAATTGTCATGTTAAAGTCTCCTGCCATTATTAATTGCCCCTTATGTAGGTCTATTATTTTATTTAGGATTTGCGGAATTAGAGGCGACTTGGTCTGCGGAGGTAGGTATATGTTAGCTAGTGTAACTTCTTGATTGTATAGGCAGCCTTGTATTATGATATAACGTCCTAATCTATCAGATTGTATATTGTCTATTTTGAATTGAGTAGTTGATGGGATCAGTATTGCTACTCCCTTTGCTCCTGGCCGGTGAGATGAAGAGTAAATGGCATATCGCTTCCATTTTAATTTCTGATGTTCGGTATCTGAAAGATGAGATTCTTGTATAAATATAACATCTGCCTTCTGTTTGTTTAAGTGTTGCATCACTCTCAATCTTTTGATGGGGTTATGAAGGCCGTTCACGTTTATTGAGTAAATATTCACCAGTTGGGAAGCCATTTGGATTTGTTGTTCCTAACTTTACTTTCAACTGTTTTAAGTGTGTTGTTGATTTCTTTTATTTTTATTATAAATTTTAGCCATTCAGTTTTTCTTTTTTGTTTATTTTTCGGGTCATCCCAGACTGAATTCACCCAGATCGCTCCCCCCCCCCCCATCGACTGCATGAGGAGGTCTATTAATCATGATCAGTTTTTCCTGTGGATGCCCGTTAGATCTCACCAACATAATATTATGAAGTTTCTGTAATAAAGCAGTACTTTGAAATATTGTATCCTGTTTCCTGCATCTCATTCCAGTTTCATTATGTAAACTAAAGTTAACTGTGGCATAAACTGTAACTATGTAGCCAACTGTAAATAAAAAACCTAACCAATTTACATTTAACATTCTAAAACAACTTAACATAACATTGTTTGTCGATACTTCCATTGTTGGGGTGGGAATAAGTTCCACCCTTCCGTAATCTCAAGCCGGTTCCCAAAGGGAGTTAGCATTGATCAAGGATCTCCTTAGTAAGAGATTCCTCCAAGGGTACCAATCTGCACCTTGAGGGTTCACTAAAATGGGCAGTGTGGTCTCCCAAAGTTCCCTATGTAGTAGGCTCTCCTCTCCTCCCCAAGGTTAGGGGGGGAGTGGGGATACCCAGAAACCGATCCCTCGTTCCCCTGGGCCATTCCCCCCAACCACTTAAAACCCAACCCTCCATAACGTTCTCCTCCCCCTGACACTTCCCCCCTTCCCTTTGGGAAATTTTCACTTTGGAAAGCCCAGTTATCAAAGGTAATGGGTCTCCAAGTAAAAGGGAGCCACCATCCTGTGAGTCAGTCCCTTGTAGGGAAAGAGAGAGAAAAAAAAATATAGGGGGAGGTAGGAAGGTCATCTGTTTATTTCTCCCATTAACCTCAGATGCCTCAAGCATTAACCTGGGACTAGGCTAAGGGATCTCGCTGACAATCACTCTGTCACAGTGTTTGAGTGATCCCAACTCTTTAATCTTGGGGGCCAACCCCCTATGTTATTCCTTCCCATAGTGAAAATACTATAATTAACTTATCCTAAGAGGAGGAACAGGGAAGGGTGTCTTTAACAAAAGAAAATGAGAGAAGGGATAATAATAATAAAAAAAAGAGGGGGGGAGGAGGGAGTGGAGCCCCCGGCTCTTCCTTTCCAGGAATACAAGGACCCCCTCAGTTACACAATAATAATTGTAAAAGAGAACAAAAGCCATGCAATTAGAGTTTATGTTGATGTTTTCCAGTCCACAATGTTTTTTATTGTCTCAGGACCCTTGGTTCTTCTGTTTTTCACCTGGGGGGAGGCCCTTGATGAGATGACTTATCGAGAGGAGGGGAATCCTCAGGGAGTCCACCCAGGACTTGAGCATGTCAACTGATGAGAACTCCCGAGGTCCAGGGAGGGAGGGAAAGAGTGAGGTGCCACCCCAGGGGGAGCGCCCCAGCAGCCCTACCAAGTCGGGACCTATTACCCCCTCAGCCAGGCAAATCGCCCGCCATCAAGGAGGACTTCATTCTCCCAATTACAGCAAGGTAGAGGGAGATCATTTTATTGATTATCCCTTTGTTAAGATGTTAGACTGGTGGGATGGAGCCCAAAAGCAGGTCTACCTTGGGAGCCCTCCCAGCCGACCCCCCCACATCCCCCCACCCATCATCCCCAAGAAAAGCTTGAAAGGACTCACCCCCCACCAGGACTTATTACTAGTCTGCAGTTATTGTAGGGTTTCTCAGAGACCGAATCTTCTGAAGTATCTCATCCAGACTCATATTAGGTTGGTGTGATTCATCTAGCAAGGATTGTCCTTGGGGCAAGGTCCTGGATGGTCCAGTTCAGTTCAAAGGACGTTCCTTAAGCACACCCTTTTTAAACAGGTCTTCCTTGGCTTTCAAAGCAGAAGAGTATGAGGTGGGGCCTTCTGGTAAAAACACTATTAACTTGGCTGGGTAAAGGGTGCGAAATCTGATCTGTTGTGATCTTAAGATAGGAAACAGTGGAGCGTAGGCCCTTCTCTGACTTTGGGTAAAGGGAGCGTAGTCATTGTCGATGATGATACGGTGGTTTCTATACATAATTTTCCCTTTCTGCCATGATTTTTTAAGGAGCAGTTCCTTGGTCTGCAAATTTGAATCCTTACCACAAACTATATGGGTCTGGCATCTTTAGCCTTTGGTTTAGGTCCCAGAGCCCAATGGGCGCATTCAAAATTAAGGGGGTAATCCAGGCCCAAGTCGAGAATGGATCTGAACAATTGGTCTGCAAAGGCCAAGGGGTCAGAGCCTTCATTGCCTTCTGGCAGGCTGAAAATTCGAAGGTTTTTTCTTTGCCCTCTGTTCTCTATGTCCTCCTGTCTGAGAAAGCAATGCAACTGGGATTCCGCTAAGGAGAGAACTGCTGACTCCAAGGCGTTTATTTTTATATTGTTTTGAGATATTTGCTGATCTGCCTCATCAGCCCGAGTCTGACGTGATCTCAAATCAGCTTTAACTTGGTTAAGAGAGTCCCTCATTTCTTCTCTGAATTCGGAAATGGCCCAAAGAATATTCTGCTCTGGTGGAGGGGTTGATTGGGCAGGCATGGCTGAATGGGTTTCATTTCCCCTTCCTTTCCCTCCTTTGGTGGCCGTTGATGTGGGAGGAGGATGAACTGGATTAGTTTGAAAGACTGCAGGTAGATTTGAATTCTCTATTGGCTCCACTATAGGCAGAATAGCTTTTCCCTCCTCTATTATTGTATCTGAGAGTGGGGAAAATCTGTTTTGAAGGATCATTTCCATAGAAATCAACCAGAAAGCTGCCAAGAATCATTTTTATTCCTTTTTTTTCTTTTCCCCCTCTTTTCCCCCTTTTCCTTTCTCTTTCCTCTTTTCGTTATATATAATTATTTTTATGATTAGCTCCTTTAAGCCGTTCGAAACTGTGAATGACTAAGCTGCAGGACGTTCAGTTGCACACAGGAGCTGGGCCGTTTACTTCAGTGTTCTTCAGTGCACACTATTCAGTGGCTGCACCACGGGATCTGGGTTCTGAACTAGTGGGGATCCTGCCCGAAGATCCTTGGACTGGCGCCAGACTGCGATCGCGAGGACCCAACTTAACTGAGGGCCTCTCAGTACTTCAAATGGTTTAGAGACTGGGGAAGCAATCGGGAGACCAGGTGTGCAGCACCGCCGAATTAGGAGGTAAGAGGAGGAGAGGAGGGCGAGCCGGGTGCTGTGGTGTAGGGCCTCCGTGCAGAGTGAAACTGACACTCGAGACTGGTAGGGCCTAACTGTTTATGTCCCACTTCCACGCGGTCAGGGTGAATGGCAAAGGGAGCTTCGTTTTTATTTATGTCGCTGCCAGGGTCCGTGAGCTGAGCGGTCTCAGGAGTTGCAGGGGTCTCTCCTCGTGTCTATCCTCTGATTGTTGACAAGATTGGCTTAACTTTTAGAGGTGGGAGACCGATTTAATGTTTTAAGTTTGGGAGCCACCATGCTAAGCTGCTCACCGCGCCATTCCGGAACCGGAAGTCTCCATGCGTCTTTTCATTTTGTTGCACAGTACTTCCAAATTATTTAGATCTGCTGTGCCCCAAATTTCTGCAGCATAGAGTATGCTCAAATTTACTTTAGTGTCCAGAACCCTCAGCACTCCTTTGACCGATGCTTGGCCCATCTTAGCATTAAATACTTTAAATGCATTCCTTACTTTTTCTGCAATCTGTTCTGTATGGTCTTTCCATTTTAGGGTCTGACTAAATCTGACACCTAGATAGTCATAATATTTAACTCTTTCTACTTTTTTGGTATTTATCCATAATGATTTAAGATGTTTTTTAGTGTTCCCAAATATCAGTGTCTTAGTTTTAGACATATTTATCCTTAATTTATGGGTATCACATAGTTTTGAATAATGATTGTTTCCTTTGTAGTCTCAAACCCGATGTTAAAAGTAATACTAAATCATCGGCATACACTGGACAATATACTCTAGTATCTCCTATTTTTGGTGGCTGAAATACTGGATTTTCTAATTCCTTCAGAACATCATTAATACATACATTAAACAAAAAAGGAGCCAGTAAACAACCTTGCCTGACCCCACATGTCATTTGAAATGACCTAGAGGTGTTCCCGTATTGGTCATATTGCACTACTTCCCATGTACTGTATCTGAGTGCAGTCTTATTAAAATATTAAGTAGTACCGGATACAATCCTAATTTCTTCAGCTTATTCCATAATATTACTCTACTAATACTATCAAATGTGGATGTAAAGTCCACGAAACAACAAAAAAGCTTGGTCTTTTTAATTTTTGTATATTTCCAGACCAGGTGTTTAAACATATAACAATGTTGAATTGTAGATCTGTTTCTCCGGAATCCATTTTATGTTTCATGTTAGATGTTATTATGATCTGCCCATTCTTCTGGTCTCTCTAGTATAATTCTGGTAAATATTTTTTTGTGAGATATCTATTAGGCTTATTTGGCAATACATTTTAGGGTCATTTAGGCCACCTTTCTTAAAAATCAGATATATAATACTCCCCTTCCAACTGGTAGGATATTCCTGTCCTTGTGCAAAGATGTTATATAGTTTCTCCATTACTGGGGCCCACCAGTCTGCATAATATTTATACACATCTCCTAATATTTTATCCAGTCATGGGGCCTTATTGGATTTTAGCCGCATACTTGCTGCTTTTATTTCCTCTAAGGTTATTATCATAGGTATTGGATATATAATGTTTTGATCTTTTAAGCTTTCTATTTCTCTTAATAATAATTCATCTTGTTGAGAATAATAGAGTTCTGTGAAAAAAAGAACCTGTGTGTGTGGATAAATGCATACTTCTACTGTCCTTACATATTTGTTATAGCCTTGACTGACCATAACCCAAAATTTTCTACCATCTTTTTGTTTCACTGTCTTCCTCAATTTTTCCCAAAGTATTTTAATATGTTTATATTTTTCTGCCTCTAGTATTTTATATTTTTTTTCCTTTCCTTATTAATGTCTAGACTATCTTTGTTGTTTTTATTTATTTTTTTAATTTTTCTAATAACTTTACTCGTCCTTTTTTGCTTTTCTACATTTCCCATTGAACCATGCCTTACCGTGCCTGATCTTTATTTGCCTTCCAGTCTTATTACTTATGCAGTAAGGTCGAACCAGACTATTTAAGTTGGCCCACTGTTTTAATACTGTATTATAGTTTGTATTTTCAACTATCATGGTTCTTATATCATTTATTGGTCCTTTAAATAAATTAGCAATTTGTTTTATAGTATTCGAATTCCACTTAATCCTTTTTGGTTGATTATTTCCAGACCTTCAATAGTTCTTGATTTATCTTTACCTCTCTCTTTAATAATATTTTGTTTAATCTCAATAGTTAGCCCTATTGGATTATATGTAGATTCCATTCTGTCCATAACTTTCATATCTTTGATTATTTGATTCCCTCTAAATTACTCCAAACATGATCAATAATTGAAGAACCTCTAGATCCAATATATGTCAATTTCTCTCTTTATCCCACAGCATTCTCCCATTTATTAGAAGCATATTTTTACCAATTAAGTATGAGTTTATGAGTCTCCCTCTCACATTGTTCCCGCTATCTTTTGAAGCTGTATTCCATGTTACTTTTGGGTTCAATTCAGTTATTATGTCCAAATATCCTGGACCTTCTGAATCTCTTCCAATCCTTGCATTAAAATCCCCTATTATATAGATTGGAATATTCAGCTTCTCATCCATTAATTGGTCAAATATTGCTTTAACTCTAGTTAATATTTTGTCCGTATCTTTAACCACTGGAGTTAAATATATGTTTACAATTAAAATTTTAGTTTTTCCATTTCCTTTTCCATTTCCATCTTCTATTTCCACCATCAACATGTCTTCCAGGGTGGAGTATTGCCTAGTAATTTTATAATTATTTTAGGTTGTTAGATATATTGCAACTCCCTCCTTTTGTCACCCATAATTTTTCGCTTTAATTGCAGATTTCAAGATGTTTACATATCCTGGAATTTTAGGGGCCATATCTGCTTTACACCAAGCTTCTTGAAGACATATCAAGTCAAAGGCTGCAATGAACCATTCAACTTCAGAATCTGCAATTTTTAAATAGGTAACTTCTATATTCCATGACAGAATTTTTATTTTTATATTATTATTTTGTTCTCTCTCATGACTAGTCCTTTTAATTTCCTGTCAATCTTTTTTCTTTTACTTTTTCCATAGCCTCGTATCTATTATGACCCATGTACTGTTTCCAACTGTCTTCCACCCCTCTAAGCCCTTTTCTTATTTCTGTCTTGTCATTTCCAGCCTCTTTTGTATTTTCTACTTTAGTCCATTCATTACTTGAAATCAGGTAAAGTCCTGCTTTTTCAAGTAGGTGATCTTTCTTTAGCAATTGTTGAACTACTTCTGTCTTCTTAAATGTAACATCTGTCTATGATGTTAGCTTCCTTCCTTTATGTATCATGATGTATTCTATAAGATTTTTAGATATATTCAGTTTAGTGATCCTTGAGAAAAAAAATGCCATATTTCATTTAATTTGCCTTATAGTATCGTTTTTAGTTATTTCCCATCCAAATACTGTCAATGTCTTATTTTCCCATTTCATCTCTTGTTTTCATTCAAAATCTTTAATTGTCTTAAGGACTCCATCATGATTTCCCCTGTTTGTTTCTCTGTTCTCTTTTATTTCCTCATTTCCTTCTACTAGTGTTTCCGTAATGTTCTCTGTTCATTTTCTTATTTCTATATTGTCTTAAAGCTCCACATATGGTACAATTTGTGTTGGCATAATATGCAGTCCCAAAAATTTTAGAGTCTTATCTTGTTTCCAGATATCTTCTAGTAGATGTCCTTTATTAGTATAGAATAACATGCAGTCTTGGTATAGGGTGTTAGGTGGCCTCGTCACATGTATTTCATCCCTGTCAAAAATGTCAAGGTGGAAAACATGAATGATCCATTCCTTCAATGTTCCTTCATTTTCATTACTCAACCTAGCAACTCCATAAATCTCCAGTAGATATTCCATGCTTGTTCCCTCTAAAATCTTACACATCTGCTCTTTTTAGGGGAATTTACTCCTTTTTTTGGTGACATCATGGTGACCTCAACCCCACCCCCCATATTCATTATTTTCCCCATTTTCCTGTTAATGTTTCTATCAGTCATATCCTTTCCTCTATTAGGGGTTTCTCTGGCCAAATCCTGTTTTGTTCCAACTTTACCTCCTTGCAATGTTTTATCATTTTTGGGGGAATATACACAGCTTCACCCCTTCTGGTCCAAACTAGAGATGGAGGATACTAAGATTAGACTGGTGGCTGTCACTCCCATTTCATTACTTCTCCACCTAAAAGGAGAATGTGGGGAGGAATGGGCATTATATCCTAGAATGATATGAACAGTACTTGTGCTTACCAGGAAATGTATTCAGAACAGCTGGGTCTCGCATGACACTTCTACAATTCCTATGTGGAGAGATCTGGTGATCAAAACCCTGCCCCTCGCCAGCCCACCAGTGCAGCAGTAGTGCTACTGCTAGTGACGCCGGTAACCCGGGTTCGGTAGTGAGCCTGGACATCGGAGGGCTGGTGGAGAGGAGAAGGATTGAGCACCCGACGGGCTGCTCTCCTTCTCTGGGAGGGGTGGGTTGCCCTCCACGCTGCTATACCGCCACCACCTGGGTAACCATGGGTGGTGCTGGTGCAGCTGAGGAAGAAGGACTAATAGGGAGGGGTGGGCATTGGCCAAGAACCAGAGCAGAGATGTCTCTATGCACCTCCGTCTCATTGGTCCTCCTCGAGCGCTGACATCAGCAGAGGGGTGGTGACCAGAATAAGGAAAAAGGCCCCACATCTGGTCCAGGTGATGGGCTCCTGCACCGAATGACCATGGAGGAACCGGGGTGGCCTCCAGCTGCATGCTCCCCTGAAGTTTCGGAGGAGGTAAGAGGGGGCCTCCTCTGCCCCACCCAGGGTGTCATCCAGGCCTCTAGAGGTGCAGTGGAGTGGGCACTATCAGAGCGATCCCCAGTCCTCTCAGCAGCATAGCGTGAATGGTGCATTGGGAAGCCCTGAAAGAGGGACTGGACGTGGAGAGAGAGGGGCAAAAAAAAATAGTGAACAAAAAAACAACCTTGCCCCTTGAACATCTAACCTATATGCTTAGGCAAAGGGGATTGTTTCAAATCTACACATCTGTTTGCTGTGGGGAGAGGTAATAGTGGAGTTTGAATATGTGGTAAGTTTGTCTCAGAGAGTGTATTTATCTCTGAGATTTTTTGTAAGTTTTGCTGGTGGTTTTTGAATTTAGCCTAAATCTTTCTATGGCTTTCTGGAGGTTTTTTTTAATTTAGCGTAAATCTTTCTATGGCTGGATTGTCTGGGGACTGTTGCTGGGGGAGGTGTTCTTTGTCCAGTAACAGAGCAGCCAGTCAAGTTTGTTTGCATTTTAGTTTAATCTCTCGTTAAATGCTCACTGAGGCATTTTGGTGCTGTGGGGAGAGGTAATAGTGGAGTTTGAATATGTGGTGAGTTTGTCTCTGAGAGTTTATTTATCGCTGGAGATTTTTTATAAGGTTTGCTGGTGTTTTTTGAATTTAGCTTAAATCTTTGTGGCTGGAGGGATTGAGAAAAGCCACCGCACACACCCCCACCAGCCTTTCTTAAATACTGAGAAGCCACTGGTGGTGGGGTTTGAATGCTGTGAGGGAGGAGCTTGGGGAACTGCACACTTCCCATATGAGCTAACTCTTAAAACAAACAGTCAAGTGGTGAAAAGTTCAAACACTCAAGCTTTTACTAGTTGGATTTTAAGGTTTAAATGTTTTAAAGTTGCAAGTTTGAAAGTCATACTGACAGTTTGGGTTAAGGAGGGGTAACTGCATATTTAAAGTTGAAAGTTTAAAGTTCAAACTGACAAGGTCATATATAAATGTGTTAACTAGAGTTACTGAGCTAGCAAGCTAGGGACCAACGGGGTGAAGAAGGACTCAGAACAAGTTAGTAGGGTCGCATATGGTATATAGCTATTGCTGTACAGACTGTGTGATAAGAAATTGAGGTTACATTTAACTTAAGTGTGAATAATGGAGGGAAGGAAAATGGGGCATTATGGGGGATTGCACTTGGGGAGGAGGGACTTGAATAAGGGTGGCTGGAGACATTGAAATAGTGGATGGAATGGGGGAACCGTGGAGGAAGGGTGGCAGGCACAGGGAGGATAGTGGGGTGCAGTGGTTGTGGGGTGGCTATTTGGATGAATATACTATGGAAACTGAGGGCTTGTCCAATTTGTTACAGGCTGAGCAGACTGAAAGAGGAGGTACAGGGGCTCTGGAGGGAGCTGGAGAGGGTGAGGAGGACTGGGGCAGTAGGGACCCTGGAGAGGGGTAACTGGAAGAAGCAGAGGAGGAACAGCAGGGCTAAATCCCATGAGAATGTAGGGAGGGGGAATGGGGGTAAGGAGAGCAGAGGGGTAGTAAGTGGAGGGAAGGCTCAGAGCAGGGGGAAAGAGGAGATGGGCACCACTGCGGGGGTAGCAAGTAATAGGTTTTTAGTGTTGGCATTGGAGGTGGTAGTGGAGGTGTCAGAGATTGGAGAGGGGGAGAGAAGGGTAGTAAAGGCCCAGGAGTCAGGCTGGGAAAGAAAGAAGGGGGAGGGGAAGAGCAGGGTAGAGCCAGAGGAAGGCGGAAACAGGGGGGAAGATGTAGGAGCCACAAATGGTGCAGATAGAGGTATTAAGGAGCAGGGCAGTGTGGACTCTGGAAATATAGACAGGCAAAACAGGAGGAGGGGTACGGGACAAGAAGAAGGGGATAGTAGTGCTGGGGGATTCTGTACTGAAAGGGGTCAGATTGTGCAGAACGGGAGAAAGACACAGTCTTATCTGGGTCAAGGCTATTCTGGGGTTGACTGTGGGAAGGGCGGGGCAGGCACTTCTCAAATGTGCATGGAAGAGGAGGAAGAAACCTCACATAGTGATGCACGTGAGTACAAATGACTTGGCGGGGGAGATGGTAGAGGTGGTAAAGGGGAGGTTCAAGGATTTGGGTAGGCAGTGTGAGGAGGTGGTGGGTCAGTGGCATTCTCTGAGGTACTCCCGGTACCATGTGCAAGTAGATTGAGGAAAAAAAGGATAGAGGAGTTCAATGAGTGGCTGAGGGATTGGTGCCATACCAGGGAGTACGAATTAATATCAGAATGGGGCAGGACCTGGGGCAATAATGACCTATACACAGGGGACAGGTTACATTTGAGCAGGGAGAGGAAGGGAGTGCTAAAATGGGGAATAGAGGGATATATATCAACAAAAATGGATTTAAATTAGGAGGGGGTGGTGACTGGGGACCGCTGATAGGAAAAGGGCCCAGAAAGAGGATCCTAGTTTGCTCATCCCCCTAGTTATAGGTAAAGGCAGTGGTGAAGTGGCACAGGGAGGGATAAGGGGGAAGGATAGGGGTACAGAAAGGGAGGGGACAGGCTGGAGGGTGGTCTTACTGAATGCAAGAAGCCTAAGGAATTGAACAGCAGAGTTACAGGCTCTCTTGGTGGAGGGGGGATGGACATTGTGGCCATCATGGAAACATGGGCCACCCAGTACCAGGACTGGGATGTGATGATCCTGGGGTTCAGGTTATTCAGAAAGGATAGGGCTAAGGGGAATGGGAGGGGAGTGGCGATCTGTGTAAGGGAGAGAATAAAGTGCATAAGGGAGGAGGGGAGGACAGAAGCACTGTGGATGCAGTTTCAAGATGCAAAGAATAGGACACTGAGGATGGGGGTGGTGTACAGGCCACCAGCTCAGGGGAGTGACCTGGATAGGGAATTAGCTGAACAAATAAGAAGGGTCTGCAGTAAGGGGAGCACAGTGGTGGTGGGGGACTTCAACCTACCAGGGGTGGAGTGGGGCAACCCATCCACCATGAGTGCAAGGGAGGGAGTCCTGTTAGAAGCATTTCAAGACAGCTTCCTAACACAGCTGGTCCAGGGGCTGACTCTGTTTGAAAGGACTCTGGACCTTGTACTGGATAATGGGGAAGCTGTAAGGAATCTGGAAGTGGAGGAACCACTGGCTGGGAGTGACCACTATTCTGTGTGGTTCACGCTCAATGTGGGGAGGGAAACGGGACACTGGTACAAGATTGATTGAGTTTAGGGGGAGAACTTTAAGAAGATGGGGGACATTTTGGGCAGGCACCTAGCAGGTATGCAACTCCACATGGATGCAGACCAGAAATGGGACAGCATAAAGGAAGGGCTGGTGAAGGCTATGGAGTCTTGCACTAGGAAGAAAAGCAAGAAGGGGAGGGTAAAGAAACCCAGTTGACTGACGCAGGAGGTTATGGCAGGGGTGAGGGCCAAGAGGGGTGAAGATAAGGATACATACATGCATGGAGAAGTCCAGGGAGGTTACCAGACTGGTCAGGGCAGCCAAGGCATCTAGGGAGCTGAGACTGGCGCAGGGAATCAAAAGTGGAGAAAAAGATGACTTCTGCTACATTGGAGAGAGAAGAAGCAAGGATCAACTGGTGAGGATTAAGAAGGATGGAGGGTGGGTGGAGAAAGGAGCGAAGCAGGCAGAGGCACTGAACGAATGCTTCTGCTCTGTATTCATGCAGGAGAAGGGGGGGCAGATACCCCAGACAAGGGGGGGGCGGTGGGTGCGGGGGAGGAGACAACAGATGTAGGGATTACAGAGAGTAGGGTACTAGATGGGTTGAGGGCATTAAGGGTGGACAAAGCACCTGGACCTGATGGCATTCACCCTAGGGTACTAAGGGAGTTGGCAGAGGTCCTGGCAGTGCCACTGGCCGACCTGCTCAATACTTCCCTGGACACGGGATGTGTACCACAGGACTGGAGAATGGCCCATGTGGTGCCCATCTACAAAAGTGGCCCAAAGGACGAACCAGGAAACTGTAGGCCAGTGAACCTCACATCAATCATTGGAAAGCTCATGAAGACCATACTGAAAGAGAGGCTAGTGAGCTTCTTGGAGGAAAATGGTCTCCAGGATAGTCAATAGCATGGGTTTGTAGTGGGCAGATCCTGCCAGACAAACCTTATAGAGTACTACGACTGGGTGACGTAGGAACTGGACAAGGGCCATGCAGTGGATGTCCTGTATTTAGACTTCAGCAAGGCCTTTGACTCAGGTCCACATGGCAGGTTGGGGGGGAACTGGAACATGTGGGGGCAGGACCGAAAATGGTGAAATCGATCACAAACTGGCTAAAGGGAATGTAGCAAAGGGTGGTGGTGGTGGTGGTGGTGGTGGACCTCTAGTCACCAAGAGCGGTGATGAGCTGTGTACCACAGGAATCGGTACTGGGACCGGTGCTGTTTGGGATTGTTATTGCAGATATCTCACCCAGGATCTGGTGCAAGATCAGTCTGTTCACAGACGATACCAAGCTGCAGGAGTGGGCAGAAACATGGCAGTTGGGGTTCAAGGACAAGAAGTGCAAGGTTCTGCAATTTGGAGCCAGGAACCAGGGGAAGGATTATCACTTGAATGGGGTACAGTTGTGGAGCTCCATAGAGGAGAAGGACCTAGGAGTGATCATTACGGGGAGCATGAACAACTCTGCTCAGTGCAGGAAGGTGTCAGCAAAAGCCTACAAAATGCTGGGGTGTATTGCAAAAGGGATCTCCTCCAGAAGGAGGGAGGTTATCCTGCCCCTGTATAGGTCATTGGTCAGGCCCCACCTGGAGTACTGCATGCAGTACTGGTGGCCATTCCTGAAGAAGGACATCAGATTGATGGAGGGGGTGCAGTGAAGAGCCACAAAGATGATCCAGGGATGAAAGAGCAAGCTCTTTGAGGACAGGCTGGGACAGCTGAATATGTATTCACTGGAGGAGAGAAGGAATGGGGGGATTTGATTGAGACCTTTAAGTATCTAAAGGGGATAAACAAGACCAACACAGAAGGGATTTTCCAGATGAGAAAGGGGAGGGACACGAGAGGGCATGGACTGAGATTGGAGGGAGGAAGATTCAGGAGGGAGATGAGATTTTTTTTACTGAAAGAGTGGTGGACAAATGGAACACCTTACCAGATGAGATAGTGTCCTGTAAGATGGTGGACAGTTTCAAGAGGGTTGGGACAGGATAAGGGAAAGGGATACTGGGAAGAGGGGGTGGGGGGGCAGCTGCGAGATGAGGTGCTAGCTGCACACTTGAGCAGATTTGATAGACCATGAGGCCTGTTTCTGCTGGCAATTTCATATGTTCATACACAAGTCTGTTTTCTAAGGACGTGAATATGATGTTCTGTCCACACTTGTTGGCAGTTGTCTTTCCCTTTAAGGATCGCTGGAAATGTCTTCTAGCTGGCTGCTCCCACCCAGCCGGGTGGTAACTCCCATGGCCCCACCCCATGACGCCACTGGAAGAAACAGGTTCCTTCCTTACCACTCCTGTGTTGAGTAGGCCCTGGCACTTAAATCTTTGGATTTACTTCCTAAACTTACTTTAAAACTCATTCAAGTTTCATCTTCACCTTGAACTTCAACCGCAACTGCAATGGGGGATAAATCCTCGCCCGGGTTTTGCTGGCACCCTTGCGGTCAGAAGATGTCCCGTATGGACTCTCACGCCACGTGTATCTACTGTCTGGGCCACGATCATGATCCACAGGCCTGCAACATCTGTTGGTCATTCCACCCGAACGTTTTCAACGACTGCACCACCCGCCTGAAGTTGGGCCATCCGGAGAAATGTTACCCGACGGTCAAATCCAAGGAAGTCCATTGCGTGGTCTCTGTGGCTGCGGGGTCCGTCGAGCAGTTAGAACAACTTAAAGCCTTCAAGGAGGAGGTGGCCCAGGCCACTGCTCAATCTTATTCTGCCTCAGTCTTTGTTCCACTCCAGTTGAGCTCCACCTACTAGGCCTCCTTCAAGGAGCTGTGCCAGTCCCTCTCAACCAAGGGAGAGGGCCCTTTCGAGTCACACAGTTCCCGCTCACACAAGAAAGAGTCTAAGAAGGAAAAAGAGAGGACTCATCATCGTCGATCCTGGGACCTAGAACATTCCCACTCTCAGGATTCTTCAGTTTTGAATATGGTCAAAGCCTCAGCCTTGGCCGCTGGCTTCATAGAGGCTCCATCAGGCCAGTCGGCTAAGACGCTGGTTGACGATGCGGTCAAGATTTTTCTCGAACATGCCGACCGGTTGTCATCTGAAGAGGCTGACAACTCTCTTTTTAGGACCCCGGTCTTACCAGTGACCACAGATGGGTCAGCCCAGCCTGCTGAGCCAGACTCGCTGGTCATTGACCCAGACCAGCAGGAGCCGCGGCACTCCCCGGCTCCCTCTGAGGCCCCCTTTCAGCACCACCAATGGTCTAGATCTCAGTCATCTTCAACCTCAGGGTCGAGCAGGTCCCGCGACATCGGTGGTCTCGCTCTTGGCACCATGGTAAGCGGCGCCACCGCTACTCGTCTTTGCCCTCCTCGGGTGAGCAGAGGCTTTGGCGCAAATTGCATTGACACTACAAAGACCTCATGTGGCAACAGTTAGCTTTGTCCAGGCCAAGGCTGACACTGGCTACCACCCCTGCCATTCCCTAGCTGTCACCCGAAAGGCCAACGCCGACTCCCTGGACGGGGCTGGTTGACACCGTTCCTTCCCCAGTGGAGCTCATTCAGACCATGTCGGCTAGGCCGAAGCGGACTTCTCTGCTGATCATGGTGGAGCCACCACCAAAACAACTGATGACTGGGGCTCCGAACAAGGATGTTCGGCCAGTCAAGAGACTTCCCCATCGGCTGTCGGTCACCCTTATGCCTGACTGTCCACGGCAAGTCGAGGGTGACACGGGTGGCTGCCCACTTTATGTGGAATCCTCGGAGTCTGAGGATTCCTCCTTGCACTCCCATCCACTGGACACAGAGTCGATCGGGGATCTCTCTTCACCCTACTTCGTTCATGGGCATTCTTTGCCTCATCTCTGAGTCTACTGGAATGAAGCTGGAGCTCATCCAAAAGTGGGCTCTTTATCCCCTCACAGAAATTCTGGACAAAGGGGACTCTCTGGAGGCCTTCCCAGTGGCCGAGGCCATTGTTGGCCCTGCCTTGGAGCTTTGGCAGTGCCCTGCTTCTTGCGCTGTGCCTTCAGCCTGGATGGCCCACTAGTATGTGATGCCCACCGATACCCTTTCAGGGTTCACGGAGCATCCCTTAGCTGAGGGGTTGGGGGCTGACTCCATGTTTCGGTGCTCAGGCAATACTGGGGATGTCGATAGACCGCCGGACAGAGTCCAAGAAATTGAACCATTCAGCCAAAAAGGTCTATGATGCCTCCTCGCTAGGCCTCCGCCAGGTGAGCTTGTCCGTCTTGATGGCACACTTTTCTCATGCCCTATTAGGCTCCCTGGATGAGGTGATCCCTCACCTTCTGGCAGACCTTCAGACCACGGTCAAACAGGTTTGAGACCAGAATAGGGCAGTGGCGAAACAGCAACTCCAGATGGCTTTGGATCTTGTTGATTCCTGTGCTTGCTCAGTGGCAGCCGTGGTTGCCATGTTCCGTAGGGCTTGGGTATGGATCTCGACCTTCACGGCAGATACCCGGCACAAGCTGATGGATGTCCCCTTTTTTGGGCATCAACCTATTTGGGCCCGGTGTGGAGGGTCACCTCCAGTGCATTGAAAAGTCCAGTGCTACCATGGACTCTGTGACATCCACCCAGAAGGACAACAAGGGCTCCAAGTAGCAGAAGCATAAGCCCTTTTTGTCCTCCACCCCTGCGGCAAGACCAGCCCAGCATCAATCTGGCCAGATGGCTCAGTCCTGGCATCCTTGGGCCAAGTCTGTGTCCTCGATGGTTCAAAAGCCCAGACAGTAGGGACCCAGTGGCTCCTCAGCTAGATCCTCCTCCTCCTCCTCCTCCTCCTCCTTCAAGCCTGCACAGTGACGGGATGGGGGTTGCCACCCTCATGCCCGCCATGCCTCCCCAGGTCCTCCTGTGGGGGGCTGGCTCCACCATTTCCTTTCCACCTGGTTCACTGTTACCACGGACAGGTGGGTTCTGGTAGTGGTCGGTCAAGGTCTGCCTCTGGAATTCGAGCAGTACCCTCCATGCCGAACCCATGCCCCTTGGGAGGACTTGGTATCCATAGAAACTTGGTCGGCTCTTCGAGACAACATAGCCCATCTCCTCTGCAAGCAGGTTGTGGTCAGAGTTGTGGATTCTCTGGAACACACAGGGTTTGTCTCCAGGTACTTCCTGGTATCAAAGCGGACGGGGGGGGGCTGGCACCTCATTCTAAATATGCACAACCTGAACAAATTCCTGAGGTCCCTCACCTTCAGGATGGTAACTCTGTCCCAGATCATACCATCTGTGGAACAAAACATATGGTTTTGCTCTCTGGATCTTCAGGACATGTTCTTTCACATCCTGATCCGTCTGTCCCACTGAAGGTTCCTCCACTACCGAGCAGAGGGAGCCCTTTTCGAGTTCCAAGCCATGCCTTTCAGCCTCTTCTCAGCCCCCAGGGTCTTCACCAAATCAATAGCAGTGGTGGCAGGTTACCTGAGGTGCTGAGGGGTCTGGGTGTATCCCTACCTGGATGACTGGCTGATAGCTGGTCCCTCCAGGCAGGAGGTGGAGTGGCTGATAGCTGGTCCCTTCAGGCAGGAGGTGGAGTGGTCCAGGGACATGGCCCTCCAGACATGCATCGACCTTGGCCTCCTGGTCAACGAGGCCAGTTTGGAACTTGTGCCCTCACAGGTGATCAGCTTCATTGGGGCAGAGCTCTGCTCCCGGTGGACAGGGCAGAGGTTCTCTCCTCCTTTGCCCAGTCATTTCTGGTTGGACACTTGTGTCCTGCCCGGGACTTCCTGCGCCTTCTAGGTTACATGGCGGCCTGTACCAGCGTAGTCCGATGGACCCATTGGCATATGCACTCCTTGCAGTTGGAGCTGGCCAGCCAGTAGTCTCAGCACAAAGGTCACTTTGACCAGCTGGTCACTGTGACCCAGAGGATGTGGGACATCCTCCAGTGGTGGCTCATCCCAGAGCATCTGCAGGAAGAGATCCTGTTTGTCCGCCCTGAGCTGACGGTTACCCTGATGACCGACACCTCTCTCAAGGACTGGGGTGCCCACCTGGGGGAACACACAGTCCACAGGCTCTGGACCCCCCAGGAGTCCCGATTCGACATCAACCTGCTGGAGCTCTGAGTGGTTCGGCTAGCCCTGAGCGCTTTCACTCCATTTGTCCGGGGTCAAGTGGTTCAGGTCTAGACAGACAATACTATGAACATGTACTACCTCAACAAGAAGGGTGAGATGCAATCCTTGCCTCTGTGCAAGGAAGCTCTCCACATCTGGACCCCCGTGTGCAGCCTGGAGGCAGATCTCCTAGCCATCCATGTGGCAGGAGCCTCCAGTCAGCTGGTGGATGCCCTCAGCCAGGTGGGTGAGGCATCTCAGAAGTGGTTCCTCCACCCGGAGGTAGTTCACAGTCTGTTCTCCCAGTGGGGCACCCCTCAGGTGGACCTGTTTAGCTCCAGGAAGAACGAAAAGCTGAGGCTGTTTTGTGCCTGCCTCCCTCAGCAGGGCTCGCTGCAGGGGGATGCCTTCTCAAGGCCGTTGACCCCAGTCCTCTCCTATGCCTTCCCTACACTTCCCTTGATCCACAGAGTGCTCCTCAAGGTCAGGAGGGACAAGGCACAGGTGATCCTAGTGGCTCTGGACTGGCCCCGCCAGTTTTGTTACCCCGATCTCCTCAGCCTCAGCAACAGGCTCCTGAGGTGTCTTCCAGCATGCCCAGACCTACTTTCCATCAATCAGAGGAAGGTACTCCACCTAGACCTTCAATCCCTGTTCCTGACAGCCAGGTTCCCGAGTGACTAGAGTTCCAGGCTTTGGATCTCTCTGAAGATGTCCTTGGTGGAGGCATCTAGAAAGGAATTGACTAGAAAGTGCAGTGCCTTCAAATGAAAGAGATTCTCCATTTGGTGCCGGGGCAAGGGGTTGGACCCTTCAACCTGCCCAGTGGCTAGCATTTTGGACTATCTGTGGTCTGTCTCCCAAGGGGGACTTTGGTTGATGTCCCATAAGGTGCACCTAGTGGCCATCTCTGCTTACTGGGCATGGGCTGGTCAGCAGTTGGTTGCACAGGAGAAGGTGGTCTGGTGCTTTTTCAAGGGCCTTGACCATATTTCCCCTCTGGTGCGTGAACCACCACCACCGTGGGTCTTGTTGTTGGTTTTGGAAAAGCTCATGGGCATGCCATTTGAACCAATGTACATGTGTGAGTTGTCTCACCTCTCATGGAAGACCACCTTCTTGGTGGCTGTCACGTCAGTCAGAAAGATCAGTGAGCTCCAGGCACTGTTGGTGGAGTCTCCTTACCTGGTCTTCCACAGAGACAAGATTGTCTTGTGCCCCAACCCGAAGTTCCTCCTGAAGGTTGTGTCAGAGTTTCACCTGAACCAAGTGATGACTCTGCTGGTGTTCTTACCTCTGAGGCTGAACACAGGCTCCATACTTTAGACATGAGGCAAGCGTTCACTTATTACAAAGAGCGCACAGCTGGAGTTTGGGGAGAGGTTCACCAGCTATTTGTCACCTGCACTGAAGCCGCACCTGGCAGACCTGCAGCCAAGCGGACGATTGGCAGGTGGATCACATCCTACATTGATCTCTACTATAGGTTGTTTTACCATTTTGTATTACCACCTACACTTGTGGTTCTGGGATCGGGGCTTGGGGGGGTTGGGTTCTGCTAGTTCTGCGGGGCCAGTTCTGTGAATTTACGGTGCGGACTGGGGGGTCCGATAGCTCTGTGGGACAAATATCTTTCATTTTACAGGGAGTGGGACTTGGGGGGGCCCATAGCCCTGCGGGGCAATTTCTGTACATTTACAGGGAGCAGTATGGGGGGCGCTAGCCCTCTGGGACCAACTGTATTCATTGTTGGGGATGGGGGGATTACATGTACTGGGGGATGGGTTGGCACATTGGCACAACCCCCGGTGGATGCATGGTACACTTACACCAGCTAATAGCTGGTGTAAAAGTACTTTGATGGATGTCGTCTGAGGGTTGTTCTAGAATACCAACATCGGGGTCTTGGCAGCTGACTTGCGGAATCGAGTGCAGCTGATGGTGTAAAACCCCCTTGTGCCATGTCGTAGGGGGGGTTTTGGTGCAACTGGTGCCGTAACCCCAGTTTGGTGCAAGCAGCCTGCGCTGGAACACATGGCACAAAGTGCTGCTTGCGCCATTGCTGTTAGCGCAAGTCACTTTGCAACATGCGTATCCTTTATAGAATCAGCCCCATAATGTGCAGTGAGGGCTTGCTCTAACTTGATTTCCATCTCAGTTGAAATGCTGTTGTACCGCAGTTCAAAGGTCATGGAACACACTTGTACCCTACTGTGAAACAACAACATTCCTGTTAATTTGGAAAGTGTGTAAGCTACACAGCAGCTGAGAAAACAAACCACCAAATGCAGGATCAATCAGATAAAATGCTGCACTGTACAATCACTCACATCAATCCCTGTAGATGCAGGATCAACCAGATATTTAAAAAATAAGGCAGGAAAAAACAGTTATTTTAAATTATTCACAAAATCCAACGTGGTTCTCAGTAAGCGGCTTCTTGCTAAGCGAGAAATACATCTGCCATTTTTTTAAATCCCTCCCAAACGTAATTGACAACCAACAGAAGTCTGCATTATAGATGTAGGGATGTCGTTTCCCTAAAAATCACACCATCAACCCTAGTAACCAGGCCTGAACCGCGAAATGAGACACAGCAGAACACAAATTTATTTTGCTGGAAACAAAACTAATTGTATGACTTAGTGATGAATCGGTGTATCTAGATTATTTTGGGGGGCACCATACACTACAAAAAATACTGGATGTGCAACTCTATGCACAATGAGTGCTATTGGAGGAAGTGGCAACTTAAACTGCAGCAGGAGCCACGATGACAAGCAATATCACACAGTGGAAAGAGTCGGGAATCACAGTTTGACAAATTATGAGACCTGAAGCTATAGGTTCTGTTAAAAAATGTTTATTGAAAAATATTTATTACATACCATGTTAAAAAACTAGTACAACAGTACCATCCTCACTTGCACCAGTGTTTAATGGAATCTGTCGCTTCAGGTCTCGTAGTTCGGCAGATTGTGATGCCTGACTTTTTCCACTCTGTGAACTTGATGCACAACCAGTGTGTTCTGCCACCTCAGGGTTCTGATTCCCATGGACCTCTCAAGCTTTGCTCTCGATGTCAGAGAGACTCAGAACCCCTCTGTGGCAGAATACACTGGTTGTGCATAGTTGCCCATCCAGTATTCTCTATTTCTTGTATAAATTGCCACCCACCCCGGCCCTCATTCCCGCTCTATCTTTCCTAAATAAAAAATAACCTGGATTATTAATAATACATTAAAAAAGATTATTATATTTAGATTAATTTTATTTCTATTTAATTAATACCATTGACCTGACTTATATACACTGTTATTACACCATATATAAGCTGCACTTCACATTTCAATTTATTTAAAGTTTATATATATATAAGGAATATGCAGAAGGTGACTGTGTGATAACTCATTTATCTAGTACAGTTGCCTGTGACCTCAAGTAACCTCATGAGTGGCAAAGCCACGAGTGAGGGTTATGAGACGTCACAGGCAGCTGCACTAGATAAATGAGTCATCACACAGTCACCTCCCACATATTTCATTTATGCAAGAGGGGAGTGACTTGTGTGAAGTGTTATTGTTAGCTCAATGTTTATTTTTGTCTTTTAAAATTAATATCTAATTTGGGTCTTTTTAATGCATTTGTGGACGTCTGTCTTTCCTGTGCCTTGTTGTTATGGGTGTTGCTAGGCAGTCATGTTGCTACATAGCACCTGATTGTTATTTTATGTATTCAATTCTGATTTTGTTTTTGGTATAAATTGTGGCACTGCTTAATGAGATGGGCTACAGTGCACAGTGAAGCATGCTTGTATAATTTTGTGGAAAAAAAAGTTTAAATGTTGTCGCTTAGTTTGCAGTACGATTTTTGAGGCGTGAGAAGTTCTGAGATCGTGGAGTTCAGTGAAGCTGAAAAAGTAATGAGTACTGGGAGCCTGTTGAGGAGAGATGAGGTGGGGGGACGCTGTGGAGAAAGAAAGTTATGAAAAAAATGTAAGGACAGCGAAGAAAAATGTGGTGAGGAGCAAGGAGACGGACTGCTAGTGCATGTTTGGGGTGTAGGTGGCAGTGCTGCAGAAGTGGGAGAGAAAGAGAAATGTAGTCTTGTAAGAGAAGCATGTTATACAGTGAGTTGGGCAGAGTGAGCGAGAGAGAGAGAATACTAAAGGAAAGCAGGAGTAAGCAGGTGAGTGAGGAAAGGGTGGAAGTGGAGGACTGGACGATAGGTGGAGGGAAACGATTGTGAAATGTTTTTATTGTTTATTTTTGGTCTTAAAACATGTGTTTTTCATTTGATTTGTATGCAGCATTGTTTCTTTTGCAGGGGTGTGAGATGCTGGGGAGGTTGTGTGTGTAGGTCAAAAGTGAAAGTGGCTGGAAGTAGTGTCAGTAGCCGGGGCGTGCAAACTGTATATATAAGCAGGTGTTACGTAGTCACTGTGTGTATAAATAAATTTATACACACAATGCTCAGATAAGCAATTTACCACACTGGATATATGCCCACCCCACTACATAAATATATATATATATATATATATATATATATATATATATATATATATTCTACTTTATTGCATACACACTCATTACTTAGCACATATACCTGAAGTCATTGTATATTTTCTTTGTGTCGTTTTGGTAACTATATCTGCGTAGTGTGTTTTATTTGTCTGCGTCTGCAAGCTTTTTGCAATGTAGCAGAATATTGTTACCAGTTGTTAATTTTTTTTAAATAATTTACTGTTTCTTCATACCTCAGCCCCCCTTCCCCTTAGGTCATGCCAGCCCCACTCACTGATTTGTTTTTTGTTTTTTATTACTGGCCTCCTTGTGGATTTCATCCCCACTGGCTGTGGGCTTACCTCCTGCCCTCCTCCACCATGGCTGGGTCTAGCCAAGCTGGATCCAACCTCCGCCTCCTCCAGATCATGGAGGTGGGAGTTTCTTGAGTTCCAGTGCAGCGGCTAGGGGTCAGAGTCGAGTGTGCCTAAATTCATCCTGCTCAAGGCAGGCTTTTTTCTTTGTTTTTTTTTTTTTTTTTGTTCCCAGACCCTGGGATCTCAGCACGTAAGGAGGCCCAAATGGATGTATGTTGAGGGTGCTTCACACTGGTCTTGGCCGATGTCCCCCTACCAATCACACTGCCACTGCATGCCACCTGTGGTCATCCAGGTGGCAGTGTAGTAGTGGCAGGGACAGCCCTCCATCCCCAGACTGAGAGAGACTCCTCTGGAATGCTTGATCTTCCTCCCCCCAGCTGACCCCTGATGGACTGAACTCCTTCTTGGACTTTGGGTTCCTGATGTATGAGTAGCAGACTTACTGCTGCACTGAAGGGCCACACACACCCAGTTGCTGCTTTTTACCATTTTGCCTGTGTTTTTTCTATGTAACCCCCTCCCCAGGTTGCACCTGGAAATGAACCTCAGTGTAGTTAATGTGCCTCTCCAGTCACCAGTTTGCAGATTAATAAAGTTAACATCTTGGAGATGTGGCACTCTGCTCCCAGGGAGGTAGTAAGAGCAGGAGCCATTCATTATTCACGCACCCCTTGCTAGGTGACCAAAGAGCGGCATTGGTGTCATCTGTGAAGAAATTTGCACACCTGCCATCACAGAAGTAAGTGTGCAGAAACAGTGCTCCTAATAGTCTGGGAGAGAGACAGGAGAGAAGAATCGTTCTCCTGAACAGCAGATTTCTGCTAAAAGAGCAAATTTAAAATCAGGACTTTTATAACTGCATTTTTTTTTAATTTGTCTCATTATTGGTCTTTAAAATATTTCAGCTTGGTATTTATTCCTCAGTTTCTTTCACAGATATCAGTTTGCCAAACCTCACAATTCTTGTGTTTGTGCCATCACAGCCTGATGTCACAGAAAGTGCTGTGATACAAATACATCTTATTGAAGTCAGGAAATCCTCATTAAAGCTTTTGTACAGTACATATTTCATATGCAAGCTGGCAAAGCTGTGTTGCAAGCTGTAGAGGAATACAAAATGTAGAAGAAATAAATTCCCCAGTTCATCAAATTAGCGGAGTAAAAAAAGGATGCTTACGAAAGGTACTGTAAATACTGAGGTGGCAACATACCAGAATAGGATAACAATAAGTAAAATCATGATTCTTTTTTTCCCCAAAAGCCTTTTTTCACCACGACCCCAACACACACCTTCAGGAGCCCCATAGCACATCTACCTCTGCACCTCACAGACCTGCACTCCCCAAGCATCCATGTAGCCTTGGAATACCACCAGGTGGGGTCTGCGTGAGAGTATGTACCTCCAATAGGAGGTATTCATCCGGGGTGGTACAGCGAGGGGCCTGGATATACTAAGGCCCCTCATCCTCAAACATCTGGGCCATTTTCGCTGTTTTTCTAGGTCACTCCCTCAAGATGCCAATTGCTGGGATACCATACCCAGGCATGCAGCTGCGCACCACTGGCCAGTGTTTTCCCACTCCCAAGGTGTGCCATCTGACAACACCACCCATGGTCACCCAGGATGGCACTGCTGCAGCATTGTCGCACAGCCTTCCTTCCTGGAGAGGGAGAGCATCCCATGGGATGCTTGCTCCATCTCCCCTGGCCGGTCTCTGGTGGCTCCGGCTTCCTTCTGAACCCAGCTCCCCAGCATCGTGAGCAGTGGCTCTGCTGCTGCGCTGACAAGCTGGCCAGAGGCACAATTCTTTAATGAGGAGTCCTTCAGTTCCGTGAAAACTGGCAATTTCAAAAATAAGGCTGTAACTCGATATCAGTGTTCTCAGGAGTTGTGCAACTATACGTACTCAGAACGTTTGAGAGCGAGTTTGTGAAAACTAATAATCTGACCACCTCTGTATAAGACTTCTGAAGATAAAACCCTACACTTCTGAGTAACCAGCCGTACCTGGTGTAACAGCCATGCTATCAAACTGGGAAATTACACTACTGACTTAAGTCTGATCTTGGGATGGTAAGCCATACCTTGCTGGGATCAGTTTTTTTTTTTTTTTTAAAGAAAACTTATTCAAAAAAGAAATCAGGGTCAGTGAGCTCTATCACGTCTTGTACAATTAAGATTCAACTAGAAGGAATCCTGATGATTCATCAGGCCACCTGAGTTAGAATGTGTTTCTCAAATGCAATCCTTCTACTGTGTACCTCGGCTGTGATCTTACCATGTTTGTGTCGATAACATTGTATAAGTCCCTTGCAGGAGGAGGTTTGACTATGCTGTGTTTAAGAGTTAATAATCTTTCAATAATGTTAACTGAATGAAAAAAGAAACAGGAAATGCAGTAGTAAGTTGTGTACTGACACAGTGGGTGGACAGCATCTTACCTGCCACATATCTTGGATTCATAGACAAACCATCAGTTCTGTCGAAGGCCTTGCTGGACTTCGGCAAGGCCTTTGACACTGTGCCACAGAGAAACTGATTAAGAAATTGAGCAGTCAAGTGGTGGATCTAAAGTGGGAAATTGGGTTAGAAACTAGTTAATGAATAGGTGTCAGAGGGTGTGGTTAACTACCCTCACTGGGAGAGTGACCAGTGGGGTGCCGCAGGGCTCTATACCAGGACTGGTCCTCTTCAATGTCTTCATAAGTGACATTGCAGAAGAACTGGAAGGGAAGGCCTATTTTGCAGATTATACCAAAATCTGTAATAGGGTGGATATTCAGGAGTGGGAGGAGAGAATGCGTAGGGATTTTAGGAAATTCAAGGAGTAGCAAAGGGCACGGCAGTCAGGGTTCAATGCCAAACAGTGCAAAATTGTGCACCTGGGGCATAGGAACCCAGGAGCTGAGTACAGGATGGGGGGAGGTACTGACAGTCACTAAGCAGGAAAGGGACCATGGGGTTATTATAACCGATGACCTCAAAGTGGCAGGGCAGTGTGACAAAGCAGTGGGAAGGGCTGCTAGGGTGCTGGGTAGTTTAGGGAGGGGTTTCTCTTCAGCTTGAGGAGGGAAATGGTGTTGCCAGTGTATTGCTCGCAGGTGAGACCCCACCTGGAGTATTCTGTCTAGTTCTGAAGGACGCACCTCAGAAAGGACATAGACAGGGTAGAGGCAGTCCAGAGGTGGTCAACTAAAATGGTACAGGGGTTGCATCAGAAGCCTTATGAGGAGAGACTGAGGGATCTCAACATTTACATCCTGGAAGAAAGGAGAGAGAGATAGAGAAGGGACATGCTAGAGACCTACAAGTGCCTCACAGGGGTGAACAGGGTACAGGAGGGGAATTTCTTTCAGATGAGAAAGAGCACCAGGTAAGGGGGCCATGTGATGAAGCTGAAGGGGTGGGGGAGTTTGGTTTTGATTTAGTTTGGTTTTATTTTTATACTGGAAAGGCATGTGAGCAAAACTGCCCGTCTTCACAAGCATACAGTTAAGAATACATAGTCCAGCAGTGGTACATAGAGGATACGAATAGAAAGTAGTAATATAGAAAATAGTGCAGCATACAATAAATATTACAATATTTAACAGTGATCAGATGGACCAGCTGAGGCAGGGATAAGAGTATGTATGATTAGACAAGAGATTAAGATTTGGAAGAGAGGAGAATCAAGAAAAGATTGGAAGTTGAATAGAGTGAGCATGTGCATGGGAGCAGTGCCCATGAGTGCCAGCTGTGCAAATGGGAGGGAAGGGAAGTAGTAGATGCATGAGAGTGGGGCAGTAGGGGGTAGAGGATATTTAGTGGGGTGGGTGAATTGTTATTGGTCATTGGTTCTCTCACCCCATTCTCCTACACTGTACCACCTCAGCTTGTTTACACATGGGATGGGGTAAGAGTTAGGACCAATGACCCCAATGCACACCCCAGTGCCTGCTGATGGGGGTAGGGTGGGGGTGGGGTGCAAGGGGTGGGAACCCTAATGCTAAATTTCCTCACTTTTTTCGCTGTAGAAGAACCCTAACTGATGCATTAACAAAGTTTTTTGCATAGATAGATATATATATAATATACTGTGTGTATATGTGTGTATATATATATATAAATATATATATATATATATATATATTTATTTATTTAGTTTTGTTTACGGTAAGTACACTAGACAAGTTTTATGCCTATTTTCAGGAAGGACCGGAGAGTACAAAAGGGTACAACAGGTACATTGATACAGTAATTGGTTCAGACGAATACATTCAGGTACAAAACAGGAGAAAAGACAATTTTACAGTTTTACATTTACGTGGAAGGTACACCCAGATACAGTGCTGGGGCAAGGTATAAGTTAGAGATAAATTCAATGACCAACAGGGCTGGTGAGGATTATGAGCATAGTAACATCATAGTGTCGGTCAAGCAAGGGAGGGGATTGGGACGAGGACATAGCGAAGAGTGGTGACGCCAGAGCAGGAGAGAAGCCGGCACCAGTGGACACCGGGAGGCTAAGGAGGCTTAGGACATTCACAGCGAGAAGCCACCTTAAGATGATCCCACAGGAAGTCCGAAACTCTTGTGAGAGGAGGCAGTATGGACTCTTTCAGGAAAGGAGCTCCAGAGCCTGGGGCTATGGACAGCAAAACTCCGGTCCCCATGTTGGTGGGAAGTAAAGTACACTTAGTAGGCGGGGCCTTGGGATCTAAGCAGGTAGGGGAGAGGTCAGCAGGAGCAAGAAACCGGGCCAGTTCGAGGAGGGTGCGGAGCTAAGTACTTTACTCATGAGGCACCCAGTGCTAAAGTTAAGGAGCGGGATAGCCAGCCAAGCTTCTCGTAGAGCTCGCAGTGATGGGTGAGGCGGGGCGGCCAGGGCAAAACGACAGATGTTGTTGTACGTTGTGCTCCACTTGCTTAGGAGGTCTTAGAAGTATGAGCAAATATGAGGGAGCCATAGCTGAGGGAGGAAGTAGTACTCCCTGGCAAGAGCTAAGCCCGCTGGAGTGAGGTTGTACCGAGCCCTGTAGGCCATCCCCAGTTTGCGGTTTACCCCACTGCAGGCATTATGGATATGACTACCAAGGTCCAATTGGGGATCAAGCGTCACTCCAAAATATTTGAGGGAGGTCACGATAGGGAGAGGGGAGCCATCTTCGTAGTTGATATGTAGGGGAGTTGAAGAGGCTCGTATTTTGGCAGAGGAACCGAAGAGCATAGCCTGGGTTTTGTTTTGATTTAGGACCAATTTATATATATATATATATATATATATATACTGCAGGGTTTTAAACAACTGATTAGCAGTTTTTTTCTTGGGACTATACTAACTGTACAAAAAGTATTTGTATAGATTTTCTAGAAGTGCTGTGTTTATTAAACACACTGAGGCAAGAGCTATGCATTTTCACAAAGATTTTGCAGTTTTATGAGCAAAACGGTAATCAATTTTTAGAGTTAAATAAATCCCTGTACTGTATATATATTTTTGTTGTTGTTGATGTTGTACTAATTGGGGAGGGAGTGGGTGAGGTGAAAAGGGCAGTCAGTAGGAGGAGGAGTATAAGGATGATGTATATTTACCACTGTGTATTCCAGAGAAGAAAATGTCCCAGAATAGTAAGGGTCATAAGGCAGTTATTATTTTGTGGGTTGAGACTTGTGGGAGGGATGAAATTTAAGAGGGATGTGAGGAAGTACTACTTCACTGAAAGGGTAAGATGCCCGAAACAGACTGCTAACAGAGGTGGTGGAGGTGAAAACAGTGGGGGGCTTCAAGCATGCGTTGTATAGACATCGGGGAATATTAGTAAAAATGCAGAGAGGCAGGAGAGTCACTGGAGACCAGTTAGGGTCTCTGCGGACAAACTAGGCAGGGAACATCTGGACAGACTGGGTGGGCCAAGTGGTCCTTTTCTGCTGCCAAATTCAGTGTTTCCATGTTGTGCAGTAGAGTGTTAAGTATGATGACTGATGAAGCCGATCAACTTACTGACCACCTCACTAAATATAACCTTCTATGCAGCCAGCAACACGGCTTCTGCAAGGGTCATAGTACCACCACGGCCCTCCTTGAACTTACCTCTCATGTCCACTTGGCCTTGGATTGCGGCCACATCTCAGGAGCCATCTTCGTGGACCTCTCAAAGGCATTTGATACTGTCAACCATGCCCTCTTACTGAACACTCTTGCCTACAGTGGCCTCTCTCAAGATGCCTTAAACTGGTTCACCAGCTATCTATCTGATAGAACTCAACTAGTTAAGGTAGGCACCACCCTGTCCCCTAGCCTCCCAATCCACTCCGGTGTCCCACAGGGATCCATTCTTGGCCCTCTCCTATTTTGCCTTTACCTTAACACCCTCCCGGCAGCCTGCCCCAGCAGACTGCTCCTCTATGTGGATGATGCAGTCCTGTTTGCTTCTGATCCGGCCCCCTCAAATTACACCAAACACTCCAACACGATTTCCTTGAAACTGAACACTGGCTCACCACCCAGCGCCTAATCATTAACTATAACAAGACAAAAGTCATGATTTTCTCCCAACTGCAAAACCCTCTTAAGAGCCTCTGCCCCCAATTTCTAACCATAAATCAAACCCCCCTTGAACAAGTGGACACCTTTAAATATCTAGGTGTCACACTAGACCCGGCACTCAATTTCTATCAACATATCCACCTCCTATCCACTGCCCTTAACTCTAGACTAGGCATACTTTATAGGTACAAGCACTGCCTCACCCCTGAGGCTCTGTGTCTTACCATTAACTCCTCTGTACTTTCCCTCCTGGACTACAGCATTCTCATCTACAGTGAAGCTCCCACCTCAGCCCTTGACAGACTCCGGCTTGTTCTAAACAAGGCCTGCCATCTCATCCTTGGATGTGACCGCTTCACCCACACCTGCGACCTCTACAGTACCACAAACTGGCTAAACTTAGACAACGGAATCAAGTACCACACCTGCCTAATGACCAAAAAGATTACCCTTGGCCTCACCCCCCCCTCCCTAAACAAAATTATTTTCCCTGCTGCTCCTGTCAAAACCACCCAAAACTCAACCAAACCACTACTTTGGGTACCCCGATGCCGGACTTCCCAATACCAAAGAACATTCAGTTACAAAGCCCCCTCCTGGACAAATGTGCTCCCTAGTCTAATCACCAAAAAAACAAGAATAAGCCCTTTTAAGTCCGCTCTAAGCAATTACCTCCAGACCGCAAACCGATGTGACTGCCCCTTACCTGTTCCCTCCCTGATGACCAAGGCCAGTTTCTCGCTGGTCGCCTGACCGATCTTCACCAAACTTCCTACTTTGACAAACAGCCTCACTGAGTCTTTTGTGGCTGTGCTATAATACTGTATTTCATGTGATCCCTGTCTTCAAGTCACTCTCTGTACCATGCATGTATCCTGCACTATGATGTTATGTAATGTCCGAAAACTGTATCAATATATCCCTGTTCCTCTATATGTTTGACGTGAAACCTTTGTAAATGAGTCTTTGACTCAAGTGTCTTTCTGAATACCTCAAATAAATAAATAAATAAATCCAACCTTGTAAATTCAGTTGAAGCATGCTGGATAGAATACTCCTTTTTCCCACAGATTTGAGATTATAAATTATTAAAGAATGAAACTTCCTGTGAAATACAGGTAGCTAAAAATATCCAGCACTTGGAGAATATGAATACAAATCACCAGAACTAAAATAGTCTTGGATAGCAGCATAGTAATTTAAGGTCAGAAAGGGATTCTAGGTCCATCAAGTCCACACCCTGCTTCATTAGCAGGGACCAACTAGTGTGCTATGCAGCCATGTACTAGTTCATTCGAGATTTCCCACCCACCCTGCTGCCCTGGATACCCATTGATTCTCTTGGTATGCAGAAATTTGTGGAGGCCTTGCTGTTCCAGATAGGTTCACCAGCCTCTAGAAGAAGGGCCTCCTAACATTACCCCTGAACTTACCATTTTTGAGCTTCAAGATGTGTCCCTGTGGCCTGCTGGAGTACACCAGATCAAACTTGTCCACTTCTTTGACTTTGTCAATATACTTTAGTGTGTGCCACCCATCAACCCCCTTTCCTTTAGGGTGAACTTTTTTTAATTTACTGTATTTTTTCCTCTCCCTTGACTTGCCCTCACTGGCCACTCTTTCTCTCTCCCAGACCTGTCACCTGCTGCCTGCAAGATTTACCACTGACCTGAACAGTGCCACATGGTTAGTGGACCCCCCCCAAATTCCCCAGGCCTGGGAGGAGTTAGAGGTGGGTTGTGGCCAGCAGTCCAATGAGCATTGCGGAGCTTGTGCAGAGAGAGGTGGCATCATGCTGCTGCTGTGTAGGAATGCTTTTCTCCTTAGGTTCCTTCCCTGAGCACCTCGTGGGCAAGGACTGGGTGGACATCTGCACACAAGCATGCAGACAACCTGATCAGGAGGCACTCCTCACACCCATTGTGGCTCTGCTGCATTGCCACCTGTGGTCACTTAGTTGGCAGTATCGTTGGGGAGCACACAGTCTGTTCTCCTCAAAGGAGGAGTGCATCCTCTGGGATGCTCAATCCTCCTCCCCCAGCCAGCCTCTGATTACCCAGGATCATTTCCAAACCCAGGTCATCGGTGCTGCAAATAGTAGCGCTAATGTTGTGCCGATGGGCTGGTCATGGGGTGAACATGCCAAGGGCCCTCAGTGTCCCTCATAGCTTTTATTCTCCATACCTCTGGTCATTTTGATGACCTTGCATTGCACCCTTTTTTCTGCCTCAGTGTCCATTTTGTATTTGGGACCCCAGACTGTACATAGTACTCCAGGTGGGGATGACCAAGTCATCATAAAGTGGTAGGACTACATCCCCTGTTGTGCTGGTTACCTGCCTTTTAATGTACCCCAGCCTTCTTGACAGCAGCCACATGACTTTGCATGATTTATCGCCTTGTCTGTTGGACCACCAGGTCCATTTCCTCCTACACTGCAGCAAGATGAGCACCACAGTGTGTGTAGGTCCTAACTTTGTTTCTCCTGCCCAAGTGTAGCACCCTGCATTTTGCTACATTGAATCTAATAGTGTAGCTTCCTAAATGAAATAAGTTTTGACAAAAGCCAACAAATATTTGCCTCCATGGTTTTATTGTAGTATTGTTTTTGTAGGTGATGTAGAAGTAAGTTGAGGTGATCTGTGGGTATATTTGGGTGGTCTATGGATGACAGCACATGTGTAAAGAGACCTGAGGGTGACCACACATGTGTAGAGAGTCTATGAATGTGTGGGAAGTCTGTGGGTGACAGTACATGTGTACATGGGTCTGAGGGTAATATAGCATGTTTATGGGTGCTTTAGGTGTGAGTATGCATGCGTTGTGGGTCTGGGGGTAATAGTGCATGTGGCTGTAGAGTTTGTTGGGGACAGAATATGTGTGCAGGGGTGTGGCAGTGAGAGGGCATGTGTGTGAGGATCTGAGGGTGATAGTGCATGTGGGGGTGGTGACATTACATGTGTGTGGGGGGAGTGAGAATCAGCTGATCTGGACAGTCACTGTCACAAAGGAAATAAAACACTGAAAGTGGCTCCATGTTATGAGTTTCAAATTTATTGAAACAAATGGCTGACACAAACAGTGACAGTGAAAATTCTGAGTTAGCACCACAGAACAGGTGCTCTAGTGCTTCACTCATGTACCACTTCATCATAGGGGTACCTGTATCAAATCTTCCCCTTAAATACGTGTGGCAAGAGATTAAACGGCCACCAGAATTGAATTTTAGGCTAGTAGTCCAAGGGCAGGTTCAAACACACTATAAAACACTTTGTGTGAAAAAGTGCATAACAACAGGACAAAAGAGACCAGCCTGGTGGCACTGAGGGTTGAGGTGCTGGATGCCACACCTTGCATCATGCTGGCAATCCAGGTTTGGGAACGAGTCAGGGCCACTGGGGGTCGGCAGGGGAGGGAGGAGATTGAGCATCTGGAGGACTGCTCTCTCTTCCTGGCGGTGGGTACATGGTTCACTTGCTCTTGGAGTGACCTCTGGTGGTGGCTGGAGGATTGCCGACTGTGGCAGCGTGGTGTATGCCATGGGGGCAGAGCCATGGCAATTCGTTGCCTTGCTGGCTGAGCTCCGCAAGGAGAGGGGGGAACTAAAGTAGAAAAATCCCCGGCTCGCTGAGGAGATGACGAGGTCCCCAGGGATCTCCCTCTCATCCCTAATGCTGGACCAGGCCACACCGAGGATCCATGGCCAACCTCCCAGAGGGATGGATCCACTAATCTCAGAAAGTGCCACCGAGGGAGGGCGGGCCCAGTTCCGGGGGGTGATCTGGAGCACTGGGAAGTTCCTCTGGGGGGTGAACTGGCAATGGCTGGCCATGGTAGGGAGTAGAAGGGGCAGGATCGAACTGGGCGCCTCCGAAGGATGCCACAGAAAGTACTGGTACATAAATAAAGTTAAAAAAAAAACAGGACAAAAGAAAGGTATAGTGGTGGGGAAGCAGGTGTTGGTCCAGCACTGGTGGCTGGACTTTGTACCTACGATCGCCCACTAGATAAATTATTTTCTTTTATACATGAAACTAGAGCATACTCAATATGAGGCCAGAGACCAGCTTAAAAAGCACCACCAGATATGGGATCCACTGGAAACAGCTCTTGGTGATCCTTGGTTTCCCACCTTCTAGAATAAGAATTATGAATAAATTAGGGACTCGTTGACATTCCACAAATCATCTGCATTCTCTTGATGACTAATTGTTTATTATATTAAGTCCCCCACCTTGTCTGTCATATACCTATTTAAACTTATTTTAATTTTTTATTTTACACTGAAAAGGTCTGTGGGCAAAGCCCATTTTCACAGACGTCCAGTTTCATGCATTATACATATAAAGATATTACAAAACACAAACCAATTAAAATATTAAGGAATTAGCCAGAACAGTATAAAACAGTTACATCATCATTAAAACTAAGAAAAGTACCTACAAACAGAATTTGAAAACAAATTTATTTTAAGTGCTGTCTTAAATGTAGAAATTTTTTGACAACTAACAACATTGCAAGGTAAATCATTATAAAGCTTTGGAGCTACAAAAGTCACAGACTTTTGAGCAGAAACAGTACAAAAAAAATGGAATTAGAAAAGTGTATTTACTTTGAAGACAGGTATTTAATATATTGAGAACAACTGGAAACAGACTTGAAATACTGCTGGGGAGAAGAGCCAGCCTAATTGTATGCAAAATAATAAGGGACCTACTATCAAATCTCTCAGTGAGTGAGGACACTTAAATGATTTGTATAATGTACAATGATGAGTCATACTCGACTGTCCAGTTACAAAATGTATCGCTGAATGATAAGTAGCCTGGAGTTTATTTAACAATCTATCTGAGGTATGAGAATAGACTGTCGACCCATAGTCAATAATAGAAAAAAGAAGACTATGGGTAAGCATAGTTGCAATCTCTACAGAAAGATATTTTCTTATCCGAAAAAGAAGACCCAGTCTTTTATGAAGTCTGTTAATAAGGTCCACAATATGAGCTTCAAATGAAAAATAAGGATCTTAAAATATCCCCAGATATTTAAACTCTTTAACATACTCAATTAAAACACCATCTTAATCGAAAATTTTAAATTCAGAAATAGGGGGTTTCTTGTTAGTAGTAAAAACCATAGTTTTAGTCTTAGCAGAACTCATTACCATTTTATGTAGCTCAAACCAATAATGCAGTAGAAAAAAATCTGTTTGCGGGGATTCCTTAAGAGCTAATAAATTGGCCCCTGAACAAAATAATACTGCATCACCTGTGTAAAGAATTAGTTCTGTATTAGTAAAAATAGATGGCAAAGAATTAACAAAAACAGAAAATAAAAATGGTCCAAGTATGGAGCCCTGAGAGACTCCAAACCGTAGCTGTGCCTGTTTTGAATAAACCCCATTAACCATTGTTTTTTGACTTCTATGAGACAAACAATCCTTAAACCAAGCAATCACCTCCCTAGAAAAAAAAAAGCCAGCTAGACTATTAAGGAGTTCAGAATGATCCACAAGGTCGAAAGCCTTGGTGAGGGTCACAAAAGCTGTTGCCAAATATTTCACTTCGTCAGTAGCTCTAGTGGCTTGTATTGTGAACCTCACCAAGGCAGTCTCAGTGTTATGATGGGGTCGAAACCCATGTTGCGATTCAGTCCATAAATTGTACCTTTCCAAATGATCAGTAACTTGATCTAATACAGTTTTCTCAAGTATTTTTGAAAGAGGAGCTAAAAGAGAAATCAGACGGTAATTATTGAAATGGACCTGGGACCCATTTTAAAAATAGGTTTAATAATGGAATTCTTCCAAATCTCAGGGAAAACAAATTACAAAGAGAGTAATTGAATAGAATAGTCAAAGGTTCTGCTATAGAATATATAACTTTTTTTTTATAATCCTAAAGTCAAGTAGATCAGGACCAAAAACCGGCTTAGGATATATTTTATTTTATTTATTTATTTGATATATCGGTTTACAACGTTTGAGCCAGAGGCTTATTTGCAAAGGTACCTCGTCACATGTAAGACAGATAGAAACATAGAGTAGGTATAAAGACAATTACATTAAACATGAGATACATGGTATAACAGTGGTTACATTAAGCATGTGTTACAGACATTTGTCACAGACAGTATTTACAAGATTTGGAAGCAGGTATTTTCTGACATTATTTATAACCTTTGGATGATGATATTTACAACATAACAGCAGTGAGGCATTATAAGCTTGAGAAGGCATCTAAACATAGTAGTCAGACCTAATCATGGGATTGGTGTTAAAGATGGAGGTTGCAGTCCATATGGACTTTGTCAGAGAATATTGGATCAGAGTGGGTAAGAGGTAGAGAGAATTAGAAGCAGTTGCAGGAGCAGATATTGAAGAGGTGGTTGCGGCGTGTGGTTTTGAAATAGGCAATCTTGTGTGCACTAGTGATGGTGTAGGGTGCATTAAACCATGTGGGTGCCCTATGATGGAAAGATCTCTGGGCAAGGGAGGTTTTTACCCTTGGCACAACCAGAAGGGCTTTATCTGAATTGCGGGTGAAAATAGTGGGGGTTGCAGGCTGAAGAGAGGCGGTGACCCCAGGGGGGGGAAGAGTCCGAGCAGTATTTTTTGGGAACGTAAGCAGGTCTGGTAGTGGAGCCTTTCATCAAGGTTGAGAATATTGGCAGAGGTATAGAGCGAGCAGGTGAGAGTGAGCCTGGGTGTGCCTGTAAGGAGCCTGTAGGCCTTGTTTAGTGTGGCCTGGATTATCTGGAGAGTGGTGTTATTTGCTGCACCATATACAGGGAGCCCATAGTCCACTAGGGACAGTATCGATGAGGTGATGGCAAGCCTAAGGGTGTGGGGGGGGGAAGGCAGTCCCTGTATCAGTAAAGGAGTCCAATCCGGGTGTTTGTTGCAGCAGCAAGGGTGTTTATGTGGTCATGGAAGGTAAGGGCCGAGTCAAGGGTAAGTCCAAGATATTTGTAGTTGGAGACCTGCTCAACGGGGTGCTGGGTGCTGGGGAGGATGCTGAGCAGTGCTTTCTTAGCTCTGTTTTGGCAGTGAGAGAAGATCATTGACTTCATCTTTTTTAAGTTGAGGACCAGTCTATGGCCCTTAAACCAGGTTTCGGCCTGGGAGAAGGCAAGTTAGAGGGAGTCCTGCGGGGGTGTGGGTTTATGATTCGAAGGGGAAGAGCACTGCATCATCTGCATATAGTAATATTTTTGTGGAGCAGGCCTTTGGTAAGGAGTTTAGGTGGAGGGAGAAAAGAAGTGGTCCCAGGATAGAGCCCTGGGGCACCCCGGAGCAGACGGGTAGTGTGTCGAACAGAGTTCCGTTAATTTTGACGCATTGGAACCGGGTGGAAAGGTAACTGGAGCACCAGGCCAGGGGGCCTGTGGAGAAACCAAGTTGGCAGAGTGAGTCGAGAAGGAGAGGGTGGCAGACTGTGTCGAAGGCCTTGGATAGGTCTATGAACACAGCTCCTGCAATGTTACCGGTGTCTAGGGAGGAGTTCAGGAAGTTGGTGAATTCTAGGAGGGCTGTGGTGGTGCTACTATGGCCTGAAAGGAAGCAATGTTGCTCTGGGCATAGGATGTTATACTTGGCTAGGTATTCAGTAAGTTGGGCGGCCACCACTTTTTCTAGCACTTTAGAGAGGGGGGGAAGAATGGAGATGGGTCGATCGTTATTAGGGGAGGCTTTGTCACCACTTTTATGGATGGGAGTAATGACAGCTGTTTTTCAGGCACTAGGGAATTGCCCTAGGCATAGGGATTTGTTAAGCAGGTCTATTAGGGGGACTAGGACCACGTCGAGGACTAGTCAATGGAGCCTGGCATCTAGGGGATCATTTATAGGGTTATTGCCGTTTAGTGCTTTTTGTAGGTAAGGATGAGCTTCATGGGGGGATATTGTGTGCAGGAGGAAACGGGGATGCTGCAGGGTTGGAGGTGGGAATTGGGGCACGGGGTCAAAGAAACCGCTAGGGAGAACAGTGCTGAGATCTGAGAAGGTGGTGTTTAGACAGTTTGCTAAGGTGAGTGTGTCTGTGGAGGCAGTGCCATTTATGGTGAGCTGGGAGGGAGGTGGGGAGCGAGATTTCCCATTTAGTTCTTTGATGTTATTCCAGAAGGTCTTTGCAGACCCCCATGTGTTTGTGAGAGTGGATTGATAGTGGTCTGCTTTGGCCTTGCGGATGGCTCGAGTGCATTTATTGCGCGCGGTGTTATAGGAATGTCTGTCCACCAACCTGCCTGATTCTATGGCTTTGTGCCAGAGATTATCCCTGTCTCTCAACATTTGGAGTAGGGAGGGGGTTATCCATGGGGCATGTTGCTTTTTGGTGTGGAGTTTGGTGAGTGGAGCATAGAGGTCACAGGCCTTGGTGAAGGCCTGTGTAAACAGGGTGAGTGCAATGTCAACGCTGGGGGCTGTATTAATGGGGGACCAATCTATCTGGGTGAGCAGCTGTTTAAGTTTTTGTAACCCTCCTGGGTGGAGATGCCTTCTGTAGGTTGTTTGGGCTATGGGTTTGGGTGTGGAGGAGGTCCATTGGAATAGGATGGGTGAGTGGTCACTTAAGGAGTCAGGAAGTACTTGTATATCCTGGATTTTGTGGGGGCGGTTAGAGATAAGGATGTCCAGGAGGGTGTGAGTACCATTAGATGTGAGGAGTCTAGTGGGTTGGGTAGCTAACTGGACCATGTCAAGGGCCGAGAATGAGTCCTTAGTTGGTGCTGCAGAGGGACCAAGCCAGTTGATGTTGAGGTCCCCTACTAGTGTCCATTCTGCATTGTGTGGTAGGGTAGAAAGGTATTCGGTGAGGGATGTAATGGCAGTCTTTTGGTTCTTAGGGGGTACATAGGCGACTGTGAGGTATAGTGGAGCCCTGGAGGAGTCAGGGGTGATTTTTAGGGTGAGGGCTTGTGCTCCATTTGTGAGTTTGGGGGGTGGGAGCATGTGACCAATAATGTTGCTGGCGATGTAGAATGCACAACCACCCCCACGCTTTCCTACCCTGTCTTCCCAATGTAGGGTGTATCCGGGGAGTGAGACAAAGGCGTTGGGAGTAGATTTGGAGAGCCAGGTCTCCACTAGGGCAATGATGTCTGGTTGGTGAAGGGTTGCCCAACATTGAAGCTCTGCAGATTTCTTTGACAGGCTGCATATATTCAGCGAGGCAATGCAGAGTCCAGTGGATCTGGCAGGTGGAGTGGTGGGGGCAGGGCCAGGATTAGGGTGGATATTACCAGAGATGAGTAGTAGGATGACTAAGGCTCTAATCATAGGGTGGCAGGTTGTTAGAGTTTTGGGGGACCGTTTAGAAGGAGGGGAGGATGTAGTGGGGCAGGGGATGGGCAGGGTTTGGAGGGATTGGTGGATGCAGAAGGGGTGGCACCAGGGGGGGCCTGGGTGGGTGCTGGGGTAGGGACTGCCAGTGGGAGGTGGATGCAGGGGTTCAGTGTGTGATGACAATGTGGGGAGGGGATGGCCAGATCTGGAGAGCTGCAAAGGTGCAGTCCACAAGGAGCATAGGGTGAGGTGTGGCAGGTGGGAGGTGACACCCAGGGTGGTAATGAGGATGAGGCACATAAGGTGGAATTGAGCACACATGGTGCCTAGATAGCTTTGGGGGAAGAACAAAGAGGTTGTGGGGGGAGCCAGAAAAAAGCTGTTGGGGCTTTGAGATATGCCACAACACAGTAGTTTAAAAAGATAGCCAGATATGATGGCTGAGTGGCAATGCTGTTGACTTTAGCAGCAAGGGTGCAGGATTCAAAGCCTGCAGTGGCACCCAGAAAATATTTTAACAGACTATGGGGGTTAGAGGCTTTTAGAGTCTTAAAACCTATCATAAACAATATTCTGATGTGATAGCTGAGTGGTGGAGCTGCTGAGTGAAATAGCAAGGGTGCAGGGTCCAATGCCTGTAGTGGCACCAAGAGAGAAATGGTGAAATATTTTGGCAGACTAGGGGGGGTCAGAGACTATGAGACCCTTAGAAAGTAAGGATAAGATAGCCAGATACAATGGTTAAGTGGTAGAGCTGCTGACTCTGAGAGCAAGGGTACTGGGTTTGAAAGCAGCAGTAGGACAAAGGATAGGTATTTTTGTTTCTAAGAAGGAAAGGTTAAAAGCTTGAAATTAGAGGTAGATATTGGCCTGTTTCCTTGGCTTGGCGGGTGGGCTACAGACTTTGGAGTAAGGGGTACAAGGTTTGAGGCTCGCAAGGGGCCTAGTGGTGGGCTGAAGGGAAAGAGGGAGAAAAGAGTGCAGAAAGGATTAGGAGGGATCTGCTGTGATTTCTAGTGGACAGGGCTTGCAACAGTTGCTAGGAAGGAGTGGAGAATGGTGCCAGAGTGGATAGTGCAGCAACCCCTAGTGGTCGGAGTGTATAAGCTGCAAATGGGAAAGTGGACACTTAGTTAAATGATGGGTAGGTCACGTGATGTGACACGTGTCCTGCCAGCAGCAATAAATGGAGCGACACCCCTGGGTGGTGCGGGAAGGTGGGAAGAGCCACACCACAAGCAGGCTGTAGTGCAGGAGGCTTTACCTCTTAAAGGCTCTCAGCAATCCCCCAGGTTCAAGCTCCTCTGCTGGGCAGTGTTGTGAGGGGAGAGGGCTGCTTCAGGGCCTCTTAAAGGTTCTCAGCAATCCCCCATGTTCAAACTCCTCTGCTGGGCAGTGTTGTGAGTCATTTTAAGAACATAACTAACAAGATTGGTAGGTTGTAATAACCGAAAATAAAAATTAGGCACTATTTTATTTACTATATTTGCTTTAAATTTCTGACAAAAAGTGTGAGGGATATTCCCTAACCTATTCTTACTAGTAAACATTTCTCTATAATGATCAAGATTAGAAAATTGTAAATTAAAAGCTTCAGTAACTTTTTTGACATCATTAACTAATAGACCATCAAGGTCAAGGGCAAAATTATCCTGTGTTTGTGTCTTTCCCATAAGAGAATTTAGAATGTTCCAAGTAGAATGTGAGTTCCCTTTAGTTTCTATAAGTTTTTGCTTATAAAATTCAGATTTTGGTGCTCTAATGGTTATCTGACATTTATTTCTTAATTCTTAAACTTCAGTTGATGTTCAAGTAATTTTGTTTTCCTAAATGTTTTCCAAGCCTTGTTTCTAAGCCTGATCAATTTTAGTAGGTCTGGAGTTATCCAAACTCCATTATCCCCTCTAACTCTAACTTTCTTAACCGGAAGAAGTCTGTCACAAATACTAATAAAAAAAATTACAAATCTTTTGATAGGCTACATCAGTATCAACGATATTGTCCAAAAAGGACCAGTCAGATAACTGAATTCTTCCTCAAATTTCATCTCATCCAAATCTTTTATTTTTCGGAAGGTCACAGTTTGATTTCTTAAATACTTTAACTAACAAATTCAAAAATACCAGACAATGGTCACTAATATCTTCTGGGAAAACCCCAGAACTAATGATTCAAGATGGGGAATTAGTAATAACCCAATCCAAAGTTGAATCATAACCTGTCTTGTAATGAAATCTTGTAGTGTCTATAATCAATTGATGAAGCCCTAAATCAGTGACCAAATTCTGAACTTTTAAATTATTAGATGAAGACCAATTCAGATTAAAGTCACTGACTATAATTAACTCTCTTTGCAATAATTGATGGGAAATATTACCAAAAAAAGTTGAAACACCTTCTCTAGATTTTTCTGGAGGGACATAGGCATTACAAATAGTTATTGTTTTACTTGGAACAAACTTGAGGACCATAGTCAATGATTTGTATCATGGACTAACTGGAATAATGTTAGATTCATTGGCCAGCAAATGATTAGCTATATAAAACATGCAACCACCCCCTTTCCTTCCAACCCTGTCTCTCCTAAAAATGGTAAAATCCTGAATATGTAATTTTTGATTTGAAATTTTTTCAGACAACCAGGTCTTTGACAGAGCTACCACATCAAGTTTTTTTTCATATATCCAACACTCAAAGACTTTTTAGCAGTCAAACTATGAACATGTAAATGGGCCATATGTAAAGAGGTGACATCTCTATCATGGGACTGTATACCCCTGGTAAGTATCCCTTGGGACCCTGGATTTGGATGAACTGTACTTGACAACATAAGAAGAATTGAAACTAGCCATCTAATGTTAGTTGCATATTTCAAAATTTTCCTTTCCATTCGTGTAATCCTGATATTTTTATAAAGAAATAATGAAAATGAACAGGTGTATAACAATGGTACTAATGTACCTAATAAACAATCGTAACATTTATTTGTATTATCAAACATTGAGATAACATCTAATAAGGTTCAAAACCTAAGTACAGCAGTAATTTAATAAACTCTGATGTCTCTGGGCCATTTAGTTGAAAGGAACTGTATTCCCATTCATATTGCCCATCCATATTTAGATAACAGGTAACATTCCCAGAGAAAGACTCTCTGATGCAAACTATAATACTAAAACCTAAAATCTGGCTAAGCCTCATCCTAAAAAATATTAAATTAAAACTATAACATATCCCAATATTCCAAACAGTTGTTCTCTACTAGAATGGGGGTCACACCACTCAGTAAACGCTCACACAAAGGCTTGCGCTAGTGTGCAATATGAAGATTTAAACAAATTAAATGAAAACATAAAAAACACTTAACTAGAAACCCACCATTAACCAGCATATGCGCAGGAACAATAATTTATTACTGACTATCCAAACCAGAGTATTGGATAGATAGTAACTCTTCCTTGGGCAATACACTTTAATCTTCTTTAGGAAGCTTCCTTAGTTTTTTTTGTCAATCAAGCAACTTAAATTAAAACACCTAAACAAACTTAATTTTTATATTCCCTTTCTATTTGGAGTGGCGCTCATGCTACTCACAATGCTTGCGCTTACGAGTGGCGTGAGAATTTAAAGGACAGAAACCCCGCCTCCCTTGTTGGTTTAAGCAGACAGCTCCCCTGAACCCCCTACTCGACGAACAGATGATTATTACAAGCAGTCACAGAAAAGACACAGTACTTCAGCACAGTCTATCACACATATGCAGAAATGCAGGTCCTCTTGCAGGGGAATCCTCTCAGGGAAAAGCAAGCAAAAGGTTAAACAAATGGGCAGTACAGCCACTTGCGAGCAGTGCAGGGAATTTAAAGGACAGAAACCCCACCTCCCTTGTTGGTTTCAGCAGTCAGCTCCCCAAGCTACCTACTCGCTGAATAGATGACTATTACAGGCAGTCACAGAAAAGACATGGCACTGCAGCACAGTGTCTCACACATATGCAGAAATGCAGGTCCTCTTGCAGGGGAATCCTCTCTGCTTAGCATGATAAGCTGTTTAAATGATGTGTACAATATTATCTGTAGCTGCTGTACTTGGTTTTAAATAAAGGTTACAAAAAACAGTACAAAAGAAAAAAAATACTCACCATAGTGATGAGAACACAAAAGAGAAGCGCTCAGCTAACAACGGGTGCTAGCTCAAAAAAATATCAGGAGAAGACACAAAAACGAGCAGCAAACTGGTGGTAACAAAAAGAAAATTCAAACTCAAATGAACTGCACAAATGCAAAGGAGCCCGAGGCCACTATCCCCTGCATTTAGGGTCTAAATCGTGACCCTTTCTCAAGGGGTTGTTGCCTTGGTGCTACCTGTGCTCTTTTTATTTAGCCATCAATTAAAAGAATAGTGTTTAATTGAAGTAAAAGGCATTCATATCTATCTAAAAAGACATGCACATAATAGTACAGGCACAAATCTTTAAAGTCATACATTGCTATGCTTTAATATTTATATGGAATCCATTTCTGTTTAATACAATCCATTTGTGATAAACCAAAAAGACAAAAAGAAATATGTCAAAAAGAAATATTTCAAAAAAATAAAAAGTAAAAAAAGGGATGGGGAACTAAAGAATATGTCCTGAGGAACCAGATACTTTCAGGAATTTATTCACACAGATAGAATTAAAATGAATTCAACAAATTCCTGAAAAAAAGTAACTATTATAATGGCTGGGGGAGAACAGAAAACAGATATAAATAAAGTATTTTAGAATATCTGTTACATCTACCATAACATTTTTTTACAAAAACACAGTAACGTCCAGACTATCATGTAGACCATTGGGATATAGAGACTTCATTGTGTAAATCCATCTTTGTTCACGTTGAGCCCCTTTCTGTACTCTATCTCCCCCTCTCCTCTAATGTTATCCGGAATATGGTCTACCCCCATAAATTTAAAGTTCTTAATATCTTTGTGGTGATGTTATTTGAAATGAATCCCAATGGGTGTAGTGGCTTCTTGTGTTTGAATTGCTCGAACATGCTCCTGCATTCTCTCTTTTAGACTTCTTTTAGATCTGCCAACATAAATATGAGGACAGGCACACTCAATAATGTAAATTACATGTGTTGTGGAGCAATTAATTAAATGTTCGATTACAATGTTTTTATTATCCATAACAGGATGTTGAAAGTTAGCTCCCTGTTGGCGATATTTACAAACATTGCAATGGTCACATTTGTAACACCCTATGGGTTTCGAAGGTAGCCATGTTCTAGTCCCTTCTATGTTCTTTCTATACATACTTGTGTTAAGAGATCTGCTAGATTATTACCTCTTTTATGGGAGACAGTTGGTTTGTTTCATATCATACCTCTCAGATCTCTGTCTGCTTCCGGCATGTGCCAGTATTTATTAATACTTTCTGAAATGATATGGCTAACTGTATTATAGTGCGTAACAAAAATTACAGGCTGTGTGTCCAGCTGCAAATTAGTTTTGGGCTTCAAAAGAGTATCTCTGTTTCTTGATTTTGCCTTTAGATAGGCTTTATCAATTTGTGCTGTTGAATAGCCCCTTGCAAGAAATCTACATTTTAAATCCACGCTTTCCCTTTCAAATTCTTGCAAATGACTACAGTTATGTCTAAGATGAATAAACTGTCCATAGGGGATCCCTCTTTTGACATGTGCTGGATGTGCACTGGTGGCATGTAACAACATATTGCCTGCAGTTGGCTTTCTGTATGTACAACTTGAAACTGTATTGCCATCAGTGCCATTCAGTTCTAAATCCAAATATGAAATTACTGAACTATGTGCATATGATGTAAATTTGAAACCTAATGTATTTGTATTTAAAAAATCAACGAATGAGAAAGCAGATGTTACGTCCCCTTTCCAAATTATCGGTAAATCATCGATAAATCGATCCCAGAATTTTATATTGTCAGTATATGGATTTCTAGAGCTGTCAAAAACAAAAAGTTTCCTCCCACCATGCCATAAAAAGATCATATTCCGGATAACATTAGAGGGGGAAATAGAGTACTGAAATTGGCTCAATGTGAGCAAAGATGGATTTACACAATGAAGTCTCTATATCCCAATGGTCTAAATGATAGTCTGGATGTTACTGTGTTTTTGTAAAAAGTTTTTATAGTAGATATAACAGATATTCTAAAAAGACTTTGCTTATATCTGTTTTCTGTCCTCCCTCCCAGTCATTACAATATTTACTTTCTTCAGGAATATGTTGAATCAATTTTAATTCTATCTGTGTGAATTAATTCCTGAAAGTATCTGGTTCCTCAGGACCTATATATATTCTTTACTCCCCCCTCCCTTTTTTACTTTTTACTTTTTATTTTTTTGAAATATTTCTTTTTGACATATTTCTTTTTGTCTTTTTGGTTTATCACAAATGTATTGTATTAAACAGAAATGGATTCCATATAAATATTAGAGCATTGCAACACACGTCATTAAAGATTTGTGCCTGTACTATTATGTGCATGTCTTTTTAGATAGGTATGAATGTCGTTTACTTCAATTAATCAAACAACATGTGTGCACTATTATCTTAATTGATGACTAAATAAAAAGAGCACAGGTAGCACCTAGGCAACAACCCCTTGAGAAAGGGTGACGATTTAGACCCGAAGTGCTGGGGATAGTGGCCGTGGGCTCCTTTGCATTTATGCAGTTCATTTGAGTTTGAATGTTCTCTTTGTTACCACCAGTTTGCTGCTCGTTTTTGAGTTTTCTCACCATAGTAATGTTGTTTCTTCTTAAGGGATCCCTCACTATGTTTACACTTTATGCAGTCATCTTGACCAAGAGTAACGCTCTGGAGACAGAACCTATGCAAATTTTAGAATTTGGAATGCAGGTTCAAACGCTGCATCTGCACACCACTTTGGCCATTGCTCAGATCTGTTTGCAAGACAAAGTGGAGCAGTGGCTAGTGAAACTAGCTAAAAGACTACCCAAAAAAGTTATAAAATGTTGTCAACTAGTTTAAATGATTTCACTTCTCATATTAATGAGGTATGTAGATCAGTCAACTTGAAGATTGGTGTCACTTACAGATTGCGTCACTCACTTACCCGTGCTGCTAGAATTTCAGTTGCTTGGGGTGTCCTTCTGCCTGGACTCATATCTCCTCTCCCAGTCCTGTCCCAGGCCAAAGTCAGTGTACCTTGTAAGTGGGACATTGCATATAACAATATTTGCAGATTTACTCTGTCTGCTCCTTGCCTTACCCATCACTGCTTGCTTTACTCAGCCTTACACTGGCTGTCCTTCAGTGACCTTTACCCTGGGGTGTTTCATTGACTCCTTAACCTGACATCCCCATCCTGACTCGCTGGGTGATATGCTTAATCCTGTGATTCACTCCCACCCTCTAAAGTCCTTAACCTCCCCTCTACTATCAGTCCCACTCTGCTCTACTAAGATGGGTGAGCAAGCGTTCTCCCACTTTGCTCCCAAATTCTGGAATTCCCTACCTCACCATGTTAAGGATTCCATATCTCACTTCACCTTCAATAATGCACTTTTCTTTCACCTATATATGCACTTGGTACTTGTAATTGTTCTTAATTACTTGACTTTGTGCTTGCTTTCTGCCTGCCTTGTCTATAGCTTTACTGTTAAATTTGATTACTACATGTTTTTTTTTTGTCTAAACTTATACACATCCCTGCGTGGATGGTGCATTCATATTGCACATATAGAATAGTGGATGGGTGACCATCCACAACAAGGCTTATAAACCAAAACAATGAACTTACAATTATAGGAACTGCAATAGGAATGCTCAAGCAACCTCAATGAAAAACAGCTGATTCTTGTGTGAACCTATTTCAGGTTGTGGAAGGGGAGGCAGGGTAGGGAGTGTAAACATAGTGAGGAATCCCTTAAGAAGAAGCAAAATTACTATGGTGAGTAATTTTTAATTCTAACCCCAGGAATCCCTCACTTAAATGTTTACATTATGCAGATTTACAGCAGTACCTTGGGTGGATCGTGGCTGGGTTCAGAACCTAGTTAGGAAAAAGGTTCTGTAAAATAGCCATGCCAAAGCTGGCATCCCTTCTAGACTGTATGCTCAAGCAGTAGTGCTTTGTGAAGATGTGTATTGTTTTACAGGTCCCTCGCTGGTGGGTACAAGTGGTTTAGGCCTTTAAAACACCTTTTTAAGATGGGTTGTGAGGCCAAAGACTTCTCCTTGCCAGCTGATAAGCATGCTGATATTGCTGCTAAGTGCACCTTTAAAGTTGAAGACCATAGTCCTAATGACTATAGGTGCACTAGATATTGTAGAATTATGGGCAACCCTGTCTCCATTCAGTTTAGTTTTCTGGGGGCATACCAGAAAGAAGACCTTTTCCATTTAGAGGAATACACTTTTCTGGTAGCAGAGTTCCTCAAAACCTTAAGCACCTACAGGACTACTTCTGAGAGATTCAGTCTGAAAAATTCTAAGTCCCCAAGAACTGTGCCCTCAGACACAGGGTCCTGGGATCCGGGAATGTAATTCTGCCCTGGGACAGAGTCAACAGATTGTGACTGAGTGGCAGGCTGATTTGACTCTCGCTGGACATGACCAAGAGCATCGAGAACCAGGCCTGTGCAACGTTATCTTTTTACATTTTCTTGTCGCCTTTCACATTATTTTCTGCTGTATGTCAGGAGACAAACCCTTCAAATTCAAGCTTTCCACTATTGTTGGAACCACCCTCAGAGCCTTTTATTGTTTTCAGGTGATGCAGAGGCTGACTGAGAAGGCATGCTGCTTTTTGAAACTTTTAACCTTTTAAATGAGGTTTTGGGGCAAAAAAAATGACAGGGTCTACAATTTATAAAGTAGTGTTGTGGACCTAAACACTGTAAACAAAGCTTGTGACAATCTGCCCTTGCCAGGAGCTGAAAACAATTTCTACAATTTTTTAATGGTCTGTAAGGCCTGTCTGACCTATCAAGTAGAGAGAACCCTGAAATAATCTGAAGAATTCCCCCCTCAAAAAAGATACAGTGCAAGAACCCAATAGTAAAAAATGGCTCTTGTACTGAAGAAACTGTACCAAAGATCAAATTGTGGTTCCTGAAACAGGAACTGATTAATTAAGGTGAAAGGGCACAGGCAGAAATAGAAAGTACTGTAAAAATGTTCCATTCTTTGTAAATTAGTTAGTAAACATTTAACAAAAGGAAGGTGGTTTACTAGTCAAAATAGTTATGGTAGCCAAGATGTTTCTGGTTCCTGGGAATCAAAACAGAACCTGAGAAGCCTTGATTATGACAAAAAAAACTAGCTACAATGCAGAGTAATCAAGAAGAAATAACTACACCTTTTCGAGTTTGTCACGGCACGCAGGCACAGACAAACTCATCGACATGAGAGGTGCTATACAGGGGTGTGAGAGGGTTGTGCCCAATGGAGAGCTATGTAGCAAGTAGCAGGTCAGTGGGTCAGCAGGCTGGGGATGATTCAGTTTCTGTTGTTGGGGCAGAGTTGGCCAACTTTTCAAAGGACAGAGCCGCACCATTAGCGGCGTGGCTCTGTTCTTTGAAGTGTAAAACCCTGCATTACTCGAATTCCTGATTGCATTCACACTGTTGTGGCACTTACAGTGTGAACGTGCTGAGCCTGCCACCTGCTTCCATCTTGCTTGTTCCACCCCTTACTGTCACCGCCCACCTGTGGCATGGTATGCGCCCCACCCCTCACCATATGGAAGCCTGCTTCGGTTCAGTGTACCGTTCCCAGTTATCGTGGAGTCACCGTCACTCTCCTGTCTTGTGGGGTCACGGTAAGAACAAGTACAATGCACACCCTCAGAACCAGCATTTGGATTAGAATTCGGCCACTTCCTCTTAGTTTTCCTTTGAATTTACTTGCTTGCTAAGGCTAGTACGCTAGCTATGTGATGAGCTTTGTCTCTCTTGTCTGTCCATTGGCAAACGGAACAGTGAAATGATTGTTTAAACTTTACTTACTGACTTGATCAATGTCTGAAGAAATGTGTAGAAAATTGCATGCAAAAAAATCTTTATGGATTAACTGCACTTATCAGAATGAACTGATGCACCAGTTTAAAATCAGCTTGTGACTATATGCAGTCATTGGGAAGTTAAAGCTGTAGAACCACATTTATACATTATGCAGATACAATTAATAAGGGAATGGTTGAAGAAATAAAGTTACAACTTTAACAAACATAAAACAGAGGGAGATTAGATAACATTTTAGAGTACAGCGTGTTAAAATTAAAAAGCAAGTGCACTCTTATGAGTATCGAATGAGCCACAGACTGTGGTTGAGTTTGAAACTGCAGCTGACTGTGAGTGAAACTGTTGCTCGGAATTCAGTAGGGGATGAAAACACTACCTTTCAATTTACAGCATACTTTGCATACCAGCTGTATGTTGTAAATTGTACTGCCAGCAAGAGACAGGTGCTGGTGACAGTCGGGCTCAACTGAGAATTGAAGGAGCCACAGACTTACTTCGGGATTGTAATTACTGATTAATCCAGCACTCCATCTACTCATGTATGTTTCACATGCGCAACATGTGTATCAATCAGTAATGGATTTTCATTCTGCCCTGGGGATTTTTTTTTTTAATTCCTGCCACACGTGCTAGCAGTTTTCGGTCCGTAGCTGGTACAATGCTAATTTAATTCTGCCTATCTTGCCTTGCTAGTCTGCTTGCAGCTGGATTCCCCCAACCCCCACTCCGGCCCCAGTAGTGCTGCCACCATTCCCCAAGTGCTGCCGCTGTTTCCCTTGAGTGCTGCTGCCATCCTGGAGTGCTGCCAAGTGCAGGTAAGCCCTGCTGATTGCTCCCTTAAGTTAAACAAGTTCTTATCTGTATATAAAATGGCATGATAGAACTGCCTAACATTTAGTTGCACTGGATGTCACACCAAGCATTGGGCAATGTCTTTTGATTCCTCATTTAGGATGTAACTTTAATTCAGTGTAGCTTTTGAAAAAAAAAAGTAAACAGTAAAGAGATCTAAAATAATGCAGGGCCTCTCTCCAATTAAATCTAATAATTGACACTCTGTTTAAAGAATGCCGACCTTGTAGTCTTCTGTACTTGATCCACTTAACCTTTGCTAGAAAAGTGAAAACAAATTAGCACAGTTACTTACTGAGCATTAATGATTCAACACTGGACTATTAATGCTGGGTTGGCTACTTTCCAAGGGTGCTAGGTCTTCCTATTAGGAAAACATGTGTTATTTGTTTTAAGACATATTAACCATAGAACTGTCAAGCCTCATAATTTCCCTCATGACCAAATTCATCCCTCTGCAAAACTTAGCTACATACAGACAACATCATATTTTGGTTACAGTAGGGGGTAGTGTTATGCTTTAAAAACAACAGTTTAAGTTAGCTGGAGAAAATATTCACCTTTCCATTTTTGAGTTTGTCGTGGCGTGCAGGCACAGATGAACTCATTGACATGAGAGGTGCTATACAAGGGTGTGAGGGGGGGTGCGCCCAATGGAGAGCTGCATCGCAAGTGGCAGACCAGTGAGTCAGCAGGCTGGAGAGGAGTCATTTTCTGTTGTTGGGGTGGAGTTGTGCAGCTCGATCCTTTGATGTGTTACATTGACTTCCTGGTTGCGCATTTACACTGCCATAGTGCTTACAGTGTGAATGCGCTGAGCCTGCCCACTGCTTCTGTCTTCCTGTTCGAGCCCCCCCACCAGCAAATCACTCCCTCCCACTTCCTCCCACTACTGCTATCCTCCCCACAGCCATGTTCTGTTTAGATCCCAGCTGCAGTTCAGTATCCAAACTCCCCTCCCCCCCATGGCGTCAGTACACACAACGAATGTTCGGCATTGACAAATGATTGTTTTATATAACTACAAAATAAAAACTGAGTGGAAAACTAGTTGTTACTGGAGTTCACTGCAGGCAACTGCTCTCCTCAGGTGGAGAAACAGATCTGAGTAAAGGCCAGAATGGAGGGTGGATGCAGAGTTTGAACCTACTTTCCAAATTCTAAATTTTGCACAGGGTCTGTGTGACGGGCATTTTTTCTCAATAAAAATTTATTGATTCGTAAAGCATAACATTACAGACTTTTATAGTAATACAAACAACCAGTAAAATGTAACTCTAACTATTTCAGCATATCCAAATTAAGAACAAGAATAATATCATATAAACTTAAACATATTCTAGATTAATTTTAAAATCATGCAGTCAGTATACAAACAAAATTCTAATAAGTATTACCTTTTGTCATACAGTGAACTGCACTTATCTTAGTAATTCACATTTGGAAAACTGCTAATAATTATCCTTATTCCCTTTATATGTGTGACGGGCATGTGACCAGAGTGATCTAGTCATTTCTTTTTTGTTAATCTCCTTTGTAAATATAGTCATGCTTATGTTGCAAGTTGTGCTATTTGCAAAAATGGGCACAAAATATGGCTTCCAATGTTATGTGTCCAAGCAGGCCTCGTGGGAAATAATTAGCCAACTCAGCGGCAGAAAAATATTCTCGAATGCTTGGGACAGTCATAAGGCAATTCTAGGGAGTGGGGGTAGGAAAAAGTAGGCTGTTGGTTAACTAGGATCTGCAGCTTATCCATTAGGTAGGGAAATGGGCAGACTGGGTGGGCCTAGCGGTCCTTATCTGCTGTCAAATTCTATGTTTCTGTGTTCTGTGGGAATCTGCAGCTACAGATCCTGTAAGGCAGATGGGAGAGTGCCATTTTGAATGCTTCAGTCAGCCTGGAAGGCAGAGGCATGCGGTTGCACACCTTTGACATCCTGAAAAACAAAATCATAAAATTGGAATGAGAATTTCTGAATGTGTGTGTAGAAGCCAACTGACCTGGATCTTGTCATCCCTCCATACACACACACAAACACACACACACACACACACACACACACACACACACACACACACACACACTCATTTGGGGAGCTGAGGCAGTGGTAAACTGTCACTCAAAGGGGCGAAACCACCTCCCACAGCCAAAAAAATAAATCAGCTAGCTGAGGGTCAGCTCGCTCTGTTGGATCCGATGACATCTGAAAACCCAGAGCCCTGCAGCTAGAGATCTGCTGAGAAATACAGCTTAGGGAATTGTGTTTCTTCAGATAGCAGCAGGTAAATACATAGGTTATAGAGTGAGAATAGTCCAGATTCTTCTATCTGCTAACTGTCTGGTTTAACTTCATTTATTTTCATTTATAGTAAACTGTAATCCTTTTGTCTGTACATTAACCATGTTGTAAATACTTGTAGTCCCCTAGTAAAGACTATTTTTGATAGAACAAGTGACTGCTTAATTATTTTTTAGGTAATTTGGTTATTTCTGCTGGACTCTGTTTGCAGTCTATCTCTGAAGGGGCACGCTACCCACAATTATTGCATTGACCTTCCTAACCTTGTGCAAAGGAGGAGGTAAGAAACAGGTTTCCTGGTTCCTCTTGGTAAAAAAACCCAGTGGTGGCAGTGAACTTGCAGTTCCTGGTGAGGGGATTCTTGTCACAGTCTGTCTCTGGGGCATCACTCTCAGCTGAGATAACTGCATAAAGTGTAAACATTTACGTGACGGATTCCTGGGGTTATAATGACATGAATATTATTTACAGAGAACTATATCAAAAAGACGGTTTCATATCTAATTTCAAAAATACAGAAATTCAAACTGTGTATTTGATCAGACCAACACAATCAGTTGTTTATAAAATCAAAAAATACTTGTTCTAAGTGTACATACTTGTGTTTGTTCTAAATGTTAGAAAATAGGCTATAAATAAATACAATAATGCAGTGCATGACTGTCACTATTGTTGGATCACTATTACAGACAGAAGTACCTGGAACTCTACAAAAGAAACAAAGAGGAAGAAAAATAGAGTAGTAAATGGTATTTAGTTCTGGGAGCTGCATGCCCAGATTTGGTCACAAAATTCCTCATCATTATGGCAAGTATATGCCAGCACTCACCAAGTTTCCTGGATACCTCCACTTGTATAGATATACTGTAGACAGAGAGATAATGTGAGTTCCTGTAAAAGGTAAAATACAGAGCAATAAGTAGATGTCAGTGGTAGAGAACTCTTCATTGACATTATTCACTTTGTATCCCTATCCAGTCTGCCCTGTGAGGGTGTAGTACATGCCCCCCATGATCCCTTCACCAGCCCTTTGTACCAATCCAGTATATTTCTTAAAGCTCTGTGCAGTTTTTGCACTGACCAGTATTTTGGGTAACATTTTCCACCTTTTAAGCACCCTCTTTGTGAAGTTACATTTACTCACATCCCTTCTGAATGCATTCCATCAGTTTCCTACTTCTTTTACTTTATTTGTATTGATGCTGGTTGTGAAGAACCCATTGAAGGGCCACCCTGATGGCCCAGTAGCAGCACGTGGTGCTGTCATGCCAATGACCCAGGTCAGGAAGTGAGCCCAGCAAATAGCGTTGGGAGGCAGATCAAGACAGCTGCCATTTGGCTGTGCTTCTTGGCTGGGGTGGTTGGCAGCAGGTTCTGCCACCACAGTGGCCCCTGCAACTGGTGAGGGAGCTTGCTTCTGCAGCAGAATGAGCTGTGGCTGTGTGAGGACAATAGAGGCACTGGTCCCACCAGGGGAGGTGGGAGAGGGAAAAAAAAACACAGGAGAGAAAACCCAATAGCCATCTGAATAATGACCGGGTTCAGCCTTATCAGGGTATGTCCCTGTGAATGGGCATATCCCTGAGACGAGCTACCAGGTGGAGAAAAACCTACTGTATATGGGAAAAAACAAATATTGGAGTCAACATTGTTGTTACCCTGCATGTATTTAAACATCTCATTCATGTTCCCCTTCCAGCCTTCAGTGACTACATATTGAAGCCCTCCAGTCTTTCTTTGTATGTCTTCTCTGTTGCCCCTGGATCCTTTTAATTGCCCCGCCTCTGTGCTCTCTCTAGTTTGCTGATGTCCTCTTTTTGATGCAGGTTGCAGAATTGTACACAATACTCCATTTGTGGTCACACCAGAGTCTTGTACAGCAGCAACGTGACCTCTTTTGTTCTGCTACTGAACCCCCTACAAATACTCCCCCGCATCCTGTTCACCTTTCCTGTTGCCTTGTTGCATTGTGCTGATGATTTGCTGCTGTTAGGGATCACCATCCCAGATTTTTTGCCTCCTCTGTCAAAGTACCTGTCATCCTCCCAACCTATATTTTGCCCCAGGGTTTTTTGTTTCCCACACACATGATCTCACACTTCTTTTTGGCATTGAAGCCCAGCTACCAGATCTGTGGCTAATTTTTAAACCTTTCCAGGTCCTCCCATAACTCACCAATACCATCTTTAGTGTCAAGCTCTGCCACAGAGTTTGGGATCATCTGTAAAAGGTAGATTTTCCCCTTATATACAGTATTACATGTCTCTGTTTGGTTCGCTGTCACTTGGAACAAACTCTCACTCCTTTCACATCTTCGCCTCCTCCTACCTATCTCTCAGATCTCTATATTAAACTTAATTTCCCCTCCTGCTCTTGCCCCTAGTTTTTCCTCTGTGCAGGTGTTCACAGTTACATGCCCCTTTCTGACATGTCGTCAGCCTATGGGCCTCTTGGAATACATGACTGGGTATTTATTGAGCTGCACCATATGTGCAGTCTTAGTTTGTTTATCTTACCAGTCTCTGTTTTGTAATATATAAGTGCAACAAAGCTGTTTTGTATATTTTATTCACAAATGTACCTGACATTTATCTAATTTCTATTGGCATTAATGTACCTTGTAACATGTTCCGTTCACTTTGTCCCCCCCCCATTCCCCTGCCCTGGGTTGCACCTGGAAGCAAGCTCTGGCTCGGCTGGTGTTTCTGGGGTACCAGTTTTCAACTAACTAACTACCTACCTAACTGACTAACTAAAGCATTGGATATGTGAAGAGGACATTCCATGTATGTGGGAGATAGTAGAGCAGCAAAGCACGCTTGAGCCTTGCAACACCTAGCTGTACCTACTGTATGTATCCAATTATTTAGCAGCAGGCCAAGAGAAGTGAACTATATGGTGTATTTATCCACAGTTGTACTATGAGGAGTGTTCTTAGAACATCATATTGGGGGCAGCAGACTTCTGACTCCTCATTGAATGCACTAACATTAATTGCAATGAAGATATGTCCAAAAATACTGACATCAGGATGAAGGCATGGAATAAAAGGACTCCTGAGTACTGACCCGCCAACTCTCCTCTCCACCAGAACCATGCAGGGTGGTGGGCCCCAACTCAGAAACATTGCTGTGGGGACAACTCACAGAAGGCCAGGAGGTGAGCTGGCCAGGATGGTAGTGGAAGAAAAGTGCCAGAAAAAAAGGACATAACCCATCCGAAAAAATTATGATTTTATAATGTTATATCATGCATGATCATTATCAATTATGTTCAAAGATCATGTTCAAGCTTCAAAAACCATCACTCAAGAGGGCAGACCTGGGGGATGCCTGGTGCCTGGGAGTGGAGACGAGTTTAGTCACGCAGGGAAGTAGAGTCAATGGGATGGAAAGTCACCGGAGAGAGTTCGGTGGGGCATGAGGATGGGGCGGGGACAAAATTGAGTTTGAAAAAAATAGAAATGACCATTGTTTTGAGCCATAAACTGTGCTTTTGAAAAGTTGCAAATTAGTTATGCAAACCTGTATAGTATACCGAACAGTGCATGCACTCTTCCTAAAGTGATTAAAACTTGACTTCACATGATTTACTTTATAATTAATTTGCTTTTACTGATATTTGACATTCATATTGTCATAATAGTAATACATAAAATGTTGTCAAGTATTACTCGTGATTTACAATCTTATAATACAAAACTAATATGATCATCATTTGATCGTCTACAGGTCATCAAAAACCATCACGCTGATTTAAGAATAGAAAAATAATCTTCAGATGGTGATTTGAATGTTCATGTCTGTGGATTAAATCATGATCTAGATGATGATCTCCCTTTATGATCTTATGTAACATTTAATGATTAACGATGATCAGTCATGACTGACCTTCAAAAAACATGATTGATGATTTACCGATTTGCCTGAGAATTTTGTTAGAGGAGGTAGAATGGAGTTTCTTTGGGTTCCTGCCTAGTTTAATCTTCATGTACAATAAGGAAATATTTTTTCTCCCAGGCTGTGAGCTCTAAAAGAAATAGGCGGCTTGGAAAATTGAACATTAAATGTTGAAAGGGATTTGTTTAAACATGGTAAATAAGAAACAGGGTCATTGTGAGTGACTTGCAGTTGAGACCATGCAGAGTTATAAATTAATGGGTGCTGAGTAGGATTGCTAGGAGTTCAATGTGGGTGTAGGATCCATGTTTAGAAAGCAAGCGGCACAGCAGTAACAATACTGCTTGCGACACTGGTGACCAGGGTTTGGTAGCAAGCTCTGGGTCATTAGGGGCTGGCCGGGGAGGGAGGAGGATTGAGCATCCCACTGGATGCTCTCCTCTGGGGAGGGAGTGTTGCCATCCCTGCTGCTATACTGCCACCTGGGTGACGCCAGGTGGTAGTGTGGATTGGGGGATGTCAGGGGAGGGTTAGAGGCTGGCTGGCTCTGGGTGCATCACCACTCCTCTGCGTGGGGTGCCCTCTGGGTTCCTTCATGTGCTGATGTCTGTGGCTGGGAGAAAATGCAAGGAAATGGCCCCTGCATGCCGGGATGATGGAGCGCCTGCACAGTACTGGATCTCCCCTGCCTGTCCTGTGGCCCTGGCTTACTGCCAAACGTTTTGGAAGTTCAAAGAGGGGGGCCTCTATGTCCCTGCCTTAGAGGTAAACTACGGCTCCATGGGGGAAGGCCAGAGGCCCCGGATAGCAGGTAGGCAGGAACAACAGCAGACCGGATGCCTTGGCAACTCCTGAAGGAGGCGGCATGCAGGTGGCATGGGGGGTATAAAAAAACTTTCAAATAAAAAGAAAGCAAGAAGAGGCTGTAGTAGATTTTGTGGTGTCTTCAGTGCTGGGTGGGATTGCTGGCAGTAAGATATGAGGGGTAGGTATCTCAGGCCCCCATCTGTCTTTCACAGGGCTGTCAGTGAATGGAAGGTTTTGATGATGGGAATATCACTGCTGCTTCTCTCCCACTGTCTTCTGTGCCCTCTTACCACACTTCAACTGTTGGAGTTTCCCAAGGCATCAAGTAATTTCTGGTTGGTTGTCCTAATGGTAGGCAGTCCTACAGAGTGGTTTCAAAGCCTGGACCAGTCCTCAGCATCAGCAGTGGCAGGTCTTGAAGGAATGTGTGAAGGAGGGGAAACTCAAGAAGAAGAGCAACCCAGCAACTTCTGTTAATTCTGGCACTGCCAGTGTGTGAAGCAGGGAGTCGGGGGAGCGGGGAGTACCAAGGTCAAAGTGCCACTGAGCTACTTTAGATTATTCCAGCACTGCTAATATGTGTTAGGGGGGTGCCACACAGAAAGTACTGCCCAGTGACTTATAGTCAGAGCTCAGGTGTGCTGTTGGTTCTTGGCCCATGCTGCTACTGCCACGCACAGTCCCCACTGAGCTTGAAGCACTGCCCTAGTCTGGGTTCCAATGCAGTTTACACAGGTTAACCCAGGGCAGGTAGCAGCATAATGGGCAAATTGGTTAATTTGGAGATGCCATGAATGCGATGTTAAGTTTGGGAGGTAAATGTAAATTGATTGTGTAAACCACATTGAACCCCATGCTCGGCTTTACATTGCCACTCCATGAGGACAGTTACTGTGGCCCCAACACACAATAAGAAAAATGGCATAATACAAAATAATTGTATATCGAAGAGTGCTGCAGTATAATATTAAATTGAGAGCTACAAACTAATTGCTTAGCATGAATTCTAAAAAGCTGGCTTTTTTGAGAGGTCTCAATGTTTTCTGGCAGTAGCTTACACTAAAACACTCAGTGTGTGTTCACTTGGTGGGCAAGCATACAAGCAAGTCACTCAAGGAAGCCAGCTCACAACATTCAAATGGATGAGTACAGCAGGACCCAATGGATGCTGCTCATGGTGTACAAACACGTCTGCATCCTCAACAGATGAAACAGGATACATAGATATACTGACCATGTCGGCAGAAAAAGGCCCATTGGCTCATCCATTTGACCTGCCCTACCTAACTGCTCTACACTGACCCTAATGGCCACCTCCCTCTTTATTTCTGCCACCCCTTTTCTAACTGATCCCATGTGCCTGTCCCACTCTTGCCTGATGCTGCTCACTGCTCCTCCCTGTACCTGTTCAGCAGCTTGTTCCACTTGCCCGGCACTCGTTCTGTAAAAAAGCGCTTGCCAAGATACCTCTTGAATTTCTCCTGTGAGTTTATGTGAGTTGCCCCTTATTTTGATCAGAACAGTTCCCTTGAATCCATCCTATTTATCACATGCAAGTATGTGTATGTTTTGATCATGGACCACCTTTCTCTCCTCTTATCGAGGGTGTAGATGTTCAAGTCCTGTTGCCTATCCTCTAGTGCCTTGGCTCTTAGTCTATGGATCCTTTTGGCTGCCCTACGCTGTACTGACTACACCTTTTCCCAGTCTTTCCTCATGTGTGGATTCCAGTACCTTATACAGTATTCCCAAGGGGAATGTATCAGTGACCTGTACAAAGGCAGGATCACCACCTGGCTTCCACTGCTTATCCCTCAAACTATGCATCCCAGCATCATATTTGCCTTAACTACAGCTCTGTTACAGTGTGCTGTTGTTATTAGGCTCTCCAATATTATAACCCCTATTTATTTATTTATTGTAAAGTTTCACCGGGAGAGGCACACTGAACAATATTAAATTGCTCGTCTCACAGAGCATCCTGGGGGAGAAGGGAAATGGGTCTAAAACAAAACATACAGCAGTAGAATACATAAGATAGCTGAGATAAGCACAACTAGCCTCAGTAAAATACAACAACAAGTTACAATATACAGGTAAGGCTAGCTCGGTGGCGCATAGGGCTGAGATGTTGGTGCCTTACCTCTTCCCACGCCAACGACCCAGGGTGGGGAGCTACCTCGGGTCTCAGAGGGTTGGCCAGGGGGAGGAGGATCAAGCATGCCCTGGACTGCTCTCCTCTGGGGAAAGAGGGAGAGTTGGGTGAATTACTGAGGCACTGACTCCTGGCTGTGGCCGGGATGGTGCAAGCTCAGCAAATAAAGCGTGGGTTGGTGCGGAGAGCCATCTGATGGGCTGCATATGAGAGCACATGTGGCAGCATCATGGATGCCATTGCATTCATGTGCTATGGGAGAGACAGGGGGAAAAAGCACCAGTCCTCCAGCATGAGTGATGGCTGGTGTCCTGGTGCCATGGCAGACCCTCTTAAGCTAGTTCCCCTTCAGCCCTCTGGCCTCCAGGTTTTCTGCAGTGTGTGGGATGGATCACCACTGTGATATGACCCTGGGATGGTGGGGGGGGAAGGGTTGAATTCTGACTGGGTCTGGGGCAGAAGCCAAGAAAGTCATTGGAATCAGGGGATACCATAGGACCACCCCAGCCAAGGAGGTCCTGTAATAAAGAAATTAAGAAAAAGGAAAAACAATTATATACATGTAAGGCAAATTACAAAATAAGAACATGGAGTACAATTAGAGTATAACATTGAGTGAGCTAACGAGCAAAGACTAGAAGCACTGACAAGAAAGCACAGCACTGTCAGTACAACTTATGTACTTATGACCTAAATGCAACATATAATAGAGCACCTAAGGGCTTGCATTTGATTTGAGCTAAGAGCTGAATGGCACTGGAACAGGAGAGAGTGTGTGTGTAGGGGCTTGGAGCAGTTGCAGGCAGGATAGAGAAAGTTTTTGAGGGAGGTCGAGATGGACCAAGGGAAGGAGTGCCTAATTTGATGAGACAGAAAGTTCCATAACTTCGGGAATCTAGGTCCTCTTCTTCCTTGATCCTAGGTGTGGGCTATCATGTTCAAAACTAGGGACACAAAGAAAAAAAATGTGGCTGCTGCCTACAAGGCTGGTCTTGTTTTTTATATTGTTATGTTTGTTAATCATTGTGTGTTGTTCTTAGCATCTCCTAATAGTTGTTTATCTTAGCTCCTCTTTAGAAATATGCTTGTGCGTTCCTCTGCCTGCCTGTCAAAAGTCTGCATAGGCTGCACTTTCATCTGATCCTTATGAGCTGGCTATGGGAACTGAGTTCTGCTTTGTGGTAAAAATACAGCAGCTAACTACTGCAGGTGCAAAGCGTGCACCTGAGGGCACTGAAGAACTCAATTCCCTGTAACTATAAGAAGCTAAGAACAGGGCTAGAAACTGAAATAGACAGGAACTATTGGTTGAATCTGACAAACAAAAGAAAAACCATGACCCCATAACATTTATAATAGAGTACAATAACATTACGGGGGAAATAGGAAATATAACATACAAGAACTGGCCAATTTTGCAGGGAGATGTATATGTGGGGGGAATCTGTAGGAGAAAAAACAAGTATAACATTCAATAAAGCATGCAGCATTAGACATACTGGTCCATAATGAATTTGGGAGAGACCAGCTACAGAGAATTGGAAACTAGCTACCAATAAAATGAAAAGGCTTTTTTAAAATACAATAATTGCAACATTTGCATGTATACCAGTAAAGGGAAAATATTTAAGCACCCCAGGGACAAATCAAAAATTGAGATCAGTGATTTCATCAATTGTAATATGACATTTGTCATATACTGTATGTATTGTGGTGTCCCTGTAGCCTGATATATAGGTAAAACAGTAAGGGACCTAAAAGTATGAGTCCAAGAACATGTGAGATCTATTGTTTTTTAAATTTATTTATTTATTGAAATGTTTCACCAGGAAGGGCACGCTGAACAACAAGTTGCTCGTCTCACAGTGCATCCTAGGAGGAAGGGTGCAGGGGGATGCATACATACTGTACAGTCGTCAGTAATACAAATTAATCATACAGACCAAAACAGTTATACAATTTTACAATGAAGGCATGTACAATGTACGTAATGCTGAAGAATACAAAAGAATAACTTGGTGTACAGTAATAAGTGCAACAAGAGAATGATAATACTGAAAAATATCACTTGTCAACAGATAAGTGGAACTGTTGGAGTACATGCTTAATCAGTGGGATGTAGCAGAAAAAACAGCTTGCAAGGCGGGCAGGGACATCTTGGGCGCTGTGCTAATGTTGGAGAACTGTACAGAATTTGTTGGAGTAGAGTAAGGGGAGGATAAGCTTGGGAGAGGCAGCAGATATGGTTGGGATTAGTCACAGGTACAATTTAGGTTCATAGGTTACATCAGAGCATAGAAGACATGAGTCCATATAGCTTGCCGGTTTGTTAACAATACCCACGAATACTTTTGTTAATTAAATAAGAATCCAGTCTATTTTTGAAAGTATTCATAGTAGGACTTAATACTACTTCATTTGGTAGTGTATTCCAAATTCCTGTTGTTCTTATACTAAACCAGTTTTCCCTTTTTTTAGTATTATATTTATCTTTATACAGTTGATAGCAATGAGTCCTAGTATCATAAATTTGTTTCCTTATTCTTATATCTAGTTGCTCCTGTAATTGCTCATCACTGAGTGTGCTCTATATATGTACCAAAAGGAAATTATGTAGGGCTGTAGAGATGGAGTAGGGGAGGATGAGTGGCAGATCTGGAGGGGAAGAGAGTTCCGTAGTTTAGGGAAGCAGTGGGAGAAGGCCATCTGACCTGCAGTGGTCATACAACGAGGGACTACCAATAGGCGGGAGTCAGAAGATCTAAGGGCATGAGCAGGAGGGGGGAGGGTGAGAAGAGAGGAAGCCAGATTGAAGGGGAGAGTGCCAAAACAAAATTTAGACATACATTTTGCACAATGGAGGTGGCGTTGATTTTCTAATGAAGGAAAGGCCAAGGAGTGGTAGAGGTTACAGTGGTGCGTGAGAGGTGGAGCATCCAAAGCAAAGCGGCAGAAGGAATTAAAGAGGGTGTCTAATCTGGATAAAGATGACTTGGGAGCATCACTGTAGACTACACTACAGTAGTCAAAAATAGATAGTATCATCTTCTAGACAAGTTCATGTCTGGCTGGTAGCAGAAGGCTACTGTGGTTCCTATATAAAGTGCCAAGCTTGGGGCACAACTTTTTCAGGATTGCGTCAACATGACCAGAGAAGGTGAGGTGTTGGTCAAACCACATCCTGAGGTACCTAAAGGATGAGGTGTCCTCAAGAACTGTCCCATCAAGGGTATGGGAGGGAGGGAGGGGAACCTGGAGAGTCTCTGCCTAGTACCAAAGGTCATTGAGACTGTCTTCTTGCCATTGAGTGAGAGCTGATGGGAGCTAAACCAGAGCTGAACTTTATCGAAGTCATGCTGGAGTCTGGTAGCTACATCAACAGGGGACTGGCCGGAGGTGAAGAGGACCATGTCATCAGCGTACATATGTATGGAGGTAGATGAGCAGACTGAGGGAAGGTCGTTTAGAATATGGAGAAAAGGATAGGGCCAACACGGACCCCTTTGGGACATTGGTGCTAAGGGGGAGTGGGGGGGATGTGGAGCCAGCTATTCTGACTGACTGAGTTGTGCCTACCAGGTAGGCTCTAATCCATTTGGTAGCAGAGTCAGATATAGAAACTTAGAATTTGACCACAAATAAGGACCACAAGGTCCATCCAGTCTGCCCATTTTTTTTCTACCTTATGAATGTGCCATATGCCTTTACTCTGTCAATGGCCTATTTATTCATACTCATCTGTATTGCTCCCTTATGCCTATCCCATGCATGTTTGAAGCCCTGTACTGTATTCATATCCACAACTTCCTGAGATAGGCCTTTCCATGCATCCACCACCCTTTCTGTGAAAAAGAACTTCCTCACATTACCTCTTAATTGGCCTCCCTCTGATCTCATGATGAGTCCTCTTGTCCTGCTGTTTTTCTTACATTGTAGCATGTTAGACTCTTTCACCTTGTTAATGCCCTTAAGATATTTGAATGTTTCGATCATATCACCTCTCTCTCTCTCTTTTGTGCTAGGGTATACATATTGAGCTCCATTAATCTGTCCTCATATGTTTTCTGATGCAGTCCTGCACCATTTTGGTTACCCTTGTCGGGACTGCCGACATTTTCTTAATGTTCTTGTGCAGGTACGGTCTCCTGTACTGCACGTAGTACTCCAGAGGGGGCCTAACCAGTGTCTTGTAAAGAGGGATTATTATCTCCCTCTTACGATTTGTGATACCCCTACTAATATACCCCAACATCCCTCTAGCCTTACCTACTGCTTTAGTGGTCTGCTTGGATGATTTCACGTCATCTGTGATAAAGATGCCGAAGTCTCTTTCTTCCCTTGTGATTGCCAATAACTCCCCTCCCAACCAACAGTTCGCTCCTATACAATTTTGCTCCCTAGCAAAATCGCTCCCTATTATTATGCTCCTGAAGCTGGCCACCTCAGCTATGAAGACCATTTTCCCAGATCTGTTTAAGGAGTGCCAGATGGCGCTACAGAAGTGACAACTTCCAAACAAAATAGAATACAGGTGAAATGAGCTGAAGAGGGACTGGTGAATGCCACTGAGGAGAGAGCAAGTTGGAGAGAGAGAGAGTGCATATAGCCAGTGCTCCGACTAGCTCTCACTGCTGTCCTACATAAAAAAAAAGTAAGTCTTAATACAGTCAGAAATGCCATTTTTCTTTCCACAGAAAGAATTTGAATCTAACTGGCAAGATTTTGGTGCCACGGACTGGGCTGTCATTTATTCTTGTATAGTTGACTACGTACAACCCAGTTTCATGTAGAACCAAAAATATTCAAAACTAACACAACTTCTTTTGTACATTTCCCCAATCCTTTTAAGATGTCAGCTATATTTTTGTGATGGGAGGCATACTCAGGGAATTTCCAGGCACGGAGCAGCTTTCAGTAGCAGAATGAAATATCCAAGCCGCTCCATGCTACAGCCCATTGACAGATTGTAAGGGCTCGTGATTTTTAAGCTACCATGTATTTTCATATAACAAAATAAAAATTAATTAAGGCACTTAACATTTTTTATATGTACAATTATGAAATAAAAATAATGGTGTCGGGGGAATGGCAAGTTCCTATTCCATTATTCCATTGCTCCATGTCTGACACGGGAAAGGGAAAACAGCAAACCTCAAAAAGGGGATCTATATACATCTCCATCCATATTGTCTTGTTCTCATCACTGTTAATATAGCAACATAGCACCAAGCACTTTAGACACTAGCTGATGGAAAAAAAACACAGGCCGTCCTCTTAATCAACCTACAACAAAGCAATGTTTGGATCCTATCAGGCTATTTTTTTCAACAAATCGAGGAACGGGGACATGATTTTCAGCGCGGGAGTGAAATGCCTGGGAATGAGTGTGCATGGGGGCTAAATGATTCGGGAGTGAAATGTAATAGACCCAGGTAGCTTCAGGGTTTCTCTTCCCTGTATGTATGATCTTGCACTTCTTTGCATTAAACCCCAGTTGCCACTCTTCAGAACATTTTGCCAGTTTTTCCAAATCTCTTCTCATTCTGCCCACCCCATCTGGATCATCTACTGTGTTGCAGATCTTGGTGTCATCTGCAAACAAAACCTTACCCTTCAGTCCATCTGCAATGTCACTGATGAAGATATTAAAGAGGACTGGCCCCAGGACTGATCCTTGAGGTACCCCACTTGTGACTTGCATCTCTTCTGACTGTATACCATTTATCACCACTCTCTGTTTTCTGCCCGCCAACCAGTTTGTCACCCAGTTGACCAACGTCTGACCCACCCCGAGCCTACCCAACTTAATAATCAATCTTTTGTGTGGAACAGTATCAAAAGCTTTGCTGAAGTCAAGGTAGGCGACATCAACTGCACCCCCTTGGTCAACCACTCTGGTTACCCAGTCAAAGAAATCTATGAGATTAGTTTGACAGGACCTTTCTGTTTTAAACCCATGGTGTCTTGGATCCTGTGCCCCTATGGATTCCAGGTGTCGCACTATCCTTTCCTTAAGTAATGTCTCCATAATCTTGCCCACTACTGAGGTAAGACTGACTGGTCTGTAGTTTCCTGCCTTCTCCCTGCTGCCACTCTTGAGGAGTAGGATCACATTAGCCCTTCTCCAGTCCTCTGAGACCCTCTCCTGTGCTTGGAGACTCACTAAACAGTTCTGCTAATGGCTTTGTTAGTTCTGCCCTTAGCTTCTTTAATACCCTGGGATGTATACCATCAAGTCCTATTGCCTTGTTCACCCTGAGCTTAGTGAGCTCTTGAGGACCCTTTCTTTTGTGAAGGGACTTGTGCACACTTCCCTTCCCCATGTCCATGGTGCTGAGCTGTGGGCCCTGCCCTACCTTCTCCTCAGTAAATACTGAGCAGAAGTATCTATTTAGGATAAATGCTTTTCCTTGGCCTCCTCCGCACACTCCCCCTTATCCCCTTTGATCTTAGCAATACCCCCTCTGGAATTTCTCCTTTCACTAATGCATCTATAGAAAGTCTTGTCCCCTTCTTTTACTGTTTGCGCTAGTGTTTCCTCGGTTTGGGCCATTTCCTGCCTTCCTGCCTTCCCTTAGGGAAGTTTAGTATGCCTCCCTATCTTCATCCTGCTGTGTTGCCTTATATTTCCTGAAGGACAACCTTTTGGCTCTGATCTAATCTGCTACTGTTTTTGAGAACCAAAGTGGTTTCCTCCTTCTTTTGCTCTTGCTTTTTTCCCTAACACAATGAAATGTTGCTTTAAGTATTGCATCCTTAATGCCTGCCCACTTTGTCTGTACCCCTCACCTGTATTTCTTCTTGCCAGGGCTAGCTTAACTCTGTTGGCCATCTTATCAAAATCAGCTTCTCTGAAGTCCCATATTTTTGCCTTGGAATGGGATGCTTTAGTTCTAGTGGCCAAATTGAACCATACTATGTGATGTCACTGGCCCCAGGTGACCTTCTACCTGGAGATATGTGATCCTTTCTCCGTTAGTCAGTACTAGATTTAGAATAGTCCTGTCTCTTGTGGGTTGTTGTACCAATTGTTTGAGACCCTCCCCCTGCAGGTAATCCACCATGTGTCTAGTTCTGGTGGATGTTCCTGCTGGTATTGACCAATCTGTATCTCTGTATCTGGCATGCTGAAGTCTCTCATTATCAGAACCTCCCCTTTTGCTGTCATGTTTTGTATATCTTCCAACAGCAATGTGTCTATGTCCATCCCCTTGGTCTGGAGGCCTGTGGACAACCCCAGTTCATATGGCTGTCCCATTGCCTGTCTCCAGGGTGACCCATAGTTCTTCTGGCTCCTTATGTGTATTCTGAATTTCTGTAGCTTAGATATTTTCATTGACATAAAGAGCAACTCCTCCGCCCAACACTTTTTGCACCTCGGTCTCTTCTGAATAGTACATAGCCAAATACTGAAGTCTCCCAAGTGTGGTTACTGGTGTACCATGTCTCACTAATGGCTACTATGTCCAGTTTAGTCGCTATCATTGTTGCCTCCAGGTCTGGGATCTTGTTTCTCAGACTGTACATGATTTTCCATTGGCCAGATTTCAGTGCGTTAGTTGTGGGGTGAGGTCTGGCTTTTCCCTGCATGTCATATGGGGAGCCAGACTTTATCTGGTGATGCAGATGAACTACAAACATGCTGAACTTCTGTTTGATTACTAGCAGAGGGGGGAGGGGTGTTCATCCATTTCGACACATGGGGTGCTACATCCCCCTCCCCATTTGTTAGTTTAAATATTCTGTAAAGACATCAAACTTCTGCCCCAATGCACTGACTCCCTCCTTAGTCAGATGCAGTCCATCGAATTTAAAGAACATTCGCTCCCAAAACTGTTGCCAGTTACCTACAAATTTGTGTCCTTTTTTCTGGCACCAGCCCTTGAGTCACATGTTTAGCTCCCCTATCTCCCCTTCTCTGACCTTCTGTCTTTCTGTCCCCCCTCTCCCAGACAGGCAGGATCTCAGAGAATGAGATGCTGGATGAAATGGATGACAGTTTGTCTCCCAGCCTAATTAGGTGTTCCTTGGTCTCCACAACTGATTGGCTGGCAAGAGCGTTGTCCCTATGTGTACCCGGATGTTGATATTTTCTCCTGCATCCTGCATGATTTTAGCAATGTGGTCAGTGTCTCTCCATGCTGATGTACCTGGGAGACATCTGACCATTACCCTCGGCCGGAGGTAGGTATCAACTCGCCAAATCACAGAGTCTCCTATGATCAGAAGTGTTTTGGATTTCCTTTTTGCTTTCTTTGTTTTGGTTCCTGTTTTGGGTGAGTTTTGTACCACTAGCTCCTGTGCTGCAGTGTCCTGCTCTGCAGTGTCCTCTGCCCCTTTGATTTCGCAGGTAGAGGCAGATACCTATTGTTTATAGTTTTTATATGGTTTGTGGAGGTGATATGTTGGTGAGCATTGAGTGATGGGGCATCCGATTTGCCCCTACTAATCACCTGCCAACCTCCCAGACCAAATACCCTCTGTGGTTGAGGTGCTTCAGTTGGATGTTGGTGAAATGGCGGATGGTTCTTGTAATATATTTCCTCCTGAATATGTGATTTGAGGCGCGCAATCTCTGCCCATGCTGCCCGGAGCTGAGCCCTTAGATCTCCGATGGTCCAGCATGTAGGAGAGCATCCTAAATCCTGTATAACTGTCCTTTTGGAAAGTGTTCTGCAGTACCTGCAGTTAATATCCATTCCAGTTGAGTTGCCAAGTTTATAACCTGGTCCGAGTAATTAGAAGGAAAATGAAAGCAAACGTTTGATTTTTTTTTTTATATTTTTTGTTTTTTTGTTTGTTTTTGTCTAACTTTTTATAACAAGTTAAATTAATTGTGCCCCTGTAAGTGAGGTCACTGTGTGGATACCCCTCTGATCCTCCTCTTCCTGCTTTGCTACAGGAAATGTCACGACTGTGCCACTCTATAAAAGGAGCATAGCAGGGGGTGGTTGGGGATGGGAGTGGGTGGTTGGGCCCTTCCCCTGCTGAAAAATAAGAACCATGGATGAAAGAAACAAGGAAGTAAGAGCAGAAACAATCAATCAGCAACAATTGCAGTCGCTATCCCTCAGTCTGTATCTCATATGTGCTCCTGTAATTAGCCCTGAAAGCTTACCCTAATGATAGATAAAACTGTAAAACCTGTAAGCACCACCTGTAACAATTTCACAGAAGATATACTCTACAAAAAACACTTTGCTACAGAGAAAAATAAAGCAGTAAAAAAGTAACAAAACCAGGACGGCCCGGTGGCACAGAGGGTTGAGGCACTGGACGCCACACCTCACACCACGCCAGCGACCTGGGTTCAGGAATGGACTCGAGTCACCAGGGGTCAGAGGGAGGAAAGGAGGATTGAGCATCCCAACAGATGCTCTCCTCCTCCAGGGTGGGATCCTGGGGTGTCTCGTACACCCGACGCACCTGAGCCGGTGAAAGCATGGGCACCGGTGCAAGGCGGCTCTCCAAGAGTCGGGGAGAGAAGGACGTTGTGGGCATTTGTCGGTGATGTGTGACAGCACGCCATATGATTGGACGTCAATCCTACATGCCGACATCTTCAGAAGATAGGAGGGATGAAGGGGAGAAAAACAGACCCCCCCTGGGCCAAGATGACGACCAATCCACCCCAGGATCACCGACCCGCAGGACAGACCCTGTTGTGCAGGCACTCCAAGGAGTAGGAGAAGGTAGGAGGGAGAAAGGACAACACCTGGCACTCTGGGGCAGATTCTGTGAGAGGGACCTGTAGGACTGATCAATGGTCTGAAGGAGTGAGTCAAGGGGGCAGTAAGGTGGGATAAAAAGAAACTATAAAAAAAAAGTAACAAAACCTGTAAGCACAAACTGCAGAACACTTTAACAGAAGATATACCTTGCAAAAAACTATTTGAATCAGAGAAGATTACAGTTGTAATCTGTAAGCACAAAACAGTAACAAACCTGTAGGCACACCTGTAACAATGCAGCAGAAAGTATACCCTGCAAAAGTAATTTGAATCAGAGAACAATAAAGCAGTAAAATGTAAACAAAAAAACAGTAACAAAACCTGTAAGCACGAAAGAAAATAATAACACACAGTAAATCTGCCTAGCCAAAAGAAGCCTTAATATTTTTCCTTGGTCTGATAATGTTCCTTGCTCTGTCCTTACAAGCAAACCTAGAAGAAAAGAGCTCAGGTGAAGCTAGGTGTCTTTGTCAGCAAACCTAGTCTTCCACCTACCTGCCACAGAGAGGGTATTTAGAAGAAGGGCGTGGGAGATGGTGTCAAAAGCCTTCGCTAGGTTGACAAAAATAGCGGAAGTGATTTGGCCACATTCCATCCCTGAGAGGATGGAGTCGGTGAGCCTAATCAGGGAGGTAGTAGTAGAATGGTTCTTCTGAAACCCAGATACAAAATATTGTTAACATCAGACAGGACATCACCATAGGCAAACACTTTAGAAGGGAGAAACGTGGAACATATCCAAGACACTTGAAATATATGGGACTGGAAATGGTGTCTTGCCCTAGAAGAGGGAGACAGAGAAAAAAATCTACTGTTGAGAAAAGAGAGCTCATGGATATTCAGGCTAGGAAGCATCAAACCAAGGGGTCTGAATGAGATCTGGGACTTCAAGTCATTTTTGGAAATAGAAAGGGGTAAAAGCAAGTAATGGATTAAATGTGGCTGCATGTGATGTATTAAGAGAGAATCATACTAGGTTTAAAAACATATTTTTTCTGTTATTCTGACTTTTTATCTGACTTTTTTCATTTTCAACTGACCTTTTTGACCTCTTCTTTTCTAGAGATCAGCGTCTCACAAACTCTACCTTTGACTGTCTCAGGAGTCTATATGGATCCCTGGTTACCCAGGAAAGTGAAGAAACAATGGACACATACAGGGTAATCGCATGACGAAATTCCAGGAATCTATCTTTTAAATGTTTTACTCTGATTTTATGAAATACGGCAGCTTTTGAAATAAGAAATTACATGACTGAATTTTTTTTTGACCTTATAAAGTTTATTACATTGTCACAGGAATGATACTGTTCATATGGACATTTGTACACACAGTTAAGTAAAATAGACAAATAAATATATAGAACTTTTCTTTACAAATGAAACCGATATCGCAACTAAAAATCTTCTATCTCCTTCTTTACAGAAAGAAAAAATTTCTAAAACTGAGAAAAATTAGAAACCAGAAATGAGGGATTCGAACAGATCTTGACCCACTAACCATGACTTATGTTAGCCAGGATTCCCTGCAACATAATAAATGTTATTCATATTGTTTTTGAGATTAGAAGTTCCATACCCATTGAGTTGCTCTATACTCAGATTAATAAAAGACCTTGTTGAAACGCTCAACTGTGGTAGTCAGTTGGGTCCTGTGCATATATAATGTCCCAACAGTTAAAAAACAAACTCGGCCCAGTGGCGAAGAGAGTTGAGGCATGGACACCTTACCTCGACCCACGCTAGCAAACCCGGGTTCGGGAACAGACTCGGGGCACCGAGGGTCGACAGGGAAGGAGAGGATTGAGCATCCAGAGGACTGATCTCCTCTCCTGGGGTGGGTTGTGGGAATGCATCGCTCTGCAGTGACCTCCAGTGGAGACTGGGGGTAACGCAGACGCACGCAAGTGAGGGAACGTCACCAGAAAATGGAAACTGGCTCTGCACTCAACTGGATGATGGCTGTCTGGCAGTCCAATTCCGTCAATGTCCCAGGAGCCTTCTGTCCCTCAGCAGTACCCTGGGGCCAAGTAGTGTGCTTGTCTGCCCCACAGGTGCCTCTCCCCTCGGAGGAGGGGGGCCTGCCCAACAAATGGCCACGTCTGGGTTACCCTGGGAATGACTGCAAAAATGAGGGATGAGGCACGGGAACAGGATGGATCGGAGGTGCCTTGGCACAGCCTGAAGGAGTGGCTGAGAGCGGTAGCACTTAGGGGGAAAAAACACACACAAAAAACCTAAAACATTAATGTACAAACAAAATGGTAACCCACATTTAATGTATATATTACAGTTTATAAATGTGCACCTTGTAGTAAGCCGAAAACCCAGTCTGTTGCATGATTGAATTTAAGTAATCTTCAAACACATAGCACTGAACTTAGGACTGTACAATTGTGTATAGAGATTTTATGTTAATTGTGCATTGTGATAATGCTGAAATGTTAATTACTGCACTGAGGTGTTTTTTTTTACATCATTGTTAAATGGGGTATTTAAGGTAATGCTGTCATATCTCTAAATACAACCCTCTAACAGAGGCCTGTTTAAGAGCTGCAGTGCTGAGGAACGGGTTGGTATGCAGGAATAACAGACTGCATTGATTTGTTTTTTTTTTTACACTGCAATGTGAATGTATACTGGATGAGAGGCAACTTCAAAACTGATAGAATGAATAAAAACTGTTCTAATTGCCTAACAACACTGCAGTCTGTGGTATCTGTGCTTGAGTGCACTACACTTTGGACCTGTGGAAGGGAAGGTCTACCTGACACCAACATCTGCAGTAGGGTGGACAGTCTGTGGTGGGGGGTGGAAAGGCTGAGCAGAGACCTAAGAAAACTACAGGCATGATCAAGGATATGGCATCTGGATTTCAGTGTGAAAAAGTGCAAAATAATGCACTTAGAGGCACAGAAACCCAGGGGTGGAGTACAACATCGGTGGAGTGGTATTGATGACCACTAAGCAGGAAAGAGACTCGGGTTAATCATATCAGATGACCTAAAGGTAGCCAGGCAATGTGACAATGCAGTTGGGAGGGCTAGTAGGAAGCTGGGATGCATAGAGAGGGGTATCACCAGCAGAAAGAGGGAAGTGGTGTTGCCCTCTGTATAGATCACTGTTAAGACACTACCTAGAGTACTGTGTCCAGTTCTGGAAACCACATCTCCAGAAGGACACAGACAGAGTGGATGCAGTCCAGAGGACGGCATCTAAAATGGTGCAGGGTCTGCATTAAAAGCCCTTTGAGGGCAGACTAAATTACCTCAGTGTGTACACCCTAGAACAGAGGAGGAAGAGGGGGTATATGATAGAGACCTTTAAATACCTCAGGGGCAAATAAGGTACAGGCAGGAAGTATTTTTCAGAAGAAAAGGAGCTCAAAAACAAGGGGACATGATATAAGGCTTGAGGAAGAGATTCAGGAGAGATGTGGAGAAGTACTTCTCCACAGAAAGAGTGGTGGATTCCTGGGAACTGCCTTTCAGTGGAGGTGTTGGGGGCAAAAACAGTGATGGGGTTCGAGAATGTATGGGATAAGCAGTAGGGAATCACAGTGGAAAGGAAGAGGGAGAGGGAAAAAGAGCTGTAGATCAGGTATGGTCTGCGATAAAAGTGTGGGTAGGGAGGAATGGGCAGACTGGATGGGCCAACCTCACATTCTACAATTCTGTGCTTCTATGAGGAGGTCAGACAAGGCCAAGATAAAGGAGTTACTCTGTTGCTATAGAGGAGATCAGATGGGGCACAGATAAAGGAGTCACTCTGTGGTTATAGAGGGGGTCATTTGGGATCCAGATCAAGGAGTCACTGTGGTTATAGAGGATGTCAGATGGGGCCTGTCACAACTACACTCAGCAGGTCAGGCCCTCTGCTCCCACAGTGCCAACCTCCAAGTGCAGTATTGTGAACAGGAACAGAAACAGGGTAACCCTCCTGTCTGTTTTGCAGGTTCGAATCAACCTTTGGTCTCAAGTTCTGGAGGGATTCAAACTGTGAACCTCTTGCTAGCGTACCCAATGTACAGGCTCAGATAATTCTGTTTTTTTGGGGGGGGCATATATTTTTTGCCTATGGGCACCTAACCAGGTGTACAAAATTAACCCTTATAAACTCTATGAAAGACATCAGAATAAACTTTTACCTTTTCCCAGTTTGGTAAACCAGTAAGCTATGCACAGTGTCAACTTTAACAAGATATGCGTCACTTGTCATATAAAGAATTTCAAAGGCACACCAAACAGTCTCATAAAATGAGATGTTTACTTAAAAATAGATAAAAATGTAAAATACAGAACAATATATCACAAAACATTACAGTCACTTTAAAAAAAAAGAGGTTTAAAGGTGCAGTTTCCTACCAACCATACACTTAGACATGCACTCACACCTCCCCATCACATTCCCGCTTCAGAACCTCCCTATGGGGCTTCCTGAAATCAGCCGCCTTGTGTCTCTGTACCTGAGCTGCTTCTCCTGCTACCTATCTCTGGGTGGCCTGTCTGTGGCTATAACCAGCACTTTGCCCCGCTGACCTTGCCCATGTCTCCTGTCATACCCTGCCTGGCGCTCTATTACCCTGTAGTGACTGATCCTGGATGGTAATCTACCTGATTCTCCTCTTACCCCCGTTCTGATTTATCCTGCTGCCTTGTACTTTGGTATTCTTCAAGATCGTTGGGAGTCTACCATCGCCTATTTTCCTGTACTCGGCTAGATGCCAACTTACGCACTTATCCATGCTACCTCGCTGATGATTCCACTCATTGGGCTCGGTCAAATGTGATCTATGTACCTCAACTATGTACCTCATTCGTATGTTACAAAACTGCCTTAATCTATGTACACTATTCTTATGATTTATCATGTGCTTGAACCTAATGTATGTTAACCCTGTTTATGCCTGATGTTCATGTACTGTACCATTGTAACCATCCCAGGTCACGCCTGAAAATAGGCACTTGGCTGTGTAGTGCGCTCACCCGGTAAACAAAAGCAAATAAATAAATAGACTTGCCTAGCAAATGTATTCTTATATTCTTACAGTGCTGAAAGATGTTGTAGCTTCAGAGTCCAAACCTGTGTGTGTGTCTAAAGGTTAGTTATAGCATAATTAAAAAAACTGTCTTGACCCTGCCTTCTCCATGATGTCACCCAGCTCCTCCTCTGTTTATTAAAAATTATACAATCAGGATGTCTTATCAAGCAGGAGGTAAATTAATAGGTGACATCAGCAAAACTCATGTCCCCACATGACTTCCCAATCAAGTCTGTAATTTTCCAAGTTCTTTCTTTCATCCATGAGCAGCATCCTGCTCTTTACAGACATCAAAGGAACATTTATGACTTCACACCTATGTGACATAACCTGGTTTCTTCCTCTAAATGTCATAAAAGTTTATAGCTGGCAGGTACAATTAAGCTAGATAAACAGGAGATCCTTAATTTAGGTCTCTTCCAGCCTTTAATTATCTCCTGGCTTTTATCTTTTAGCTGAAACCTGGGGCGGGTGGGGCAGTTAACCCACAGGCTGTCTCAGCATGTCTCATGAGAGACACTCAGTAACACATTTTTATATCGCAAAAAGCATAGATTAATCAGAACCAGCCATCTAAGCATTACAGGGCCCAGGCAAATGAGTCACTCTGAGATATAGAGGAGGGCAGATTGGGCCCAGGTAAATGAGTCACTCTGTGATTATGGAGGAGGTCATATGGGGCCCGGATAAAGAAGTCACTCTGTGGTTATAGATGTCAGATGGGGCACAGATAAGGGAGTCACTCTGGTTATAGATGATGTCAAATGGAGTCCAGATAAAGGATTCATTGGCTATAGAGCATGATAGATGGGGCCCAGATAAATGAGTAACTCTGTGGCTATAGAGGAGGTCAGATGGGACTCAGATACAGGAGTCACTCTGTGGTTATAGAGGATGTCAGATGGGGTCCATGAGAAGGAACCTTTCTGTAGCTATAAGGTGGTCATATGGGCCCAGATAAATGAGCTACTGTGTGTTTATAGGAAGAGCACAGATGGAGCCCCGATAAAGGAATCACTCTGTGGTAAAAGAGGAGGTCAGATGAGATCCAGATAAATGAGTCACTCTGTGGTGATAGAGGAGGTCATATAGGTCCCAGATAAATGAGCCACTCTGTGCCTATAGAGGAGGGCAGATGGGTCCCAGATAAATGAGCCATTCTGTGTCTATAGAGGAGGGAAGATGGGGCCCACATGAAGAAGGGGATGCTCTGTGTCTATAGAGGAGGGCAGATGGGGCCCAGATAAAGGGGCCACTCTGTGGCTATAGAGGAGGTCAAATGGGGTCCTAATAAATGAGACACACTGTGGCTACAGAGGAAGTCAGATGTGGTCCACATAAAGGAATCATTTTGTGAATACAGAGGAGGGCAGATGGAGCCCAGAAAAAGGAGTAACTTTGTAGTTATAGATGTTAGATGGGGTCCAGATAAATGTCACTCTGTAGTTATAGAGGAGGTCACATGGGGTCCAGATAAAGGACACAGTTTGTGACTATAGAGGATGTCAGATGGCGTCCAGATAAAGGAGTCACTTTGTGACTATATGGGAGGGCACATGGGGCCCAGATAAAGGAGTCACACTGTAGTCATAGAGGAGCTCAGATGGGACTCAGATAAAGGAGTCACTCTGTGGTTATAGAGGATGTCAGATGGGGTCCATGAGAAGGAGCCTCTCTGTAGATATAAGGTGGTCATATGGGCCCAGATAAATGAGCTACTCTGTGTCTATAGGAGGAGTGCAGATGGTGCCCTGATAAAGGAATCACTCTGTGGTAAAAGAGGAGGTCAGATAAGGTCCAGATAAATGAGTCACTCTGTGGTGATAGAGGAGGTCAAATAGGTCCCAGATAAATGAGCCGCTCTGTGTCTATAGAGGAGGGCAGATGGGGCCTACATAAAGGAGTTTACTCTGTGTCTATAGAGGAGGGCAGATGGGGCCCAGATAAAGGAGCCACTCTGTGTCTATAGAGGAGGGCAGATGGGTCTCAGATAAATGAGCCATTATGTGTCTATAGAGCAGGGAAGATGAGGCCCACATGAAGAAGGGGCTACTCTGTGTCTATAGAGGAGAGCAGATGGGGCCCAGATAAAGGAGCCACTCTGTGGCTATAGTGGAGGTCAGATGGGGTCCTGGTAAATGAGACACATTGTGGCTATAGAGGAAGTCAGATGCGGTCCAGACAAAGGAATCACTTTGTGACTATAGAGGAGGGCAGATGGGGCCCAGAAAAAGGAGTAACTTTGTAGTTATAGATGTTAGATGGGGTCCAGATAAATGAGTCACTCTGTAGCTCTAGAGGAGGTCACATGGGGTCCAGGTAAAGGACACAGTTTGTGACTATAGAGGATGTCAGATGGCGTCCAGATAAAGGAGTCACTTTGTGACTATATGGGAGAGCACATGGGGGTCCAGATAAAGAAGTCACTCTGTAGTCATAGAGGAGGTCAGATGGGGCCCAGATAAAGGAGTCACTCTGTAGCTGTACAGGAAGTCAGATGGGGTCCAGATAAAGGAGTCTTTCTGTGGCTACAGAGGAGGTCAATTGTGGGCCAGATAAAGGAGTCACTCTGTGTCTGTAGAGGAGGTCAGATGGGGCACAGATAAAGGAGCTACTCACTGGCTATAGTGGAGGTAATTTGGGATCCAGATAAAAGTGTCATTCTTTGGGTATCAAGAATGTCAGATGGAGTCCATGTAAAGGAGCCAGTCTGTGGTTATAGAGGAGGTCAAATGGGGCACAGATCAAGGAGCCACTCTGTGGTTATAGAGGGGGCCATTTGGGATCCGGATAAAGGAGTTATTCTTTGGCTATAGAGTATGACAGATGGGGCCCAGGTAACGGAGTCACTCTGTGGTTATAGATGTCAGATGGGGCACAGATAAAGGAGTCACTCTGTGACTATAAAGGATGACAGATGGGGCCCAGATAAAGGAGTCACTCTGTGACTATAGAGAAGGTCAGATGGAGCCTAGATAAATGAGTCACTCTGTGGTCATGGAGGGTTCTACGATGCCAGTTCAAAAACACTTTCATTGATCGGCATCACAGTGACAGGGTTTATGTTGCCCGCAAGTTGCAGCTGACATAAATCCCAAATGTCTCCCAGTCTGTTTTTCTACTGGGGGGCATCGCCCCCGAACCCCCCATGTGGGGGCCCTCATACTTATTAACTCCCAGTCAGAGTTGATTTGGGGAGGGGGTGCAGGACTGGGAGACAGTGTGCCCGTCTCAAGCACACCAACACAGTGACCTGTCGTGAACAGTCAATTTTGTCGACAGCGAGGTAGGTTGCTGTGTTGGTGTCGCCATCAGGGAGGTATACCATTATGGAGGCAGTCAGATGGGGCCCAGATAAAAGGAGTCACTCTGTGGTTATGGAGGAGGTCAGATGGGGCCCAGATAAAGGAGTCACTCTGCAGCTGTACAGGAAGTCAAAGTCTTAATCACTTTTATTGTAGTTTATTCTTAGCTCTACCATCCCCTGATCATGCCCAATGTTTCACCTTCCATGTGCTTCTTCAGGGCCTAGGATTAATAGTTAAAACACATAAATAATATTTACAATATAGTTTCATCAATATATATTTTGTTAATACACTAAATAATGAGATTTTGTGACCCTGACATTTCCATCCTAACACTACAATTTCCTGAAGTGTTTCAATGTTAATATATTGTGATTCCACTTTGCAACATATTTTATATCAGTCAGCATTGTACTAGTTCACAATTTCTATGGCTTTTTTTTCTTTCTTCTTCTCTCATATAGTTAATAAATGTGTATTGAACCCATACCTGGATATCAGATGCCGAAGTAGTATTCTAATTAGTTTGTATCCTTTTTCAAGTTTTCTCTTCCTAGACAAATGTAGAACTGTCTTTTAATTCATAGACTTATACAATGGTTAAACATAGTCGCATTGTTCTGCTATCAAGTTCATTTTGCCTTTGTTGCAAAAAATTTGTATGCAGTATCGTTTCCAAGTTATTTTCTTACTTTGTTTCATTGAGCACGTCATTCTTATCTATTTATTTAAACAACATCCTTGTGTTATTTTAAAATGGTACTACAGTGATTCTTACTCTGCTTCATTTTGCATATATACTGTTGTTCTCATTTCCTTTATTTAAACATCATCCTTGTGTTTTAAAAAAAATGCTACTTTACCTCTTAAACACACAATAATCTAAGTTCTTAAACTGTAATGTCAGCATTTTGGTTACCATACTGTCTCCATTTTTGCCATGACTGACAATTAGTTATGTTAATCAATCTAAATTGGTTTACTTCATTTTGATACGTTTAGCAGCATAATGCTCCTGTAGCTCTCTGTTACATTGCTGCTACACTAGTTCACAAGTTTCAAAACTGGTTCCCATTTATTATCCTGTATTATACACATTCCTTGAGTTACATACCAACAACGGGCTCTGTTACTGTTAGCAGGCCCACCTCTGTAATCTTTTTTACCAATTCTGTTAGTATTGCCTTTTAGTATTTACAGGAGCTGTTGACAATGAGACAGGGCATTTTTATAAAAGTGTTCTCTCAGTGTAATGCTTTTTTTGCCAACCAAACGTTAAACTAGTACTGCCCAGAATAATTTTTTCTTACCTTCACCGCCGTCTGGTTAATTTCACAACGTGCATTGTTTACTATGCTTATCACTCATTCACTTCTGCCTTTTGAATGTCGAGCTAGAGGGTGATACCAGCCAGAAGCCAGTACAACTCTACCACTTCACTCGGTCTGAAAGCCAGGCAGGGCCACGGAGATACACCCCATTGACCGCAGTGGTGGCAGCTGCTTAGCAACTGAAGTACACACAGAATAGCCACCATGTACAAGAACAGGTCTCCAGTTATCAAACACACAGAGGAGGACGGAGAGGAGGGGGTTAGGGAAGGGAATGGGGAGAGACACACAGGGCAGGAGAATTTAGCTATATTCAACCTTTGCAACAGGGAACTTTCCATTGACGAAATATCTGTTCTTAGCAAGGGCCTGTCATTTTCCCCATGCCAACACCCAAATACATTTGAAATTAGGTGTGACATTCAACATTTTTTCAAGACAATTAGACTACGGGAGCAATTTCATCTGGAAGCACCACAAGACTCCCGAGTGTGGGAGATTAGAATTGCCATTAATTACAAGTCACAATACAACCCACCAAAGGGCAGGAACCATAATGTAGAGGCATTTATATCATCAATTACTATGGATATAAATAGGCTTTGTAAGGGATCAGTCACTCTGAAAGGTCTGAAGATGGGACCAATCGGGACCTTTGCAAAGCCGAGGACACCTCAGCGCTGTTTCTTTTACATGGGTTATATAAAAATGGCATACTGTCTGCCTCTCTACAGAATCTCAAGGTTAGAACCCTTGCCCCCTTTGTAATTTAAAGTTCATTATTCTACTTCTCATATTTGGTGATAATGAGCCTAACCTTGGCCTGGTGAATGACAGAGTGCTGCCTCTGTCTGACCCTTGCTGGGCTGGTGCTAAAGGTCTGAAGACGGTACACATGAGTATCAACAGTCATATGCCCAAGATTCACAAACATGAAGCTTGGGTTAGCCTCTATTCACCTGACATCATAGATGTCATGGAAACTTGGCTAAAACCTCAGGTCCTCATGTACAAAATTGGGCTCCAAGGCTACAATCTAGTCAGGAAGGACAGAATAGATAAGAGAGGTGGGGGTACTTCTGTACATTAGGTCCACTATTGATACAATGGTACACTCCTCTGTGACACTGACCAGGTCATCATGTGAGTCCGTATTTGTCAGTCGTCTCCTTGTGGGCATTAAAACACTTTGTACTGGTTGCATTTCTAATCCTCCTAAAATCGCTAAACCTGCCTTGACCTCTCTCTTCAGCCCCCTACGCAAAAAGTTCTTAAGTGAAGTAATACTACTGGTTGACGTCAATCTAAACTAGCGGAGTAGTGATGAAAACAGTTACATATCCACCATGTTGGATGGCCTCCTCATTCAGCTGATTAGTGAGCCTCCTAGGCTGAATACTAAGTCTGGTAGGTGCACTCTCCTCGACTGGGTCATCTGTAGACCAGAAAGAATAAAAGTGATTGGTTACATCCAGATTCCCTCAGTGATCTGGAAAACATCCCAACCCCCCAAAGCGTGCTATTGCCAGAGACTTCTCTGGCTTTGTGAATCCTCCTTCCTGGGCAGCCTGGCACCCATACACTGGGGGCTACAAATGACGTTACCAATGCTGACCTGGCCCTTGACTTCTTCATGAATAGCTTCCTCAGTGTACTAAACAAACATACCTCTCTCAAACAGCAATAATTGAAAGGTCTCTGCTTGAAGTGTTTGGACAGAGACCTACAGAAGGGCATGAAGCAGAGGGACAAGCCCTGGGGCCAGTTTAAGCTCACTGGTCAGGTAGCTGATTGGTAATGCTATAGAAATCTACAAATCCTGCAAGTCAAACATAAAAAGTGCTAAGAGGTATTGCATAAAGAGTCTGCAGACCAAAAATCTGTCCAATCCAAAAAGTCTGGACACAGGTAAACTATCTTCTTAAAGGTCACTCTAGAGCTCCTGTCCATTCTACTGCTATAGATGGTAAAATTATCACTGATCCCAACATGTTTGCTAATGTGTTCAGTGATTATTTTACTGAACTTGATAGGGTTGTGGCTTTCTAAAATAGTATACTGCCTGATTTCCCTGATACAGACTCTTGCACCTCGCAATCTCATCTCCGGCTAGTTACTAGAAAAGAGGTTCTCTCTCTGCTAAAGTGAATCAGAAGTAATGGTACCCTCAGGATATGACAAACTTGAGCCTAGCTTCCTAAAAATTGCTGCTCCAGTTATAGCCTATCCTCTTGCAACCATATTTAATACGTCCCTAATCCAGGCCACATTCCCTGATAACTGGAAAACTGCCACAGTTGTTGCTGTTTACAAAGGATGTGTCCACAGACCAAATTGAAAACTATCAGCCATTTTCTCTCCTATGCTGTCTGGCAAAGATACAGGAGAGGCTGGTTTGTAACCAACTCCAGGAATACCTAGAATTTCATCACATCCTATCTGAGGCCCAGCATGGTTTTAGAAAACAGCATGGCACAGATACTGCATTGGTCTATCTGACCTCCAACAGCCTGGTGCCAGTGGATCATGGGCAATCTATGGGAGCCATTTTCATGAACCTTACTAAGGCATTTGACCCGGTAAACCATGACCCATGACCTTCTGCTGTTTAAACTCAGACAGTCTGGTCTGGATAATCTTGGTTGCAGCTGATTTAGCCGCTGCGTATGCAATGGGAACATCTTGTCAAATGGCAAGGTGGATTATCTGGTCTCAAAGACATTAGAATTGGTGTGCCCCAATGTTCCTTTCTAGATTCCTTGCTCTTCTCACTATTTATTAATGACCTGCCCTTCAAACTGCAGTGCAGCTAAATTTCAGCTCTGTGAGAATGATTCTCTCTTGTACAGTAGCTCCTCAGATCTAAACCAGATCAACCTTGTCCTGGACAGGGACTTCAAACTCCTTGAAACCCAGCTGCTAAACCACAAAAACATCTTAAATGTAAAAACAAAAAAAAAACAAAGCTGTATTGTTTGGCCCCAGACACCTAAGTAATGATAGACAGGCACTGCCCAAGTTATCCACCCTCTCTGGTCTTCACATAGACATGGTAACTAGATATGATACGTAGGAGTTTACCCTGACCAAGAACTAACCCTGAGACCTCATGTGGCTGCTGTTACAAAAGCTATTTACCAAAAGGTTTCTTCTCTACAGGCTTAATACTGACCTTACCAAAGAAAAGGGCTAGCCATTTACACCAGCGTGCTGCTGCCAGTGCTAACTTACGGTGCTCTCTTACTTCATTCCCTGTGGGAAACAGAGCTGGGTAGGTTGAGGGTGCTGTATGATAGAGCTGTGGGCTTTGTGGCTGGTGTCCACCTTAGGGAACACCACCGTGCAGTTCTCCCTGCCCTGAACTGGCGTTCCCTCGAGGCAAGACTAGCCTATCCACTCTTCTGCCTTTTGTTTAACCTTACTCTGCAATTCCCCCTCCTAGTCTAAGGAGGCTCCTCAATCTTAAATCCCAACGGCACCTCCTCCACTCCTTAGATTTTTCTACGCTTGCTGCTCCACTGGCCAGGACAGGCTTGGGTTCAAGGTCATTTGTTGTCTCAACCCCGTCCCCCTGGAACAAGCTCCCACAAGAGACTCAAAACTGTTCCTCCCTTGCCTCATTTAAGTTAAGCCTAAAGGCCCACTTGTTAAGATTTACTCAGTGTTGTTGCAACCGCTTACATGACTTCCCACCCTACTCACTCTGCTACCTATTGTTGCCGGGTTTCCTCTTCCTTTTTACTTGGTACCTAGTGTGCACTTTACCAAATGTTCATGATTATAATGCCTGGGTGTGCTGTCTTAAACCTTATAACTTAGACGGTCTTTATATAAGCAGGATCTCCTATGAATGGTGCTTCTTGGAATTTTTGTATGTACCCTGTGCAGTGTTTGATGATTACTTCATGTTTGCATCCTTACTGTGTATCAGCTTCCTGTATTCTTGTATTATGCAATACTCCTGCATGTAATTAACTCTGGTTAGCCCCTGAAAATGGATTTCTAGTCCCAGTGAGCCTACCAGTTAAAAAGTTAAAATAAATAATAAATAAAAAATACCCTTTCAGAGTGTAGGAATCAGTTGTGGCATAGTCCAGGGCTCCATTTTGGGTCCCTTGCTTTGCTTGCTGTTCTTGAATAAGTTGCCAAATGCTTGTCCAGTCGCTGAGATGATCCATATATGCAGACGATGCAGTTGTATTCAAGTGGGGAAAAAAAACAAGAGGACCTAAATTTCAATGTCCCGAGAGAGATTTTGATTGCTTCCAAGATTAGGTTGTACAACTTAAATTGGTTTTAAATGTAACAAAAAAAAACAACACACAAATGTGATGATTTTTCTTTAGGACATGAAAGAGAGAGACTCTTAATCTCATCACTAAAGCAAGGAACTGTGACTTGGTGGACAGTTAATGAATTTAAATATTTATATCTCACCCAAGTCAGCTCCTTAAACTATGAGACACATATTGTCTATTAATAAAGACAATCCATCAAAGAATGGAGATGTTGTACAGAATCAAAAACTCGCTAGTTGTGAAATGTAGGAAACTGTTGGCTAACAATTTCTTAATGGGCCCTAGGCATGAAAGCACATAAAATGCACCAAAAAGCATTGTAACGCTGACGTGCAGCTCCGTGCCTTGACTGTCAGAAATTCTATGTACTATGCACAAACGCGTGTGCAGTGCACGCAGAGACAAAGGCGTGGCTAATGGATGTTCAGAGTGCCACATGTAGGGACCGCTGGATGGTCCAAACATACACAGGCCCACCTTTTGACCTCACTATATATGGGCATGTGCATTGCCCCATGCGGAAACAGAGAAGTAAATACCATGATGCAAGAGTGCGGAACAGTGAGAGTAGCAGACGGTGTGCCTGGGGCACCTAGGCTATACCAAGGGTCCAAAAATACTGGACATGGACACCTTGAGAGCTGTGGATGTTGCTGGGCACATGGTGGCACCTGATTATGGTCTGAAAATTTCATGGGCAGGTAGGTGGTGGCCATGGTAGCAGACATTTGGGCACATTATGCCATGATGTGTGGTGCTGATTCCCTGAATGCACCTGCAGAGACAATAGCCCACCTGTGCTGGACATCCAGGCCACTGTCAATGCAGCTGGTATGGAGGCACGGATACTGGTAGCCATAAAACACAAGTTGCGTGACCTCTGGTCAGATCTGAAACACAAGCTGGCAGCTATATAATGGGCGCAGTAAGGCACAGATGGTGGACTGCCCACACAGGGCCCCCCAAACACACATCGAGAGAATGGTGGTTGACACCTTTGCAGATGTTAGCCAGCATGTGGAGGAAGAGGGCATGGACACATTGCCTTGTATGTGGTACAGTGCAAAGACAAGGAGTGGGATGTACAGGACATCGCAGGAATACTAATCACCCTATGTTGCACCCTGCAGAACCTGAAATAGTACCTTGCCCCTGCTGCTGGTGCCCACTGTGGAGGAGGACAAAAGCAGGCTGGGACAAGCACAGATGGTGCATGTATGTGTATCACACTGTGCCCAGCAGAACACATGGCAGTACACCTTTGAGTAACATCAACCTTTACTCTCACCCACAGGTACCACATAGGGGATGGTGGACACAGCAGTGGACATGGTCTCACCTGAAGTTACAGACATGGAGACCATGGTGGAGACATTGGAGGGCACACAGGACATGGACACAACACCGACATGGAGACAACACATGGCTAGTCCCAGCCCTGCACCACCCCCACTAGCACAACATGGCCGCCCATCCAGTGGCGGCATACATGGTACCGAGGATCTCATAATGCAACCCCCCATGCTGGGCCAGGCAGTATGCTTGATAGGGACATTCCCACTGCCAGGGGACATGGGGTGTCCCATGCCACTGCACAATAACCATGCAAAAGTGGGCAAAGGTCCCTCACAATACCTGCTGTGCTGGCTATGGAGGGCATTTAAATGTGGCATACTGCACATCTATTACCCTGAGGTAAACCAGCTGGAACGTGACTGCCTGCAGGCCCAGCAGGAGAACACAGAGGTGCTGAAAGACCTGACTGTGGAGGTGTAGGGGGTGCAGTGAGGCACTAACTGCATCAGTGACCTCCTGGAGTGGCTGACAGAACACCTGCTAACTGATCCCATCACACAAGCCCTGGTCTTTCCCATGCCATCGCCAGATGCACCCATGCCACTGGTAACCACCAGTCCCTCTGGACCCATGGCACAGATGGGAGACCCCATCCAGGCTGCCGACACCTGTCACAGTGGCCTCATGGCACATATGGGGAACACCCCAACTAACTCCCATTGGCCCCCATGAAGACATGCCACACATGGCAGGTGGTGGCAACCCAGCACCCTCCACCACAGGGGTCTCAGAGGTGCCTGTGGAAGGACAACTACAGGAAGTGACGGACAAACATCCTGAGACATGGACACTTGGGGGAGGCATGACGACTGCCAAGACAAGGCATTTGGGAACATGGTCGTCTATACACATGGAGCAGCAGAAGGCTAGGAGGAGGTGAGTCATGGCTGCAGCAGCAGGGCACTACCACAAGGGACACAGCAGACACTGACTCAGACTGGGCCACCAGGGTACCGTGAATGTTCTATGTGGTCCCCCTCTGTGAGGTACCTGGCTGCCATGTAAGCCCTAGGACTCCACTGGTGTACATCTAGGTACTACATACATAGGCCCTGTCATTAAGCAAGTGATGGACACCCACAGCCAGTGTATCATATTGACGTGGACTACTAATATAAGTGTGACACCCTGGGCCCTCCCCTAATGAATTACCATGTAACGACACTCCAGGTGGTCTCCCCACGCCAGTCCAACTCTGGACAGTCCTCACCTGTACACAGTCGCAGAAGCACACACAAAGCCAAAGTCCCACCCCTACACAGCTACTAACCCCCCTAAAATGGATAATAATGCAGAATAGCCACTAGAACTGACACACAGCCACCCACCCAAAATGGGCATGCAGGGCATACCAGTCTTATCATTGTGCCATGGTGGTGTACCCCTCTGTCTACAGAGTGCTCCCCTGACAAGGGCATGATATGTCAGATGGCCAGACAGTGTCTCAGGACTACGGCATTGTGGGTCATTCCCCACCTCCTCGTTCTGTGGGACATCACCCAGTAGGTGTGGCAAGGGTAGTCATTTGTGCACTGCCATATTATGCAGCAAGGTGCTTGCAGTAATCATTCTGCAGGCCTTCCCATGGGCCAGCATCATTGTACCACTGGTGTGATTCAGGCATGGAACATCATCTTCAGCACACCGATAGTCCTCTTGAAAATGGCACAGTTCTTCCTGTGGGCCTTTTTGTATGCCTCCTTCTCTTTGCCACTTGCCATGAGGAATGACATCATCAGGTATGACCACAGTAAGTATCTGCTGTCACCCAGGCAGTGGGTGCAGTACAGACATGTTAGCATGCTGCAGCACTGTGCCCAACTCTGGCACACATGCTGAATATCTGTACTCACCTAGCAGCCATCCATTGACACCACCATGTGCCATGAGGTCAGCACACAGCCTAGACTCATCAAATATGTAGGAGTCATGACAGGACCCAGGGTACTTGGCACACACATCTGTGATGATTCCACCTGCATCGCAGATAATCTGAGAGTTGATGCCGTGGAGTCCTTTTTTGTTCCTGTACTCCTCCTCATCCATGGTTGGTGCTAGGATTGCCATGTGGGTGCAGTCAATCACCCCAATAACACTAGGCATGCCATGCATGGCATAGAATGCCTCCTTTGTGGTATGAATATCAGACATGGCAGTGAGGAATGCTATGTTCTCATGTAAGTGGATGAGTAGGGCATCCACAACCTGGTGCAGGGCTCTGGACATGGAAGACTTGCTGGACCAGTGATGTCCCCAGCAACCCTCTGGAAGGACCCTGTGACACAGTATGACAAGGCACATAGCACCTTCATTTACACAGACATTGCCCATGACCTCCATGTCACTGGTCACAGCTGAGTCCAGAGCATGACACACAGCCCTGTGATTGTGGTGTGATTCAGGCGGAATCGTTCCAGGTAATGGGTATTACATAGTTGCCTGACATTCTGCCATGGCCTGAAGATATGGGTCTGGGGCATTGTCTCATAGCCCGTTCCCTCTCCTATTTTCCCTCCATCAGAAGAACATTCAGTGGCAGACCGGGGCACATCCTACTATGGTATGTGCCCTATCATGGTGTTATTGTGTCCCTTCTCACCCAAGATACCCTGTGTCTGGGGATATCTGTGGTGTACCATCTGTTGTTCTTTGTGTATGTCTCTGTGGTATGGTGCAGTATCAGTAATGTGATCCCCTCCCCTTGTGAGCAGACAGACAGGGCAGAGTCAGTGGTGGTGGCTCTCTGGAAGTGTGTGCCCCTGTACCTTCCATAGTTCTTGTCCTGGCATGTGGGGTCCCACGTTGTCTATTACAAGGATAAAGTGGGGGAGCTGTGGGCCATTGAGGAGCCCTCCAAGGTATGTACTGGTGGTGTACATGGGAAATTTGTGTGATGGCTGTACACAGCAGTGAACTGCCATGTTCTGACCACTCGTGTATGTCCTCTTTGGCTTCTTTTCCAAGGGTATCATGGCCTGCTATGCAGCATGGTAGTGGTTCAGTGGTAGTACACTGACACCACCCCTAAGGGGTCCAGTGAAGACTCGCAGGGCAAAGAGGACTGATGGGGAGGATTGTGTCAGCATGGGTTGTTGCAGCCCATTGGGCTTTTGTGTACCTGAGTAAATAAATTTATCTTCGATATACGCAATCTTATCACCATCATTCTAAGTGGTGGTGTGTTGCCGCTGTCTGGGTCTGTGGCCTTGTGGGCTACAGACATCTGCATTGTACCCCATCTGAGTGCAGCCCTCTCACCTGTAGCTGCTTTTTTGGAAATGTCACTGAGTGTGCTGCAAAATGTCCTCAGTCCCTGTAGTTGTCACATTTGGCTGTGCTGTACACCTGTCTGTGCACTCATTGGTGTTCCATACAGTCTGGCTACTGCTCAGGCCATGCCTTTTTCTTGTGGCCATCCACTGTGGTGGGCAGGTGTCTCAGCTGGCAGCACTGCTTCTGTTATGTGCCTGGGCTTTGTCTGTACTCCCTGTGTTGGCATCTGTGTCCCTGATCTACCTGGCGGGTAGGAGGGAGTTTTCTGTTGGTGGTACCACCTGTTCTGCTGTCATCAGGACAGGCATGGTGTTGTTGTTTGCAGACTGGCACACCTTAATGGGATATGTGACATGTCCTGCTCCACTGTATTGGATGGCTGGTGCCCTGCTGTCCTCTGCAGTTGCAGTTTCCTATGTTACCCTACCGTACATTCTGTACACATGTTGGGGTTCTGTATACATTCCTAATACCCCTTGAGTGCTGGACACGGGGATGGAGGGCTGTACTGCTTACATCTGATATCATGATTGCAGTCCTTTTGACCTTTTCCGCATTCCAGGGGTACTTTACATGATCAGGGGCAATGGGGAGGGGACTACTACCACCTCTCACCCATGGGTTCCAGCACCTCTGCCTGCACTTCGCCACATGGTCTTCTGTCAGGCTCCATGGTGTTACTCAGTGTGTTGCATTGATCATTTTGCCAAATCGTGGTGTTCAGATCACAGTTTATGTATATATTTCATACTTTATATTGTGGTGTATGTTCTGCTCATTATCTGGTGTGAATATGTCTTGTCCCACATTGGGCATTATGGCAGGTGGTGCCCTGTGTCCTGCCTGGTGCTTTTTATCCTCGCTACAGGATCTGACGTGTTCTGTGCTTCCGGGACCATGCCCGACAGGCATTCCATGCTGCAGCTTGTGTGCCTATGTTATGCACCTGCCATTTATGGCAGCCCTTCACATCACATAGTGCTGCGTGTACTGGCCCATGTGCTTGAGTGACATAGTGCATGCCATGCACATGTGTAGTGTGCTATGTGCCTGCTGCTATGTGGCCATGCCCCCAGGCATGCCCATACTGTAGCTGATGTGTAGCTATGCATCTACCCTGCTTGTGCACCGCTATATGCCCTTTGTGCTTGCCACAGGTCATGGCATGTGTGGTACACTGTCTTATACCATTATGCATGGCTATTGGATGCTGTGAAATTGCAGCCCTCAGTTCGTGCATGGCCTCCATTCTTCCTACTTGATTATGTGTGGTCTGTGACTCAGCTGCTGAGGAGGGATAGCTATCTACGGTTAGAACCCTTAATAATTCTGTATGTTATTTTGTGCTGATCTCCCAATTAGAACTCATAACTGTATCCTGTTTGAGGATTTGCGTTATTTGTTGAAGATGACTGAAAGCTTAGATATGAAATTTTCATGCATAAAATGATTTTGAGCAAGTGTCCATTGAGCATTTTAGAACTCTTCCCTTTTACAAACGACGGGGCCTATGTACAGTACCATTGTGGGCCAGATACACTCTAAAAGCACGTACCCAGTCCATGTTGGCCCACACCCCAAAATATGCAGCACTACATGCCATTCATGAATGCCAAACACCAGTCCATGGCCCTACTTCACAGGAGCTTAGAAGCATGGCAGGGGCAGGGGACAGCAGGCAGATGGGGTATAGGTTGCTGGTGAACTAAAGATTCTGGGTACTGGTATACCTCCATACCAATTGGGGATCTTACACTATAAGCAAGTGCCGGCCAGTAGCTCTAAGCCTTCACAGCAGGTCAGGAGGGTTGAGGGCTGCAGTATGGGGGCAGCCACCTGCCCTGCTGGGCTGCCAAGTGCAGGGTAGAGGGGGTATGTAGTGGCTAAGGCAGGGTGTCTGCAGGTGCAGCCTGCACCCCCCTCCACTGCAGTCTTCACTTTTGAGCATGGTACGGAGTCTGGCCCTGCTCCATCACTCTCCCCATGCAGGCAGGTGCGCAGCACTACATGCAACTGGGAGCTAGTGCGAATAAGGGACATGCACCCTTCTGCACATGCCACTGGGGTCTGGACATTTGCTGCTTGACTTTGTAACCTAGTAATGCCTATGCGCTGCATATCCACAATGGGTAGGCATAGTGCATAGAGCCCAATAGTAGGAGTACACGACCAATGAAGACCAGCTCTTTTCACTTGGCAATTAATGAAAGGCACTGTTAGACTGACATGGCCCTTGTTAGTCAAGTGGTGCCCTTTGTGGCACGTGGACAGATGGTTCTGATTACAATATGATATTTTTTCTGCAATATAAAATATGTAGGAGAGTGTCTATCAGGAGGAACTGCTGTCTTGCTGAAACTGACACATCAAAAAACTCCAGGGATAAGTTCAAAGGACAGGACGTAGGTTAAACTACAGACATCTGAGGTGCAATTATCTTTGTTAGTTTGCTTTGAAGCCAGGAACCAAGATATCCATTTTATAAGGCCCTCAGGGAAAACCTTTGATTTGCACTAGGTGTCATGAGGAAAAGGGCATATGCATGGGTTGGGGTGTCTTCCAAGGAAGCCATCTAAGTACATCAAAGAGACATTTGATGTCTGTATGAAGCAGGTCCCAGACTAAACGGGGAAGTGCAATATACATTTGTTTGGACCGTCGTCCCAGGAAGCCAGGAATTACATGAAAGAGCCTTTGATGTCTGTGTGAAGCAGATCACACACTGGTCTGGGGGAGGTCACATGGAGAGAGGAGATTCATTGGTGTCACCTATTTTGTTAAAATATCTTATTAAGACATCCTGTGTTGTAAATTTTAATACACCAAGGCGGAGTTAGGTGACCTCAGAGAGAAGGCCGGCTCAAGACTGCTTTTAAGTATACTGAGCAGACCTCACAGAGACACATTCATTTTCTGACTGAGAAGGAGGAACTTCAAAGCACTGAAAGATTAAGAAAATAAGACCAGTCTGAGTGAATAGATTGTAGGAATTTGTACTTTTAAACCTGTTTTGTTTTTAAGACTGTATTGTGTTGGGATATCTTGTTCTGTATTTACTGTTTTCCTAATTTTTATCTATTTTAAAGTAAAGATATATTTTAAAAACAGAAACTGCCTGGTGTGCCTTGAGACTTATTTTTTTATAAGTGAAGCTTAAATGGTTATAGTTGACACTGTGCCTGAGCTTATTGTGGTACCAAACTGGGGAACAGATAAGAATTCTCTAGGTCTTGCATAGCGTTCTAAGGGTTAATTTTGTAATACCTGGTTAGGTGCCCATAGGCAAAGATATCTGGCCCCCTGAAGACAGGATTATCTGAGCCTGACAATTGGGTATGCTAACAAGAGGTTATCAGTTTGAATCTCTCCAGAACTTGGGACAAAGATGACTTGAACCCACAAAACAGACAAGAGGGTTACCTTGTTCTGTTAAACTGTTCACAATTCTACGTTCAAAGGTTGGCACTTTGGGAGTAGAGGGCTAACCTGCTGAGTAGGTTTGTGACAGATTGGTTGGCAGTGGTGGCATATAAAGTTTGGTGGTATAAGCTTTATTGTTCAGTGTGTCAGCTTGAGACTGTTCAGCTCACTTGGAAAAAAGAAAGGTAGTGTTTTATTTCAAAAGGAAACAGAACTACATCCCTTGGCTTACAGTCAAATTCCTACCTGTTTTATTTTTTTTTCTAAGAGCCAGTCAGAGTAGTAGTAGTTAGGAAAGATGACTTCCGACTACAGCAGGCACACTGTAGATTGCTTAAAGCAGTTATGCAGGGACAGAGGAGTCCTGTTTGAGGTGACAGCCAAAAAACAGAACCTCAAAGATACCCTGATGGTAGCAGATACCTAGAGCAGTGAGTCATGGACCATGACTGGAAAGGACCAAACCTTGAATGTGGCAGGGCTAGCGGCCAGTGCTGTGTCCAGGTCCGGTGAGGAGGACAGCAGGGCCACTGCCAGTGAAGGGTCACAGTAGCAGGGGAAGGTCACCAGTATCCTGAATCCAGAGGTACTCAGGTTGAAAATTGAGTTGCACAGGATGGAGCTAGAGTTCTAGAGAGAGAGGGACCATGAACAAAGAGAGGTAGAAGAGAAGAGGGAGCAAGAGAACTGAGAGGCAGAGCGGGAATGCCGAGAGGCAGAGAGGAAACAGCGAGAGGCAGAGTGACAACAGAGGGAGGCAGACTGTGAGAAGTGTGAGTGCCAGTGAGCTGCAGAGGAGAAGAGAGAGGAGCGCCAGTGGCAACACGAACTGGAGAAGCTACAACTCCAACCAGCGGCACCAGAGCAGGTAAGTGGCTTGGGTTTAACTGGGACTGCAGGACTGGGTTACAAATTGAACTCCAAATTAATAGACAAGTTTAAAGAGGGGGAGGATATGGATGCTTTTTTAATTTCTTTTGTAAAAGTTTATATTCAGGCTAAAATTCCTAGAGAGTCCTGGAGCTTCCAGCTATCCCCACTACTTACCGGGAAAGCTCGGGATGCATTGGGTCAAATGGACAATGAGTACAGCAATGATTACAGCAAGCTAAAAGCTGCACTGTTAAAAAAAGTTCAAATTAACTGCTAAGTCATACAGAGCTAAATTACATCAGCACAGGAGAAGCCTTGATATGAGCTACGTGGAGCTAGCCATGAAACAACGTCAGTTTTTAAAACATTAGTGGGAAGGAATTGAGGCAAGTCTGTTGATAACATTGAAAATGTGAGTTTATTAGAACAGTTTTATTGGGCACGCCCAGCAGAGCTAAAAACCTGGCTAGAGGACCTAGATCCAAAAACAGTGCAAGAGGCTGCTGAACTCTCGGACCACTATGCCAAGAGCAGACCTGCTCTGAGAGCAAATGGGGTGGGCGTGGCAGCACAGAAGGGGAAAAGTGCACCTTCAGGGCAGCTAAAACCCTCACTGCCTCCAGTGAAACCAGTTAGCACCAGGTTTCAGAGAAAATATTTCTCTGAGAGAAGAACTGAATGTTGGTTGTGTAAGGAAACTGGGCATATTGCCAGACAGTGTCCCAAAAAGGTGAGCCATAATACACAACTGGGTGCTAGCAAAAAAGTGGGTTGTTTGTGTGTCCCTGGAAGCATGCCAGTGAACATGAGGGAACACATGCACCCAGTCATGGTGAATGATGTCCAGACACAGAGGTTAAGGAACATGGGGGCATCCCTGACCTTGGTAAAGGGGGATCTGATACAGCCTGGTCAGCTTATACCCAATAAATACATCACTGTACAAGACTTTGTGGGTGGGGAGAAAACCTTGCCCCTCGCTAGTGTTCTGCTAGACTGGGGTGAAACAGGGGGAACTGTACAACAGATGGCTGTAGCCAAAACATTAGCAGCGGATGTGATCCTGGGTAACAATCTCCAGCAGGGAATGGTATATGCAGTTACCCATAGCCAAGCGGCAAGGGAAAATAATAGTTCCCTGAACCCCACAGAAACCAGTGTGGGAACCACTGAGAGGCTGGTTCCCCAGCCTGTGTCTCCAGATGGGGAGACTGATAAAAAGGGGGTAGAAATTTCCTCAGTAGCCAGTAACCACACAGCTACAGAGGGTTACTCCGAAGAGGGAGGGGTGACCCCTTGTCAGAGGGTTGGGATTGACAATGATCCTGAGGGCCCTGACGCTAGTGCTAGGGACCCTAGTTAAGTGACTGAAGGGGACCAGTCCCATGCCTTGGGATTGTGAGACAGGTTTGCAGCTGCTCAGAGGAGTGACCCTAGTTTAGAGAAGCTGAGGGCTTGGGCAGACTTGGATGGCACCCGGGGAGGTGATGGCAGACATAAGGTTTATTGGGAAAATGGACTTATGTATACTCAGGCAGTACAGACAGAGAGAGGGATGCTAGGCAGGCAGCTTGTCATTCCACAGGGGTATTGTGAGCAGTTGTTCAAGATTGCACATGATGTTGCCTTGTCTGGTCATCTGGGAATTGCATGCATAACGCAGTGGTTGGTCCAGAATTTCTACTGGAATAACTTCACCCAGCAGGTGAAGGAGTATTGCAGGTCTTGTTACCTGTACCAAGAAATAGGGAAGGCGGACAAGAAAACCCAAGCGGCCCTGATTCCATTGCCCACAGTGGAGGAGCCATTCCAGAGGGTGGGAATGGATATTGTGGGGACTTTAAATACCTCCAGCTCCTCAGGGAAGAGGTTCATCCTGACTGTGGTGGATTATGCCACCCGGTACTCAGAGGCAGTTGCCCTATCCTCACTGAGGACAGACAAAGAGGCAGATGTCTTACTTGGGATTTTCTCCTGTGTTGGGTTTCCACAGGAGGTAATCAGCGATTGAGGGGGGTTCCTTCTTGTTGGACCTGATGAAATGTTTATGGGAGAAGTGTGGGGTGGTGCAGAGATGCATGACACCGTATCACCTACAAGCCAATGGACTTGTGGAACAATTCAATGGTAGCCTAAAGTCAATGCTCTGGGCATTTGCTGAACAGCATGGGAGGAAGTGGTAGAAATACCTTCTCCACCTGTTGTTTGCGTAAAGGGAGGTGCCCCAATAGTCAACAGGATTTTCCCCCTTCAAACTCTTATATGGCCACTGGGTATGTGGGCCCCTAGACTTGATCCAGGAGAACTGGGAAGGCAAGCACATCACCCAGGGAACTCCCATTGTGGATTACGTCCTTAGGTTTAGGGAAAGGCTGAAGGAATTTATGGGAACAACCCAAAGCAACCTGGCAGCTGCCCAACAGAAACAAAAAGTGTGGTATGACCGAAGAGCCAGAGCTCGCTCATACATGGTGGGTCAGGAAGTCATGGTCCTTATTCCGGTCTGGAAAGACAAGCTGCAGGCTGAGTGGGCAGGACCATACAAAGTGGTTAGGAAGGTAAATGACGTGAACTACATTGTGGAGTTACCTGACCTAAGACAGGCAGAAAGGATGTACCATGTCAACATAATGAAGCCATATGCACATAAGGCTGACATGGTGTTTGCAGTGTGTAGTCATGGGGAAGGGATGGACGAAGGAGACCCCCTTCTCGACTTGCTGGAAGAAAGCAAATGGGAGTCCTCTGTGGAGGCAGTAAAATTGTCTCCCCAGCTGACCCCGGGCCAGATCCAGAAAGTGAGGGAGGTTTTACCAGACTTTGTCCCCTTGTTTAGCACCAAGCCTGGACTAACCTCCTTAGCGACACACGATGTGGAGACAGGGACACAGATGCCCATATGGCGGACAGCAAACCAGGTGTCAGAGGTTGTCCAAAAGGACATTAGGAGGGAAGTGGAGGAGATGCTGGATTTAGGGGTAATCCAGAGATCCCACAGTCCCTGGGCCTCACCCGTAGTCCTTGTACCCAAGCCAGCTGGCTTGACTCATTTCTGTGTGGACTATCGTGGACTGAATGCAGTCACAAAGTCAGACGCCCACCCGATGCCCCGGACAGACGAACTCCTGGACAAGTTGGGAGGGGCGACCTACCTTACGGCCATTGACCAGACAAAGGGGTATTGGCAGGTGGAGTTGATGGACAGAGCTAGGGAGAGGTCAGCCTTCATCACTCCGATAGGCTTATTTAAGTTTAAAGTAATGCCTTTCAGAATGAAGAACGACCCGACCACTTTCCTAAGGTTGGTGAACCAAGTGTTAAATGGTGCTGAGTAGTACGCCATGGTGTACCTGGATGACATTGCCACCTTTAGTACCAGCTGGGAGGAACACTTATCCACCTTAGGGAAATGCTGGGCAGGATACAGAGGGCCAGGCTCACTGTCAAAACCGAGAAGTGCCAGATGGCCATGGGAGAGGTGGCATACCTCGGGCATGTGGTAGGCCAGGGACAGCTCCGTCCTAACCAAATAAAAATAGCAGTAATCCAGGCATGGCCCAGACTAGAAACTCAGAAGCAGGTCAGGAGTTTTCTCGGGACAGCTGGGTACTATAGAATATTTGTACCCAATTACAGTGCCCTCGCTGCTCCCCTATCTGACCTGACAAAGAAAAGGATGCCCAAGAAGATTACCTGGGGCCCAGCCTGTGAGGAAGCCTTTTCCAAACTAAAGGAGACACTGTGCAGTGCTCCTGTTTTGACAAGTCCCGACTATAGCAAACCTTTTATAGTTCAGGCTGATGCCTCAGCTGTGGGTATTGGGGCAGTACTGAGTCAGACATCCAGCCAAGGGAGGGATCACACAATAGCTTACCTAAGTAAAAAGTTACTTCCCAGGGAGCAGGCATACTCCACAGTGGAAAAGGAGTGTCTTGCCATGGTGTGGGCCCTAAAGAAATTGGAGCCATACTTGTATGGGCAGCATTTTGTGGTGCAGACTGACCACAACCCCCTGGTTTGGCTGATGGAGATGGGGAAGAACAATGTTAGATTGCTAAGATGGAGTCTTGCTTTGCAAGGATATGACATGACCATTCTACATAGGGCTGGAGCGACCAATCAGAACTCAGATGGCCTGTCTTGTGTCTACGAGAAGTGAACTGATTTGGGAAGCTCATCCCATGCAGGGGATAGAGCACCCACATTCAGTCTAGGTGGGGAGGATTGTGGCACGTGGACAGCTGGTTCTGATTACAATATGATATTGTTTTCTGCAATATAAAATATGTAGGGGAGTGTCTGTCAGGAGGAACTGCTGTCTTGTTGAAACTGACACATCAAAACCACCCAGGGATAAGTTTAAAGGACAGGACCTAAGTTAAACTACAGATATCTGAGGTGCAATTATTTTGTTAATTTGCTTTGAAGCCAGGAACCAAGATATCCATTGTATAATGCCCTCAGGGAAATCCTTTGATTTGCACTAGGTGTCATGAGGAAAAGGGCATATGCATGTGTTGGGGTGTCTTCCAAGGAAGCCAGCTAAGTACATCAAATAAACCTTTGATGTCTGTGTGCAGCAGGTCCCAGACTAAATGGGAAGTCCAATCTGCATTTGTTTGGACTGTCATCCCAGGAAGCCAGGAATTACATCAAAGAACTTTTGATGTCTGTGTGAAGCAGATCACACACTGGTCTGGGGGAGGTCACATGGAGAGAGGAAATTCATTGGTGTCACCTATTTTGTTAAAATATCTTATTAGGACATCCTGGCCCAGATTTTCAGAAGGGTTGCCCATGGCGCAACACTGTTGCACCATGCACAACCCACTGATGCACCCCAGCATGATATTCAAATGGTGATTGAGCCTGGCACAAATCCCAATGCGCTGGAGTGCATCAGTAATGTATGCAGCACAGGTGGGAGGGGTGTGCCCATGCATACTCTGCACATCCCGATATTCAGCCCAGGATGTGTCGAGCCCATGCATGCGCAACCCCTACCTGTGCTGCACACAGGTGAGCCCCTAAAAAAAGGAACAACAGCTGGCCACCCACAGGTCAGCTGCCGTGTTTCAGGTGCAACATGGCAGCTGCCACCTGTGGGTGGCCACCCGAGCTCTGGCTGCACCTTTGTGGCGGTGCCCCCCATGCTCGGTCACAGGCATATGTAGAAGAAAATAAATGTCCAGTATCCCTGGTGGTCCAGTGGACTGCTTGCAGCATGATCGCAGCATATGTAACACATAATAATCGTCCAATATCCCTGGTGGTCCAGTAGACCACTCGCAGCCTGATCGTGGGCATCTGTGGTAAAAGAAAAGTCCTATATCCCTGGTGGTCCAGTGGACCACTCACAGCCTAATCACAGGCATATGTAATAAAACGGAGAGGTCCAATATCCCTGGTGGTCCAGTGGTATGCCCCTCCCCACCTGTCCATTAAGCCCCACCGCCCCACTCCCCCCCAGTCAGTGGCGGGCTGCAGCACCGTACCCACCTGCCGCCCCGCCACCTGCCGACTGACACCGTACGGTAGGGCTGTACGCCCATTGGTCCACAACGTGAGTCAATGGGTGTGCAGCCCATACTGTACTACACAGTCCAGATATGGCTGACCAGGGGGAGCGAGGCGGTGGGGCTCAGTGGGTGGGTGAGGAAGGGGTACCTCTGGACCACCAGGGATATTGGGCCTCTCCATTTTATTACATATGCCCATGATCAGGCTGCGAGTGGTCCACTGGACCACCAGGGATATAGGACTTTTCCTTTACCACAGATGCCCGCGATTAGGCTGTGAGCGGTCCACTGGACCACCAGGGATATAGGACTTTTCTTTTACCACATATACCCATGATCAGGCTGTGAGCGGTCCACTGGACCACCAGGGATATTGGATGATTATTTTATTCTACATATGCCCGCAATCGGACAGTGGGGCACATTGCCACGCTGTACAGGGGCGTCAGTCCCTGACGGCTGCTGCCTGGCAGGGCGCCAGGCACAAGTTGTTGGGGATCAGTGCACCTGCATACAAATGTGGAATAATGACATGCAAATGGCCCCATTTGCACCTTGCATACATTATGGCCCCATTTGCATGTGCACTTTTGAATATCGCAGTTGTTGCTCCTAGCACAACAGAACTTGTGCTAGTGCATACCACTGCTCCACTCTGGCCACTTGCACTGGCACAGTGCCACTGCACCATGCGCACTGTGGGTGGCCAGGTGCGATATTCAGCGATTCTGTGCCATGGCGCTGCTCCATTGAATATCACCCTGTCGATGCCCCTGCACTGCAAGTTGAGCTGCGCCCAGGCTTGCACCACAGCCTGGTGCAGTCTGAATATCTGGGCCCCTGTGTTATAAAATATAAATTTTAATACACCAAGGCGGAGTTAGGTGACCTCAGAGAGAAGGCCGGCTCAAGACTGCTTTTAAGTATACTGAGCAGACCTCACAGAGACACATTCATTTTCTGACTGAGAAGGAGGAACATCGAAGCACTGAAAGATTAAGAAAGTAAGACCAGTCTGAGTGTATGGGTTGTAGGAATTTGCACTTTTAAACCTATTTTGTTGTTAAGACTGTATTGTGTTGGGATATCTTGTTCTGTATTTACTGTTTTCCAAATAGTTATCTATTTTAAAGTAAAGATATATTTTAAAAACAGAAACTGCCTGGTGTGCCTTGAAACTTATTTTTTTATAAGTGAAGCTTAGATGGTTATAGCTGACACTGTGCCTGAGCTTATTGTGGTACCGAACTGGGAAACAGATAAGAGTTCTCTAGGTCTTGCATAGAGTTATAAGGGCTCATTTTGTTATACCTGATTAGGTGCCTGTAGGCAAAGATATCTGGCCCCCTGAAGACAGAATTATCTGAGCCTGACAATTGGGTACGCTAACAAGAGGTTATCAGTTTGAATCCCTCCAGAACTTGGGACAAAGGTGACTCGACCCCACAAAACAGACAAGAGGGTTACCTTGTTCTGTTAAACTGTTCACAATTCTACGCTCAGAGGTTGGCACTTTGGGACTAGATGGCTGGCCTGCTGAGTGAGTTTGTGACACCCTTCATTAATCACCAAGTGACCATTTTGTAGCTTAAAACTGAATGAGAAGTCAAGCCCCATTTATTTCAATAGGGCATGCCCCCACACTCTCCCTGGCCACATGTCATTACGTGCTGGAGCATGGAGGTGTGGCGACCGAACCCGGGCACTAGGAATAGAGAGGGCTTCCTCTGTCTAAAGTAAAGTTATGAGTGAAATTATTAAGGTACAGGCTGCTGTTATTGATTAAAACCAGGCTAGAATAACTGCCGATGAGGGCAGCTACCACTGTGTGTGAGTGGTAGCTGTACTCAGATAGGTTGGAAATAACAGGGAAGCAAATGTTTCAGCAGTGAAGCTTTGACTGCACTGAAACTTGCAGACAGTGTCTGCACAGGGTTGTGGCTTTATTTTATATAATTGCTGTGGTGAAAAAATGCTCCTCAGCAATTATATAAAATAATACATGGTGTGATGTGTTTAACTCGAGATTTTACATTTCTCCTCGGTGTTAGATGTTTAATATCCTTTCAGCTCAGCTCGGGTTTATTTAGCATCCAACACCTTGGGTGTGTGTAAAATCTTGTTAAACACACCACCCCACATATTATTCTGTATGTTATATCTGTTTTTTAATCAAAATTTGGTCACATGTATTTGTATATATGGTGTATCTTCGATAGTCCTGTTATGTCTGCTTTTTCAAACTCAGGTCATGTGAAAATGGTCACTTTTGCTCAGAATGTCAACCAGAATAGTCAAATGAATGAATGAATGAATGAATGAAAAACACAGTAAGTGGTTATTGTAGCGGAATCCTGGCATATAATGTTAGAAGTGGGATCCTAAACCTGACCCTGGACAGAAACTAAGGCTGAGTAAATTTAAAAAAGCTGTTTCTGTTTTTATGCAGGACTATACGAGAGAATGATGTACATGCTTCTTAGGTTTGCTGGGATAGCTATTGGTTAGGATTTAGAGAGCTGTCATTTCAAATCCTGAGTTTCCATTGTTTGAAATATAAGGCTATAGTTTTAACGAGTGATCAGCGGGTGACTGCTTTGTCAGAACCCTCACATAGTGGTATGAAGGCAAGGCAGTGTGTATTCATGTGGTGCACTTTTCAACAGCTCAGAGTGCTGTACCAAGAGAATAACATATAAAGAATAAAGTATGGGGTGGTATGTATAACGAGAAGTTTACACACACCCGAGGTGTTAGATGCTACATAAATCCCGAGAGTGAAGCTCGAGGGGTTTGCGAAAGCATCTAACACTGAAGGTGTGTGTAAACTTTGAGTTTAAACACAACCCCATATTTTATTTTAAATAATTGCTGGTTTTCCGTTTTGCCACATCAATTATATAAAATAAATGATGTTCCCAAAGTGTCATGGCACAGTGAGGTTAAAGCGTATTTGTCCGGCTAAGTTACTTATTTTCTTTCATTAAATTTTTTTTATTTTCTTCTTTGGGATGGCTGCCAAAATTGTAATTTTTTTTATTTCAAGCCACTTGATTTTCTTTTTCTTTTTCATAGTTACTTACCGCTGAGTCCAAGTGGTGGTTATGTCTCCAGGAGAAAGAGAAGGTGGCCAGTGGTTTGAGAGGAAGAGCTGTGGCAGGTGCATGTGTAGAGTGAGGGAAACTGGGTGCGTGTTTGCCATTATAAATGCTCCTTTATAATGGCAAATTATGCCATGGTTTCCCTATGGGAAAAAGGAAGACCCAGTCATTGTAACAGCAATAATGAATTAATAAAGAACTAGATAAACCATAAATACAACATAAATATATAAATTACCTAAAGTCATGAACAATAATGGTAGGCTTCTTCAAAGACATAAGTTTTCAAGGTACCCTTAAATGCCTCCACCAAGCAGGCAGATCAAATCTCCTAGTGGAAGAGAGTTCAACAGCAGTGGGACAGCTACCCCAAATGTCCTGTCCTCTGAAAGCTTTAAATGAAACTGGGGGACAGCCAGAAGGCCTGCATCAGTGGAATGAAAAGTGTCGGGGGGGGGGCAGGAGGATAAGGAGACAGGAGATATTTCTGGTGAACAGGACCCAGACCATGTAGGGTCTTGTAGATTAACAACAAACCTTAAAACTGATACAGTACCAAATTGGTAACCAGTGCAGGCTGCTTACAGCCAACATAATGTGCTCGTCACGAGATGTTCCAGCCACCAGTTGGGCCGCAGCATTGTGAAACAGCTGCAGGCAGTGCATTAAACTTCTAGTTTGTCATAAGAAAAGAGCACTGCAATAATCCAGTCTAGCTGTGGTAAAGGCATGGCCTATCATCACCAGGTCCCCAGGCACAAGGTGAGGTTTGACCTGGGCAATATTATGCTTCTGGTAGAAGCCATACCAGACTTTAACCACCACCCGCTGCTCAAGTGTAAACCTGCAGTCCAAGGTGAGGCCCAGATTCTTCACCACATCCACAGCTGAGAATGAGTTGCCATTTAAAGATAGTGACAAGGCATCCACCCTTGTCATTGCTGGCCCACATGGGGCTGGTTTGACATTCATCACCTCCGTCTTACCTGGGATGAGGCCCAGCCATCCAGTTGTTGAGGTCCTAAAGGTAACACTCCAACACCAAGACCACGTTCCCATTAGGGGCACAAGAGAGGTGCAGGAAAGAATGAAAATGGGGATGGTAACTTGTAGCACTAAAACAATGAGGATACCCCTCTTCCGGTTTTCTTCTACACCAAAAAGATGCCACTCTATGGAAAGAATCATCCTGTATCAGAGAACCTTAATAAAGAGAAAGTAAAAAAAAGAAAGGCTCTTTACTACCTGGTTAGTCTAACTCAAGAAATTAATTTGACTAAGGACCCAATGGGATTTAATTTCAGTTTGTGAGGGCTGAAGATTCAGTGCACTGGCTAATTCCTCCATAACCGCAGTGATACCCCCAACATCACTGGCACTCTATAGCATATACCATGCTATGGAGTGCCAGTGATGTTGGGGGTATCACTGCGGTTGCCAAACTGTCATGTCAAACTGGCTGATTTTTCACTAATTATAACGAAAGGATGAAGTTTGAAGAATATTGGCTTTAGGCTGCATAAAAAAGTGAGTCAGACTTTTGTTTTTGTACAGTAGTTTGACAGCTGTGGGCAAAACATTAAATAAACTCCTCAGAGATTCAAAAACTATATTATTAAAACAAACGGAGAAAGTAAGGGATAACAGCATGTAAAAAATGCCACCAACAATATCAGCATCAAATATTCTACTAACAGCAAAAGTATTAAGCCTGGAAATGTTCACAGGTGGTGCATATCCACTGAGGAGGGCTATTTTCAGCCAGGAAATACACAGATCTAAAGTTTGTTGTGGCTTAGTTTCAGGACTTCAGTGGGAACCCTATGTATCCCTAGCAGGTGCCTGATACTAGCACTCCACCAAAATATGCCCCTCCCAAGCCCTTTAAGAAAATGTCTGATGATATGATCTGTGGAGTGATTAACAGGAAAGGCAGTATCCCCCCAGGCCTGAATCCACCTTACAGCAGTGTTGATGTGTGGAAATAGGGCTGGGACAGCAGCCAGAAAAATTCCATCAGTGCTGGCAGGGGAAGCCAGAGGGCAATCACAAGAAAGATAACAGCTGTGACTCTGACGTGTTTTAGGAAATACTGTGCTAGAAGCCTTTTCCCTTATCATACAACTAGTCTTTGAGTGTGCTTTAACACCTTCAATTGGCAGCGTTAGCTTATGAATTTGAAATGTTATCCGTATTATTTATTTAATTTTATTTAAATTTTGGCAACCGGGTTAGTCCACTGAGACAATTGCAGTCCCTTTATTAGGGTCGATCCGGAAGTGCAACATGAATAAGTACAGCGCACAGCAATGCCACAGGAAGATAATTACAACAGCAAAAAGACATATGATAATTAAAATGGACAGATAGCAAATTAAAAGATCGTAAAGCACAGTAAAATACAGACATGGTAGCATCATAAAATAACAGATAACAAGCTTGTCATTTTAAATAACAGTCATACATATACCATGTCACTGTCAAAAATGAGAACACGAGCAGAAAGGTATAGATGGTATTTTGGGAGAGAGACAAGAGGCAAGTGTAACGTTGAAGTAGGAGCAGAGGGTGAGGGGGGAGCAGAGGGCAAGGAGTGGAGCCTGGGTCAGGGGTCAGCCAGGAAGAGGCGGAAGGTAAAAGCTGGATAAGAGTAGGTTAGGTGTCACTGGAAGCAGGAGCATGCTGCAGCTTCAGAGGGAGTGGAAAGCAAATTGGTTTGGAATTAGGAAGAGTGGGACCAGACAGGATGGAAGGAGGAAGGAAGTTCCAATCAGACACTGCTGCAAAAGGGAAGGACTTAGGGGCAATGGCTAGTCGCAACTTAGGCCATATGAGAAGGAAGGGGGAGGCAGATCTTAGGGCTCGAGGGGTTGTCTTAAGTGGACAATCTCACTGAGGCAGGGAAGAGTAAATTTATGGACCAGCTTATGCATGAAACTGAGTTAGTAGAGACAGGGTAGTAATATTGGTCGATAGTAGTAAAGGAGCACCATAAGTTAGGAGCAGAATAAAGGATGAGGAAGTGATCTTAAGGCAAGAGGCAGAAGTAAGGAAGTTGTAGTGGATGCGAAAGAGGAGGCCTAACTTTTGGTTCAGAGATTTAATTAGAGTGGAGGCATAGGTATTAAAGGAGAGTGAAGTATTGAGGGGTGATGCCCAGGTATTTAAAGAGTTGGACAGGTTCAAGGGCATCACCATTCAAAGAAGTAATACTAAGCATGGGAAGTGTACTAGATGAGGAAGATGTGTGCATGAGAATAGCATGCTTTTAGTTTTTTTCCTGTTAAGGATGAGTTGATTACACATGAACCAACCTTCTAGGTCTGCAAAGTCAGAAGTAAATTCACTATTTATCCGGTTGATGTCAGGAGAGGAACGATAGATGATAACATTATCTGCATAGAGGTGCACAGATGCCCCACCACAGTTGCTGAGTAAATCATTAATAAACAGGGAGAACAACAATAGCGTTAGTGTGTTATGGGTCTAAGGCAAGAGACAGAGAGAGAGAGAGAAAGAGAGCACCAGCCCACTTAACCCTTTGCGATCGTCAGGACAGATAGCTGTAACCCAATCCAGGGCACTATTATCAAGACCAAGCCGCTGAAGCAGGAGACCATGATTCACCAGGTTGAATGGTTTTGTCAGGTCAACAGAGATGGCACCCATGGCAGAACATTGCTCCATGACCTGGTAAATGTCCATTGTTACCTTAAACAAGGCTGTGAGGGTGATGTGATTCTTTCTGAATCCATGTTGGTAGGGGAGGGAGTAGATTGTGGTGTTCCAGAAAACTCTGAAGGTGATTGTAAACCATATGTTCCTGTATTTTAACCAGGGGGCATAGAATGGATATAGAGCTAAAGTTTTTCACTATGGAATTGGATCCCCCCTTATGCATAGGCACAACTACTGCTACCTTCTACTTGTCAGGGACAGTACTTGGGAGGAAGGACTGGTTAAAAATGTCATGAACAAGGCGAATGAGGACAGGTGCACCTAACTTGAGGAACTAAGGCTCGAGGGTGTCATGACCAGACAAGCTCTCAGCCTTCAATTTAGCTAGAAGCCTCTGGACCTCCTTATTATGTCTGGTTGCGCGTGCAGCGTAAAAGCAAACATCTTGTGGCTACTCAGAAGACTAGAGGCTGCAGAGGTATGTCGTCATAGCATCCAATTCAGTTCAGGCAGCTGGAGGCTCACCACTGACTGCCCAATGAGGTTCAGGCTGATAGTGATGGCGTTCAGCCTAGCTGATGGGTGGAAACTTTGTGTAGTTGAAAGGAGGCAGCTGCCCCTGTCACAGTGTAGCTGGCTCCTTTCATTTACAAGATGCCACCATCAGCCAGCTGAGCGCCATCATGCTCAGCCTGCTCCTCATCTCTTCAGCTTACACCCCTTGCTAGTCTCAGCTTCTGTTGCCAAGAAGAACTCACTTGGACTCCAAGCCCATTTCTGTTTCTGTCCCTCTCCCCTGACATTATCCTGCCCACCTTCTGATTGCTTCCCCCATGTCCCATCCATAAAACTATCTCCATCCCACTGCCAATTATCCCACTCACCTTCTAGTTGCTTCTCTGGTGCCTCATCCATTAGACAAACTCCCTCCCAGTGCCAATTATCCTTACCACCCGATCACTTCCCTTGGTGTTCTGTCCGTAAAACAAACTTCCTCCCACAGCCAGCTATCCTGCCCACCACCTGATCGATTCCCTTATCTGTAAAACAAATTTTCTCTTACTGCCGGTTATCCTGCTCACCTCCTGGTCACTTTCCTTGCTGCCCCATCCATAAAACAAACTCCCTCCCACTGCCAATTATCCCATCTACCTTCTGATCGCTTCCCCATCTGTAAAACAAATGCTCTTCCACTGCCAATAAGTCCATCCACCTTCCAAGCACTTCCACGGTGCCCTACCTATAAAAGAATAAAATGGTTCAGTGATGACTTCTGCCCCCATGCTGCCACCCCAACTCCCCCCTCTGCACTTGCTCCTCACACATCCCCCTCTACACCCCTTAGTTCCCATCTGGTCCACCAGCGTGCACTGCTGCTTCCACCAACGTGTCCTACTTCTTCCAATATTGACTGAGAACTGACTGAAAACAAGGTAAGTTTGGTTAGTGGCTTTTTAATGTATTTTGATCTTTTACTCATAACTTTGCCATTAAAAAAAATGTTATTAATATTTTTATTCCTCCTCTTGAAGTTGGCAGGTGGCTCTGGCCCCTCCCTCAGAGGGGACTCGTCTCTCCGGTGGGCTTTCCCCTACACCCACCCCCACTGGCTATCCCCCATGGGTTGCCCCCTCCATGACAGGGCCAGCAGTGAGGGGTGCCGGCCTCTCCCCACCACCGCCAGAAGCCAACATCTAGATTGCCGGGGAGGCACAGGCACAGCCTGCCATCATTGAGCCTGCCAGCTATAAAGCCTTTTTCCATTTTCTCCCCAGACCCACACATGTGCAGTGGGTGGGACAACTGTCTCCACCTCTGTTGAGGCAGTCTTGCACCCTGTGCATGGGTCTATCCCATCCTAGCATCATGCCTGTGCTGACCTCCAGCCACCACTGGGTGTCAGTCTACAGCGCAATGCTGAGACCCTCCACCCCTGAGGAAGGAGAGCTGTCGGTGGATGCTCAATCCTTCCTCACCCTGGCCGATCCCTGAGTAGCTGAGTCCATTCCCAAACCCAGGTCGCCGGCATAGCATGAGGTAAGGCATCCAGCACCTCAGCCCTCTGCGCCACTGGGCCAGCATTTTTAAAAAATGTTTGCTCCAAATTTTCAACATACCCTTTGTTAACCCCACTTCACGAAACAGGTAGTTGAAATTTCTCAAATCCCAACCAAAACGTGTTTTTGCAATCGCTCTGTGAAATCACATTTTAGATGGGATTTAAAAAAATTCCACCTGTCTTTAGCATAAGATGGGGTAAGAAAAATTCTATGTTGAAAACTTGGGGCCAAAATCTTAATAAACAACAAAGTTATGAAGAAACATTGAATTTCCTCAACATTTACTCATAATGTCGCTATTTCTCCAGATTTTGACCTCACATTTACAACAATGCCTTTTTTTACCCTACCTCATGAACCAGGTAGATGAAATATTTCAAACCCCCAATATGTCTTTGCACTCACTCTCTGAAGTCACGTTTTGGACAGGAGTTAAAAAGTTCCACCTGTCTTGATCATAAGGTAGGGTAATAAAATGACTATGTTGAAAATGTGGGGAGAGCAAGATGGCTGACAGAGGGTGGCTGCACTGAATTGTGCTCTGCTATTTAACTCCCTAAAAAAAAAAAACACGTTTTCTCACCTCTAAAAGACTGTCTTTAGTTCTCGTTCACTCAAAATGGAGCTTTCATCACTAGAATTCTCTAATCTTTTGAAAAAAGAGGAAAAAGTTACTAGAGCAGGAAAGGAAAAAGAAAGGAAGCAGGTACAAACTGGGGAACCATGTCCTCTAAGGTGGCCAAGGAGCAGAGGCTGCTGGATGGCTTCCAGGATGTGTTCTTAACACAGCATGTGATGGAGCCCACAAGGGAGGGGCATGTCCTGGATGTGGTTCTGGCAGATGGGGATCTGGTAAGGGACATGGTTGTACAGGACCCCCTGACTGGGAGTGACCACAATACTGTCTGGTTTCAAATAAGCATTGGGGGAGTGGGGGTGAGATCTAGGACACTGGCAGTGGACTTCAGGGGGGCAGACTTTATGGGCATGGGAAATATTCTCAAGGATCACTTGAAGGGGATTACCTCAACAACAAGTGTGGAAAGGAGATGGGAGGTCATAAAACGGGGACTTCATGAGGCAGTCAGGATCTGCGCTAAGTTGAAACGTAAGGGAGCAAGGTCACATAAACCATGCTGGTGGTCCAGTGAGGTCCAGGTAGCAGTCAGAGAAAAGAAGGCGGCTTACAAAATATAAAACAACAAGAGGGGATAGGATAAGGAATGTACCAGCTTGCATCTAGAAAAGTCACCGGTATGGTGAGGGGAGCGAAGTCCAGTAAGGCAACAGCGGCTGGCACAGGGATACATGGGAAAGGGTTCTTCCAGTACATTGGGGAGCGGAGAAAACTAAGGGCCATCTCAGCAGATTGAGATCAGAAGGAGGGTGGGTGGAAGAGGCGAGGGACCAGGCAGAGGTATTTAGCGAGTACTTTGCCTCTGTGTTCACTAGGGAGGGGGATGGGATATCTACAAAGCAAGGCACAAAGGGGATAGAGGCGGCAGGGAGTGGGATCAGGGGAGCAACAGAAATGGAGCAAAAGGGAGGGAAAGGTACCCCAGGGGTGTCACATCTGGATAAGGATAAAAAGACCAGTAAGGTGGAGGGGACGGATGATGCCATCCCACCAAAGGGTGTGGTTTGCCCTCAAGGCCCTAAAGAAAGACAAATCTCCTGGGCGGATGGCATTCATCCGAAGTACTATGGGGATTGGTGGACATACTGGCTGCACCCTAGTGGAGCTTTCAACATGTCACTTGAGACAGGGAGGGTACCTAGGATTGGCGAGAGGCACATGTGGTACCAATCCATAAAGGGGTCGAAGGAAGTACCAGGAACTATAGACCCATCAGTTTAACCTCGGTGGTGGGAAAATTAATGGAGAGTATACTAAAGGAACGATTGGGGTTTACTTGGAGGAGGTGGGAGGTCTGGATAGTCGGCAGCATGGGTTTGTGCCAGGTAGATCATGTCAAACCAACCTTGTGGAGTTCTATGAATGGGTAACATCAGAACTGGACAGGGTAAGCCTGTGGATGTATTATTCTTGGACTTCAGCAGGCGTTTGACTCTGTCTCCCACAATGGTCTGGTGGAGAAACTGATGGGGTTAGGAGTAGGCCCTTTGATGGTCAGATGGATTGAAAACTGGATAGCTGGATGCACTCAGAGAGTAGTGGTCTGTGGGAGCTCTCGAACCCTACAGAGGTTGGTAGTGGGGTACCACAGGGCTCGGTCCTGGGTCCAATCCTGTTTAATGCATACATATCAGACATCAGGGATGGTATAGGGTGTGAAATGAGTCTCTTCGGATGACTCCAAGATGGGAGCAGTAGTTGAGGAGAAGAGGGAGGTTGGCCCTGCAAGGGGACCTGGACACCCTGGGAAGCTGGGCTCACACATGGAAATTAAATTTCAATATCACCAAGTGCAAGGTGTTGCATCTTGGTCGGGGAAACCCTAAACACAGGTACACCCTGGGAGGAGGTGCTGGAAGCCTCAACAGGGGAAAAGACCTAGGGGTCATGGTGGATACATGTATGAATAACACTGAGCAGTGCAGGACAGCAGCTAGCAAGGCAAACAGGATGTTGGGATGCATTGCAAGGGGATCACCTCTAGGAGCAAGGAAGTGATTCTGCCGCTGTACAATGGACTGGTTAGACACACCTTGAGTACTGTGTACAGTACTGGAGACCACACTTGAAGAGGGACATACAGCTCCTAGAGAGGGTACAGAGGAGGCAACAAAGATGATACGAGGGCTAGGATTTGACTTACGAGGACAGACTTGAGGAGCTCTGCCTGTTTTCATTGGAGGAGAGGAGAGACAGGGGGACATGATTGAGGTCTTCAAGTACCTCAAGGGAATAAATAGGGTAAACATGGAGGGATCTTTAGACTAAAGCAGGGAGGCATCACCAGAGGGCATGGTTTGAAGTTGGAAGGTGGAAGGGTGAGGGGAAAAGAGAGGAGGTTTTTCACTGAGAGGGTGGTGGACCCTTGGAATGCTCTGCCTGGTGAGCTGGTTCAGAGATCCATAGTGGAGAGCTTTAAGAGAGGTGGGACAGACACAGAAAGTGGATGTATCAGATGATGGCCTGTCCCGGGGGGTTGGGATGGATGATAGGGGTTTCTGGAGCACAAGGAATGGGAGGGTCTCGGCACCCAACTAAGGATCTAGGTTCGAGCAGACTTGATAGACCATAAGGCCTAATCTGCTGGCAAATAGTATGTAGTATGTTAGTATATCCCCTTTAGCATCATCTCAGCCAGAGAAACATAAGAGAACAGGCCTGCTCAACAGATTTCTGGGACCCTTAACTCGGCTAGCCCCGGGGGTGTGTACTGTATAGCTGCGATGGATCTCACTGGCCCTGGACATGTCCAAAAAGCTAAAGTGATGGGTTGCCAATACATACCATACTTTAACAAAGCCTGTACCTGCTGCAGAAGCCAAAGGGGAGCTCCCACAATGAGAGATTTGATTCCCTGGAGACAATTAACAAGTCGTATACCACTTTGCTGTCTGCCACCACTAAGCTAGACTCCAAATGGGAAGTGGTGTCTGCCAAATGCAAGACAAGCAGCACTAAACTACAAGAAGCGGAAAATGACATTACAGAAGTAAAAAAAAATACTGCTACAGAAGTGAAAATTGAATCAAACACAGCCCTGATTTCAAGTATTCACTGAAATAACTTATAACAAGCCCATAAAACTGAAGGGCTTGAGAAGAGAACACTGTGAGGAGAAACAACCTTTGCTTAGTAGGAATGCTGAATCTGGAAATCCAGCAAACAGTTACTTGGGACCTGGTTAAGGAAATGTTTATTGAGTATTTTGGCTTTAGTATGGAAAAGCTGGTCAGGGTGTTTAGACTGCCTGTATTTTCTTTTTTTTTTTTTTTCAACTTGCATAATCTTTTATTGATAGTTTAAAATATTTCCAGAGATTAATAAACAGAGTACATTCAATTAAAGGATTACAGTACATCCAGTATTCTTTGCATAAATACCTTATATGTTTCCCTTGAAAGGATCAAACTTTGGTTCTACTTCAAAGAATACCTGTCTTCACTTGATAATTCAAGCGAAGGAGCGATCAACCCAGCATAGTACAGAATAAAGTTGTGGGAGGGTCTACCTTCACTTCTCCTTAAACCTGTATCCTTCATTGTCTAATCTGTTTTAAACTGTGTAAATATTTACAGACATTCTTATTAATTTACACAAAGTCTTAGCATATTTCTATCATAATAGTCATTGCATTGAATACACTGGCCATGTTAAGAACAATAACTACAAAAACATAATAACGAAAAAAATAACACTTTAGTCGACGTGAGTTCAGAGTCTTTTCTATCTATCTATCCCTTCTCCATGATCCAATACAGTGCCCGTAGACATGATTCTGCATGTCAGAACTAAAATCGTAACCTTGCCCTTCCTTTTTCATGGTTACACATATTTCTGTCAGGGCAGTAAATATTGTTCTAATGTTGGAGTGCCCTCCAAACTTTTAATATAACTATAAAATGGGAGCCATTTTGCATTGAATTGCTCTGTATTTAATCTTAATCAGGCTGTAATGGCCTCCATCTCTTTAATTCTGTTGACATTGGCTCTCCACATTGAGAGAGTTAAATGGTCCGGATGTAACCAGTGTTGGGTAATTACTTTCAGGGCTGCTGCCACTAATATAAAGTATAGGTATTTCTGATGATTAGATCTACCCTTCCTAGGCAAGAGACCCAGAATTAAATGAGATCCATTCAGTGTGCAGTTCCAATGGAAAATGGCCTGTAAGGCCTGAGCAATCAGCTTCCAATAGTTAGTTATCTGAGGGCACTCCCAAAATATATGAGTAGGAGCCCACCCCTCCACACCCCCTCCAACACTTATCAGATGCAGTATTTATGTAATGTGCTGAAACAACCGGGGAAATGAAAGAAAAAGTTACTCACCTTAGTATTGTTGCTTCTTCTAATGGAGTCTTGCTATATTATGACATATGCAGTGAGTCCCAACCTTCGAACTGCTCCGGAGGTGAAAGAGTTAACTTTCCATGCCAGGCATGGAACCTTGAGTGCGAGCTCGGTTGAAAACTCTGTCTGTTGTTGCTCAAACTCAAACTGTCAGATCTTTACGAGCAAAACTCACTAATATTCTGTGTGGAAGCCGAAAACCTACACTAGCCCACTGGCTACTAACTACAAAAAACACATTTTTGTTCTTGATCCCAAAACAAAGACTCAAGTCAGGGGAATCAAGAAAGAAAAATTAAAACATAACACCCAAGCACCCGAAGAAAGGGTGAAAATAAAGTGGGCATCTACGAAGTGCCAACATTGCACTGCCCACCCACCTCCCAAAAGTAGAGGTTCTGAGAGAGGCAGGCTTGGGGAGGTCATAATATAGCAAGAATCCATTAGAAGAAACAACATTACTAAGGTGAGTAATTTTTTCTTCAAACAACATGAAGTCTTGCTATATTATGACATATGCAGATTACACAGCAGTACCTCCATGGAGGAGGGACAGAACCTACTTAGGAAATAGGCTCTGAAGCACAGCTGTGCCAAATCGAGCACCACTCCTAGCCTGGATGTCCAGGGAGTAATGCTTAGTAAAAGTGTGAACTGTTTTCCAGGTAGCTGCTTGACATATCTCTAGGATAGGGATGTCCCTGGCAGCAGCCAGAGACGCAGCTGTACCTCTGGTAGAGTGAGCCCTCAGGCCTGAGGGAGGAACCTTACCCAGTTTTTCATAGCAAAATTGGATACAAGAGACAATCCACCTGGCAATGGATCTTTTAGTGGCAGGTTTCCCTTTACCAACCTCACCATAAGTGAGGAACAATTGGAGGGAGTCAAACCTGTGACCCTTGGTACGTTCTATGTAGTAACTAAGGGCTCTTTTGACATCTGAACTGTGCAATCTCCTCTCGCCAGAGGATGAATGGTCAGTGAAGTACACAGGAAGGGACATGGATTGATTAAGGTGGAAGTCTGAAACCACCTTAGGCAAAAACTTTCTGTTAGTCCTGAGGACCACCTTATCTCTGTGAAAGGAGATAAAATCAGGCTCCACTGACAATGCTTGCAATTCACTTGTCGCCTGGCAGAAGTGATGGCTACCAAAAACACAGTTTTCCAAGTCAATACTTGAGCTCTGCTGAAGACAAAAGGCTCAAAGGGGTTGCATAAGCTGGGCAATGCAAATATTAAGATCCCAAGCAGGGGCAGGGTCCCTGAATGGAGGGTTGGTAGAAGCAACCCCTTGAAAAACTTGGAGAATACAGGGTGAACTGAAAAGAAGAAGGTTTACCTGCTGATAAGAAAGCAGACACGGCTGCCAGGTGCACTTTAGGGTAGCTGGTCTCAGCCCCAAAGAATTCAAATGCACCAAATAATCCAAGATTGTGGGCAAGTCAGCAGACTCTGGGGGAATATGCTTGCCAGAGCACCATATGGAAAATCTCTTCCATTTGGAATTATAAGTAGCCCTGGTGGAAGGCTTCCTAGAGGCCTTCAAGATATCCAATACACCTAGGGAGAGGTGTAGGTCAGCAAACTCTAACTCTTCAAGAACCAGGCCTTGAGATTGAGAGATTTGAGGTTCGGATACCAAACTCTCCCCTGGGCACAGGTTAACAGATTGTGATTCCTGGGAAGACACAGGGGAAGATGGACTGCTAAGGACATGAGGCGTGGGTACCAGGGCTGTCTGGCCCAATCTGGAGCAATCAGGATCATCTTGCAGGGTTGAGATCTGATTTTGACTAGCACTTTGAACAGAAGAGGGAAGGGGGGAAAGGCATAGAGAAACTTCCCTTCCCAACTGAGAAGGAAGGCATCCAGAGGGACTGAGCCCAACACTGGGGGCCTGCAGCAAAAAAGGGGAAGTTGGTGATTGTCTGGGGCTGCAAAAAGATCTATCTGCGGGGTGTCCCATCTGGCAAATACTACCTCTAGTACTAGGGGATCCAGTGTCCATTCGTGAGGGCCCTGGGAAATCCTGCTGAGAGCATCTGCCAGGACATTGTCCTTGCCTGGGAGGTGAACTGCCATAAGGGAGGCATTCAGGGAATAAGCCAGAGACCACAACTTCATTGCTTCGGTGCACAAGGCCATAGACCGAGTGCCTCCTTGCTTGTTGATGTACCACATTGTAGTGGTGTCGTCTGTTCTGACCTGTACAACCTTGTTCTGAACAGATGTGGAAAAAACTTGAAGTGCTAGAAAAACTGCTCTGAGTTCCAACAGATTGATGTGGAGCAGAGATTCCTGTGGGGACCACAATCCCTGGGTAGTGAGGTCACCCATGTGAGCTCCCACCCAAGAGGATGCATCTGTAGTAAGGGTTAAGGAGTGAGACTGGGGGGTGAAGGGGACCCCCTGTCTCAGATTGCTCTGGTCCTGCCACCACTGAAGGGCCTGGATCAGGGTTCGAGTCACTGGGATCAATTTGGTTAGAGGGTCTCTCCTTTGAGACCAAAAGGCTCTCAAATGGAACTGGATGTCCCTCATCTGAAATCTTGCTCCCTGCACTACTGCTGTAGAAGCAGCCATGTGCCCCAGGAGCTGTAGAAAATGCCTTGCAGGTCGAGAGACCTGCAGGGTGAAAGAGGAGGCCAGAGAGACCAGGGTCCTTGCTCTTTCCAGAGGAAGGAAGGCTCTGGCCTGTTTTGTGTTCAGTTCTGTGCCTATGAAGTTAAGAAGCTGGACAGGCTCTAGAACTGACTTTGGAAGATTGAGAAGGAAACCTAGGGATGTGAGCAGTTGCTGAGTTACCTGAAGGTGTAGTTTGACCTGGTCTGGAGACTGGCCTACTATGAGCCAGTCGTCCAGATAAGGAAAGATGGCAATCTTTTGCCTTCTTAAATGGGCAACTGCTACTGCCAGGCATTTTGTGAATACCCTCTGGGCTGAGGTGAGGCCGAAGGGCATTGCTCTGAACTGGTAATGGCCTGAGGGCAGTTCGAATCTGAGGTACTTTCGATGGGAGCTTCTGATAAGAACATGGAAGTAGGCATCCTTGAGGTCCAGGGAGGCTAGCCAGTCCCTGGCCTTAGAGAGGTAAAATAATTCCCAGAGTCACCATTTTGAATTTTGGTTTTAAAGGTGCTTGTTTAGATATCTGAGATCCAGGATGGGCCGCCATTCTCCTGTCTTTTTGGGGTAAGGAAGTACCTGAGTACAACCCTTTGCCCTGGTGTAGGGTGGAACCCTTTCCACAGCTCTGAGAGCCAGGAGGTAGAAACTTCTGTTTCTAGGGCAAGTGCCTCTGATGGATTTGCAGGTGGAAAGGACCTGGCTCTCATCTTCGAAATTTTTTGAAGCTGAGAACCAGTCCCTGCCTTACTACTTCCAGGACCCACTTGTCTGATGGTAAAGACTTCCAGTCCTGGACAAAGTAAGCCAGCCTGCCCCCTACCGGTAGTGGAGAATCGGCCCTGGCCACCCCATCAGGGAGTCTGCTTGGCAGGGGCTTTGGGCTGAGGGGTCGAAGCAGGCTTACTTGAACCCCGTCTGCCTCTTCCTCTAAAGAACCCCCTCTGGGCATAAGCAGAAGAGGAGGCCTGGGCTTGGTAAAAAGGCCTATGAAGAGGCCTGCCCCTGCCCCTGACATGCTGCCTTTGAGGGGTGGCTTGCCTTTCTTTGGCCTGTGCACTGCTATAGGTTGTCCTATACTCATGCATTTTACTTATATAATTCTCTGTCTGCTCCCCAAACAGAGAATTGCCCACAACAGGAAAATCCATAGTCTTAGACTGGGTATCCTGTGACAGGGTAGTACATCTGAGCCAGGCCATCCTGCGAAGAGCCACAGATGTAGCCATGACTCTTGATGATACATCATTAGAGTCTACTGCAGCATGAAATTGCACCTTGGATGTCTCAATACCATCCGCAGCCACCTGCTCCAGCTCCCTGGCAAGCTGGTCAGGGGCCTGTTTTGCTAGGGCCAGCACAGTATTCCATCTGGATTTCTGGTACCTAGCAACATAAGCCATATAATTTGCCTGTCTGAGTTCTAAAGATGCTGCCATGTACTGCTTCTTTGCCATGGCATCCATCCTTCTGGAATCCTTTCCAGGAGGGTGAGAGGCTAGAGAAATATTTGCCTTGTCACAGGCTGCAGCCTGCACTAACCCCACATGGCTGCATTGCTGAGAGAGGAACTCCGTATCAGAGCCTGATAATGTATACCTCTTGTCCATCCTTTTATCAACAGGAAGGATAGAGTGAGGAGTTTTTAGAATTTTTACTGTCTGTTTCCTAAAGGATTTGTGCAAGGGAATAGACAGTCTCCTAGAACTCTGGAATATCCATCATTTCTACATAATCAGGCTCTTCTTGGTCATCAACAGCTTCCTCCACAGGGAGTTGGAGAGTTTTGCAACTTTCTTATAGAACATAAAGTGAGAGGGGGACTCAGATAGCCTGGGGGGGGGGACCCCAGACGGTCTGTCTGGAGAGATGTTGGTTCAATGGGCACATCCAGACCTTCAAAATCACATTCACTCTCCTCATACCCCTCCTCCCCTTCCTCTGGTTCATAAAAATCCTCAAAATCATAATCTTGAACCGGTGGAACCGGCCGAACCGAGCGCTTCCCTGATGGTGTCGGTTCGGACAGAACCGGGGAAAGAGACTAGACAATTTGAATTGCTTTAGCTATTTCCTCAGCGGTTGGAGAAAGAACTTTTGGCTCCACACTAGCTGACTTCCTAGTCCTTTTAGTTGGAACCGGCTCCTCAGAACTGGCTCTTCGTTTGCCCAAGGAAGTATCGCCCTGGTCAGAGGGCACTCCCTCCGGTTCGGTTGGAACTGAACCGGGCTGGCCATCTGGGTCAGCGGACTTTTTGGCCTCCCTTTCCCTGAGCCTACCAACTCTCTTTTCCATGGTGGCAGCAGGAAAATTCTTACAAATCTGGCAGTCTGCATTGAGGTGGTCAAACCCCAGACAATATACACAGGTGGTGTGAGGGTCAGCCTTAGCAAAGGCTTCCCAACAGAGACTACAGTGCTGAAACCCAGTGGGCCCGGTTTTTCTTTTGGGTTTCTCAGACATAGTGCCAGCCTAACCAAACTTGCCCGTTAGTGGCAATCCGCCAAGCAAGACTCTCTTATTGGTTCCCAACAGTGTCACGGGTTGTGGAAAAAACCATAATGAAATCCGTTTTTTTTAGAACCGATAAGAACCGGGAACCACACTCTAAAGGACTAGAAAGTTTTTAAAACAACCTGATCGGTTCAAACCGAACCGAAAAAGACGTTTACAAGTTCCACACAGAAGAAAAATAAATGTAAGCCTATCTATTACTTACAGTACCACAGACAGAGCTTGAACCGACCGATTGCGGTTTAATTTCGGTCAAGAAACCGAAAAAATAAGACTTTTTAACCGACAAACGAACCGAGCAGAAGGAGAAATCTCCGGAGCGACTGTTCAGTGAGGCGGAGTAAAGAATCTGACAGTTTGAGTTTGAGCAACACCAGGCAGAGTTTTCAACCGAGCTCACGCTCAAGGTTCCATGCCTGGCATGGAAAGTTAACTCTTCACCTCCGGAGCAGTTCGAAGGTTGGGACTCACTGCATATGTCATAATATAGCAAGACTTCATGTTGTTTGAATACCTGGTGACCACCTTCCACCTGAACTCTCCCCAACTCGGAGAGTTTGTAGTGCTCGAAATCCCTGACCAGATCGCTGACCAATCCTCCTCTATAAGATGTATCCCTAGATCATCCTCCCACTTTTGTTCTATTTGCTGGGTCAGTAGTATGCCTACATCTTCTTGGAGTGTCTTGTAAATATATGAGATATATCCTTTAGAATCTGCCACCCTACTTTTTTGAAAAGTGTTTTTATTGGGATAGGAGGATCTGAAGAGATTTCCCACTTCCCTGTGACTACTGAAATGTAGTGACGACATTGTAGGTATCTATAAAAATCCTGTTTGGGCAGGTCAAAGTCTCTCTGCATTTCCAAAAAGGATTTCAAAATATCCTTCTGGGAAAATTGATTTAGGAAGTGTAGACCTTTGCTCTGCCACCTCTTAAAGCAAGTGTCACCCAGGTTAGATGGAAATCGCGGCAGAAGGCCAAGGGGAATGTACCTCCAAACCGGGGTTAATACCCCCCCAGTGCTGTCGTACATCTAACTACATTTTAAGAGTGTGCCTTGTCCATTTATTATTGATCTGCTTAAGATCTGAATGTACAGCCACCCATGGTAGCATCTTAAGGGGTATAACCGGGTGCGCTGCCTGTTCCATAAGGATCCACCCCCCCCTTATAACTTGGATTTAGCATACTAAGAATAGGCACAATTTGGGCTGCTTTATAATAATTGTAAAAATCTGGGACTCCCCTGCCCCCCTTCGCCTTCGCCTCTGTGAGAAGTTCCCATCGTTTTCTGGGTCTCCTCCCAGCCCAGATAAATCTCGAAATTTTTTGTTTTAGTTCCCTCCAGTCTTTTTTTAAAAATGGCAAGGGTAAATCAGTAAATAAAAAAAGCTATCTGGGGAGAATATTCATTTTCACGGTTTCTATCTGATATGTAAATGTAAGGGGTAGTGAATGCCATCTATTTATATCTGCAAAAACAGCTTTTTGGAGTGCTCCGTAATTGATTTGATGCAGTTTAGACATTTTAGTTGGGATCTGGATCCCCAAGTACCTCACCTTATCTTTAACCCAATTAAAAGGAACCTGCCCATATAAACTCTGTGGAATCTTGCCACTTATTGGCAAGATCTCGGATTTGTCCATATTGATTTTAAATCCGGAAAGTTTACCAAACTGGGCCAACAAGTTCATTAGTGGAGGGATCGATTTCTCAGGGTCTTGCATATTTATCACTGTGTCATCTGCGTACAGCGACACTTTATTCTGGGCCCGCTCTATATTTATGCCCTGTATCTTGTTCTCCTCTCTTTTTGCCTGAGCAAGGGGCTCCATTGCCAGAGCAAAGAGTAGGGGTGATAAGGGGCAGCCCTGTCTAGTACCCCTTTCTACCAAAAGAGTTTCGGACATAGTGTCGTTTACTCTAACTCTGGCAGAGGGATTTTGGTAGGCCAGCATAACCCATTGCAAGAAGGCAACCTCAAAGCCCATTTTTGAGAGGTCTTCTTTAAGATAAGACCAATTCAGCCTATCAAAGGCTTTTTCTGCGTCCAGAAAAACAGCAATTTGGGTATTTTGGGACATGTTCTTGTGCTCCAGAATGTTTAACAGGCGCCTGACATTGTCAGACATATGCTTATGGGGTATGAATCCGGTCTGGTCCGGATGCACCAGAGTTTCAATGTTTTGTAGACGATTTGTTAGGATTTTTGTTAAGATTTTATAATCTTGGTTTAATAAGGAGATGGGCCTGTATGATTCACAAAATGCAGAAGGCTGACCTGGTTTAGGAATAATTGTAATTAAGGCTTCACACCATGAACTTGGGGGTTTATTACTCTCTAAGATGGCATTTAAAACTGTGGCAAATCTGGGTATTAATACTTTTTTAAATTTTTTGTAAAATTTTGCTGGGAATCCATCCGGGCCTGGAGATTTGCTCGGTGGAAGTTTATCTATGACTACTGAAATTTCCTTTTCTGTAATGGGGGCAGACAGTTCCTGATGCATCTCGGGGGATAATTTAGGCAGTTTCAGCAAATTTAAGAAGGAGTCAGTATTCTTCTGCACCTCCTGTGGGTCTCTTTTTCATGTATAGCTCCCGGTAATAGTTTTTAAAAACCTTGGCTATTTCTTCTGGTTTCTCTATTCAAATGTTAGCTTCACTTCTGGACTGAAGGAACGAGACATACCTGCTCGCCTGTTCTGTCCTCAGTCTCAGAGCGAGGAGTTTCAGGGCCTTACCCCCACCCTCATAATATTTTTGGATAGTGAATCGCAAAAGCCCCTCTGCTTTTTTGGTTTTTAGCTCATTGAGCTCTTTTCTTTTTTCCATTAGTTCCTTCAGGATTTTCTCCTTCTCCCTCGGTTCATTTTTGTTGTCCATCTCCAACATTTTTATCTTGGTTTGCAGCTCCCCTAATCTTTTATTCCTTAATTTTTTCCTAGCTGAAGCCAGACTTATTAATTGACCCCTCAGAAGAGCTTTCATTGTATCTATCCCACCATAGCATCGGAGTGCTATCTGACTTAAGGGAGTCCGTAATAAGGTTTTTTATGTCCTGTGTGATTTGTTGTACCACATTTTTGTCATTAAGCAACAATGTATTTAGCCTCCATGTAGTTATTCTAGGTTCCCAATCCTATGTGAAATCAATAGAGACTGGAGCACGGTCTGATGGAGTTAGAGAGTAAATTTGGGATTTAGTGAAAAAATGAAGATCCGTAGTGTATGTTATAAAGAAATCTATTCATGAGTATGAATTCTGAGGATCTGAATTAAAAGTATAGTCCCTCTCATTTTTATGATGTGCTCTCCAAATATCCACAAACCCCCCTCCTTCATTAACATATTTAGGTTTCTCGTGGCCTGCTTAGAGGTCTCTGATCGCCCGGAAGAGCGATCTATTGTTGGACACAATGTGGCACTAAAATCACATCCAAGCACTAACTGACCCTTGGATAGCATCACTACTTTTTGAAAGATTTCTGAATAAAATTTTGTTGCCCCAGTGTTTGGAGCATATATATTGACCACAGGAATCAGTCTACCCTGAACTGTTCCCGAGACTCTGATACACCTACCTTGGTGCATAACCTCTATGTCCTGCACACAGTATGGGGAATTTTTCTTACTTATATTGCCACCCCCTTTTTATCTCCTTACCTGAAGTAGCCACCACTCTCCCACTCATTGACGCTGTAATTTAGTGTGCTCTAGTTCCGGAGATGGTCTCTTGGAGGAGAGCCATATCACAATTCAATCTGTTAAGTTCCGTTAGGCTTTAGCTCTTTTAATGAGAGTCGAATCCGTTTACGTTATGAGATGATCATATGTGGGCTGCCATTTCTTTCATGTCTAATCTGTCTTTCCCAATCATCCTGTAAACAATTGCATACTCCAGGATCCTTCAAGACCCTGTGGATCCTTCTGTGCACTCACGACCCCTTTGAACTCATGTCGACAAACTTTACTAAGAAACATTTGTAGCTGGGAATATAACAACATGTAGCTACTGGTTTGAAACTTGGGATCAATTACCGACCCTTTATAAAACCTTTTATACAAACAAGCAAAAAACAAGTCTATTTGACTTCCTAGGAAAAATGACTCTGATAGTAAAGACTACCAAGAGTGGTCACAAATGTGATTAATTTAAGACCCCCACGCTGTTAAAGGGAGTTGTCGCAATAGCCCACCTCGTGGCCTTCAGCTGACAACTAATTAATCTGGAAGTCACTCCGTATGCGTGGATAAACTGAACAATGCATGACCACCCAATCACCCCCTCCACCCTTCGTTTGATATCGCCCTCCAATATAACCGTCAAACTGACAGGCAATCTAAATTCTTTTATTTTAACCTAAAGAAACATTCATTCCTTGCGAGACGCTTTAGTATGAGTCTGTCCCAGCATTGAATGGTTGCTTTCTGAGCAGCATTCTTCTGCCCTCTGACAGGCTAAACTTAAAAGTCCCCAATCAGTCCATGCTTTAGGTAAAAAGCCCAGTCCTTAACCCAAAACGCTCCAGAAACCCACAAGTATTCTACCTTCGCTTAGTAATTACTCAGAGAAGTTCCCTCCTCCCCCCCCAGCCGACCCGAGTTCTTTTAGACATGAGAGACCCTCCGCATACCTGAGAGAAGCCCAGAAACAGACCCACAATCCCTAGAGTACCTCATTATGTGGGACCAGGCTCACTCTTTTGGTGCTAGTGATCCCATCTTCTCTACGTTCTGGACCCTGTTTCTTTTTTCTGCACACAGTATGAGTTTGGCTATATCCCCCGCTGTCGCCATCGCGATAGAGCCTGGAAAGCCCCAATTTTTGGTGTTATTACGAGATACCAAGTTCTATACCCCTGCTCTGAGTTTCTTCTCCAGGATTTCGAGTTCCAGGTCAGGTACCGTGATTTGGAGCTCCTTAAGGATCGGACTCACCTTAACCAGGGAAGGGAAGGTCTTTGCCCCTGACTCCAGGTAAATCTTGAGTCTTGCCGGAAAGAGTAACTGCGCTTTTATTTCCTTTTTCTGCCGTAGCTCCTTGATGACCTCCCAAACTCTTTGCCTTTCTGCTTGCAGGGCTGTCGAGAAGTCCTGATCAAAAAAGATTGTTGCCTCCTGATATTTTAAATCCCGATGTCTCCAAGCTTCATGGATAATCCACTCCTTACTCTGGTAGTGAAGCATACAAATAATTAGGGAGTGAGGCCTTGCATTAGGGTTGGCTGGTTTGGGTACCAGGGATCTGTGTGCATGGTCTATTACTAGGTTTACGTCTGGTGGTGGGGAGAGCACAGATCTCAGTAGCTGCTGCACAAAGTATGCCATCGTCGGGAAGCCTTCCTCCGCACCTTCGGGGACTCCGTGAATCCTGAAGTTGTTCCGACAGAAGCAGTTCTCCAGGTCTTTCACTTTGGCCTGGGTCTCCCAATCTCTTTGGAGTAGGAATAAGAGGAGACGCTCCATACCATCTTGCGCTTCCGACAGCTCTCCAATTCTAGTTTCCGATGTTGAGACTTTCCTATCCAAGGCCTGCACGTCTTGCTTCAAGTCTGCAAGAGCTGTGTCGATTTTGTTAACTGTGGCTAGGATTTGTTTAAGTGTTTGGTTAGTGCTCTCCGATTACTCCATCTTGTCCTGATCCCAGTCCGCTGAGGATTCTGATGGGAGCCTTCTACGCTGGGGCAAGGCCATTAGGCTTTCTTGGGGCCTGCTCAAAGTAGTTTGTCTCATTTTACTCGATGAAGAAGGGGAAAATCTCTGACCTTTTGTTTTCTGCTGCTTCCCTGCCATCTGTATTTTGAGTATGTTGTCAAATATATTTTATTGGAGTTGCTTTGTTACCGATTTCTATAGATTAGGGTGAGGTGATCAGGGAGCTTCTAAAATTAGCTTCCCACCATACCAGTGATGTCACCGGAAGTCGACAGACTGCTTGTATTTTCTAAAATGAAGTGAGCATCTTCTGCACCTGTTACACTTGCCCCTGCCACTGGACTCTACTCAAATTCCCCTTCAAGGCCAATTAAACCAACTACAATCCTAATTCAATTTGTACTAGAAACAGATCAGGACTATATTATTAAAAAAAGCATGTTTGAAATGGGCACTGAATTTTCACTAACAACAAATCTATCTGTACCCAGATGTAAGTCCCAAAACACAAGTGAGGAGGTGCACATCCTTAGAATGTCATGCTGAGGTTACCAGTTTGGGCAGAAAATTTTCATTGCTCTATCCATGCAAGGCCAGGGTTATCCTCGATTCAACTAAATATGTTTTCTTTGATCCAGGCCAGCTCAACTCTTTTGTTCAAGTATGTCAATTTGCAAGGAAAAAAAGGACAGGAATCTTCCTCGGGTAACAAGGAAGATAGTAACTCTGATGCTGACCTTACATCCTCGAAGCGGACCTTGAAGTACCTGCTAGCATAGCAGCACAACCGTAACATCTTTAATTGATTCTACAAGTACTCATACATCTGGAAAAATAACTGTTTAGATCTGACTATTTTTGCCTTTTTCTCTCTGGTGCCATTATTGGACCTCAAAACTGAACCAGTCTAACACAATGAATCGAATGGATCTTAATAAATAATTTCTGTGCCTAGAAAATTAAATGGCTCAGTAAGTTTGAGTCCCCATGGTATTACAGGATTGTGGGGATAAAATATTTAATACAATATGTTGTGTTTCTTTGAATCATGTTTTGATTTGTTGGCTGTACGCAGTATGAAATACTGTGACTTTTGTTCTTTTCTCCTTACAATTAGGAAATGTTTTCCTATAGAAATACTATTGTTTTTGTACTTTTATATGTTAAAAGTAGAGGTACAGATTAATAGGGTTCACATTAGTTTTGGTCTAGATTTTCTCTTTGATCTACTAGGCTTTGGCTTATTATTATACATATATATTTTATAATATGTGACTTGATATGGTCCAATCGCTTTGTTTAAGATAACTAAATTTAGGTAAAGTAATGGATGAGAAGACCCTATATAATACCATTTGTGAATACTTCTTGGTGGTTGATTGATGTGGGGTTACTCCTAGTTGTTAATGCTATTTCTTTTCTTTTTTTTTATGCTCTTCCATCAACATCCTGACTGGCCACTCCCTCAGAGCACCAGCACCTACCCTACTGCCCTCCGACCCCTAGCACCTTCTACGTGCCCCAGTTGCAGTCTTACTTAGATACACTGCATATCCCTTCTGCCAGGAGGGTCCCTCTTTTCCAAGTAGGAAGGGCCTTGGAGGCCAGCAGTACGTACTCCAGGAGCTGCGAGGCTGGTTCCGGGCTAACTCCGGGACTTTGGGTGGTAGGAGTCATGCATTGGTCATCCAGTTGGTTGTGGTATGCTTTTCCATTTTTCTGTGCCCCGACTATACAGTTCTTGGCCTTGCGTGAGTGCAGGGCGGCTTAGGGCAGGGACGTATGGGGGGCATGTTGAGGCATCACATCCCCCAAGTACACTGGCAATCCACCCGCAGGGTCCCAGGTGAAACCCACCCCCCCCCGGGAGGAAAGTGTCCAATGGCTTATGATACCCCTCCCTGTTGGTTTCTGCTTCTAGTATCCGGACTTGGGGTGCGAAACCGGGTTGCCAGCATGCGGAGCATATTTCTTTTCTTTAATAAAACGTAGATACAGGATCTGGAACTAACATATATACAGAATAGAAACATAGAAATATAGAAACAAAGACAGCAGAAGAAGATCAAGGGTCCATCTAGTCTGCTCCTGTGTTCCGTGGACCGTCTCAGATCCCAGGACCTAACTCCCCTTTTACCTAATGCCTCCTACTGCTCCTGTTGGTTTTGATTGCACTTTATCCGTGTCCCACCCCAGCTTGAATGATGTCACGGACTTCGCTTCCACTACCTTGGCTGGCAGTTTTTTCCAGGGCTCCATGACTCTTTCTGTAAAATGGTGTTTCCTAAGCTCTCTAGTATTAGTTTTCATTTCTTTATTTGATAATGTACCGCTTAGGCTAATATTATGCTTTCTAGATGAAGTATCTTGTACTGTCAGCCCCCAGAAGTTATGAACTTTTGCAAAAAAAAAGGAAAAAAAACAACTACATAGTTAGCTTTTTTCTTTTTTTTCTCTTTTTTGTTTGACTTGCTCTCCACCCATCTATAGGATTTAGCCTGTACTGACATAGTATGAGTGTAAATACACTCTTTAGTTTAAAATTGTAAAGATTTGGGTTGAGAAATCTATGTGTTGTTAGTACAGACAGTGTGAATGAATCATGATATCTATATTAGTGATACAATTTTTTTTACATACTTTGTTTATTGAATTTTCATCAACTCTACAAACAAAATTCTGCCCAAGAATAGGTAGACTCCACCATTTATCATTACAACATTCATATATTTATTGCGGAGTAGAGCTTAATTGTTCTTTATTTATCCTCTGTGGGAGGATATGCACTTCTATGTAACACAAAACATAACACCTTTTGGAGCATAATGCAGCCACTGCAATGTAATCTATGATTTCAATTAATATGCAGGATTCTTATAGCCGGGTAACCAGAGCCTATTTTATTTGTATAAAAGATTTACATTAACTTATGCAATCTTAATGAGCCCTCATTTATCACAGCCACTGACTAATGTATCAGTAAAAGCGACATCTTATCTGATTGGAGTTAATTAGAGCTAGTGCTAAAGTTACTTCTTCGTCTCCCCAGGCATAAGGGCTAACAGACTTTTCCTTAAGAGATGCCTTCCCTGAGGCTGGGATCCGGGTGGTGGTCAACCTATATAGGGCTTTGGAGACTCACTTAGAAAAAAGGAAAGAAATGCTATGCTGGTTTCACTGACTATCCTGACGTTTTGCAAATCGCCATGGAGCTACGAGCACTCGACCACATGGCTTATAGGTGCCATCTTGTGTCGCACTAATTTAATCACCCTTCAACACCTGCTGCCTTACAATTTAAACATATTAACTTACATTCACCCCTATAGCATACCCCTTTCTTGCCATCCGCCTCCCCTAACTAATCACCTGTAACATTAGGAATCTGTATTAAATGGGGAAGATAGCATGCATATTGAAATCGGAGGTCCAGGAGCACACAAGGCATTTATTCACACAATAAGTAAAAAGATATACATTGTAATCATATTAAGCAGGAACTTTTGTCCCTGTGTTCATCTGACTTCAGAAGTACACAACTGTAGGACCCTCTCTGGTGAAAACAAATGTATACCAGTGGTAGTCCCAATCACACGGTCCCTGACTCTAGCTCAGCAGTAGTATCCCAATGTACTTACAAATCATTCTCCACCTTCTACTGCTTCATCATGAGAGTCAGAACCTTCTCGGTTATCAGCTTCTGCACAGTCCTGGACTTTGGCAATACAAGCCCCCGATGCTGTAGGATCGATAAAGGAATACATCTTCTCTTGCAGAGAGAACTGTAGTCTTGCAGGAAAGCTCAGTCTATATGGAATGTCCATAGTTTTAATTTCTGGGTAACTCCATTGAATGCCTTTCTTCAATTCCTTGTGGCGAATGAGTAATCAGGGAACAGTAATATTCTTGCTCCCTCAAAATTTATCTTCCTTTGGTTCCTCGCCACCTTTGGGATCATATCCTGCATGTTGGAGGACTGTGTTACCATCAGAATAGTGCGCAACCCTTCTTCCATTTGCTGGGCCCACCTAGTAGTGATCCAGTATGCTTTCTGTATTGCCGGAGCAAACCCCAGACCCAAGGTCTCTGGCATCTACCATTCTAAAAAACTCACTGGGTCCTCTTCCTTTGCTCCCTCCAGGATACCCAGCAGTCTAATGTTGGGTGCTCGAACTGAATTTTCCAACTGTTTGAGGTGAGCTGTTAGCAGACTTTGTTCTTTTAATGAGGTTGCCACTGCCGCCAGAGCTTTGCCTGATGTGCGATTCGAGTCATCCACCGTTAGTCCCTCTGTCGTTTCGACTTTTGCTAGGTGTTCCATGTAGGCATCACATTTTTTGTCCAGTAGCCTTATGGAGTTGGTTAGGCCAGTAACTGCTGCTTGCAGTGAGTCCAATGATGTGGGTATTCCCCCTGGCGTAGTTGACAGTGTTGCAGGCTCCAGAGCTTGTGATGTGCCTGCTACCGTGTGGTCCTGTTTTTGGGTGTTTCGGGTTCTGACCATCTTCTGAAAAGTTGATTTTCTAACATCAACAAACAAAAGCTTTCCTTCTGTACACTCATACAATTTCAGCTCTCAATTCCACCAGAAATGTAAAATTAGTTTTGCTGTAGCAGACTCACATAGGTGACTCAGCGCTGGCTGCCCCATGATTGAAAATTCAGCAAAATATAAATAAATAAAAAAGAAAACTTGGGGTCAAAATCTCAAACAACAACAATAAATTATGAAGAAATATCCTTAGTCCTTAGTTGCTGAAGTTTGAAGTGCAAAGTCTTTACAAAGGCATTTGAAAATCTTGATTCTTGCTAGTGCAGAAGAATTCTTGAAGAAAATGTCTCTGCACTCCTAAGCAGGCAGGATCCCCAAATGCAAAAAGGCTAATGGCTCTGATACAGTCTCTGCACCCTTGTTTTATGGGCTTCTCAAAGGGCAGGTCCCGAGGACAGTGGCTTGCCCTGTGATTGGCTAGCATTCCATCTCTATGGCTATGCAACCAATCAGTTTTTAGTATTTTATTACAAAACTACACATGTGCATTTCTGAATATGAGAGAAAAAAAGGCTCAGGGGTCAGCCAGTCTAAGCCAGAATTCTAAGGGGAAAATCCAGCCTCCCTCCTTGGAAATGGCTATAATTAAGCTATCCTCAGTACAGCCATTTACTTAAATGGTAGCCCATTCAGCTGTAATGAGATTATCTCAGGGCAGTCTTGCAAAGACTGAACAAACCCAGACCGAATGGCACTACTGGAGGTCCTGGCCTTTCACAAGCACAAATGGATGTTCCTTGCTTCCACCTCTGCTTAATTATTCTTTTGTCTCCTTTTAAATGATTTAATTAAACTCCAGCCCCTGGCTAGCAGCTGAGGGATTCTCTGCTCAGTAACAAGAGTTACAACATCATTCCCCAGGGCCCATGTACTTTGTACCCATGATCCCTTGCAACTTGACCTGGCTTTTTCATGGCCTTCCCTGGTATATTATATACATAAAATGAAATGAAATATGGCAAAAACAATAAGGTATGGCTATATCACATCACACCCACCACTTTCTCAGTGAAGTAGTGCCCTCTCTTATTTCCTTTGATTTGACTGTTAGGCCTATTCTGCTGGCATTTTAGTATGTTAGTATGTTAGACCTCCCTCCAGTTTCAAGCTGAGCCCCCTAGTACTTGGATTGTACTTCCTCTTGAAGATACTCCCTTCCCTCACCTTGTTAGTTCCCTTCAGATATTTAAAAGTCTCAATCATATCCCCCCCCTCCTGGTTTCCAGTGGATATACAGTAGGTCAAGCTCCTCCATCCTCTCCTCATATGTCCTCTGATGCATATCACATGTCATCTTGATTGCTCTTCTCTGTACTCTCTCCAACCTAGCAATGTCCTTCTGTAGATGTGGTCTCCAGAACTGTACCTCTTATTCCAGGTGTGGTTGGACCATCAATCTGTATAAGGGCACTTTCACCTCCCTTCTCCTGCTTGTGATACCCCTCCCAATGCATGCCATCATATCACTTGCCTTTCCAACTGCTTTGTTGCACTGTCTGGCTACTTTAAGGTTGTCTGAAATAATAATCCCCAGATCTCTCTCCTGCTCCATAACCATAACACCCTCTCCTCCCAATGTGTACACAGCTCCTTGGTTCCTATGCCTTATGTGCATTATTTTACACTTTTTGGCATTAAATTGCAGTTGCCAACCCTCTGACCAGTCCTCTTGCTTAACAAGTCCTCTCTCATGCTCTCAACCTCCCTGGTGTATCCACTCTATTGCAGATATGTGTATTGTCTGCAAACAGACACACTTTACCATTCAGACCCTTCCCAATATCCCCAATGTAAATGTTGAAAAGTATTGGCCCTAGTACAGACCCCTGGGGTACTCCACTTGTCACTTTCCTCCCCAGAATAAACACCATTTACAACCACCCTTTGAATCCTGTCATCAAGCCAGTTTTTCACCCAATTTGTTATTTTTTCCCCTTCCTCTAGACTTGTCATCTTACTCACTAGCCTCCTGTGAGGGATGGTGTCAAAGGCCTTACTGAAGTCCAGATAGGCCACATCCACCGCCCCTTCCTGATCATATACCCTTGTCACCTAGTCAAAGAATTCAATGATCTTCATCTGGCATGACCTTTCCTCTGTGAACCCATGCTGCCTGTCATCCTGCAGTCTGTTTTCTACAAGGTATTCAAGTATCCTTTCCTTTATGAGTGCCTCCATAATCTTTCCTACCACTGATGTAAGAATGGCTTGTGATAGTTTATGATTGTCAGGTTGAGTAAACTGCTGTACCACAGACATGTTCAGGGTGTGAGAAGTTTTGTATTTATGATTGTTGAATCTTATTCTGTGGTTGTTTTGATCTTGCATGTCCATGTTTCTCATGGTTGATTTAAAACATCAGATACTGAAAGCTGGACAACAATGATGTCCACACACAGTACGATTCTTGTGCTGCTTGGAGCTCATAGAGGTGCAAGCTCAGTTACATGTTGGAGGGGGCTCTCACGGGCTCTATAGGGGTGTCTGTCTCCCATTAAAATGAATGGGAAAGGAAGAGTAGGGATCCACTTGTTAACTCCAGAGAGCCTCTTAAATATTTGGCAGCACATCACTGTGATTGCTGCACCTCTAACAGCCCTATTCAACAACTCACTGGAAACAGGGGTGGTTCCAGAGGACTGGAGGAGGAACATAGAAACACAGAAGCTGTCAGCAGAAAAGGACCTCATGGTCCACCCAGTCTGCCCTAAGTCCCTGCTTATTGAGCTACCACAGACCCTAATTGATCTTCGGCCTTAACCCCCATGCCCTATTACTAAGGTCCTCTTATGCCTAACCCATGTGTGTTTAAAACCTGTTACTGTTTATGTACCTACCACCTCTGCTGGAAAGCTGTTCCAGCCATCCCACCACCCTTTCCATTGTAACCCCGAGGGGGTGCTACCCTTAGGGCTACTACCCCTGCCTGCCTCCACTGAGACAGGGTGAGGGGCCCAGATCCGTTGACGGGTGCCTCCACCCAGAGGTCAGGGTTAATACTGTTGAGATTGCCTCAGTCACAGCCCTCTGGGTTACTGTAACCCCCCTTTCATCCCACTAGTGGCTCACACAGTGTACCAACAATACTTTTCCCCAGTACACTTACCCCCTGGCTAGTATCTCTCAACTCACTCCGGGGACCCCCTGTAAAGTAAGGTACAGTTATATCACAGTCCCTATGCAGCAGTTCACCAGTAATGCACACAGTAGCCAAGGTGTAGTTGCAGAACGAACAATCTGATTTATTCAAGGAAGACAAATAACATGGGCAGGGGGAAATCAAGATGATTGGCTTATCACTATACCTATCTACCTAGGGCTCTGTTCACAGTCCTAAACCTAATATTTGCTGTCCCTGGGTACCCAAGCCCTAACGGCTAGTCCATCGTGGCAGCTGGTTGGGGCCCTGACACAGATAACCTTTACAATCCTGAGCAGGTCAGAATGGGAAGAAAGTTCAGTTAGGCAGTCAGCAGTATAGCAAAACAACTTGAGACCACTGTTTGCAAACTTGGCAGGGAGCTATCCTGATTCAGTACTCATGGCTCCATCAAATACCGTTTCCATCACCGTCAGCAGGGCTGAGCCTGAATTTCACCAGCCTCCTCACACATTTATATGGCAAACAACAGAGAGGTACCTTACCAGGCAGCTGCTTTCAGGCCCCACACGATCTTGCAGCAGACTCGGGCAGTAAATGGCAGCTTCAACATCACGGGTGGACCAAGCGCAATTCAGAAGATTCTCCAGTCCTCTCAGGTTGAGCCTGGTAGGTAGCTGGGCTAGCACCAGCCTCCTCCGACCGCACGCCAGCGGATTTAGTCCGAATCACTCGAAAGGGCAGAAACGGCCACCTCAGGCCTTCACGTGCTTCCCGTATGAACACTCACACAGCGCAGGAGCCTAGAGCTCCCTTCTCCTTCCTAGCCACAACACATCTGACCCCAGCAGCATGGGGCACTCCTTCCAGTTCGGGCGCTACCCGACTCGATTGGCTGGCGTCACCTGCCAGTCATTCACTCCTGCTCTCAGTGGTGCGAAAAAGCACCATAGCCCATAATACCTTCCTCAAAGGGCAGGCAGTTGTTGCCCATTGGTCAGCTAGCTCAAAGGCGTACCGATGTACTAATTGGTCCAACTCTGCAGTTCTGGACCAAAATGGATGAGATAAGCAGAACAGTCTCCGGATGCAAAGGAAGCAGGTTAGAACAACTTACATTATCATCACTATCCAAAAGGATTACTGGCAAGTAATTACCCCTTTTAACAGGGCTCCCTCTGCACCAGTAGCGATGGCAGACTGGAGCACTCACTCAGCAGCCCGGGCAGGCCTCGGGTATACAACCACACAACCCCCCCCATTTCAGCAAATTGCAACTGGAACAGGCAGCCCTTAAAAAGACAGTATACCGAGGCCTTAAAAGCGCTCACTGGCTACCCATTTGAAACGACTTAAACGCCGAACACCAGCCAGTCATGGAGCATTTAAACGAGCTCTGGGGAAGCTTTTAGGAACCCCCATTTGTAGGGGGATTACACCATAAAGAAGTATTTCCTCACATCTCCTCTAAGTCTCCCCCTTCCATCTTCATATCATGCCACCTTGTCCTTGAGCATCCTTTTCTGTGGAATATGCTACCCTCCTGTACCTTGTTGATACCATTGAGGTATTTGAATGTTTCTATCATGTCTCTCCTTTCTCTTCTTTCCTCCAGAGAATACATATTTAATTCCCTCAGTCTTTCCTCATAGGGATTCTGATGCAGGTCATGCACCATTTTGGTTGCCCTTCTCTGTACTGCCTCCACCTAATCTATGTCCTTCCTGCGATGGAGCCTCCAGAACGGGACACAGTACTCTAGGTGGGACCTCACCATTCATCTGTATGGGGTAACACTACTTCCCTCTTTCTGCTGGTGATGCCCCTCCCTATACACCCCAGCATTCTATTTGCCCTTCCCACTGCCTTATCACACTGATTTGTTACCTTCAGGTCATCAGAGATGATGACCCCGAGATCCCTTTCCTGTTTGGTCTTTGATAGCACCTCCCCCTGAAATGATACGCTGCCCTTGGGTTTCTGTGCCCCTTATACGTAATTTTGCACTTTTGGGCATTGAAGCCCAGTTGCCAGACCCTTGATCAGTCTTCTAGCTTTGTCAGATCTCCCATCATTTTTCTACCCCCACCCTCCCGGTATGTCAACTCTGTTGTAGATATTTGTGTCATCTGCAACAGGCATACTTTTTCCTAAACCACTTTGTGATATCGCTAATAAAGACACTGAAGAGGACTGGTTACAGTACTGACCCATGAGGCACCCTGCTGGTCACCTTACCTTCTTCTAAATGAACTCTATTCACAACCACCCTCTGTTACTCAGACAACTTTGTCCCTATATTATTATCTTTGGTCCCACCCCCAGGCTGCTCAGCTTGCTTGTAGTCTTCTGTGTGGGATGGTGTTGAAGGCCTTACTGAAATCCAGGTATGCCACATCCACTGCCTCTCCCTGGTAACCCAGTCAAAGAACTCTATCAGGTTCATTTGGCAATGCCTCCCCCCGTGAACCCATGCTGCCTTAGATCCTGAATACCACCGGTTTCCAGGTATTCTCCAATCCTTTCATTTAGCAGTGTTTCCATGACCTTGCCAACTATTAAAGTTAGGTTTACAGGTCGGTAGTTTTTGGCTCCTCCATGTTCCCACTTTTGTGTATAGGGACCACATCCGCTCTCCTCCAGTTCCCTGGGATCTCCATGGTCTCTAGTGATAGAATGAACAGGGATGCTAGAGGCACCGATAGTTCCTCTTTTAGCTCCTTTAGAATTCTGGAGTGGACTAATGAGGACTTTTTCCTCCTTAAAAGGGCCAATGTCCACCTCCCTTCCCTTAATGCCCTTTTTTTATCTGCGGCCCATCACCTACCCCTTCCTTTGTGAATACTGAACAAAAGTACTTGTTCTATATGTCTGCTTTCTTCTGATCCTCTTCCACACTTCCCCCTTCCTCTTTTAGTCTTTCTGTCCCTGCCTTGTTTTTTTTCCTTTTACTTACGTACCTGAAGAATGTTTTGTCCTCCTTTTTTGCTGACTTGGCAATGTTTTCCTCTGTTTGTGCTTTTGCTCTCCTAACTGCTTTTCCTGCCTCCCTTTGTTTCTCCGAATATATTTCCCTATCCTCGCCCTTCTGTGTCAATTTGTACCTTTTAAATGCATTCTTCTTTTCCTCTACCTTTTCTGCTACTGGAGGGCGGATGTCCTGCTTCATAAACATGGAAGCAGGGAGGAAGCTACCAACTATAGGCCGGTCAGTATGACGTCAATGGTTGGGAAATCAATGGTGCTGCCTTTAAAGGAAAGGCTTGTGGAGTATCTTGAATCTGGAGGGTTACAAGAGCCAAGGCAGCACAGATTCACAGGGTAGAGGTCATGTCAGATGAATATGATCAGTATCTTTGATTTGTTGACCAGAGAAATAGGTCAGGGTGGGGTAGTGGATGTGGCCTACTAAGACTTCAGCAAGGCCTTCAACACCATACCACATAGGAGACCCATAAGGAAGCTGGGTAGTTTTGGGGTGGGTCTTAAAGTGGTAAACTGGGTATGAAACTGGCTGACCAATAGGTGACAGAGGGGTAAATAGTACTCACTCGGGGAAGGGGAGCGTGACCAGTGGGTTATCTCAGGGCTCAGTACTGGGACCAGTCCTCTTTAATGTCTCCATAGGTGACATTGCCAAAGACTTGGAAGGGAAGGTATGCATCTTTGCAGATGACACCAAAGTTTGCAATAAGGTAGACAATCCAGAGTGGATGGAGAGAATGTGTAGCGATCTGAGAGAACGTGAGGAGTGGTCGAGGGTATGGTAGCTGGGTTTCAATGTGAAAAAGTGCAAAATCATGTACCTAGGGCACAGAAACCTAGAGGTGGAGTATACAATGGGGGAAGAGGTATTGATGGTCACAAAATAGGAAAAGGACCTTCAAATAAGCATATCTGATGACTTCATGGGAGTGAGGCAATGGACAAGGCAGTAGGTAGGGCCAGTGAGATGCTGGGGTGAATAGGAAGGGATATCACCAGCAGAAAGAGGGAGGTAAGTGGGCCCGCTGGTTCAGAGGGCTGAGGTTCTGCATGCCTTTCCTCTCACCATGCCAATAAACTGCATTTGGGCATCAGTTCTGGTCACCAGAGGTCAGGGAGGAAGAGTTGGGAGAGGATAGAGTAGCTACCTGGCAGCTCTCCTGTCTCGGGTTAGGGTGGTCTGCCATTTCGGCTTTGGCAGCCACCAGGTAGAATGTTCTATGTCAAATAAGTAAAACAAAAATGATGAAGACAAAAAGAGCACCTCAAGATCAGTGCCAATGATAACAGCGAGTGCAAAAAACAGCGACCACCCAAAACCACACACAACTGCAATAGGAGAACAGCATGAGAGAGGCAGATTTATTAAACTAACTCCAGTATGGGGACGCAACTTGGGGAGCAGGAGGAACTTGGTGGGCAGATTATATATTCTCACTCCGGGAAAATGTAACTCAGGGAGTGGGAGAAACTTTGGGAGGGGCGGATTATTTATTCTCACTCTGGGGGGGTGCAACTCGGGAAGGGAGGAGATTGCATATTACAGCTCGAGGGGGCAATGAAATGGGTGAGGCTTGAAGGCAGGCTCAATTCTTTCATGAAAAAAAGACAGGACGCGTGCTTCGAACCTGTGTCTGCTGTATGTTGCACACTCAGGTGATGACTCTAACCTTCAAGTTATGCTACCAGCACCACTTCACAGCACACACCAGCTACCTTAGATCCCTGACCTACATTTCTGTTGACAACTATGAACACTGCTGAAACACCCATGCACTGTGATGACCACTTCGCTCCTGTGCCATTGGCTGTTATTTACTCACTATCATTCCCTCGCTGTTATTCCTTCACTGTTCTGATGGGATACCAGGTGGAGGCTTGGTGGTAGCCCATGGGATGCATAAGTGGCAGATGTAGTTCCGGGGATGCTTCTGCCCCTTCATGTGAAGATATGCTGCAGTTAGGGGATGAGAGAGGGAGAGAACTGATGGAAAAAGGTTAATTGAGGTTGGCATAACTGACATCCTGCACTCTGCTCTTCCACCTGCTCCATAACCAGGACCTGCCAGCAGACTGGATTAAGACTTCAGGTGGGGAGGACAACCCTCCCTCTTGACCCCTGCACAGGGACAATGTGCGGGGGTACTTGCCAACAGGCAAGCCTGAGGAGGTGGTGGATGGTGGTGGACAGTGGGGCAGGGCAGATGGGAACCAAGTCTGCCTCAGTCAAGGGGCACAATCAGATTATGGGGAAAAAAGGGGGAGTGGGTGCTACCATTGTATAGATCATTGGTGAGACCCTTCCTGGAGTATTGTTTCCGGTTCTGGAGACCACATCTTAGGAAGCAGAAGTTTGTAAATGCACTTGTTTACCTTCAAAGCAAAAAATGCAAGTCCAGCAAATGCCAAATAAGGTTTTATTATTAAAAATAAAGGCTGAACCATAGGTCCACAGTAGGTACTCTGATAGCAGAAATTTTGGCTGGGGAAAGGTACTCTGAGCCAAAGCTCATTTTCAGATGTGACCTGGGAGCACATAGAGGTTAAATGACATGATTAGGGTCACACAGTATGCAAGCAGAAATTGTGGGATTTAAACTCAGGTCTGCTGCATGATCAGGGTCACAGCTTGGTGCTCTAACCTTCAGGCTATACTGCCTCTCTTCCTTCCTACCTAATTTCAAATGCTCAGTAGAAGCATTTGCCCAGATTCAGTCTCCCGTGATTAACCCGTGTCTCTGATGTCAGCCATGAGGTCTGGGATGCCATTAGAGTGGTCATGTTTGAAAGATGTTGGGGATGGAGGACAGCATTCCAATTCATCATATGAAGCAAGCATTTTTTCTCTGCACTAAAAGTACAGTTCCGGACTTTCCCACATGATAAGGTATGGGCTAGCATGTGGACATTCCCTTGTAACACAGGACTACAAATCATGGTTACACCTTAAGTGTCTGTTTCAAAGTAAATAATCATTAATTGCATGCAACAGGGTAATTGCACTGTAGTTACATGTTTGTTGCATGCAAGTAGATTGCAATTACAATGTAGATACACTGTAACTACGGCGTAGAAACATAGAAACATAGAAATTGATAGCAGATAAGGACTGCTTGGCCCACCTAGTCTGCCCATTTTCCCTACCTACAATAATACTGCCAGACCCTACTTGATCTCCGGCATAGCCCTTCCTTCCCTAATCATTAGGCTAAGCTTTCAGAGCTACTGCATTTGTTGTTGGTTGATTGTTTCTGCTCTTACCTCCTTGTTTCTTTCGTCCGGGGTTCTTCTTTTTTGGCAGGGGAAGGGCCCAACCACTCACCCCCATCCCCAACCACCCCATGCTACACTCCTTTTATAGGGTAGAATAGTCGTGACATTTTCTGTAGCAAAGCAGGAAGGGGAGAATCAGAGGGGTATTCACCCAGTGACCTCACTTACAGGGGCACAAGTAATTTTACTTGTTATAACAAGTTATACAAAAATAAATAAACAAACAAACAAAACAAAAAATCTAAGTTTTGCTTTCATTTTCCTCCTTCTAATTACTCGGACCAGGTTATCAACCCAGCAGCTCATCTGGAATGGCTATTATTAACTGCAGGCACTGCGGGACACTTTTCAAAAGGGCAATTATACTGGATTTAGGACACTGGCCTACATGCTGGACTATTAGAGATCTAAAGGCTCAGCTCCAGGCAGCATGGGCAGAGATTGCGCGCCTCAAATTGCATATTCAGGAGGAAATATGAGAACCGCCCGCCATTTCCCCAACATCCAACTGAAGCACCACGACTGCAGAGGGTAGTTGGTCTGGGAGGTTTGCAGGTGGTTAGGAGGGGTAAATCAGGTGCCCTGTCACTCAATGCTCTCCAACGTATCACCTCCACAAGCCATATAAAAACTATAAACAGGTATCTGCCTCTATCTCCGAAATCAGACAAAGGGGAAGAGGACACTGCAGAGCAGGACACTGCAGCACAGGAGCTAGTGCAACAAAACTCACCCAAAACAGAGACCAAAACAAAAAAAACAAAACGGAACTCCAAAACACCTCTGATCATAGGAGACTCCATGATTCGGGGTGTTGATACCTACCTCCAGCCAGGGGTAATGGTCAGATGTCTCCCAGGTATCAGGAGTGAAGTATATGGGTTAAGGAGTAAGCTGGGGGAGTTGGGGTGTGTGTCCAAGAATAAGGGGTGTGGATATGGGCAGCAGATGGGTGAGGCTGAGGGGAGGCTGGGGTAATGCTCAGAAGTTAGAGGAGGTTATGTTACAGCAAGCAGGAGGGGGGATATTAGAGACAGAGGACCCTTAGATAGGGATGTTGACGCTAAGGGGAAAACTTATGGGGTAAACGTTCTGGTTATAAAGAGAGTGGAGGGGGAAGAGTCAGGAGGGGCTGTTGTGGGGAAACCTAGAAGAGCAGACTGTGGGAAGGGAGCTCCTAAGGAGAACAGGGCAAGAGGGGAGGAAGAGGAGCAGCTTAGAAGGGCAGTTGGGAGACTCTCAGGTCACTTGATGGAGGCTGGCATAGAGTGTTACAATAAATTTGAGCTACTAAGCAACCTAGAGGGGGAGGAATGGGTTGGTGGAAATGAGGAAACTGATACAGAGGCCGGGGGGGAAGGAGTCAGATACCCATAGAGCATCACAGGCCAGCAATAGAAAGGATAGAAATAGTCCCAAAGGGAGAAGGGGAAACTTAAATGTTAAGCAGATGGGGAAGATGCAACATATTGCAGATGTGAGGGAGGAGAGCATGACTGGAGAGAAACTGGAAGACAAGGAGGTGGGGAAGGGGCCCCCTTCAGGAGGGGGGTCCGTACCAAGGATGGGTCTCTAGGTAAAGGGGACCCACAAATGCCCTCTGGAGGTAGGGTTATTATTACAAGGGGGGAGGATGGCGGTGTGTGGGAAGGGGAAACGAACAGGGCCAGGATAAATGGCCCGGATAAGAGAAGGTTAAAGGGGACACCTATTCAGGGGGGTCTGAGTTAAGGCGGCAAAATAATAAGGGAGGCAGAAAGGGGAAGGAGATAAGGGGGGTCTCTCATAAGGCAGGAAGACTCCAATGGAATTGAGATCACGGATAAAGGGGGGGAAGGGGTTGAGAGCGCATAGTGGTGGTACCATAAGGATGATGGCAGTGTTAAGGTTCTGTTATTAGGAGACTCAATGACTAGGGGTATCCATTGGGAGGGACGGGGGAGGATGCCATAACCAGGTGAAGGTAGTGAGTATCTCTGGTCTAACAGTGCACAGAGCAAAGTTCATGGTTATGCAAACTGGTTAGGGATTGTAGAGGGAAACCAGATTTCCTGGTGCATTTGGGGACTAACGATACAGAGGGAAATAGTGTTTTTGAAATCCAAGCAAGGTTCCGAGAACTTGCCAGGGTCTATCGGGATAATGGATACAACATTTCCTTTTCGGAAATATTGCTGGTACCGAAGGCCTCAGTGGAGAACAAAATGAAGATCACAGAGGTTAATGACTGGCTCAGGAAGTGGGGTGAAGAAAGTGGCTCAGAGGTGTTAGGGAACTGGGTAGGAGTTTGGCAGGATAAGGGACTATATGCCAAGGACAGGCTTCATCTTGCCCCGTTTGGGAAGGAAGTTATTAAACAGGGGGGTGGTGGACTACATTCAAGAAAGGTGGGGTTTAAACTTGTGAGGGGGGAGGGATAAGGGAGGGGCTGACCAGAAGCCCTCTCCTCTAGATGAGGGGAGTAGCCTTCAAACCCAAGGGGAAGAGGGGGAAACAGACTGTGTGAGGAGGTTTCAGGAGGAGCAGAACAGGATGGAAATATAAGGAACCTGGGTGGGGTTCTACAAAGGGGATCAGGGATAACAGGGAGAGGGTGGTGTTAGTAAATGCCAGGAGCTTGGGAAACAAGCTGCCAGAGTTCCAGGCCATGCTGTTCGGGGGGATGTGGCGGCGGTTACGGAAACGTGGGCCAACAAAAACCATGACTGGGACCTAAACGTGAGGGGGTACACTATGCTTAGGAAGGATAGAAAGGAGGGCAGAGGGGATGGAGTGGCTACGTTCATTAGAGATGACATAGAAATTGCTAGGGTAGAAGAAGCAGAGGGAAACATACTGGCCTTATGGGTCACCTTACGAACTCCGGCAGGAGGTGAGGTCAAGCTGGGTGTAGTATATAGGCCCCCCCGGGATGGATGATGTTCTGGAGGATGGTTTGCTGGACCTTAATATGCCAGGTACAAGCTGGGGAACCATGTCCTCCAAGGTGGCAAGGAGTAGAGGCTGCTGGATGGCTTCCAGGATGTGTTCTTAACACAGCACGTGATGCAGCCCACAAGGGAGTGGCATGTCCTAGACGTGGTTGTGGTGGATGGGGATCTGGTAAGGGACCTGGTTGTAGAGGATCCCCTGACTGGGAGTGACCACGATAATGTCTGGTTTCAAATAAGCATGGGGGGGGGTGGAAATCTAGGACACTGGCTGTGGACTTCAGGGGGGCAGACTTTGTGGGCATGGGAAATATACTCAAGGATCACTTGAAGGGGATTACAACAATAACAGATGTGAAAAAGAGATGGGAAGTCATAACAATGGGGATTTCATGAGGCAGTCAGGACCTGTGCTAAGGTGAAGTGTAAGGGAGCAAGGTCACATAAATCGTGCTGGTGGTCCAGGGAGGTTCAGGTAGCGGACAGAGAAAAGAAGGCTGCCTACAAAAAATATAAAACCAGCAAGATGGGGTGGGGAAAAGGAAATGTACTGTCTTGCATCTAGAAAAGTCACCTGGATGGTGCAGGGGGCAAAGTCCAGTAAAGAGCAACAGCTGGCACAGGGGATACGGGGAGGGGAAAAGGGGTTCTTCCAGTACATTAGGAAGCGGAGAAACACTAAGGACCAGCTTGGCAGATTGAGATCAGAAGGTGGGTGGGTGGAAGAGGCAAGGGACAAGATGGAGGTATTAAATTAGTACTTCACCTCTGTGTTCACTAGGGAGGGGGATGGGATACTTACAAAGCAAGGCACAATGGGGATAGAAGCGGTAGTGTGTGGATAGGGGGAGCATCAGAAATGGAGCACAAGGGAGGGAGAGGTACCCCAGAGGTGTCCTATCAGGATAAAGATAAAAAGGCCAGTAAAGTGGGGGGACAGATGATGCTATGCCCACTGAACAGGTGTGGCAAGCCCTTAAGGCCCTAAAGAAAGATAAATCTCCTGGGCTGTAAGGCATTCATCTGAGAGTACTGTGGGAATTGGCGGACGTACTGGCTGCACCCCTGGTGGAGCTCTTCAACAGGTTGCTTGAGACAGGGAGGGTACCTAGGTATTAGCGAAAGGCACAGGTGGTGCCAGTCCATAAAGGGGGGGGTCGAGGGAAGTACCAGGTAACTATAGACCCATCAGTTTGACTTCGGTGGTGGGAAAATGAATGGAAAGTATACTAAAGGAATGATTGGGGGTGTACTTGGAGGAGGTGAGAGGTCTGAATAGTCAGCAACATGGGTCTGTGCCAGGCAGACTGTGTCAAACCAACCTTGTGGAGTTCTATGAATGAGTAACATCAGAACTGGACAGGAGAAAGCCTGTGGATGTAATATTCTTGGACTTCAGCAAGGCGTTTGACTCGGTCCCCCACAATGGTCTGGTGGTGAAACTGACAGGGTTGGCAGTGGGTCCTTTGATGATCAGATGGATAGGAAACTGGCTAGCTGGACGCACTCAGAGAGTAGTGGTCGGTGGGGAGCTCTTGAACCCTAGAGAGGTCAGTAGTGGGGTACCGCAGGGCTTGGTCCTGGGTCCTATCCTGTTTAATGCATACATATCTGACATCAGGGAGGGTATAGGGTGTGAAATGAGTCTCTTTGTTAATGACTCCAAGATGGGAGCAGTAGTTGAGAGGGAAGAGGGGAGGTTGGCCCTGCAAGGGGACCTGGACACTCTGGAAAGGTGGGCTCACACCTGGAAATTAAATGTCAATACCGCTAAGTGCAAGGTGTTACATCTTGGGCAGGGAAACCCTAAACACAGGTACACCCTGGGAGGTACACAGGGGGAAAAAGACCTAGGGGTCATGGTGGATGCATGTATGAATAACTCTGAGCAGTGCAGGAGAGCGGCTAGCAAAGCAAACAGGATGTTGGGCTGCATTGTATGGGGGATCACCTCTAGAAGCAGGGAAGTGATTCTGCCGCTGTACAATGGACTGGTTAGACCACACCTTGAGTACTGTGTACAGTACTGGAGACTACACTTGAAGAGGGACATACAACTCCTGGAGAGGGTACAGGGGAGGGCTACTAAGATGATACAAGGACTAGGGGATTTGACGTATGAGGACAGACTTGAAGAGCTCGGCCTGTTTTCATTGGAGGAGAGGAGAGACACTAGGGACATGATTGAGGTCTTCAAGTACCTCAAGGGAATGAATAGGGTAAACACACAGGGGATCTTTAGATTAAAGCAGGGCGGTATCACCAGAGGGCATGGTTTGAAGTTGGAAGGTGGAAGGATGAGGGGGGAAAAGAGGAGGAGGTTTTTCACCGAGAGGGTGGTGGATCCTTGGAACGCACTGCCTGGTGAGCTGGTTCAGATATCCACAGTGAAGGGCTCCAAGAGAGGGTGGGACAGATACCGAAAGTGGATGTATCGGATGATGGCCTGGCCCGGGGGGTGGGGATGGATGACAGGGGTTTCTGGAACACAAGGGAGGGGGAAGGCCTCGGTACCCAACTAGGGATCTGAGGTTCGAGCAGACTTGATAGACCGCAAGGCCTAATCTGCTGGCAATTAGTATGTTAGTATGTTAGGTACATCAGTGTGGAGAGACACTGACTGCATTGCTAAAATTGTGCAGGAAGCAGGAGAAAACATCAACGTCCTGGTACACATAGGGACTAAAGAGCTTGCCAACCGGTCAGTTGTGGAGACCAAGGAACACCTGACCAGGCTGGGAGACACACTGTCACACTGTCATCCATTTCATCTGGCATCTCCTTCTTTGAGATCCTGCCAGTCTGGTAGAGGGGGGCAGAAAGACAGAAGGTCAGAGAAGGGGAGATAGGGGAGCTAAACATGTGGCTAAAGGGCTAGTGCCAGGAAAAAGGACACAAATTTGTAGGTAACTGGCAACAGTTTTGAGAGCGAAAGTTCTTTAAATTCGATGGACTGCATCTGACTAAGGAAGGAGTCAGTGCATTGGGGCAGAAGTTTGACGTCTTTGCAGAATATTTAAACTAGCAAATGGGGAGAGCGGTGTAGCACTCAATACATCTCATCGGAAGAACACCCCTTCCCCTCAACTAGTGATCAAACAGGAGTTCAGCATGTTTATAGTTCATTTGCATCACCAGGTAAGGAAAAAGGTCTGTCTCCCCATACGACTCACAGGGGAAACGCTGGACCTCGCCCAACAACTAACACACCAAAATCTGGCCAATGGAAAATCATGTACACAAATGCCCGCAGTCTGGGAAAGAAGATCCCAGACCTGCAGGTAACAATGACAAAGGCTAAACTGGACATAGTAGAGATTACCAAGACATGGTTCACCAATAACCACACCTGGTACCAGGCTTTGTACTGTTCAGAAGAGACCGAGGTGCAAAAGGGGTGGGGTGGGGTGGGGTGGAGTAACCCTTTATGTCAATGAAAATAACACATAAGGAGACAGAAGAACTGTGGGTCACCCTGGAAACAGGAAATGGGACAGCCATACAAACTGGGGTTGTCTACAGGACTTCAGACCAGTGGGAGGACATAGACACATTACTGTTAGAAAATATAGAAAACATGACAGCTAAAGGGGAAGTTCTGATAATGGAGACTTCAACATGCCAGATACAGATTGGCCAATACCAGCAGGAACATCCGCCAGAACTAGACACATGGTGGATTCCCTGCAGGGGGAGGGTGGCAAACAACTGGTACAACAACCCACAAGAGACAGGGCTATCCAAGATCTAGTACTGACTAATGGGAAAAGCATCACAGATCTTCAGGTAGAAGGTCACCTGGGGGCCAGTGACCATCACATGGTATGGTTCAATTTGGCCACTAGAACTAAATCATCCCATTCCAAGGCAAAAACATGGGACTTCAGAGGAGATTACTTTGATAAGATGGCCAACAGAGTTAAGCTAGCCCTGGCAAGAAGAAATACAGGTGAGGGGGTACAGGCAAAGTGGGCAAGCATTAAGGGTGCAATACTTGAAGCAACATTCTATTGTGTTAGAGAGAAAAGCAAGAGCAAAAAGAAGAGGGAAACACTTTGATTCTCAAAAACAGTAGCAGAAAAGGTCAGAGTCAAAAGGCTGGCCTTCAGCTAATATAAGGGAACGCAGCAGGATGAAGATAGGGAGGCATACTAAACCTCCCTAAGGGAAGCAGGAAAGGCAGTAAGGCAGGTAAAGGCCCAAACTGAGGAAACACTAGCGCGAACAATAAAAGAAGGGGACAAGACTTTCTATGGATATATTATTGAAAGGAGAAAGTCCAGAGGGGGTTATTGCTAAAATCAAAGGGGATAAGAGGGATACTTCTGCTCAGTATTTACTGAGGAGAAGGTAGAGCAGGGCCCACAGCTCAGCACCATGGACACAGGGGGGAAGGAGGTGTGCATTAGTCTCTTCACAAAAGAAAGGGTCCTACAAGAGCTCACTAAGCTCCGGGTGGACAAGGCAATGGGATCTGATGGCATACATCCCAGGGTACTAAAGCAGCTAAGGGTGGATCTAGCAGAGCCATTATCAAAACTGTTTAGTGAGTCTCTGAGCACAGGAGAGGTCCCAGAAGACTGGAGATGGGCTCATGCAATCCCGCTCCACAAGAGTGACAGCAGGGAGGAGGCAGGAAACTACAGACCAGCCCGTCTTACCTTGGTAGTTGGCAAAATTATGGAGGCACTCCTTAAGGAAAGGATAGTGCAACATCTGGAATCCATAGGAGCATAGGATCCAAGACAGCATGGGTTTACAACAGGAAGGTCCTGTCAAACTAATCTCATAGATTTCTTTGACTAGGTAACCAGAGTGGTGGACCAAGGGGGTGCAGTGGATGTCGCCTACTTTGACTTCAGCAAAGCTTTCATAACTGTTCCACATAGAAGATTGATTAATAAGCTCAAGCAAGCACCAGAGGAACATCACTGGACCGTGGGGTGCCTTAAAGGTAACTGCAGGCTGTCCCTTACTGCATCTTGTTGCTGAGGGGTGTTAGCCCATTTTCTGCCCTCCAAACTCCACTGATTGACTCTGCAGACCGTTTTCCACCTTGGATTTACCCTGTTTCTGAGCTGAATTACAGCGGAGCCTTAAGGGGTTTTCAGGACTATCTCACTACCTGGAGCTGTTTCAGCCAGTGGATAATGCTTTCCCCTCCATTTCAACTATCATTTCCTGCCTCCTCCCCCCACCACCTCATCCAGCCCTACGTCTGACAACAAGCTTTGCATTGCTTCCCTTAATGTCTGCAGTCCGCTAAAAAAGTGGGATTCCTTCTAGGCATACCTCTCAACTGTCCCTGATTTTCAGGGACGTCCCTGATTTGGCCTCAGAATTTTCCTCTGTCCCTTGTAAAATTTTTGTTTTTGTGACAGAACAGTGTGGATTAAAAGCATAAAATAATGTCAAACATTAAAGTTACAGACTTGTTGTTCTATGGAAAATGCATCTTAACACACGTCCCTTTATTCTATCAGCTTTCTGAGTGAATAGTACCAGTTTTTAAGATGTGTCCCTGATTTGGGATCTTTGTCCCTGATTTTTTTAAGCCTTGTCCCTGATTCATGAGGCAAGAGGTTGAGAGGTATGCTTCTAGGGGTGGGTACACCAACATCGTCCTATCTGGCTATGACCTCTTTCGAGCCAACGTCTGGGTAAGTGAGGAGGTGGCTGCGCCCTCTACCTTAAGGACTTTCTCCATGGTCAGCTGCTCCCCCTCCCAACTGGAACCCAGGGCACAGGCTCTTACTTTAAAAATAACAATTGGATGATCATCTACCTCCCTTCTCATCACTACAGTCTACATCCCTCCCAGGGACCAGAAGCAGGCCTTTCACTCTGTCCTGTCCTATCTCTCCTCACTCCCCCCACAAAATAAAAAAATTGTCCTAGGCAATTTTAACATCCATTGGCTGACCAAGACCACTGCACCTTACATAGATGCCACAGCCGCTCTTGACCTTACCCAAGTAGTATCTTCCCCCACACCGCTAAACAACCACACAGGGTCCTCCTTCCTCCTTGACCTGGTCTTCACCAACCACCCCCACAGAATCATAAACACCTCAGTGCTTCCAAATGCACTTAGTCACCATTCCTCTGTTCTCTGCTCCTGGTCCTGCAAAGTCCCAAAGACCCCCCTAAAATAACTCTCCACCGAAAGCTCGGACCTGGAAAACTCACCCAACTAAAATCCCACCTCAGAACATGGAACTGGACCTTCGTAACTAATACTCTTGTCCTTGATCATGTTCTTGACCTTTTCATCCTCACCTTTAATGCAGCCTGTGACAAATTTGCCCCGCTGACTAAAACGATGACTAAAGGTAACCCTGCCCCTTGAATCACTGACCACCTCCTTAATGTTATGCAACATCGTGACTCCCTATAGCATCTTTCCAACAAGACTGGCCGACCCGCGGATAGGCAGAGTTACCGTGAGGGCCGAAATAAGTTTTTAATTATTTATTTATTTACTACAAAGGTTGGATTTACAATCTTTGAGTCATGGACTCATTTACAAAGGCATCTCGTTGCAGGGGGGTAGACAGAGTTACATAGTGTGGTTACAACAGTGAGAACAGTACAAGTGCAGAACATTAAACATAGAGTACACATAGGTTACATAATAATGTTACTTATAATAGGTTACAGTCAAATACAAGGTACCCAAAGGTTACATGGGGGGTACAGCCCTGGACATACCTAGATAATACCTGGAGAGGGTGGAGGTAGGGATGGGGAGTGAGATGGGAGGAAGGAGGAGAGGATAGGCTGTACGGAGGATGTTGTCAAGTCAGGGAGGCTGGACAGGAGTATCCCACAGTGGGATTAATTAGGTGCATCTATAGCAATGAGCGTCGAAGTGATGGTTCTGGAGGGCGATTTTGAAGGGACCAATTTTGGCAATGTCTGTGATGCAGGGTGGGAGGGAGTTGAATCAAGCAGGGGCTTGGTAATGGAAGGACCTCTGAGCTAGTGAGATCTTGGTTCTGGGCACCAGAAAGGTGGCCTTGACAGAGTTACGGGTGGCAACAGACGAGAATGCACGCCATAGAGAAGCAGAGACCCCCAGTGGGGGGGGGGAGAGCCCTAGGAGAGATTTTTTGGCAAGTAGGCAGGTCTGGTAGCACAGACACTTCTCAGAGGTGAGCAGGTTGGTGGTGGAGTAGAGCAGGCAAGTGTGAGTGTGGCTAGGGGCTCCGGTCAGGAGCCTGCAGGCCTTATTGACTGAGAGCTGGATTTTAGTCAAGGTGGTATTGTCTGCCGCAGCGTAAATGGGCAAGCCATAGTCTACTAGGGACAGGTCGGAAGAGTTGATGGCCAGCTGGAGGGCAACTTGGGGGAGACAAGCTCTATGATGGTATAGCAGGCCTATCTGAGAATTTATGGTGGAGGATAGGGCATTAATGTGGGTGTGGAAGGTGAGAGCCAGTACAAAGTGATACCTAGATATTTGTAAGAGGTCACTTGCTCCAGCGGCAGAGTGCTGGGGAGAATGAAGAGGGGGGCATTCTTGGCCTTGTTTTGGTGATGGGAGAAGAGCATTGACTTAGTCTTCATTAGGTTAATGACAAGTCAGTGGTCAAGGAACCACTTTTCAGCTTGGTTGTAGGTGTGCTGGAGGGATACCTGGAGAGAAGTTGGATTGGGTGGGATGCAAAGAGGACCGCATCATCGGCATAGAGGAGCATTTTTCCTGTGCAGGAGCTGGGGAGAGTGTTGAGGTAGAGGCTGAAAAGCACAGGGCCCAGAATGGAGCCCTGGGGTACCCCGGAATGAATGGGCCGGGTATTGGACAGGGAGCCATTTATCTTCACACGTTGGGATCTAGCAGAAAGGTAGCTGGAGAACCAGGCAAAGGGACTAGCTGAAAAGCCGAGTTGGTGGAGGGAGTCAAGCGGTGGGGTGACAAACAGTGTACGTGGGCTTTACGCAAAGCCAAAGCCGAGTACTATAAAGCATTCCTAACATCTGCCTGGGACTCCAGATGTAAATTTTAGAATAATATAAAGGAAATTTGTGGCAAGGTCCCCAGTCCACCCCCTGCTCAGACTGTTGTCAACAACAACCTCACCTCGGATCTCACCCTCATCGCTAATGCCTTTAACGCCTCTTTCACCGACCTCAGCCATGTCCTCCCCTCAAACTTTTTCAATCCCCCACCTACCTGGTCCCCCCTCTTCTTTCCCCCTCTCTCCCTTTTCTACCAATCCACCACCCCAAGAAGGGACGAACCCTACGTTATAAAAGCCCTAAGCGGCTCCCACTACAGTAGTGACTCCTTAGACATAAGACTTCTCTGCCTCACGCTACAGGACGTCCTTACTCCCCCTTACCCACATTCTCAATTGCTCCCTGTGTCAAGGGAAATTCCCCACCCACTGGAAATTGGCTTCCATTTCCCCCATCTTCAAGAGCAGGGACAGCACTGTGATTAACAACAACCGCCCCATCTCCAATCTTCCCCCACTATCTAAAGCATTGGAGCGCATTGTCTCAGATCAGCTCACTGACCACCTCATTAAATTCGACCTACTCTGTAAGCAACAGCATGGCTTCCGCAAGGGCCATAGCACCACTATGGCCCTCCTTGAGTTCACCTCTCATGTCCACTCCACCTTGGACAGAGGTCACATCACTGGCACCATCTTCGTGGATCTCTCTAAGGCTTTTGACACCATCAGCCATTCCCTCATACTAACCACTCTCTCTACCATTGGTATTTCCCAGGACGCCCTAAACTGGTTTGCTGACTACCTATCTGACCGGATCCAGCAAGTCAAAATTGGTACCACCCTGTCCACCAGCCTCACAATCCATTCTGGTGTCCCTCAGAGCTCCATTCTAGGCCCCTTGCTCTTTAGCCTTTACCTCAACTCCCTTCCTTCAACCTGCTCTGGCAACTTACTCCTCTACATGGACGCCACTGTCCTTTACTCCTCCAGTCCTGACCCCATTCAACTCCACCAATCCCTCCAAACCTCCTTCACTGAAACAGAAGAATGGTTCTCCACCCAGCACCTAATACTAAACTACAAGAAGACCAAGGTCATGTTTTTTTCACACCCCCCAGAGCACCCTTAAGAACCTGTGTCCCCAAATTCTTAATGCCAACTAGTCATCTCTTGAACAAGTGGAATCCTTGAAATACTTGGGCATCACTCTTGACCCAGCCTTTAACTTTCACCACCACATCCATCTCCGTTCCACTGGTATAAACACTACCTCACTCCTGACGCCCTTCGGCTTGCCATCACATCCTCAGTTCTCTCCCTGCTGGACTATGGAATACTCATATACAGTGCTGCGACCACCTCAGCCCTCAGCAAATTCTGGCTATCACTAAACAAAGCCTGCTGCCTTATCCTTGGCTGTGACTGATACACCCATACCTGCTCCCTTTATAGGTCCACTAACTGGCTTAACCTAGACAACAGGATCAGGTTTCACATTTGCCTCATGGCCAAAGAGATCACCCTCAGTCTCTCCCCACCGTCCTTTCCTTGATCATACACCCGGCTACTGTGGTCAGAATCACCCATAGTTCTGACAAGTCACTTTTACTGGTTCCCTGTTGCCGGACCTCCCAGTTTCAAAGAACCTTTTGTTACAAGGCCCCTTCCTGGATGAATGCCCTCCCTAGCTCAATACAAATGAAAAAAGAATGGCTCAGGGAGCACCCTCAGTCCTCCAACCCCTGTGACTGCCTCTGACCCCAACTCTGACTCCCCTCCTGTTACTACCTCCTCCTCTCCCCTTTTCTCCTCCCCCTCCATGACAATAGAAACATAGAAACATAGAATTTGACGGCAAATAAGGACCGCTTGGCCCACCCAGTCTGCCCATTTCCCTGCCTACTGGATAAGCTGCAGATCCTAGTTAACCAGCAGCCTACTTCTTCCTACATCCACCCCCTAGAATTGCCTTATGACTGTCCCATGCATGCTTGAATTCCACCACTGTTTTTGACTCCAGACCTCCTCTAGAAGGCCGTTCCATGCATCCACAACCCTCTCTGTGAAAAATACTTCCTTAAATTACCTCTGAGCGCCCCCTCTATCTTCAAATTGTGCCCTTGTTCTTGCACACTCTTTTTTTGAAAGATGCTACCCTCTTGGACTTTGTTGATTCCCTTGAGGTACTTGAAAGTTTCTATCATGTCCCCCTCTCCTCCTCTCCCTCGAGGTTATACATATTAAGCTCCTTAAGTTTCTCTTCATGTCTTCCGTGCAGACCCTGCACCATTTTAGTTGCCCTCCTCTGGACAGCTTCCATCCTGTCTATGTCTTTGTGAAGACTGGTCTCCAGAACTGCACGCAGTACTTCAGATGGGGTCTGACCAGCTGTCTGTACAGAGGAATAATAACTTCCTGTTTTCTACTGGTGATGCCTCTCCCTATGCATCCCAGTATCCCCCCAGCCCTCCTTGCTGCCCTCTCACATTGCTTGCCCACCTTTAGGTCATCTGATATGACTACCCCCAGGTCTCTTTCCATTTTTGTTGTTGTTAGTATCTCACCCCCATTGTGTACTCATCCCTTGGGATTTTGTTTCCCAGGTGCATTACCTTGCACTTCTTAGCACTGAATCTAAGCTGCCATACATTTGACCATTCCTCTAACCTTGCCGAGTCCCTTTTCATCCTTTCCACTCCACCTTGTGCATCAACTCTGTTGCAGATCTTTGTGTCATCTGCAAAGAGACATACTTTTCCTTCCAGTCCCTCTGCAATGTCGCTTATAAAGACATTGAAGAGAAGCGGTCCTAATACTGAACCCTGCGGTACCCCACTAGTAACCCCTTTCTTCAGAGTGGACTCCATTTACTATTACTCTCTGTGTCCTATTCTCCAGCCAATTTTACCCAGGCTGTCATCTTGGGACCCACTCCCAGGCTGGCTAACTTGTATATTAATCTTTTGTGTGGGACTGTGTCAAATGCCTTGCTAAAGTCTAAGTAGGCCATGTCCACAGCCCCTCCCTGATCTATTACTTTGGTCACCCAGTCAAAGAAATCTATCAGATTTGTCTGGCATGACCTTCCTGCTGCGAATCGATGCTGCCTTGGGTTCTGTGGCCCTCTGGCCTCTAGATACTCGATAATTCTTTCCTTCAGAAGTGATTCCATCATTTTCCTTACCACTGAGGTTAAACTAACAGGTCTGTAGTTTCCTGCTTCTGCCTTGCTCCCACTTTTGTGAAGGGAATCACATCTGCCTCCTCCGGTCTCGGGTACCACCCCATCCTCCCATGATTTGTTAAACAGGGTAGTCAGTGGTGTCACTAATTCTACCCTTAGTTCTTTTAGAATTCTGGGATGAATCCATCAGGCCCCATTGCTTTGTCCACCTTCAGTTTTAAGAGTTCTTTCAGAACCCTTTCTTCTGTAAATGGGCTGGTATCAACTTCTGTATCCAGAGTGTTTCTACTGTTTGTTTATGAATACCTCCTCTTCCTTTGGTAAATACTTAGCAAAAATATTTGTTTAGTATCTCTGCCTTTTCACAGTCACCCTCTGCCCACCCTCCCCTTTATTAAGCCTCACCATCCCTCCCTTGGTCTTCCCTTCGCTCCCTGATGTACCTATGAAAGGTTTTATCCCCCTTCTTAACTGAGTTGGCTATCTTTTCCTCGGTTTGGGCCTTTGCTGTTCTGACTGCCTTCCCAGCTTCCTTTTGCTTTAACTGATACAGTTCTCTGTCCTGTTCCTTCTGTGATTCCTTGTACTTCCCGAAAGCTTTCTTTTTCTCTTGAACCTTCAATGCCACTTCCTTTGAGAACCATAGTGGTTTCTTACATTATTTAGTTTTGTTTATTTGCTTCACACAAGGCTTGTTACCTCTGTGATGGCAGTTTTATTATTCCCCATTGTTCTTCCACCCTCCTTCCTGCCCATTTGCTAGTGCATTCCTTAGGCACTCACCCATTTTAGCAAAGTCAGCCCTCTAAAGTCCAGTACCTTTGCCTTTGTAAACGCACTCTATTGCTGTGTTTATTGTGAACCATACTGTTCAATGGTCGCTAGTTCCTGGATGGCTACCCACTTCTACTTCTGTGATCCTCTCTTCATCTCCATTTGAGAGAACCAGGTCTAAGATTGCTCCCTCTCGAGTGGGCTCCAGTACTAGTTGTCTAAGGCTTGCCCCCTGTAGGGCATCTAGAATAACCCCACTCTTCGAAGTGGCTGCTGCAACTGCACTCCAGTTAACATCTGGCATATTCAGATCACCCATCAGCAATATCTCCCCTTTTACTGCCATACTAAGTATATTTTCTATCATTTCCTTGTCCATTTCCTCCCCCTGAGAAGGGGGTCTGTATTCAACCCCTGTGCGGATTGTGGTGCCATTGCCGGTCTCCAAATTTACCCACAGTGCTTCTTCTCCTCCCTGTTTTCCCTTTTGTTCTGTTGCTTTGATTCCTTCCCTTATGCAAAGAGCTACTCCTCCTCCTCCTCTTTTACCCTCTCTGTCCCTCCTGTAGATAGTGTATCCTGGTATGTTTACGTCCCAGTCATGGGTTTGTGCGAACCATGTTTCTGTGACTGCCACGCTATCCAGATGTTCCTCCTCCATCAAGGTCACTAATTCAGGAAGCTTGTTACTCAGACTACGGGCATTGGTACTCATTGCTTTCCATTTTGTGATGGCTTTACCTTCTGTTGCAGCATCCCCCACTGACCTTTCTACCTCGGTCTTTTCTCATTTAGTACCCTGTTTTGAGGAGAGGCTGGGATTTTCCTGTTGCTTATCAGTGCCTCCCCTTGACTAGTTCAAAAGCTTGCCAATGAAGCATTTAAACTGATTGCTCAAAACTTGTTCCTTCCTGGACAGATGCAGACCATCCTGCCAGTATAGGCTGGTGTCCCTCCAGGTGGAACCCCAGTCCCCAATGAAGCCAAACCCCTGTGCTCCACACCATTTTTTCAACCATTCATTAAACTGCATGGTGCAAAGCACCCTTGCCTCACTCATGCCATTGACAGGCAGCACCTCTGAGAAGGATACTGTGTGTGCTACTTGTCTTAGGCCCCTCCCCAGTTCTACAAAGTCCTTCTGCACTGCTCTAATCTCATGTTGAGCCAAGTCATTTGTCCCTAGGTGGACAATGACGTCCAGCTCAGACTCCCGTGCAGCTGTTCTCGTGATCCTGAGGATGCGCTTCCTGTCCCTCCAAGCCATGGCACCAGTCAGGCACCTTACTTCAGTTTTCCCCTGCTCCCCCAGTTCTATCCCCCTAATAATTGAGTCCCCCACCAGGAGCTGCTTCCTTTCCTTGTGGTGTCCTCTGCCTCCTTCCTGTGGGCCTCCCTTGTGACAGGTGTCCTCAGCCTCCTTAATCTCCTCTGTGGGTGCATCCATGGGAGAACTGTGCTCCCCAGAATGGTGTATGGATTGTGAGTGGAACAACTGACTAGGTGTGCCTCTGTTCCACCATCCTCACCCTCCCTGAGCCCACTGTGGTCCAACTGCTGTGCTTTCTCGCAACCTCTGAGGTAGTGGTGGTGGCTCTGGTGCTCCCTGGATGGGGGAGATTCCCTTCCTACCATCCAGTCTGGCCTGGGGGAAGGTTCCCTTACTGCTGTCCAGTGTGGCCCTTAGTCAGCCTCTTCCCCGTCCCTCATTGGGTGACTTTATTGAACTGATTGTTAGCCTTTAAGTTGAAATCTAATGTACTCATATACTTGTTTTTTTTTAACTTTCTTTTTATCCCCTTCTAATCTACCCTCTTTGTTCCACTCCTTCAGGCTGGTCATGTTTCCCATGCCACAGACACAGAGTCTGCCCCTAGAGTGCCCCCAGTAACTCCTACCTTCCTTCTCTCTCTTCCTCCATGGAGTGCCTGCACAGCGGGGTCTGCCCGTAGATCTGTGGCTGGATGACCGGAAAGCGGTCATCTCTAGGACCGCAGAGAGTTGTTTTCTGTTTTCTGTTGTGGTCCCCCTCCATCCCCCTGAGGACGACGGCTTGGGCTGGTTACATGCTTATGCACTATGCCTGTCAAGTGCCTAGCAGCGTCCCCCCCCCCCGGCTCCAGTGCCATGGAGCCGCCATTGCCCCGAAAGTCGGTACTCCTACTGACCCACAGAGGCATTGAGTGCACAGAGCACCCCTGGTATCCCACCCTTGAAGGACAAGAGCATCCATTGGGATGCTCAATCCTCCTTCCCCCTGCTGACCCCTGGCCACCTGAGCTCGTGCCCGAAACTGGGTCACCAGTGTGGTGCGAGGTGTGGCATCCAGCGCCTCAACCCTCAGCACCACCAGGCTAGCCCTCATATACTTGTTTTAATGTACTGAAACTGTAATTATGTTGTCACTGTAACTTGTCTACCCTGACATGGAACCTTTATAAATGAGTCCTTGTCTCAAAGGTACTTTCCGAATCTTCAATAAATAGAAAATAAAGAAATAAAAAATAAGCTGGGTAGTCTCGGGGTGGGTCAGAAGTTGATCAATTGGGTGGCAAACTGGTTGGTGGGCAGAAAACAGAGAGCAGTGGTAAATGGTATATGGTCAGAAGAGATGCAAGCGACAAGTGGGGTACCTCAGGGATCAGTCCTGGGGCCAGTCCTCTTCAATATCTTCATCATTGACACTGCAGATGGACTGGAGGGTAAGGTTTGTCTGTTTGCAGATGACACCAAGATCTGCAACAGAGTAGATGATCCAGATGGGGTGGGCAGAATGAGAAGACATCTGGATAAACTAGCAAAATGGTTGGAAGAGTGGCAACTGGGGATTAACGCAAAGAAGTGCAAGATCATGCACATAGGGAAGAGAAACCCTGAAGTCACCAATAGGTTGGGAGGGGAGTTGATGGCTATCGCAACGGAAAAAAGAGACTTGGGCATCATCATCACAGATGACTTGAAATCATCCAAGCAGACACTAAAGCAGTAGGTAAGGCTGGAGGGATGTTGGGGTGTATTAGTAGGGTATCACAAGTCATAAGAGGAAGTAATAATCCCTTTTACAAGACACTGGTTAGGCCCCATCTAGAGTACTGCATGCAGTACTGGAGGCCGCACCTGCACAAGGACATTAACCAAATTGAGGCAGTTCAGAGAAGCGCAACCAAAATGGTGCAGGGACTGCATCAGAAAACATATGAGGACAGATTAACGGAGGTCAATATGTATACCTTAGAGCAAAGGATGGAGAGAGGTGATATGATCGAAACATTCAAACATCTTAAGGGCATTAACAAGATGAAAGAGTCTAATATGTTTCAATATAAGAAAAATAGCAGGACAAGAGAACGATTAAGGGGTAATGTGAGGAAGTTCTTTTTCACAGAATGGGTGGTGGATGCATGGAATGGCCTACCTCTGGAAGTGGTGAATATGAATACAGTGCAGTGCTTCAAACAGGCAGAGGATAGGCATAAGGGAGCAATACAGATGAGTATGAACAGATAGGCCATTGACAGAGCAAAGGCCTATGGCACATCCATAAGGTAGAAAAAATGGGCAGACTGGATGGGCCTTGTGGTCCTTATCTGCCGTCAACTTCTATGTTTCTGTTTCTATGTTCCCTTTTGCCTATTGGGTCCGTGAGGATGTGTGTGGATTACCAGACACAGGGGGCTATTTTTCCATTTTCTACCCCTCGGGAAGTGCAGATGTGCAATCAAGCAATGCCACTGTGATGCACGCCACATGCTCCTGTGCGACATGTGTTGATGGTCACCACACCTCCTGTGCATCTTGATGGCCCAGCATGCTTGACTCCTGGTCTCTATCAGGTGTCAAGCAAGTGCTGGGATCCATATCCCCCCACTCCCCAGAGGAGGAGAGCAGTCCCATGGACACACAAATTTCCTCCTCCAGCCAGCCCTCCAACTTCTGAGCTCACTTCTGAATTTGGGTCGTCAGTGTAGCAAGTGGTAGTGCTACCTGCTGTGCTGGCTGGCCTACTTTTGAACTTGCTATGTAAACAGCATGCCCTGTTATTTTGTTGGTTGTGTCGGTGACATGTACTGTTTTATTGTAACTAGGTCACTGTGCCTTTAGTTGGAAAGCTGCAGTTACAACCCCTGCCTTACACACACGCAGACATTCAAGGTTGAGGAGCCTGAGTTCTTTGAAACTCCTTGTTGGGTGGGTGGGGGTTGTATCCAGAAAGAAAACAAAACAGCTTGGTGCCTCCACACAGAGAAAGATCAGTGGGCCTGGTGATGGGTGTTATACGATCTCGTGGGACGCAGTACCTGCCACCTCCCCACAGGCACGAACACCACTCTGGATCCCACCTGTGAGGCAAACATGCAATACAGTACCAATAGAAGACAATGCAAAATAATGTGTGCTCACACATGATATAAAAACTGACAGCAGGGGCTTCCGGTGACGTAACTGAGAGCAATGGCCGCTTGATTTAACACTCCCAGCTTGACGATGAACAAATCAAAGAACATCAGACAAAAAAAAGGTAGAATATACAGCAAAAAACTACATCATCAAGAAGCAGTATGGACCCATGTCCTAAATCGAGAGGTAGAGGTGGCACAAAAGGCAACAATCCCCCGGGATCTAGAGCCAAACGTAGCCACAGTGTTTCACCATCGAGGGCCTTGGAGTCAGATATGGGCTCAGCCGGGGAGGAGAACACTGCATTCTGCAGCAGTTCCGTCGACAGCAGAGCAACGTCTGCAAATACCATGAAAATGCTCCACCATCTCGACACTAATGTAGTGGACATTAAACAAAAACTAAAAAGATTGGAGAGATGGACTGAAGAGGTGGAATCAGGACTGAACGAGGACCATGAAGATAACATGTGGCTTGGCCATGTGGTGCGATACCTCATGAAGAGGGAGAGGGAGTTCACCAGATGGGCAGGACTCCAAGGCCAGAGGAAGGCAGAAAAACATACGTATTTTCTGATTCCCCGAATGTGGCTGCTTTTGTTAAATCCTGGCTGCACAAGGAGTTGGACATTCCTGAATCAGAACCACTGGAACTAGAAAGGGTACACAGGGCCTTGGGGCCCAAGCCAGAAACCGGAGCACCTTCATGATTGCTGCTGGTTAAATTCAACAGATTTCCTGTAAAGGAACAAATTTGGAGGAAAGCATGGGGGCAGAGAGACTTGAATCTCGATGGAAAATGTATCTACATAGATCAAGACTACCCCAGTGCTACCATGCAGAAGCACAAACAAATACTGTCAGTAATCAAGCAGTTAAAAGAGAAAAATATACGAGCCCAGTTGCGATATCCTGCAAAGCTACTCCTTCAATGGCCAGATGGACAGAAGACCTATGAAACCTTGGCCCAAGCTGTAAAACCACTACAAAAGGTTGGAATAACGATCCCAGACATACAAAAAGAAATAAATGAGCAATTCATTCTGTAGCACATATGGAAGTCCGGAAACTAAGTGGCATGGGCTGCAAAGCAGAGAGGAACGGGACCAGATGAGAAGCTATATAAGGACATCGTGCACATCTGCACAACCCTGAGAGGTAGGCAAGTGACCTGACCAATATACCTCTTAAGTAAGGGAAAATAAACTACTCTTTTGTTCTGCCTTCTATTTGTATTAATTCTTTGATGGTTGGGACATTTTGCAAGTCATGACCAGCTCCCCCCCCCCCCGGGCTCTTCTGAAGGGCTGATGCACTCGAGGCCAAACAAAAGTGATTACATTGCTGTTCAGAACTGTGGGGGGAGAAGACCCTGTCCCAGGCTCCAACTGCTGATAAACATTTCTTACCTGAGTGAATAGCATCCAGATGGTTAAACTGTTCGCGTTAAGTGGGATCTAATCTGCAGGGCCCATGATGAGCTGTGTCTTTCTAGCAGCACGACTAACTCGAAGGTGTGGCCTATTTTTCCACAAAAAAAGGGGAGTGATCCTCACATCTTAAAGCAGATCATGAGATGAGGGGCCTAAAAGGGCATCCACACACACATCCTGGGTGTCAACTTGGTCTGATCCCTCCTCGCAAAGATGGAAATACAAATATCCCGCCCATAACAATTACAAATTCATCAAGGAGGGATCCGGCTGACTGGCTTGTTTAGCACTGACTTGGTATGGTGAATGGGGTGAATGGACATTGCATCCATTAACTGAAGGGTTGTCAAGATTGTACAGGGTCCTCACAGAAGGTGAGGCAGGGACACGCTGAACTGCTGAGAGACTCAAACAATGGTCGGCTGGAAATAAAACATTAGCAGTCTCGTTGGCTTTGGGGGGGGCTCATGCTTGCTCCTGTACAGAATGTCTAATATCAGAGATAAAATAAATGGTTGCCTAGAGATGCAAGTGTAATATGCGATGAAACAGGGGTAATCCTCTTGCTGTTTTGCTAAATCCCTGGCAGCAATGTGTGGTGTGGGTGCTCAGTGAAACAGTCATGCTGAACCCAGAGGGGGGGTTTGTTTGCACACACTAAAACTGAACTTGGGCAGCTGGGAAATCTATACTTAGCAGGGTGTTATAGCAAGTCCATCCCCTCTGAATACCTGCAGCCCTAGCTATCATTTGTGATGGAGCATGGGGTCTTGGGAGGGGGGATGAGAGGAGAAAAAGCGAGGTGGGAGTGAATGTCATCAAAATGTGTGGGTTATTGACTATTGGTCATCACTGATACAAGAAAGAGGTTGTAAAGTTTAGATGTTCTGCATGCCGCCTGGTGGCGATGAGGGTTGAGGTGCTAGATGCCACACCTCGCACCACACCGGTGACCCGGGTTCAGGAACAGACTCAGACTGCTGGGGGTTGGCATGGGAGAGGAAGGACTGAGCATCCGATGACTGCTCTCCTTCCTCTGGGGTGGGTTGGGGACATGTACCGCTCTGTAGCGGTGCCTGGCAGAGGCCAGCCACACTACAGTAGTGGGCATAGTGTGGGGGGAGCACGGCAGGCGTCAGCACTCCGTGCTCTGATGCCATTGCATGTCCAGCTCCTAAAGGGGAAGAAAAATGGTGGAAAATTGCAGGGGGCGATCTTCACCACTGATGGCTATACCCTGCACCCCCAGAGCAGAGAGGGACACCTAACCAGGGTGAGGAGCAATGAAAGGCCGGCCCTGTGTCTGTGGGTTTGTGTGGCCCGTGTGTACGCCCGGCTCCGAGGGGGGTGCAGGTGCCAGCTGCTGGAGATCGTGAGGGCTGCTCCACCGAGGAGAAGGCTAAATAGAAATAGATATAAAAGAAGATGTTCTGCATAAAAACAGTTAGCAGAAGGATGTATTGGAAAAATCACTGCACTGAAGGTCTGGAGTAAGGGATGGCTGCTTACAGTTGCCTGTTAGTGGGGAGACCCTCCCCCGGTCCATTATCTGTGTGCTGTTCACTTTGGAGAGCAGGCTGCTGTGCAGTGGCTGTATTGACAGGCACCTGGCAGGATGCTGTGATGGGTCTCTGAGTTAAAGACCCAGTCTCCAAGTTGTAGAGAGAGTCCCTCCAAAGTAAGTGTACTAATCTAGTCCACTTAGTCTGTTGCATTTTTTGGTTTTCCAGCTTAAATTGTTAAAGTTATGGTTTTTTATGTATGTTGCATGTTTAATAAAGTTGTCTTGGGTTACATGGGGAGGGGAGTGGAGCTTCATGGTACTTTAGGAGTTATATAATGGAGAGTTGAGCAGGGGTGGAATACATCCAGTTTTGGAAGATGCCAGGGTGGCGCAGCTGACCTGTGTGGGAGAAAGCATAACACGAACCTTAATAGTAAGGTGATGTAACCTGAGGGGGAAGTTTGATCTTGGACAAGAGCAATGGGGTCCCTTAAAATGATATCCCTCAATGTAAAAGGGATTAATTATGTGGTAAAATGGTACAGTATGCTTTGGGATTTGGCAAGGGCACACTGTGACATTGGCCTGCTCCAAGAAACACACCTGCTACTGGAAGAACATAAGAAGCTCTGTAAAAACTGGATAGGGGAAGTCTTTGCATCATCACATCCAATGCTAAAAAGGCTGGTGTGGCTGTGCTGATAAGAAAGGGACTGGCTTTTGAAAAAATTGACGTTTGTAGATAATGAAGGTAGAATGGCAGTCGTCTCAGGCAGGACAGAGTGCCTGACACGTGGTAAACGTGTATGGTACCACCCAACCCCCAGGTACCACAGTTTTTTAGACAAGTGTTTGGAAGGATTGCAGCCTTACCTGAGAGACAAATTGTGGTAGGATGAGACTGGAATATGGTGGAAAACCCGGTGCTGGATTGCTCCCTGGGAACACAAAATGCCGCAAGAACTGTGGTTAAAACATTTAGGACATTAAAAGAAGCCACCGGGTTGATCGACACTTGGAGGGAGTGGTACCCGTCCAGTAGAAACTACACCTTTTACTCCCACGCTCAGAACACAGTCGCACATTGAAGGGATGCACACCCAAAAAACATGGGCATTCACGATCAAGGAGGTGGATATATATTCAATCTATATGTCTGACCATGCCAAGGTCAGTGTGACTATTGATTTGGGACCATTAGAAAAACAGTCCATGGGGCGACTTAATGCAGGTCTTCTTGGAGATTAAATATTTGCCTAAAAAATAAAAGAAACCATTACTAATTACATAAAAGAAAACACAGGGACAACTGCACAGATAAAATTATTTTGGGATGGATTAAAGGCAGTGTTAAGGGGGGGAAGCCATACCATATGCTGCATATAAGAAAAACATGGCACATACCACGCAGAAAAAACTTAGAAAATCAGAGAGTTAGAAAACCAACACAAGTTGGATAAGAGCCCAGGAATACTAACAGAGTTAACTAAATTGAGGACAGAGCTAAAAAATATTCCAAAAACAAGAACAGGGAACGCCTTAAGGTTCTTGTCGGAGAAATACTACAATGGAGGGAATAGAGCAGGCTGACTTCTAGGATATCACCTGCGGAAACAAGCAGTGGATAGGTACAGTATATCCCAACCATCAAGAAACACCCAGGGGATTCAGATTTGGAAACCAGACCTAGTTAGATAGCGGAAATCTTTAAGGATTTTTACACAAAGCTGTACAACCCCGAATCTAGTAACAAGCAGAGGGAGCAGATACAGAAATTTCTGGACAAGATAACCCTACCTAAACTAACCCTGGAGCAAGCAAAGGTAATAGAAAACCCATTTACCCAGACAGCAGTAAAACTGGTAATCAGAGCCCTTAAGCACAAGTCCCCAGGACGAGCTGGTTATGTGGCAGAGTTTTATCAGAAATTCCAAATGGAATTGGCCATGATCCTTACACAAATCTGTAACGAATGTCACACTCAAGCAGTGAGTCCAGACTCCTAGGAGAGGGCATTAATTTCAGCCATACCAAAACTGGGCAAGGACAATACCACTTGTGGGGGTTTCCACCCAATTTTCTTACTAAACCTGGATGTTAAAATCCTTGCTAAGATGACTGCTAATTGTCTACAACAGGTAATATTGCATTTGGTACACACCGATCAAATTGGGTTCATACCTGGGCGGCACCTTCATGATAACATACGACGGCTCCTAACCACTATGGCTGGGGTCCGCACAGACCCAATAGCAAGATTGGGAGAGGTGATCATGTTAGACGCCAAAAAGGCATTTGACTACCTAGACCAGCAGTTTCTAGACACAGTGCTCCAAAAATTCAACTCTGGGGACAGATTTAGATCCTGTATAAGAGCCTTATATACCGAATCATCTGCACAAATCCAGCTGAATGGAGTCCTATTACAGGCATTCCCAATACAAAGGAGGACCATGCAAGGGTGCACGCTTTCGCCCCTTCTCTTTGCTCTTAGTGTGGAGCCCCAGGCTGCAGCATTTCGAATCAGCCCAGACATCACAGGGATTAAAACTGGATCAGTGGAGAATCGCATTTCTATGTATGCAGATGACACCCTGCTTTATTTGCGGGGCCCGGTCAACTCTCTCTCCCTAAAGCAATGGGTCTCCTAAGTGAATATGGTGCAGTTTCAGGGTTCAAGATCAGCGAATCAAAATCAGAAATTACAGGGATAGTCAAGAGTCGGAATCAGAAACAGTACTGTAACCTTCGATGACAGCTGTCAGTCTTTTGTCTCTCAGTACTTCCTTCATTGTACAGGTGGTTCGAGTCCAGACAGGTACTGTTCCATCTTTATTTCATTAACACTCTGCTGAACTTTAAGAGTGGTTATCAGCTTCCAGATCATCGGGTGGCTTGACCCCAACATGCTATTGAAGCTTCTGTGCCACCATTCGATGGAATTGTTTGTCCGTGGAATGCCTTCTTTGACCGCATCATAACAATTCCAAAATTCAGCCGCGAAGTGTGGTCTGTGACAGCCATGATGACCAACAGGTCTCCCAATCCATGTGCCCTCGAAATAATCAAACAATGGAGCCAGTTGGCGTTGTGTGCTATATAAAATTCAGTTGACCTCAAATTATTAAACACAGAAACAACATCTTGTGGGGGAACATATGCTAGGGCAGCTAACATTCTGACTTGCAGGGCGTACTCCGCATCAACTGTATATTGCTTGAATATATCCAAGTGCTCCTGTATCTTTCTCCAGATAGACTGACATAAGTGAAAGAAACATTCCCTTGTTCTTGCCATGGGAAACTCTGTATTAAATGCTTTCACAGTGGCAAGTTCAAAATCAGTTATCAGTGATGTTGGCACTAAGTTGGGGCAAAGTTTTTTTATTTCAGTAAGCACTCTGACATAGCTAGCACAATTTCTTGAAGACATGAGAACGAACACACTAGGCATGACAGCCGAGTAAGATACACCATGGACACTGTACAACTGAGTGAACAGAGGTGGAGTGCCTTGCATTTAAATGCGTCGTACTGTAAGCATTTCCAGTACGTCCGAGAAGCATATACTCTTTCTCGTCTACACAAGTACCCATGGTGTGAAAGCAGTTGCTGCCCTTTGGTGCTCAGCGTGACACTTGGACAGCTGGTTCTGATCACTGTATCATTTTTTGTAATATAAAAATGGGTTATGGACTGTCTCATGAGAAATGTTGAAACAGCATGTGAGATGACACACACACACTAGATACAAGGTGTTACCTGGAAGGCCAGAAGCTAATTACAGACTTCAACTAAGTTAATTATAGCTGTAGTTGCTAAGAGTGAAAATCATAAACTTTTATAACGCTTAGAGGAAGAAGAGCAGGTTGTGACGTTTTAGTGTGAAGTCATAAAAGATGCTTTGATGTCCTGGGAAGGGGAAACTGATCATAAGATCAAAGAAATGTCACTTGAAAAAGAAAATGAGTTGTGCTGAGATTTACATAATTTATACTTTGAAAAGACATCCTGTTTTTGTATAGATATATTTTGTCAAATATTCTGACAGAGGAGGAGCTAGGTGACCTCACACAAAGGGGTTGGCCAAGACATTTTTTTAAACAATATTCTGTTTTTCTTCAGAGACACTTTTATCTAGACTCTGACAAAGAAACATCGTTGAGCACTTTAAGCAGGTATTTAGAGAGAGAGAGAGACAAATCTAAGTACTGTAGTAGGAATTGTACTGTTAAAACCTTGCTCTTTTAATAGATTTGTATGTCTTGTGATATAAGAGTTCTGCATTTTATGTTTTACAATATTTTTTATCTATTTTAGTAAAACTCTTATTTTTAGAACCTACTTGGTCTGTCTTTGATTTCTTTTCTTTTACAAGTGGAGTATATATGGTTAAAGCAAACACTGTACATAAGCTTGAATGGTGATACCAAACTGGAAAAAGGTAAGAGTTTTAAATCTGAGGTCTTTTATTACAGTTTTTAAGGGTTCATTTCTGTACACCTGGTTAGGTGCCCATAGGCAAAGATATCTGGCCCCCCAAAGACAGAATTATCTGAGCCTGTACATTGGGTACGCTAACACGAGGTTCACAGTTTGAATCCCTCCAAGACTTGAGACCAAAGGTTGATTCGAACCCCCAAAACAGACGGGAAGGTTACCCTGTTCCTGTTAACTGTTCACAAGACTGCGCTCGGAGGTTGGCACTTTGGGAGTAGAGGGCTGACCTGCTGAGTGGGTTTGTGACACTCAGTACAAAATTTAGAGGCATTGCTGCAAACAGAACACACAATGGATGTAGTGTACTTAAGTTAATTGGATATAGTTAATTGAGTCATGTTACTACAGTAACCAGACTCAATTAGCTATTCCAAGACATATGAGTTAATTACATAATTGAACTTGTCTGAGTAAAGAATGAACAAAGTGTTATGTGCTATTAGACACCACACTGAAAACTTCATACGCGCAGAATACGCTGAATTAACCACGATAATATTTACCACGCCGATTTTGTATGCGCAGAAAAATTGTGGAACCACAATACATAGAGGCCTATAAATACACAGACCTACCTTTAGCCTAGGCAGAAATGGAGCAGAGCATGTTAGGTCCCCTGAAAGTGGCTAATTCGTTACTTAATAAGTAAGAATTAAAAGTAATGTGTCCTGCCTAGCCCTTGGCTTGAAACCCTTATGAGAACCTGGAGGGATACCCTGCATCTGCTAAACATAAAGGATGAGATTAGTGGTCTAACTAAGATAACAGCTTGCATGGACCTCTTGCCAGGGAGAAATAGCTCAGTTTTTGCCAGATAGGGTAGACAGGGCCTGGTGAGAATGGGTCAGTTGTGTTCAGGAAATATAATCAAAAGTTGTCAACAGCTGCAAAGAGAATTTAATTCACCACATAAAGACTTCTGCTTTCTGCAGATAAGACACTACCTCACCACAGGAAACAAGATAGAAGTATATGGGAAGACGGACCATCGCCCTTTGGTAAGCTGCTGTTTCAAACTAATGGAGGGAAGTAAGGAAGACCACCTAATTTCTAAGCTTTACAAACTTAGCAGAGTTGATGGTCTCCAAAACAGAACAGCTATCCAATGCAAGTGGGAAGAGGAGGTAGGAATGCTAATCCCTGCATATAGGTGGGATCAAATGTGGGAACAGGCTCATAGAACAACAGCATCTCCCTCTTGCAGGGAATTCAGATGGCTGGTGCTGACACTTTTTTAGCACACCAGTCATAACAAAGCATTATGGTAGGTTCCTGTCTTACAAATGCTGGAGAGGGTTGCGGTCAGAAGGGAACACATGAACATATTTTTTGGGTGTGTCCTAAGATTAAAAAATATGGGAAAGAGGTACACCGAACCACTGGGGACATTATGCAGCTGCAGACCCCTGATCAGTGTGAGGTACTTGTGCTGGGAGGTTTTCCTCATAAGATACATATGTCAGGACAAAAATACCTATTTAACATTCTAAAAGCAGCGGCTAATAAGGCTATAACCAAAAGATGGCTCTCGAACTAAGCTCCAGTAATGTCATAGTGGTTAACATGTTGCCAACAAATTAAAGACATTCAAGCTCACAGCACAACTCCACCTGCAAACAGAGGAATTCAAGTCTCCCTGGCTCCCCTTAATATGAATTTTAGAGTACATTGGAAGGGGTCCCTCTTTCAGAGATTATGGTATGCGAAATGGGTTAGCTGTAGTGGAATGTGACAGTTAGACCCCCAAAGAATACTATAATGATAGCGTCCTTTGGGCACACTGTACGCAGGCCTCAAACATGGGGTTGACTGCCATGGAAGATCTAGAAATAATCTGATGACATGAATTTCACACATCCTGCTTTATTCAGAATTTATTTCGGATGCTCCTAAGGGGGTGTAAATATTATGTATTGGGTATTACTATGTATGTACTGTTATGTGTTCTGTTTTGATGCATTTAATTATAATATAGTACTATAGTGATTGTCATATAATGGTGTTTACTGTTTGTAAAATTAAATATTCAATAAAAATTACAATTTAAAAAAACTGACAGCATAACTTTATTTACTGGTTCTGTAGGGAAAAGGGGAAATATTGGGTAACAATGCGTACAATCAGGCTGTGCCCAGAATGAACCATACCTCTCAACTGTCCCTGATTTTGCCTCATAAATGTCTACTGTCCCTTCTAAATTTGGGAGTTCTGTTGCAGAAGAGTAGGGATGAAAAGTGTAACATAATGCCAGACTATAGTGTTACAGTCTAGTTCTCCTTTAGAAATGCCTTTTACACCACACCAAACAGTATGGCAGGATTGTTGAGCTAATATTACCGTTTTTTTTGAAATGTGTCCCTGATTTTGGCCACGTGTCCCTGATTTTTTAAGCATTGTCCCTGATTTATAAGGCAGAAGGTTGAAAGGTATGGCACGAGCCCACCCCCAATACACTTTCTCCCTTTCTCTTCAAGTGCACTTTAGGTGGCTCAAGCCAGTAGACCCAGATACCACAGTTTAAAGTTACTGTTGCAGGCCTGATATTGCACTGCCCCAGGGTCTGCAGAGATGGTGCACAATTCAATAAATCCAAACCTCAAACCTGAGTGACTTTTTGTAACTATGCTAGCACTCACAGACCAAATATCTATATTCCACAAACAAGGTGTTCCCAGGGTAATTCCAAAAGGTAATCCACAAACAGATGAACACTGCCCAGCCCGGCAAAGTACTCATGGATCTTAGAACCCAAAAAGGTGGACTGGATCGGTCTCTGCAGCTTTAGAAGGGGAACGGGTAGCAGGCATGTAGCTTCCCACAGGATCATCCAGACGTCACTGGCCGATGGTCACCATAGGCTGAGTAGGATGATGCTGAAGTCTTCCCACGGCAGCAGGAATGAACAAATCTTGAACAATGGCAAGTATTTAACAAACACCTCTGGTAACTTTAAAGGAGTAGTATAGTCAGAATTTGTGAAACATGTTGTGCAGAGTTGTTTGATTTGTGTGTGTAGTCCTAGTGTGTCCTTCCCTTTGTCTGCTATTAGGAGATTTTTTCTAATTTAGCCTGCTGGTTTTACAGTAGTTTTATTGTCACTGACGATCTCCATCTTAGCATGGTGTATTGCTCTTCTTGTTCCTACAGTGCCTTCTGTCCCATGTGACAGTTATGTATCTGGGATCATGGATTCAGTAAGCACTGGTTTAGAGTCAATTTACAACAGCAGAGCTGTGATATTAAATACATTTCTTTATCCAGTGAGCACTAATGGCTACATTTACAGTTTAGCAAATACTTGAAGGCTACTTGGGTGGATTATTCTGTAAAAAAACAGCTAGAGCCTTTACTAATTATAGCATTGATGGTCTGGGGTGAATTATGGGCTTTTTAGGGCTGTGTGTAGTTTGATGAAATTAAAAGTTTTTTTTACTCCTGTTGGCTAGACCTAACACACACACACAGAAAACAAAAATATTGAATTAGAGCTATTTAGTGGAGGCCAAAATATCAGGCACCTATCTGTAGTACTTGCTGAATCAGTGGTCCTGGATGCATCACTGTCACATGGGACAGGATGCATTGTAGGAAAAAATAAGAGCAATAAATATTGCTAAGGTAGAAATTCCCCAGGGGCCTTAAAACTACCATATAACAAGCAGGCTAATTCAGAAAAAAATCTTAATAGCAAACAAAGGAAAGGACACACAAGAACTACACACACAAATCAAAAGACTGCACAACATATGTTTTTTGCAAATGTTGACTATACTACTGCTTTAACTACAGTATATCACAGGTAAACTGGAGTTGCTACCCCTAAATTGCAAAACCAGGCTACTCTGGCAGGCTAGCCAGAGCAGCAATAGCAACTTGCACAAGAAGCTCAAATGGGCCAAGTCCACACTGGGCTACTTGGTAGCATGCTGCAGCTCACAGGGCAGGAGCAGGGCTGACAGTCTCTGCCTCCTTCAGTGGTCTGAGCAAGACTAACTCACTCTTTTTAGAAGCTTCTAATGTGCCAAGTGGAATAACAGGCTCTCACTGGCTGAAAGTGCCTTCTCTCCTCTCACGTAATCGGGAGCCCCAGCCCTCTCTTCTAGGGGTATCCACGCGGACCTCCAACAGGGTACCTGACATGGCTCCCCTCCCAGCCAGCTGCATAGGGCCCCCGTCATCACCTCCTGCTTTCAACCCCCTCGACCTGCCAAAATGCCAAGGACCTAAAAATTGCCCACCTAAATATCCGCAGCATCCTTCGTAATCTCGCTGAACTCACAGCATGGACTGCCCACTACAAACCTGATATTTTGGGCATTACTGAAACATGGCTCAAACCTGACACTCCAGACCTCGCCTGTGCCCTCCCGGGCTATAGCCTCATCCAGCAAGATAGAGCAGGCAGTAAGAGGGGTGGGGGTGTGCTCATATACTTTAAGGCTCACCTAAAAGTTACGACTGGCACACACTCCCCCCACATCCCCAGTCTGTGAGTTCCTCCATTCCCTCCTACTCCTTGGGAACACAAGAAGGTGCATCTCGTCTGTGCCTACAACCCCCCTAAAGGAGGTGCTCCTGGGCTTTCCTCTCTACTAGACCAGATCAGAGATAAGGTGGGCTCAAACAAACTAATAATCCCGGGGGACCTCAACCTGAATTGGCTGGGGTCCAATGCCAAGCAGTTTGAGCCACTTCTCTCTGGTCTTGCTCTTAGTCAGCTGATCATGCAACCCTCTAGGCCTTTCTCTCGGGGGGGTCGCTCATTGACTGGGTCATGTGCAATAGACTGGATGCTATCACTCACTCTGGGATCCTTCCTGATGCTATAACTGATCACTCCCTGACTTTCTGCATCCGTGGCTTCAACTCACCCAAAGTCCCCAGCAGAGTGATCCAAATGAGGGACTATTCTAAATTGATCCCCTACGATTACCTTGAGGATCTGCGTCGATGTTGACTGGTCCGTGCTGTTGGCCAGAAACGACCCTGACTCAGTTCTGGATCTCTTCCTTGCCGCTCTCATTCCCCTGCAAAACAGGCATGCACCCCTCACCAAACGTAGGGTGCGAGGCACTGTCACAAAATGGCTCCACACTGGCCTTTACTCCCTCATGAAATAAAGGGACAAATGCTGGGTAAAATTCAAAATTTACCACAATGATCATGACCTCGTTGAGTATCGGCAACTCAGAAACATATGCAAGTGTGCAATACGTACCACCAAAAGTGAGTATTGCAAGTCTGCCCTACTCGCCTCAGCAAACAACCCCCACGGATTCTGGAAAAATGTCAGAAACCTGGTTGGTGGGGCCACCATGGAACAGCCCCCCCGATATGTATGTTGGGGGGGCCCACTGCAACAACCCCCATACTATCACCTCTGCCTACAATCGCGCCTTCTCCGATCTGCCAGTCCCCCCTCCCACCTGTCTCCCTGCCCCTGAACCGCTGCAGAGGCCCCCACTCGTGTCTGCCCTTCTACCTCAAGAGCATCACAGTTGGCGAGGCCCAGGCACTCCTGGCGGGGCTCTTCCACCACATGGGGGTGGGTTATGACTGCCTTGAACTCAAGCTCCTTAGCCTTGGAGCTCCCCTCCTTGCTAGACTGGTTATGCACATCTTTAACTCCTCTCTCATCTTGGGAACCATCCCAGAGGTATGGAAGATAGCCAAGATAGTCCCCGTCCACAAGCAAGGTGACCTCAAAGACATTAGCAACTATCGCCTCATTGCTATACTGTCAGCCACCAGCAAGCTCCTCGAAAAGGCTGTTGTTTCCCAACTTTCCCACTACCTCGAGGGATACTCCGTTCTCTCCCCAGCCCAACACGGCTTTAGAAAAGGGCACAGCACATCGACGGTGCTTGCTGTGGTCATCTCCGAGATCAGATCCGCTACTGATCTAGGTTTCCTGATGAGGGCCATCTTCATCGATCTTTCCAAGGCCTTCAACAGAGTGGATCACTCCCTCCTCCACACCACATTGCACTCCCTTGGTCTCTCTTACCATGCCCTCGAATGGTTCTCAAACTACTTTGCGGGTAAACAGCAATTCACCTGCTACAACCGCACCAACTCAGCCTTATCTCCAGTTAACTGTGGGGTCCCCCAGAGATCCATCCTGGGTTCCCTACTGTTCTCTCTAAACATCAATGGATTGCCCTCTGTAATTACTCATGGTGTTCCAATCTTATACGCGGACGACCTTGCAGTCCTGGCCAGTTCCCGTGTTATCAACACCATCAACTCTCGGCTAAACACCAACTTCGAGCATATCCAAAATTGGCTTAAGGACCATAAGCTCATCATCAACTTAAAGAAGTCCCATGCCATGCTATTCAGGTCGGGGACTCACACCTCTTTTTGCCCTAGAAATCCATGGGGGCAAATAGTGACTTACTGCCAGTCTCTGACTCGGCCAAATATCTAGCGGTCACCATTGATCCCCAACTCGATCTCACTACACACATCAGGAACGTGTGTAATGCCTGTAATGGCAAGCTTGGCCTTGCCTACAGAGCCAAGGACTGCCTCACCCCTGCCGCCCGGCAAGCCATAGCTAGGGGGATACTCCTCCCTACACTATGCTATGTGCTCGTTGCCTTGCCTCGTCTCCAAAGCTCAACTCACAAATGGAACACTGCATACAACAACATATGTCGCTTCATTCTCTCTGCCCCCGCCTAATGCATCAATGAGCTTTACTCACGTTTGGAGTGGCTCCCCCTGAAAATCACCCAGACATTCATACTAAGCAACTTTGTTGACAACATAGTCGGACTGCCAACCCCTCGGTACTTGCCTCCCCTAATCCCCTACCCCCAACCTACCATCTCAGATCTTGTGCTTCTCAGGCCCACCTTGTTCCAAGGACACACACCCTTACTGGTGACCGGGCCTTCTCAGTCCACGCGTCTAAAATGTGAAACTCCCTTCCCGCACTAGTGCGTGCCTCGCCCTCCAACCACTGCTTTAAAGCATCCCTCTGGCACTTTCTCAAGACTTCTGTGGCCTGCCTATGCTCCACCTAGGCCAGGCGTACCCTCTACCCCATCTGCCCCTAGGGGGGAGGGGAGCTGCTGCAATTATATCTATACACTCCACCAGTATAGTTCTCACTGCCTCCCCTTATTGTGTGCTTATTATATATTGTCATTTTCTTTTTTCTCCCTGTCTTTGTATTATCATGTACTACCGTTGAGTTGTGATCAGTCTATAGACCTTTTAGGATACCTGACCCCCTACATAGTGTTGTATACTATAACTTGTCTGCCTGCCTAGCCTCGCTTGAGCCTGATCTGTACCTCTCACCCTTGTACAGCCTGCGGCTCCTGACTGTAATTCTCTTACATTGTATTCTATTTCCTTAACGTGTATCTTGTTACCTGTATGCTCTGCAACTCTCCCAGGTCGCACCTGAAAATAGGCACTTGGTTGTCTAGCGTGCTTACCTGGTTAACAAAGGCAAATAAATAAATAAGCACATATTTGGCACCCTAGTGGCTGCATACTAAAGTCCCAGTCAGTGACAGTGGCTGGCTGTGATTGGCTAGAGGGTGAGGTGCCTGGGAAATCAACATGATAGCCCCCAGTCACACATAATAAACATTGCCTTAAAAAATACAGTTTGCAACTGCTTTATACATATCAACATATTGCCCCCGGTAGCCCTTAATTTATTTAATTAAACCATGTTTTTTTTTCCTTTCATATTTTTGGCCCAGCTCCCATCCTCAGAGCTTGTCTGCCCCTCGCCCCCATACCGAGGCTTACCCCTGGGTTGGGCTGCTGAGGGGGCTTCCCACTCCTGAAGGACATAGTGGGCAAGCCCCAGATTACCCCCAGGTTGGGGCCACAACATCAGTGGCAGTGGGCGGTGGAGCGAGATGAGCCGTCATGCTGGAACCAGCATTTTCCTGTTTTTTTTTTCTGGTGGGCAGGGACCTGCAATGATGTCCTGTGTCTGCCCCGTCCCTGGTCTTGCTGGGTGCCGGTAGCTGCATGATCCCCAGCCTCTGCCAGAGGTCAGTTGAGTGCCAGACGCACACCCCACCGTCCCTCCCTCCTGGAGAAGGAGAGCAGTCCTCAGAACGCTCTATCCTACTTCCCCCGGCTGGCCCTCCAGCGACCCGGGTCCTTTCCCGAATCTGGGTCACCAGCGTCACAAGCAGAAATCCAGCCGCTGCGCAGATAGGCCGGCTGATTAAACCATATTGATTGGATAGCCCCATTTGCCCTGGGTGGGCCCTTCGGAAGAATTGGGAGTCCATTCCCAATCTATGCCACTCCTTGGCGCCTTTTTACAACGACTATTGCCACTAGCGCTTTCAAGTGTGTATCCTGGTGTGTGCATGCACACTCAGGTATTTATATGCCCAAGCCCCACTTGCTATTGGGGCTGAAGCTTACATGTGAGCCCTACTGGCTCTGATCTATGTGGCCCAGCAGTGCCATGACTTCTCCATCTCTCTCTCTCTCTCTCTCTCTCTCCCTCTCTCCAGCTGCGCAATGGAGGACAAAGTGGGTGGGGGGACAGCAGAGAAACAGGCACTGGAGCCCTGGGAGACAAGGCAGCAGCAGGATGGGAGTTAGGAGGTAAGCTGCAATTTTGGGGTCAGCTACATTATGATGAAAAATTCTTTCAGTAAAGAAAAATTAAAAAAACCAACTGTGACCCTAACTAAACTATCTACAGGAGAAGGTGTGTCACAGGACTAGCAGGCCCTATTACTCATGGTTCTCTGGTTGTGTAGCCTTCTCCCTTGGCCATGATACTAGCTGAATTTACTTGCTCTGTCGTGCTGCGCTGGCACACCTCTGACAGCTCGGCAGCTCTTCTCTGCCAGTCTTTCTTTCTCTCTCTCTCTCTCTCTCTCTCTCTCTCTCACTCTCTCTCTCTCTCTCTGGCACCTTCCACAGATCATCTGGGCTCTCACTTCAAGGATCCATTAGGGTGGTCAGAAGAATAGCAGGATGGCTAGCTCTCCTCCTGCAGTGAAGACCCCAAGGCAGCATCTACACTTGCAGTGTGACACCCCACAGTGGTGTGGTGAGGTGACTTCCAGGTCACACTGGCTTTGTGTGCCATTCTAGGCTCCTCTGGCCTGTCTCTGGGCAAACGTCTGTGTTTCTGAAGTTCATTTACAGGGCAATTCTCCTCACACACCAACTCACTCTTTTGCTGGATCAGCATTCTTTTGCAGATGTACTGCGTATAGCAGCCCCTTCCTGAAGTCTTCCCCTAAAGTATCTGTGCAGCTGTCTTTCACTAACACAGTTGGCAGGTCTGTTTGAGCTAAGTCTCACACAGACTAAGTGCTGGTAAGTTCCTCTCCTTAGGAACAAACAAACAGTCCTCCCATTAGTCAGGATCTCCTGTCCATTATGAAGGAGGGTCTGTCCAGCTGCTCAGTGATGGCTGTCCAAGTTCATGACAAGCTAATTAGTTCTGCAAGGGCCCATGAGCCCTCCTGGCTCTGGTTCAGGCTGATTGGTGGCAGTCTAGCTGCTGACCCCAGTTGTCATGTTGAGATGTGGGATCAGAGGTTGTAAAAAGGATGGTGGCAGCTATCAGTCCTGGGCACTCAGTTCAATAAGGTCCTTTTCTAGAGGGCTCCTGTCCTTGGAATACACATTGACCCCCATAGGAGAGCATGTTCGGATACGCAGTGGCTTTCAGTTAAGTCAGCGGAAAAAGAAGGGATGCCCTATTTCCAGTAGTGTGGCTTGCATTCCTCTGTCAAAGTCAGTCAAAAGCAATTCTCCATGGCGAAGTTGCTGCTGAAGAAAAGGCAGTCCTCTTCAGTTCTTCTCTGGTCCCCGACTGGGAATACATGTACTGTGGCCCACAGGGAACTCTGCGGTAGGAAAGCTGGGCTGTGGCTCTGTAGAGTCCACTTAAGTAAGCCCTGCAAATGGAGGGGCATAAAATACTTGTGATAAGCTGGAATATAGAACTCAGTAGTCAAAACACGAGGTGGCACAAGCGCTATAACATGGAGGAAACAGACCAGGAGAAAATCCAGACAATACTGAGTGGGGGAGAGCGGGAAATTCCACCACTAGGGATAGGTTCATGAGGTGGAGATGGTGATGAATAGAGGAAAGTAAAGAGCTCTGAAGGAAGTCGGGTGTATTTTGAAACTGGTTTGCAAGCAGAATCACATTCAGTGTGTTTTAAAATAAACTTCATATTTCTTTACAAGAAGATTGCTCCCAGTTTTCTGAATGCCAGTAACATGTAAACTGCAATCAAACGCCTGTTTATGGGTTGCTCATATTCACTGACAACTGCAATTAGAGTTTTATTTTAACATTGAAGAAAGCATACAACTGAATTAAACATTTAATGTGATTCTACTTGAAAACCTGTATCAACATGAACACAAAAAAGTGGGAAGTGAAGCTAGTTTTGAAAGCTGTTCTACAAACTGTCACTGTGTCTGTACTTTGTGTGACCACTATCAGCTACTGTACACGTAAACTCTGTAGTGTCACACAGTGTAATATCACCTCCATGTAATCACCCCCATTGTGTGGGAACAAGCCGTTCATTACTGAAATACATGCAGAAGTATCCCTTTCATCTACTGGCAGCAGCTCAGTCATTGACACCTGGCTTCACACTGCTACTGTAATAGCTGAAAAGCAATCAGCCTTGCTAAGCAATGTACTTGTACTGCAGTGTAGAACTGTTACAATTCATACATCCCGCAGGAGACTTCTTCAGTGAGCTGGAGCGGTTTAATGAAACTATGCACTCATGTCAATAATGTCATGCTTCCCTGGAACTCCTGAATAGACATTCCTTCCTCCCTTCCTTCCCCACTAGAGCAATTGCAACACTTTCACTATCAAAAACGCCCAGAAGGGATTTCCTTTACTACTTCTTTGAGTTTATTCCACAGCACAGACAGCAGTCACCATTTCAGTGCTTTATCTCCCTTGCCAAATGAACTGTAGATACAATACTGTGTGCTGCAGATGGAAAAACTAACTGTAGCATTTAATGAAGAGCAACTGCCAAACACCACACACTGCATCAGTAAGTGATGCAGAAACAGCTACTGATTCACAGGATTTCTACAACTCGAGCAGAAAAGGGCGTATGCTAACTTAAGCCCCCATCCTACGTTTCGTTGTTTTATCCCCATCGCATAGCTAAAATGTGTTGATTATGTACTGCTACTGTGTCTTTTATGTAAATTAATATATCCTCCGAAGGGTGTCTCTTATGGTATAGGAGAGTCTGTGTATGGTTTGGGCAAGAGAACTGTGATGCAAAGCTGAGCTGTACTGGTAGTAGTAAAAATCTTTATTTTTTAGCAGGATTCAAACTCTTAGGACTTGAAGATCCCTATTTTCCAAAGTTGTTCTGGTTGCCTGAACCTAAAGCAAGGACTCTCTTACACCAAACAAGACACCCCATAGAGGACATGTTAGCCTACAGTTATAAGTCATGAGTGATTTATAATACAGTGGGCTGGATATTCAAACTACGCCATTCAAAGGCGCAAGCCCTTGAGCTGCGCAAAATAGTTGCGCGGGGGTGTGGCCCAGGCTATTCAAAAGAGCGCTATTGAGCAACCCTGAATATCGCCCCAGCCACAGCCACTGTGCATGGCGCAGTGAACTTACAAGCGCAAGTTGACAGAGTGGAGCAGTCAACTTGGGTGGGCGCAAGTACCAATGCGCCATGCGCAAATCACGATATTCAAGGTGACATGCAAATGGGGCTATAATACATGCAAGGCACAGGGGACCATTTGCATGTCATTATAGCCCATTTGCATGAATAGCATGTAGGTGCACCGATCCCGAGGACTTGCGCCTGGCGCCTGCCAGGCAGCAGCCGTCGGGACCGGCCCCACCCTGCAGCCCGATCGCGGGCATCAATGTAGCTCCCCTCCCGTTCCACATCCCTGGTGGTCAGTGGACCATAATGCCCGATCGCGGGCAGAATGTAATCAGGACCCCCCCTTAGTACTTGTCGTGGGCAGATGTAATAGAACCCCCAGTGCCCGATCGTGGGCAGAATGTAATAAGAACCCCCAGTGCCGATGTGGGCAGAATGTAATAAGAACCCCCAATGCCCGATCGCGGGCAGAATGTAATAGAACCTCCCAATGCCCGATCACGGGCAGTAAGTAAAAGTGCCCCCCTCCCAACCCGAATATCTCCTGGTGGTCCAGTGGACCGTAATGCCCATCGCGGCAGAATGTATATTGACACCCCCACACACAAACATCTCCTGGTGTCTAGTGTCCCCACCCCCCACCCACGAAGCCCTCGCCACCCCTGCCCTCGCAGCATCCCACCCGCCTGTCGCTTGCTGCTCGCCGAGCTGATTGAGTCAGGGTGCCTTATTGGTGCAGAGTTAGAGCCACGGGCGCAGCTCATGTTGTAGCATGACAGTCCAGACTTGTGAATAAATGTCATTCACAAATCTGACTGTCATGTAGTATGGGCTGCACGCCCATTGGCTCTAGCTCTGCACCACGGGCGGCAGCCCACCGCCAGTCAGTCGGGCGGGCGCGGGCGGAAGGCGGTGGATGCTGCCGCTCACCGCTGCCGGGGAGCGGTGGCGGGCTTCGTGGGTGGGTGGGGGACACTAGACACCAGGGAAATGTTTGGGTGGGGGGGTGTCAATATACATTCTGCCTGCAGGCCATTACGGTCCACTGGACCACCAGGGAGATATTCGTTGGGGAGGGGGGCACTTTACTTACTGCCCACAATCGGGCATTGGGGGTTCTTATTACATTCTGCCTGCGATCGGGCATTGGGGGTTCTGGATTACATTCTGCCCGCGATCAGGCACTGGGGTGTCAATACATTCTGCCCGCGATCGGGCATTACGGTCCACTGGACCACCAGGGATGAACGGGAGGGGAGCCAACATTGATGCCTGCGATCGGGCTGGTGGGGGGCACAGGGACTGAGTTGGGGGCCAGCCACGGGTGGCAGCTGCTGTGTTGCGCCCTGCAATACAGCAGCTCACCTGTGGGTGGCCCTCAACTTAAGCCTTTTTTGGCTCAAAGTTGTACAGGCGCAGGTTGGGGGTTGCGCCTGCACAACTCTGCACAGCCTGACTGAATATCGGGCTGTGCAGTTTATGCATGGTTCCTCCCCCTCCTGTTGAGCATGCATTTATTTGCATTGCGCTGTTGCTCAGCCTGTTTTCAGTTGCGCAACTGCCTCCTGCTGAATATCGCAGAATGGCGCAATGTAGGACTTGAGCATGCGCAACCCTGTTGCGCATGGCGCAACCCTTTTGAATATCTGGCCCAGTATGTTTAAAAATCACACTTTGTTTTATGTTTTAAATTTGAATCTAGAGCCAGGAAATTCAAAGTGGTTAGTGAGTGTAACCTCTAGGTGATGCTATCCCAAGGGCTACTACCCCTGCCTGCTTAACTACTAACAGGGTGAGGGGCCTAGGTCCAATGGTGGGTGCCTCCACCCAGAGGTCAGGGTTTGCAGTAGTTAAACTAACTTGGTCACAGCCCTCTGGGACACTGTAACCCCGCTTTCTTCCCACTAGTGGCCCACACAGTGCATCAGAAATATCTTCACCTATGCCGGCGACCCGCGTTCGGGAACGAATCGGTGGCCGGGGTCGGGCAGGGGAGAGAGAGAGGATCGGGCGTCCCAACGGATGCTCTCTCTCTCGGTGGGGAACCAAGAACGATTCAGTGCTTTACATCCCCTTCGCAGCCGGTGGGAGCACCGACAACTGAAGGGGATGGAGCTGCCCGCCGGCCGGAGTTGGGGAGGGGGCGCGCGTGCACATGAGAGGTCTGGCGTGGCGCCAGCATCGCCGACGTATCGCCCTAGCGCTGGACGTCCTAGGGGTAGGGGTTTAAGGGGGAAGAAAAACAGAAAAAGACACCTCTCTGGCAGCCCTAGATGAAATCTGCTCCGGATCCATCCAAGACCACTCAAAGAAGAGACAGACCCCGATGTGCAGGAGGTAAAGGGAAGGAGGCACTCTAGGGGCAGATCCCAGGAAGGTGGAGTGAGGTGGGAAGGAGTAGGATGGAAGGAGTGGGCACCAGAGAGAGGAGGGAGGAAAAACAGAAAGTTAAAAAAAAAAAGAAATATCTTCACAATATACACTTACTCCCAGTACTGGCTCTGTCGACTGGACTCTGTGGACCCCCTGTAAAACAAGATGATATAGTACAAAAGCCATAGTACAATACTTTAACAAAAACGAATACCTAGTCAGGGTAGCTTTGCTGAAACCAACAGATCTGATTTATTTAAGGAGCTGTAACAAGGAAGGGGGAAATCAGGTTAATTAGGTTAAACATATTAATAATCACAGTATTGTGCGCATATTCAGAGTCCCAAATTGTCACTTTCACTGGGTACCCAGGATGGGGGGGTGGCTAGGATCGGTGCAGCTGGTTGGGGCCCTGTGATGGAAAAACACTTGCACAATACCCAATTGTAATCCGGAGCCGGAGGGTTCAGTTCGTGAAGAAATTAAAAAAGCAACAATTAGATGACACACTTGCAATTTGACAAACAGATGGCAGGGAGCTACCCTGCTTTATACTCACAACTCAATGCTGGGAACTGGATGGAAGACAGATTGTCCTGGATTGCCAGGAGGAGCAGACCATGTGGATAAGGTCCTTGTGACTGGACCCCACTGCAGTTTAGAGCAAATGGATGTAGTCTGGATTAAACTGGGGTTTACTTCTAGCTTCATGCACTCTATTCACTGTACAGGGGATTTGAAACATGGCTCCTCACAAGCACTACACACATTTTATATGTTAAAGGAAGGTACTATACCAGGCAGGCTGCTTCTTGATCCCGATCGCAATTACTGCACAATACCCGGGAGAACACACAGCAGATTCAGTTCCTGACAGACCGAGAGCGATTCAGCAATTTCTCCAGTCTTCTACAGGGTGAGCCTGGTTTCTGCTCTTCAGATCTCCTCGATTCTCTTCACAGGTCTGATTCAGTCTGAACAGGCGCTTGCACAAATTGCAGACCAAAACTTAGGGCCTTACACGAGATTCCCGCACTAAAACTGCACACCGAAGAAGCATACAGCTCCCTGTCTCTTCACAGCCCAAACTGATCTGATCTTTCCAGTAGACAGAGCCAGGCATTTCCTTTGAGTTCCTCCCAGTTCAGTTAGCTGGTTTGGCTGTCACTCACAGTGAACTCCCCCTGTTGGTGGAAAAAAGTCACCAAAGTCAAAACTACATTTCCCAGAGTCACTACCCTTACAATCCCCTTACAGCAGGCTCCAGAGGAGAGTCCAAGTTCTGATTTGCCCAGAGCAGGCTCCATTTTAAAGGATCCCCACCATGATTGGTCCAATTCAGCAGTTCAGAACCAACATGAGGGAGCTACTCTGCACTATCCTTGCTACAAGAAAGCAGGTTAAATCAAACTGCATTTTCATTATTACTCTAACAGGTTACAAGCAAACAATTACATCTTTGAAGAGTGCTCCTTCTGCCCACTTAGCGATGGCAGAAACAGAGTGATTTGGCAGTAGCTCGAGCGGGACTCAAGCAGGAAAACACACGGTCCCCCCCATACAAACTAATTATGTCTGCAAGCAGACAGCTCTTAAAGAGACAGTGCCAGAGGCTCTAAAAGCACTCACAGATAAATGCCTCAAACACCATTCAGGCTTGGAGCATTCAAGCAAGCTCCTGGAAGACTTTTTGGGAATCCCCATTTGCAGGGGAGGTTACATGAGCATTATGAGGGTTAGTGCCTCACCAAATGTAGTTTGCACTTTTGCAATTGGGGAATTGCATAAAGTGTCATATTGAAAGACACAGTTAGGAAGACACTAACACATTAATGAGCAGTGCTAACGTATGCCTGAGTACCTAGGTAAATAGCTTGATTGCACCTTGCATACAGCACTCAGCCATACTTGTAGGCTAGTAGAAGCATTAAACAATCATTAGTGCCATAATGTCTCCCCAAAACTGGTATTACTGCTTCGATGTTGCACCCTCTGCACAACTGCTGTTCGCTGGTGATTCCAAGCATCATTGATAGTCCATTGTCCTCTCCACTCCACCCCTGATTACTGTTCCGATAGTGCCATTAAGCATCATTGGTAGTCCAGTGTTCCCCACCCCTGATCACTATTCCAATAATGCTATCAAAAACCATTTGTAAGCAAGCCCACTGGTGCAGCGGTAGCGCTACCACTTGTGACACCAGTGACCCAGATTCAGGAATGAGCTTAGGTCAGAGGGCCGGCAGGGGAGGATGGTTGAGTGTCCGTGAGGAAGATCACCTCCCCAGGGTGGGAGGGTGCTTTGACTTTGCTGCGACACTGCCACTTGGCTGACCATAGTTGGCAGTGCAAGATGGAGTCAGTGATAGAGGGAGGAGGAAGTCAGCACTTTGACACATGGGACATGCTAAGCGTGCATCACTTCATCAGTTCAGGGCATTCCAACATCTGTGGGCTGGGGAAGAAAAGTGGAAAAACCTTGACTACACAGAATGCCATCCCCAGCCTGCCGCAGGTCCCACACCAGTGACCGGGCTCCTGCACCAGGACCAACACTTAAAATCTATCGGGGGGTAGGGGCTGACCTCCGGCAGCCCTTCCCATGGGGGGGGCATCCATGAGGGAACATGGAGCAGTGGTAAGTTCCAGAGATGGCAAGTGATTGGACTGGGCAGAGTGGCTGGACTGATGGGGGCCAGTTGGGCACAAGAGGGCATAAAGCACACTAAATTAAAAGAAAAAAGAACCATTTGTAGTCCAGTGTACCACTGCCACCCCGATCACTATTCCAATAGTGCCATCAGGCATCATTGGTAGTCCAGTGGTCCTCCACCCCTTGATCACTAGCTTGATAGTGCTATCAAGTACCATTAATGTCCAGTGGTCTCCACCCCCTGATTGCTAGTCCAAAAATGTTTTTAAGCTGCATTGGTAGTCCAGTGGCCTCCCACCGTCCAACCCCCATTCATCATCCCCCGGTGGCACTTAGAGGGAGGCTGCCAGTCACCCACCACACACTTCCAGCCACCATCTGCCACACACAGCTGCAGTGAATCTGGATAAGTCTCACTGTGGAGCTACCATGCATGCATGCATGCATGCAGGCTTAGAAGTGATTTCCAGAAGACAGGTGACAGAGCCATAACAATGGCATGGTGTGGCGGCACAGCACCAAACCTGGGGGGGAGGTATTCAAGGTGCCACCCTGTCTTGGATCATGCCCTGTGGCATATCTGTTGTTTTTCCCTCTGCAGCACTTATAAAAAAACATTTAGATGACAGTATCCACACTATCTTTCTGCCTGTCTAGTTTGAAATGGGCTGTTGATAACTCTTGAGCTCAGCAAGGAAACTATACTAGTTTAAATGTTGACCAGTAAAGGTTAAAGGATTCATCCACTGGTTTTGACATCTATATCACTAAATGAGTACATGCCATGTTTAAATGACATTAGGTGTGCAGTGTGTTCAAGAAAATGCAAAAAAACAGATGAAATGTTAACTTTGTTCTTTGAAGTCTAGCCCATAAATGCAGTGGCAGCATTGCTGCTTGAGACATTGGTGACCTGAGTTCAGGAACGAACCTGTGTCATTTGGAGCGTCAGTGGGGAAAGGAGGTTTAAGCTTCCTGGAGGACATATGCATCTTCTGGAAAGGGAGGTCAGCTGACCCTGAGCACGATTACCATCTGGGTGACCACTAGTGGTATCGCAGGTGGAGCAGCAGGGGAGGGGGGATGCCGGCTGATTCTGCATACAGCATGCTAGCATGTTATATGCAAGCATTCCATCTGGTTCTCCATATAGCATGCTTGCATGTGCCCTGGAAGTGTCACCACTGGGGGTCCCAATGGAGAGGGGGAAATGGGAAATGCATGGTTGTGCTGGTGAAGTTAGTGGTACCCTCTGGCCCCACCCTGTTCACCTGCCTTTCTGAAAACTACTTTCAGACTTTGGAGGGGTTTTGGAAGCCCTGTCAACACTGCCATAGAAAGCAAAATGTGGGGTAATTTCTGATAGGTGGGGCAGAAATTGGGCTAGGTAGAGTTCAAAGGTTAATGGGGGACTCAGAGAAGGGGAGAGGAAACATTTAAAAACCTTTGACCTTTGATACCCAAGTCACACGAGATCAATTAATTTTTAATATGGTGAGTGTTGTCACTCTAGGACATCCCGTATGAATGAAATACAATCAACATGATCAGAAACAAGAAACCAAAGGGAACAAAATAATATTCATTCTTTACTGTACAAGTTAAAGGTTCCAGTCATGTACTTTCTTAATATTTTCATGTAAGCAAGTGAGATATACTGTGAATGTGAAAGGTTTTAAATTGTTTGAAAAGTGGTGAACTTAAGAGGGCAAATAAATCTTCCCTGGATCTTGATCTCAGATGTGAAATAACATTGCCTGGGTTCAGGACTGCATGGCTTAGCACCAATATTTAGGGCAAACCTAGTGATGTCACAGTACCGTAGGATAATGGTACAGCACATGGCATTTTACAGTAGTGTGCAATGCTAGGGTTAATGAGAATGAAGATATGTGCTGGCTCATAATAACTCATACACTGTCTTGCATGTGCCCCTACTGATGGAGTGCCCGGTGTGGTGGATACCAAGCACCAGGGCCGGAGGTCACTAGGAATACCCCCAGCAGCAAGATGGACAGTAGACCCTATCAGGACTGTTGACAGAACAAAGTTTATGATAGCCACTGTCTGGGGTGCTCCATTCTATACCGCAGACGCTATTGACAATGGGCACAGTGCACAGTGGTTTGGAGGTCTGAGTGTGTTTTACGGGGCTGTAGGGTGATGGCGAACCTCTAAGAAGGAAATATTTCCTTCTTATTTATGATTTCCCATTCCATCTGCCAATCCTATCCTGCACGCCATGCTCCCATATACAGGAGTGTGTGGAACGTAGCTAAATTGGACAATGGTCCCTCCAATGTGGCACTCATACACTGACACACTGAAATGCAAGCCGCTTCCTGTTTGTAGTTTCTTCCTGGTGAGTGCATGCAAGCCATTCTAGTATTGCACAGTGTTTTCTGACTGGCTTGTTCCAACACCGTAGTGAAACTGCCAGTGGTACATACCCTGAATCCAACTTATTGTTAGTTAGTTTTCAAATCGTGTGTTGAACCGCATAATATATGTGCAGTGATGCTCCTAAATTTCTGATAACTAGTTTGACTCCGCCACTGGTATCTGGAGCATCATCTCAGGTGGATTTTGCATAATTCTTTAATATTCTGCAAGTTTTCACAGCAACTGCATTCTTCATTGCACCAACAGAGACTTATAGTTTGAATCATACACAGTTTTGTTATGCAGAAACTATAGCAAGCTGAGCTCTTGACAAAGCTCCTGTGATAGCGGCGAAATGCCATCAGGCTTTTTTTCAGGGGTTGCTGAGAGATTGTTTTATGTATTTTGTTTGAAGTTTGCTTAGAAAATGGATAAATACATTTAAAAGTATTGGCCATTTACACTTCCGTGCATTAGGCTCCTTATTTGCTAAACTGGGGAGGGTTGTGAGTTTCTTTTGCTTGCACTTGTATGCTTTAACCTGACGCAACCACAGTAGGTGTGCGACCTCTTTCTGTTCAAAACTATAGCAAAACTGTTGCATACCGACCAGTGTAACTGATCTAGGGGTCAAGCTCCCACAGGGGAGGGTGCTGGGCACCACAAGAAAATGCATGCTGTTATCTCTGCATGATTCTAGGACATACCAAGTATCTCTGAAGGGAAGAGGAGCTACACAAGGCCATTGGATGGGCTGGGCTTGTGGAATTGTGGGACTCAAGCCAATCATATTCTGGAGTTCTTGATCTCTGGGAGTAAATTAGGCCTGGAGAGAGAGGGAGAGATAGGTTGACGAATCTGGGACTCATTGTGGACTCCAAGCTGACCTTAGAATAACAGGTGTCAGCTGTTATCCATAGTGGCTTTTAACATTTGTGAAACATCTCCTGGATCAGACCCTGTTTTGAGCCAACTGTCCTAGCAACGCTGGTACGTGTCTTTGTCATGTTAAGTTAGGATTACTGTAACACACTTTACCTTGGGTTATCCACAAGGTTACCTTGTCATTTGCAGCAAGTCCAGAATGTGGCAACCCACCTGGTTGCTGGGACCTTTTGGTTCGAGCATATAATGCCAGTTGTTCTCCATGCTGTTCACTGGTTGCCAGTATGGTGGCGCATCAGATTCAGGCTGTGCTTGGTAACATACAAGACCCTTCACAGTCTGTGTCCAGACTACCTGAAAGACCTCCTGCTACCTTATGCTCCTGGCCGCTCCCTCCAGTTGGTGGAGGCAGAACTCTTGTCTGTTCCAAGATCCCATTTGAAATCCTTGGGTGATAGGGCATTCAGAGTGATGGCCCAGATTCCTTGGAAAGACCCTTTCTCAAGAGGTGAAAGGTGCTCCTTTACTGGACATTTTTAAAAAGTCTTTGAAAACTCATCTTTTTACACTGGGTTTTGGGAATGGCGCTGCTATGTAATCTTTTCCAGATTTTATATTTAGTGCTATTTATTGATTTTTAATTAAATTTGACTCTGCTATACCCACTGGGTTTTATGTGATAACGTAGAAACATAGACTTTGATGGCAGATAAGGACCACTTGGCCCACCCAGTCTGCCCATTTCACTACTGATTGGATAAGCTGCAGATTCTAGTTAACCAACAACCTACTTCCTGCAACCCCCACTATAATTGCCTTATGTCTGTCCCATGCATGTTTGAATTCCCCCACTGTTTTAGACCCTACAACCTCTCCAAGAAGGCAGTTCCATGCGTCCACCACTCTCTCCATGAAAAAAAATTTCCTCACATTACCCCTGAGCCATCCCCCCTTGTTCTTACACATCTCTTTTTCTGAAAGATGCTACCTTCCTGGACTTTGTTGATTCCCTTGAGGTACTTAAAAGTTTCTATCATGTCCCCCGCCCCTTCTTTCATCAAGAGTATACATATTAAGCTCTCTCAGTCTCTCTTCATATGGTTTCTGCTGCAGACCCTGCATCATTTTAGTTGCCCTCTCCTCTGGACTGCTTCCATCCTGTCTATGTCCTTGCGTAGATGAGGTCTCCAAAACTGCATGCAGTACTCCAGATGGGGTCTCACCAACTGTCTGTACAGAGGGATAAGCACTTCCCTTTTTCTACTTGTGATGCTCCTCCCTATGCATCCCAGTATCCCCCTGGCTCTCCTTACAGATCACGGCGATCACCAAAGGGCGGTCACCATTAGGGTGACTGTACACCGCTGAAAATAAAAACGGTGATGTACATTTGCAGTGAGGAAACTCCCCTCTACTGTTTATGTGGGGGACCTTCAGGGGGGTGCATGTCGGGAAGGGGGAGAACTGGGAAGAAAAGAAAAACGCTACAGCACAGCAAAAGCACAAAACACTGTGCTCCTACCCAGCCCTGAACCCTGGACCCCCCCACCAGAGTCAGCCACCCCAACCACCATGCCACATAGCCAGCTTGACAGCTTCCCACCACGCCACCCCTCACATACCTTTTGGATACCTTCTGGTATCCCTTCACTCTTCCCTTAGCCCTGCACTTCCCAGTCGCTACCCTTTCAGGGTCATTGACCTTACAGGTGCTGAGATTGGGTTGCTCAATCTCAGTTGCCCTTTTAACGGTATACCCATTGTGAGGCACCGAGAGGCCCTTAGATTGGGTGCCATATAAATAACACTGCCTTGCCTTACTGAAACCTGTACTCAGGTATACAGTATGACTGTGTGGGTGTTTGAATGTATAGTTAGACATATTATAAAATATTAAAATGTGCTATAATGCATATTTTAATGTTGGAATAAATACTCACGTGCTGTAATGAACACTTGGGTGGTGTAATGAACACTTGGGTGCTGTAATGAACACTTGGGTGCTGTAATGAATACTTGGGTGCGGCACCACTCAGGTACTGTACCGAACACTGAGGTGCTGTACTGAGAACTTGGGTGCTGTACCAAACACTTGAGTGCTATACCAAATATGTGGGTGCTGTAACAGCCACTTGGGTGCTGTGCCAAACACTTGGGTGCTGTACCAATCACTTGGGTGCTGTGTCAAACACTTGGGTGCTGTAACAAACACTAGGGTTCAAGGTTGTTATTGCGATTATAAGTCTAATTGTAATAGCAATTTTCTCCCCCTTTTTTAAACTTAATTAAGGTTTTAAGCAGAATGGCGTAAGCTATGCCTGCCACACAGCATCAATTGGCCGCTGGATCGGTCTTTTTTAAGACATTAATGACCGATTCAGTAGCCAATCAGGAACCTCACTAGGCTCATGAATAATTAATTAGTTTTACAATCCCTTATAGCCACATGCTCTGTCATGTGCTATTCCTTACATAAGGCTTTGCCAATGTGCTTCTTTGACTGCTTTCCTGTTCCTGATTTCTGAGTTGCACACCATTCTAATGATGTAATTTTGGCCTCCCGGGTCAGATCCGGGGTAGCATTTTGTCAAAGGGTTCCACTTTCCCCAGAAATGTAAGTGTTTTTCACATTCAGACTAGGCTGATAAAAACTGCTACTGGCTTATCCAAGGGGGTCATGTGTGCTACTTGATTACATACCTGTATCAGCTAGTGAGGTCACCAGTAGGTATAAAGCCATCGTCAAAAAAATCTTCCTCCTACCTTTACTTGCTTACCAGGAAAGACTGTTGCTTACTCTGACACAGATGAAATTAAGGCTGTAGCTCCACATAAGGCCTTTGGTGTGTGCATGTATATGTGTGTGTGTGTGTGTGTGTGTATGTACAGTATGTTGGGAAAGGAACATTCAACTAGTGGAAATGTGCAGAATTTCGAATCCCTGTATTTCATGTGTAACATTGACATAGATACTGTATGTAAGATAGATCGGGCATGCCTGTGGCACAGTTGGCAAATATTTCTTACATACTGTATTCATCAGGTAGGTAGAAGGGGCAGAGCCAGCCAGCAACAGGGATGGGCATATTCTTGTTCAGCTACTGCTATTTTGGCCTAAACATTGTTTAATTTTTATAGAAATTGCTGTTTTTCAATAGAACCTTAGTCCATCAGTTAGCAATTTCAGTAATTTTCACTATGGGGCTAAAAAAAGATAATGGAAAGGCAACTGGGGCTCAGAATAAGTCCAATGAAGATAACTTGATACGAGGCCTGATGCAGCACTGGCACAGGATGTGACAGGGAAGAACCCAACAATTGAATGGATCTTTGCCATTTTACAAACGATCGAAGATGAAGTCAACCAAATGAATAATACCCTTACTGCAACAGACCAGCAGGTTACAAAACTAGAGTCCTTATTGGTGGAGAGAGAGCAAGCTATTGTGAAAGTGGTTGGGTGGTGTTACAGGCAAAGACTCAAAAGTTTTTAAATAATAATCTGTAAGCTGTGCTGTTTGGGTGTTGGGCATGCCAGGAATTATTCCATCCAGGAAGCCAAAGTCTGTTTTTGAAAATTTTCTGCATGAAAGGGGCATGAATCTGTACATGCAGAAAGAATTTTCTGGCTGTCTGACAGGTATCGGAGGCAAAAAGGGGTGCCAATGTCTACAGTCCTTGTGGTGTTCACTATGGCGGAGGAGAGGGTAGCAGTCCTTGCAGCATCTCGGGACAAGGGGGACTTATCTCTGTCAGGTCAAAAAATGTCTATCTTCTCCAATGTCGCAGTCCACACACAGACTTGGATAAAGGAGCTGTTGCAATCTTGGCAACAGCTTGCTGAGAAAGGGATATTCGCAAATTTTGTTTTTTTCCTGCATGTCTTCATTTCTCCTTTCGAGGTAAGCCATATGTTTTCACAGATCCAGAGGTCATTACAAGATTTCTTACTGGCTTGCCCGGGGCAGAAGAGTTAGACTCTTAGGAGTCAGACGTTCCTGTGTAGAGTACCTGAGTTTCTGTGTTTCACCTACCATGGGGTTTTCTGGTATCACATACAGGGGGTTGGGGGTGGACCTCAGGGAAGGGATGATGAATTTCCCCTTATGGCACTCTAATGATGGGCATGTTCTGACTGGCACACTGATGGTTGGAAGGGCTCCTCATATACTAACTTGACCCCCCCCCCCACCAAGATTGTCTGCAAGGAACTTAGCTGTGATAATATTAGCTTTAGACGCCAGAGAAATACTGCAATCTGGATCTACAAAGGCATCCTAAATAAACTGCCTGACTACATCTCCGACTGCTTATCCCTCTGCTCATTACGTAAGTATGCCCTGAGAAGTGCCTCTTATATTTCGCTGAAAGTTTCCAAAGCCAAATCTTGGCTTGGAGGGGCATCTATTAGTCACGCATGGCCCCTTTTGTGGAACAAGATACAAAAAAATCTAAAAACCAATTACCCCATTAGTTGGGCAGCTTTCAAATCCCTATATACATTCCATTTTAAAGAATCTTGTGTCTGCTCCTCCTGACCTAGGTCCTCCTTTCCCTTCAGAGCTTCCTGCTCTATTCTCTGACCTTCCCCTGCCTCATCATGACTTTAGGTCACCCTCTGTTATTGACTCCATTCATTACCATCCCCATGCCTTCCTCCTTCACTCCCCCGCCCACATCTACACCTTATATCCACTTACCCATGACTATTAACCCCTATGTTTGTCTGTTTATCTATTTTTGATTGCCTGAGCATACTCTGTACCTTCTGTTCCCCCATGTTCTGCACTTTGTATACAATGCACAGATCATCTATTTGTAATTAATGTTTTACAATCCTTTGTACCATTTACTTGCATTTATACTGCCCTTGCCTAATTGTTGTATACATAATTGACATTGTATGTTGATCTCACCTAAACTGTATTTGTTGTACACATACTTGAAATCGTATGTTGATCTTACCTAAATTGTATTACCTATTGTTTGTCCCAGATCCACCTTGAAAAATGAGCTTGCTCAACAGTGTCCACCTTGTCAAATAAAGATTTTGATTGATTGATTAATTGAATATGCTTTCAATTTTTGTTTGCTGCCAGTTGAAGCTGTTTGCTGTAATTAGCCTGATGTTTCTTGTGTTGCTCTTTGTATGCACCACTGTATTTGTGTTTTCACGACATGGAACCTTTTTAAAAGAGCTCTTGCTCAAAGGTTGTTTCCGAATAATCAAATAAAAAAAGAAAAAAAAAAACATATCAGGGTCCCATAAATACCCACCTCTTCCCCACAACTCTCAGTGATGTAGTCTGTAACGTCTTCCAATACTTCATTAGTAGTCACTAACTTTCCATCAGATTTGCGGTTTAACCCAGAGATTATTCTATTCTGCATCCTTTTGTGGCAGCCTACAAATCTGTCCATATGTTGGGACTTCCCCAGTGTGCCAAATTTTTATTCCTGTTCTAGAGAAATGGCCCTCTTATATCGATATAGTCTCTTTTATTGATATAGTCTCTTATATTGATACAGTCTCTTATATTGATAGACTCTTATATTGATGCCGTCTCTTATATTGATATAGACTCTTATATTGATAAGTCTCTTATATTGATACAGTCTCTTATATTGATATAGACTCTTATATTGATAAGTCTCTTATATTGATACAGTCTCTCTTATTGATATGACCTCTTACATTGATACAGTCTCTTATATTGATATGGACTCTTATATTGATACAGTCTCTTATATTGATACAGTCTCATGTTGATACAGTCTGTTATATTGATATGGTTTCTTATATTGATATTGCTTCTTATATTGATATAGACTCTTATATTGATACAGTCTCATATTGATACAGTCTCTTATATTGATATTGCCTCTTATATTGATATAGCCTCTCATATTGATATAGTCTCTTATATTGATATTGCCTCTTATATTGATATAGACTCATATTGATATAGACTCTTATATTGATACAGTCTCTTATATTGATATAGCTTCTTATATTGATACAGTATCTTATATTGATAGAGTCTCATAGTGATATAGCCTCTTATATTGATATAGTCTCTCGTACTGATATAGTCTCTCATATTGATATAGTCTCTTATATTGATATAGTCTAATTTCCTCTTTAAGACTCTCAGTTTGTTCAGAAAAATCGATATTTTCTTCCTGCAGCCTGGAAATAAGGTTATGCAATTTAGCTTGCAACTTTAAATAGTGAAAATACTTATTTGCACCATGTGTTCTACCAATGGATTAAAAGAATGATCTAAAATCCCTCTTTGTGTCATCCCACCCCTCTCCCACACTGTCATAAGGAGGTAATACTATGCAACAACCTCAAAGATAGTCCATCCATGTGGCTTGTACCTCCGGCTGAGTCAAAATCCTCCATTGCATGTACGGTTGGGGGAGGGGGATTTGTTTGATTCCAGCTGACAGTGACAAACTACTGCCTTGTGATCTGACATTTCCACAGCCATAACCCTTGCAGAACTTACATGAAAAGCTGTGCATAAAAACAGAAAGTCAATTCTTGTACGTAGCAGTCCTTTTGAAATAGCGGTCACAGGACCAGTGTTAGAAACTACTATACCATCTTTCAAACCTGTGGTAGTTATCATGTCCTTCAGAGATATGGAGTCACTGCATACCTTTTTTTTTTGTGCCCCCCCATCTCCCAGAGATAATCCACAGCTAAAGTCCCCTCTTAATACAACCTATTTATTTGTGTGCAAATATGTTCATATTGCTCAAAGTGACAAGGATACTCTTGCAACTTTCGTCTGAGGGGCACAGATGTTTAGAAGGTGAAAAGGCTGCCACCCCTGATGTCTAACAATAGGGCTCTGCCTGGCTCAATCTTCTCCAAGCGTATAACTTTAAATATGTCTCCTCTAAAAATAATGTTCATCCCCTCACACTTATCAACCCTTGAGATCAAAAGGAAGCCCCATGAAACTAGAGCTTTTTTATAGCTGAAATTTCAAACTGGGTTTTAATGTGGGTGTCCTGTAATTATATTACCCAGTATGGTCTCTAAAAGGGACACAATGGATACCCATTTTCTATGGGATTTTATTCTATTGGCATTTAAAATTACAGGTGATATAGTGGGACTAATACATATATTAAATGTTAACACAGGTTCTGCTCTTCCTTGACACCTTGTTCTTCTCTGGCTGTTTTTTGTCACAATTCCACTGCTGATTCATCCCAATTAGAGGAAGAATCTCTTACTGAAGAGGTCCTCAAGGAAGTCTCTGAATCACCTTCCTTGTCCTCCATATCTCCCTATTGCCTTGAGATGCAGAACTCGGAGTATTTATTAACCACTTCTGTGACTACTGGCTTTGCTGCCTTGGGTTTGCAGGGTTTTAAATAATTGATTAGCAGTTTTTTTCTTGGAATGATACTAACTGTACAGAAAGTATTTAAATAGGTTTTATAGAAGTGTTAAGTTTGTTAAACACAGAGAGGCAAGTGCTATGCATTTTCACAATGTTTTAGCACTTTTATGAGCAAAATGCTAATCAAATTTTAGAGTTAAATAAAACCCTGGTTTGGCTCCCTTATTTCTTCACCTTTTTCTGGAAGACACCAGTTCCATTTCCATCTCCTCCAGAGGGGGAGGACGCATTTCAGACAAAACCACAGATGTCCTTCTCTGTACCATTTCCATCTCCTCGGGGGGGAGGGGGAAGCATTTCAGACAAAGCCACATATGTCCTTCACTGCACAAGAGTTGGGGCCTCTGTATTCTGCTGGGATCCAGGGTTTGCTACCTCCTCAAGGGTTTCTGCACTTGCAGGAGCCAGGGTACTAATTGGGGCAGGTTGTGCTACTGCAGTCTGGGGCACATCAGGGTTTTGTGTGTGTGTGGGGGGAGGGGGTCCTCAGGAGCAACATACAGTCCTGCCTGGAATATGTCTGCAAATTTTTGGGGTGTGAGTTTTGTTGACCCCTGTGCTTGCCCTTTTGTAATTAGGTTTTCCTGAGTTACCACTCTGGTTTGTTGTGCAATACCCAGGGGCACTGTCTATAAGATTGCCCCTGTTCCTCACAGAGGTTACACTTGAGGGGCTTTGGACAATGAAAATTAGTGTGTCCCTGTTCTAAACACAGATTATATAATTCGGCAGCACAGGCTGCACTTACGTGGATATAAGATCCACATTTATAACATGTACGTGGCTGCCACGGATAAAAACGCATGCCTCTATCCCTGCCCACTTAAAAGCTTCCTGATAGATGCCATAGGGTAAAATAAGGAACTTACAATTATCAGAAAAGGCAGTCTTTCAATCAACAGAGGGAGGTGGAGCTTGCTTTGCTTGTGTTACAATTGTTAAGATTTTTAGTGCAGGAAGAATTTAAACCCAGAGAGGCTGAATACTGTTTTCTGTGTGTGCCCTTCTGCACAGCTGACGTGTTTTGGGGCTGACTGTTTTCAGAGCACAAGTCACCAGGCTGTTTTGGGGCTAGGGAGGTTTACCTGTGTCTGACTTGGATGTTTGGATTTTTCTCTGTTTGATTAGCAGGGTATTTTCTCTGTCAAATTGTCGTGTGTATGGCGTCTTGCTGACAGGAAGGCACTCATCGCAGCGGTAGGTCAGAGCTTTTAGCTGATTGTTTCATGAGGGCACAGTTTAGGCCCAAACCCTTCCCACCCCTCACCCCACCTACCCTTGGAAATAGTTCATTTATACCTGGGGTTCTGACATCATTTCCTCAAGACGGTAAGGTGCATATCACTGTCATATCTTCTCTAGCACACTGCAGTGACAATATAAGCATACATATTATATAAATACATATATGTCTATATAACACACCAATCACACACACACACACAAAACCAAACAAGGTAGACAGTTATGTGGGGAGTAGTACAATGTAATGGCTGTGGGGCAGCAGTCTTCCAGGAGTCTTTCTGGAGGCTGAGATGCTGCCCTGTTTGCAGACAACTATCTGCCCTGAGAGAGGAAGTTGCCCATCTTCAGGCCGCACTGGACAGTAGCAAGGGAACCTCCCCCATCCAGGGAGCACCACAGCCACCACCACTACCTCAGAGGTTGCGAAGAAATCACAGCAGTTGGACCACAGTGGGCTCAGGGAGGGTAAGGGTGGTGGAACAGAGGCTCATGCAGTCAATTGTTCCACTCTACAATCCATACACCATTCTGGGGGAGCATAGTTCCCCTATGGATGCACCCGCAGAGGAGACTAAAGAGGGTGCAGACAACTGTCGAAAGGGAGGCCCTCAGGAAGGAGGCAGAAGGCACCACAGGGAAAGGAAGCAGCTCCTGGTGGGGGATTCAATTATTAGGGGGATAGAACTGGGGGGAGCAGGGAAAACTGAAGTAAGGTGCCTGCCTGGTGCCATGGCTTGGTGGTACAGGAAGCTTATCCTTAGATCACGAGAACAGTTGCACGGGAGTCTGAGCTGGATGTCATTGTCCACCTAGGGACAAATGACTGGCTCATCATGAGATTAGAGCAGTGCAGAAGGACTTTGTAGAGTTGGGGAGAGGCTTAAGACAAGTAGCACACACAGTATCCTTCTCAGAGGTGCTGCCTGTCAGTGGCATGGGTGAGGCGAGGGTACTTTGCACCATGCAGTTTAACGAATGGTTGAAAAAATGGTGTGGAGCACAGGGGTTTGGCTTCATTGGGGACTGGGGTTCCACCTGGAGGGACACCAGCCTATACTGGCAGGATGATCTGCATATGTTCAGGAAGGGAAGAAGTCTTTTGGGCAATCTGTTTAAATGCTTCATTGGCAAGCTTTTAAACTAGTCAAGGGGGGAGGCACTGATAAGCAGCAGGAAAATCCCAGCCTCCCCCTACAAAACAGGGCACTAAATGAGAAAAAGACCAAGGTAGAAAGGTCAGTGGGGGATGCTGCTACAGAAGGTAAAGCCATCAAAAAATGGAGAGCAATGAGTACCAATGCCCATAGTCTGGGTAACAAGCTTCCTGAATTAGTGGCCTTGATGGAGGAGGAACATCTGGATATCGTGGCAGTCACAGAAACATGGTACACACAGAACCATGACTGGGATGTAAACATACCAGGATACACTATCTACAGGAGGGACAGGGAGGGTAAGAGGAGGAGGAGTAGCTCTCTACATAAGAGAAGGAATCAAAGCAACAGAACAAAAGGGTAAACAGGGAGGAGAAGAAGCACTGTGGGTCAGTTTGGAGGCAGGCAATGGCACCACAATCCGCACAGGGGTTGTATACAGACCCTCTCAGGGGAGGAAATGGGCAAGAAATGATAGAAAGTATACTTAGAATGGCAGATAAAGGGGAGATATTTCTGATGGGTGATCTGAATATGCCAGATGTTAACTGGAGTGCAGTTGCAGCAGCCACTTCTAAGAGTGGGGTTATTCTAGATGCCCTACAGGGGCATGCCTTGACAACTAGTATTGGAACCCACCGAGAGGGAGCAATCTAGACCTGGTCCTCTCAAATGGAGATGGAGAAAGGATCACAGATGTAGAAGTGGTAAACATCTGGGAACTAGCAACCATCGAACAGTATGGTTCACAGTAAACACAGCAATAGAGTCAAGCCATACAAAGGCAAAAGTACTGGACTTTAGGAGGGCTGACTTTGCATAAAATGGGTGAGTGCCTAAGGAATGCACTAGCAAATGGGCAGGAAGGAGGGTGGAAGAACAATGGGGAATAATAAAACTGCCATCACAGAGGTAAAAGCCTTTGTGTGAAGAAAATAAACAAAACAAAACAATGTAAGAAACCACTATGGTTCTCAAAGGAGGTGGCAGTGAAGATTCAAGAGAAAAAGAAAGCATTCAGAAAGTACAAGGAATCACAGAAGGAGCAGGACAGAGAATTGTATCAGTTAAAGCAAAAGGAAGGCGGGAAGGCACTCAGAACAGCAAAGGCCCGAACTGAGGAAAAGATAGCCAAATAAGTTAAGAAGGGGGATCAAACCTTTTTTAGGTACATCAGGGAGCAAAGAAAGACTAACGGAGGGATAGTGAGGCTTAATAAGGGGGGGGTGGGCAGAGGGTGACGGTGAAAAGGCAGAGATACTAAACAAATATTTTTGCTCAGTATTTACAAATAAAGAGGGGGAGGTACTTAAAACAAACAATAGAAACACTCTGGATACAGAAGTTGATACCAGCCCATTTACAGAAAAAAGGGTTCTGAAAGAACTCTTAAAACTGAAGGTGGACAAAGCAATGGGGCCTGATGGGATTCATCCTAGAATTCTAAAAGAACTAAGGGTAGAACTAGTGACACCACTGACTACCCTCTTTAACAAATCATGGGAGGATGGGGTGGTACCTGAGGACTGGAGGAGGGCCGATGATTCCCTTCACAAAAGTGGAGCAGGGCAGAAACGGGAACTACAGACCAGTTAGTTTAACCTCAGTGATAGGGAAAATGATGGAATCACTCTGAAGGAAAGAATTGTCGAGTACCTAGAGGCCAGAGGGCACAGGACCCATGGCAGCATAGATTCACAGCGGGAAGGTCATGCTAGATGAATCTAATAGATTTCTTTGACTGGGTGACCAAAGTAGTAGATCAGGGAGGGGCTGTGGACATGGCCTACCTAGACTTTAGCAAGGCATTTGACTCAGTACCACACAAAAGATTAATATACAAGTTAGCCAGCCTGGGAGTGGGTCCCAAGATGATAGCCTGGATAAAGAATTGGCTGGAGAATAGGACACAGAGGGTAATAGTAAATGGAGTCCACTCTGAAGAAAGGGGGTTACTAGTGGGGTGCCGCAGGGTTCAGTATTAGGACCGGTCCTCTTCAATGTCTTTGTAAGTGACCTTGCAGAGGGACTGGAAGGAAAAGTATGTCTCTTTGCAGATGACACAAAGATCTGCAACAGAGTTGCTGCACAAGGTGGGGTGGAAAGGATGAGAAGGGACTTGGCAAGGTTAGAGGAATGGCCAAATGTATGGCAGCTTAGATTTAATGCTAAGAAGTGCAAGGTAATGCACCTGGAAAACAAAAACCCAAGGGAAGAGTACACAATGGGGGGTGAGATACTAACAACAACAAAAATGGAAAGGGACCTGGGGATAGTCATATCAGATGACTTAAAGGTGGGCAAGCAATATGAGAGGGCAGTAAGGAGGGCTGGGGGGATCCTGGGATGCATAAGGAGAGGCATCACCAGTAGAAAACAGGAAGTTGTTATCCCTCTGTACAGACAGCTGGTGAGACCCCATCTGGAGTACTGTGTGCAGTTCTGGAGACCCAGTCTCCGCAAGGACATAGACAAGATGGAAGCTGTCCAGAGGAGGGCAACTAAAATGGTGCAGAGTCTGCACCAGAAGACATATGAAGAGAGACTAAAGGAGCTTAATATGTATAGCCTCGAGGAAAGGGGAGGGGCATGATAGAAACGCTCAAGCACTTCAAGGAATCAACAAAGTCCAAGAGGGTAGCATCTTTCAAAAAAAGAGTGTGTAAGAACAAGGGGGCACAATTTGAAGATGGGGTGGCTCAGAGGTAATGTAAGGAAGTATTTTTCACAGAGAGGTTGTGGATGCATGGAACGGCTCTCTGGAGGAGGTTGTGGAGTCAAAAACAGTGATTGAATTCAAGCATGTATGGGACAGCCATAAGGCAATTCTAGGGGATGGGGGTAGAAAGAAGTAGGCAGCTGGTTAACTAGGATCTGCAGCTTATCCATTAGGTAGGGAAATGGGCAGACTGGGTGGGCCAAGCGGTCCTTATCTGCCATCAAATTCTATGTTTCTATGTTTCTATACCCCTCTGTTAGTAGGTTTAAGCTTCACTTTGAATTTCCAGCCCCCTGTCTACACCTGCTCTGTGCCAATAATTGGTAGTGGATGCTCTAAGACCTCACACAATTGTTTTAGCCAGTTAAGAATATCTGTAATGCTGGCCTGGTGGTGCTGAGGGTTGAGGTGCTGGACACCACACCTCGCTTCATGCTGGTGACCCGGGTTCGGGAGTGAACTCGGATCACCAGGGGTTGGCCAAGGGGAGAAAGGCTGGAGCGTGCGACGACAGCCTCTTCCGGGGAGGGAGGTAGCGTCTTTCAGTCCAGCAAGCAGTGACCCCTGGTAGAGGCTGAGGGCGTGACAGCAAGCTGTAGTCACTGAGCTGTGATTGGTCACAGGCGTGGGCCTGGGACCAGTCAGCTTCAGGGGCAGCTCCTTCGCGGAAGGAGGGGGAGGGATGTTGTGGATGTCGGCATGTGTACCATGACGTAAGGGCATGCAACGTCCCAGAGAACAAGGGAAAAAAAACCCCAGAGCCAGGAAGACGGAGCACTGAGCCTGGTCTCGATGTGCCAGTGCTTGCCTGCAGTCCAAGGACCCTGACAAAGATTGCAAGATCTGGGTTAGCTCCCACCCGACCACCCGGGAGATGTTCTAAGGCTGGATGGAGGGACCAGGGCTGTCAGGTAAAGTACTGTCAGGGACAGGCTTAATTGGTGACTCCCGATGGTGCAGCTCTGGCAGGATGTAGGAAGGGGAAATAGAAATATAAAAAAAATATATACTGTATATATATCTGTAACACTTACAGCTTCATTCCTAAACAAAATTGGTATAGTCTTAATAGCAGTTTTGGATAGGGGGATAACCGCAAAAGGGGGCCAGAGAACTGTATCCCTGAGGTTATCAAACTTTAGCCAAAACCTTTCTAATGATTTAAAGAACAAGTAAACAATCTATTATCAAAAGATGCTGTTAGAAAATCTGGCTTCATAGAGAGGTAAAGGGAAGGCTGCTTCTTACGTTGATGCTAAAACTGCATTTATGCAGTTAATATAAGTGCAGTTTCATAGCATTTAAAAAATCTAAACATCAGCCTTCCCATTTCAAAACCCCCCGCTCCTTCTACTCCCTAAAATGGCTACCACATGTGCAATGTAAGGATGTCATTGGAACGAGTGGCAGAGGGCAATGTTGGCTCTCAATAGTGCTAATTAGATGTGTTCACTTACCTTTGTTTTGCATTGCTTTACAGAAATTATCAGAACCATAATTTAACATGTATTATTGTGATCAGTACACGTTAGGCTATGTCTTTTTTTGTTTTGTTAGACTAATACTGCAGAAACTGTATTTTGATCTAAATGGTTTTCCAAACCTGAGTGCAGTACTGTAAAACATTTCACATACCTAGTGGTCTAATGGTTATGTCCTGATGTTTAGAGAAACCTGCCCGTCCAGTTCAATGAGGGCTTCCTGACACAGAGGGTAATGGAGCCAACCAGGGAAGGAAACATACAGGACCTTGTGTTGACAGACGGGGAGCATGTCCAGGACATATGGGTGGAAGACCCCTTGGCAGTAAGCGACCACCGTACAGTGTGGTTCTTCCTTAATCTAGGTAAGGAGGTGGCCAGAAACAAGACAAAGGTAGTGGACTTCAAAAGAGCAGACCTTTGCAGGATGGGAGGCATACTGGAAGGGCACCTCGCTAACATTCGCCCAGATGTGGATAACGACTAGAAATGGGACATCATCCAGCAAGGTCTGGCAGAGGCCACTAACTCATGTACGAAGATCCAAAGTAAGAAGGCCAGGTCCAAAAAGCCAAGCTGGCTGAGCAGGGAAGTAGTAGAGAGTGTGAGGGAGAAAAGAGCTGCCTTCAGAAGCTCTAAGAGATCCAAAAGAGAGGAGGACAGAGAGGAGTATGTGAGGAGATCCAGAGAAGTGAGTACAGTAGTCAGGGCAGCCAAGGTTTTAAGGGAGCTAAGGCTGGCACAGGGGATCAGAGAAGTAGAAAAGGATTTCTTTAGGTACATAAGGGAGAAGAGAGGCTGTAAAAATCAGATTGTCAGGATCAAGAAAGATGGAAGGTGGGCAGAAAAAGGTGTGGAGCAGGCAGAAGCACTCAATGAGTACTTCTATTCAGTGTTTACCAGGGAGAGGGATGAGCCTATGCCCAAGGGTAAAGGTAAGGTGGGCACAGAGGGAGCAGGGGTAAGAGATGGGGAGATCCCAGTGAGCACCGTGTTGGAGGGCCTTAGGTCCCTGCGGGTGGATAAGGCACCAGAGCTGGACAGTGTGCATCCAAGGGTCCTGAAGGAGTTGGCAGAGGTCCTGGTGGGACCTCGGGCAGACTTGTTCAACACCTCTCTGGGGACTGGATGTATGCCCCTGGACTGGAGAATGGCACATGTGGTGCCCTCCATAACAGTGGGCCAAAGGATGAACCAGGTAACTACAGACTAGCCAGCTTTAACTCCACTGTGGGGAGCTAATGAAGACTATCCTTAACAAGAGGTTGGTGATTATTCTGACTGAAAATGGTCTCCAGGATGATAGTCAATATGGATTTGTCTCGGGCATATCCTGCCAGACAAAGCTGGTTGACTTTTTTGACTGGGTGACAAAGGCACTTGATAGGGGCCATATGGTGGATGTCCTGTATCTGGACTTCAACAAGACCTTCGACTCAGTGCCACATGGAAGGTTGACTAGTAAGCTGAGAAACCTGGGAACAAGGGAGAAACTGGTTGCATGGATTAGGAGCTGGCTGCAGGACAGCCAGCAGAGAGTAGTTGTAGGGGGAGAATTCTCAACTCCCAGAACTGTAACTAGTTGGGTCGCACAAGGCTTGTTACTAGGACCAGTGCTATTTAACGTCTTCATTGCTGACATATTGGATGGGATTAGGCATAAGATCAGCCTTTTTGCAGATGACACAGAGATCAGGAAGAGGTGGATAGTGTGGAAGGGGGGAAGGTACTCCAAGAGGATTTGGCAAGACTTGAGTGCCAGTCAGACACATGGCAGCTGGGGTTCAACATTAATAAGTGCAAAATCACGCACTTGGGAGCCAGGAACCCTGGGAATTGCTACTGGCTGGGAGGAGTGCAGATATCCACTTCATTGGAGCAGAATGGTCTGGGGGTTCTAGTCAGAGGGGACATGAATCACTCAGCACAGTGTAGGAAGGCAGTGGCCAAGACTAATAAGATGCTGGGGTGCATTGCCTGGGGAATCACTTCTAGGAGAGAGGAAGTCATTATGCTGCTGTACAGGTCACTGGTGAGAACTCACTTGTATGCAATACAAGTAAAAAGATTTTTAGACAGGGGTTACAGCAAATGTTGCACTGCTTCGGCAATCCAGAAGGTGGAGAAGATGGATAGGGACCAAATGCTCTGGAAAGGGAAAACGAATAGAGATAGAGAGGCTTTATGTCCATTTGTTACTAGTTTTTCCCAGAAGGGCAGGCCAAGTAAAACAGGTTATCCACAACAGTTGGTCCATTTTAGGGCCAGAAACTAGACTTGGGAATATTATAAAACAAGGTCCGCAAGTGGTATTTCTGAAGTGCAAGAGCATAGGAGATATGGTGGTCAAAAATATAGTCCCTGGCCCAGAACCTTCAAGACAAACCTGCCTGGCACCCGTACCAATAGGCACATACCAGTGCGGCAACTGCATATATTGTAAGTATGTCAACACCTGTAAATCATTTAATAATCCAACTACAGGTAAAGAAATACTAGTGAAGGATTTTATTACATGTAACAGCAGTGGACTGGTTTATCTACTGAGTTGTAATTGTGGAGCTTTCTATGTAGGAAGAACAGTAAGAAAATTTAAAATAAGGATTGGGGAACATGTGAGGGCAGTGGACAGAGGAGATTTGTCCTATGCCATTGCAAAACACCTTTCAGATAGAGGAACTGGAAACCATAAATTCAGTTTTATTAGTATAGACGTGGTAAATTTGGGTGGAAGAGGAGGAGATTTGAAGGAATTTCTGGGCCAGAGAGAAAGCTTCTGGATTTTTGAATTAGGAGCAAGACATAACAGGGGATTAAATGACAGCATAGATATTGCAGTATTCTTAAAGAAATATAGGTGCTAGCAATTATTTATGCTTGTATGTATTCCCAGAAGCAGAATTAAGTAGATTTGCCCTCTGTGGTTAGGAACATAAAATGTCAACTGAAAGTTTAAGTACCTGGAACAAGATTGAGTATGCGTTGTTCTAAATAAAAGACAGTAGGGTTTTAACAAATAACATGAGCCATAGTGGCCAAGAGGAGACCCATTCAATATATAGTGGTCTTTAACAATTATGAAATAGAGATTGGCATCTGTGGAAGTTTGATTATTCCTGCAGTTTAGAAAACAAGGCTGCTAGATGTAATCACCACTGATTGGCCCATTATAGAATTATATCAGATGGGTAATAAGTAAACCGGCAGGATCCATATAAGAGGAACCTACTGTAATTGTTTACTGAATCAGTTCCATGAGAGTGCGGTGTTTATTTTAATTGATTTGCACAGGTTGTAATACTGGTTGTCTATTAGATTGTATAAAACAATTCGAAGCATCTTAAATGATAGGTTTATAAGTAATATGTGATGTGTTCCTGTGTGTTATAAAAAGAGCACTGATGTTATGTTTCAAATTACTCTGAAGAAACCTAGCAGCATGCCAGGTGAAATGTTAGTCTGTTTGCTAGCCACTTTGGCCAATGTTATATTTATTTTGCATATTTTGCATGTAAGGATTCAATAAAATAAGCCTTGGTATCCAAATCCACTGTCTGGAGTGTGGGTGCTTAACTACTTGGTTTCATACGGGAGCTAAACATGTATTCCCTGGAGGACAGAAAGGAGAGAGGAGATATAATAGAGACCTTCAAATACTTAAAGGGCATGAATAGGGTTAGTACTGAGGGTATGTTTAGATTAAAGGAGGGGAGGGACACAAGGGGACACAGTCAGAAACTGGAGGGTGGAAGATTCAGGAGGGAAATGAGGAGGCACTACCTCGTGGAAAGGGTGGTAGCGATGTGGAACACACTGCCAGAGGAAGTGATATCATTGAAATCTGTGGGCAGTTTTAAGAGAGGGTGGGAAAGGGTCAAAGGTAAGGCCAAAACCGGGGGAAGCTGGGGAGGGGAAAGTCGGTAGCAGCGGGCAATAAATGAGATGGATGGGCAAGGGGGGGGGCAGCTGCAGTAGATTAGACTGGGGGCTGCAGACTCAAGCAGGCTCAATAGACCGTATGACCTGTATCTGTTGGCATTTTCATATGTTTGTATGTATTAGGTTCCTACAGTTGTACTGATACATATTTCTTATTATGCGAGCCACTAGCCAAGACTGGTGATCATCATTAAAACAACATGGATACTGTCAAAGTACCTGGTTCATATTATAGATTGGCACACGCTGATGTAGGATATCTAATTTTTACACTGTACCGATGCAGTTTTCTTCTACAGATCAGTGTCAGAAAACAAGTAGATAGCAACCTATAGGAACACTGTAAGGGGAGGTTTTCACCTGGTCCCTTTGGTGTACCACTTTGCATAGTAAAAATCCAGAAGCATTCTTTCTGTTTCAGTTTTCTGTTTCTCCCTCCTCCCCTTGGCAAAGCCCTAACATGATCAAATGCCATGAATCTTAAGGAACTTAAATCATTACCATGTTCACATTTAACATGTCTCACTATGGAGCTGTCACGTATTTCATTAAATGTTACTCCAATATGCTCATGTACTCTAGTTGTTAATGATTGAGTAGTCTTTCCAATGTGCAGCTGTTCACAACTACACCAAATACCCTAGACAACATTCTCTGATTTACAGTTTAAAAACTGTCCAATCTCGTTGTTTTTCCATAAGGGGGTGCACAAACTGTGTTTGCCCTGTACTGCATGTTTACAAACTGATCAATTGCCGTAGCAATAAAATCCTTTCAGTGATAGGTTCTTAAACTGATGTTTTTGCTGGATCATAAAAATGGCTGCTTGTCATGAGATTTGATAGATTCTGGCCTCTCGAGTATGCTATGAGGGATTTCTCTCCTACTATATCTTTCACTGTGGGGCCACTCAAGAGGATTTTCCAATTGGCAAAAATAATTGAGGCAATTTTGTTTGACGGTTGGTTGTACTCTTAAAAATATGATCTTTTTGCCTCACACATTTTTTCCTGACTTTCAGAATCAAAACAGTACTACAGTCCAGATCCTGTGCTCTAAAAAATGCTTTCCACAACACAGGCAGTTTGTAGACCCTGTCCTTGAACCTTTTGAATAAATCCGTTGCTCAGCACTCAAGTGTTAAGTAAAGCACCTGAGTGTTTTGCACAGCACTTGAGTGTTTGGCACAGCCCCTGAGAGTTTGGCACAACACCTGAGTGTTTGGCACAACGCCTGAGTGTTTGGCACAGCAACTGAGAGTTTGGAACAGCCCCTGAGAGTTTGCCATGGCACCTAAGAGCTTGGAACAGCCCCTGAGAGTTTGCCACAGCACCTGAGTGTTTGGCACAGCCCCAGAGAGTTTGGCACAGCATCTGAGTATTTGGAACAGCCCTTGAAAGTTTGGAACAGCACCTGAGAGTTTGCCACAGCACCTGAGTGTTTGGCACAGCACCTGAGAGTTTGGCACAGCACCTGAGAGTTTGCCACAGCCCCAGAGTGTTTGGCACAGCACTAGAGTGTTTGAAACAGCCCCTGAGTGTTTGGTGCAGCACTCAAGTGTTTGGAACAGCCCCTGAGTGTTTGGCACAGCACTCAAGTGTTTGGAATAGTCCCTGAGTGTTTGGAACAGCACTTGAGTGTTTGGCACAGCCCCTGAGAGTTTGGCACAGCACCTGAGTGTTTGGCACAGCACCTGAGAGTTTGGAACAACCTCTGAGAGTTTGCCACAGCACCTGAGAGTTTGGAACAGCCCCTGAGAGTTTGCCACAGCACCTGAGTGTTTGGCACAGCCTTGAGAGTTTGGAACAGCCCCTGAATGTTTGGCACAGCCTCTGAGAGTTTGCCAGAGCACCTGAGTGTTTAGCACAGCATGTGAGTGTTTAGCACAGCCCCTGAGAGTTTGGAACAGCCCCAGAGTGTTTGGCACAGCACTAGAGTGTTTGAAACAGCCCCTGAGTGTTTGGCGCAACACTCGAGTGTTTGGAACAGCCCCTGAGTGTTTGGCACAGCACTCAAGTGTTTGGAATAGTCCCTGAGTGTTTGGAACAGCACTTGAGTGTTTGGCACAGCCCCTGAGAGTTTGGCACAGCACCTGAGTGTTTGGCACAGCACCTGAGAGTTTGGAACAACCCCTGAGAGTTTGCCACAGCACCTGAGTGTTTGGCACAGCCTTGAGAGTTTGGAACAGCCCCAGAGTGTTTGGCACAGCACTAGAGTGTTTGAAACAGCCCCTGAGTGTTTGGCGCAACACTCGAGTGTTTGGAACAGCCCCTGAGTGTTTGGCACAGCACTCAAGTGTTTGGAATAGTCCCTGAGTGTTTGGAACAGCACTTGAGTGTTTGGCACAGCCCCTGAGAGTTTGGCACAGCACCTGAGTGTTTGGCACAGCACCTGAGAGTTTGGAACAACCCCTGAGAGTTTGCCACAGCACCTGAGTGTTTGCCACAGCCCCTGAGAGTTTGGAACAGCCCCTGAGAGTTTGCCACAGCACCTGAGTGTTTGGCACAGCCTTGAGAGTTTGGAACAGCCCCTGAATGTTTGGCACAGCACCTGAGAGTTTGGCACAGCCCGAGTGTTTGACACAGCACCTGAGTGTTTTGAACAGCCCCTGAGAGTTTGGAACAGCCCCTGAGAATTTGCCACAGTACCTGAGTATTTGGCACAGCCCCTGAGAGTTTGGTACAGCATCTGAGTGTTTGGCACAGCACCTGCATGTTTGTAACAGCACCTGAGTGTTTGGCACAGCACCTGAGTGTTTGGCACAGCCCCTGAGAGTTTGGAACACCCCCTGAGAGTTTGCCAGAGCACCTGAGTGTTTGGCACAGCACCTGAGTGTTTGGCACAGCCCCTGAGAGTTTGGAACATCCTCAGAGTGTTTGGCACAGCACTCGAGTGTTTGGAACAGCCCCTGAGTGTTTGGCATAGCACTTGAGGGTTTGGAACAGCCCCTGAGTGTTTGGCACAGCACTCGAGTGTTTGGGACAGCCCCTGAGTGTTTGGCACAGTCCCATATTATTTAACACAGCCCCTGAGTATTTGGAACAGCCCCTGAGTGTTTGGCACAGCACCCGAGTGTTTGGAACAGCCCCTGAGTGTTTGCCACATCACCCGAGTGTTTGGAACAGCCCCTGAGTGTTTGCCACAGCACCCAAGTGTTTGGCACAACACCTTAGTGTTTGGCACAGCACCTGAGTGTTTGGCACAGCATTTGAGTATTTGGCACAGCCTCCAAGTGTTTGGCATAGCATCTGAGTGTTTGGCACAGCCCCTGAGTGTTTGGCACAGCACTCGAGTGTTTGGGACAGCCCCTGAGTGTTTGGCACAGTCCCATATTATTTAACACAGCCCCTGAGTATTTGGAACAGCCCCTGAGTGTTTGGCACAGCACCCGAGTGTTTGGAACAGCCCCTGAGTGTTTGCCACATCACCCGAGTGTTTGGAACAGCCCTGAGTGTTTGCCACAGCACCCAAGTGTTTGGCACAACACCCTGAGTGTTTGGCACAGCACCTGAGTGTTTGGCACAGCACCTGAGTGTTTGGAACAGCCCCTGAGTGTTTGGCACAGCACTGAAGTGTTTGGAACAGCCCCTGAGTGTTTGGCACAGCACCTGAGTGTTTGGCACAGCACCTGAGCGTTTGGCACAGCACCTGAGTGTTTGGAGCAGCCCCTGAGAGTTTGGAACAGCCCTGAGAATTTGCACTGTGGCACAGCCCCTGAGAGTTTGGCACAGCATCTAAGTGTTTGGCACAGTACCTGAGTGTTTGAAACAGCACCTGAGTGTTTGGCACAGCACCTGAGTGTTTGGCACAGCCCCTGAGAGTTTGGAACATCCTCAGAGTGTTTGGCACAGCACTCGAGTGTTTGGAACAGCCCCTGAGTGTTTGGCATAGCACTCAAGTGTTTGAAACAGCCCCTGAGTGTTTGGCACAGCACTTGAGTGTTTGGAACAGCCCCTGAGTGTTTGGCACAGCACTCAAGTGTTTGGAACAGTCCCTGAATGTTTGGCACAGCACTCGAGTGTTTGGGACAGCCCCTGAGTGTTTGGCACAGTCCCATATTATTTAACACAGCCCCTGAGTATTTGGAACAGCCCCTGAGTGTTTGGCACAGCACCCAAGTGTTTGGAACAGCCCCTGAGTGTTTGCCACAGCACCCGAGTGTTTGGAACAGCCCCTGAGTGTTTGCCACAGCACCCAAGTGTTTGGCACAACACCTTAGTGTTTGGCACAGCACCTGAGTGTTTGGCACAGCATTTGAGTATTTGGCACAGCCTCCAAGTGTTTGGCATAGCATCTGAGTGTTTGGCACAGCACCTGAGTGTTTGGCACAGCCCATGAGAGTTTGAAACAGCCCCAGAGTGACTGGCACAGCACTCAAGTGTTTGGAACAGCCCCTGAGTGTTTGGCACAGCACCTGAGAGTTTGGCACAGCACCTGAGTGATTGGAGCAGCCCCTGAGAGTTTGGAACAGCCCCTGAGAATTTGCCACAGCACGTTCGTGTTTGGCACAGCCACTGAGAGTTTGGCACAGCATCTGAGTGTTTGGCACAGCACCTGAGTGTTTGGCACAGCACCTGAGTGTTTGGCACAGCCCCTGAGAGTTTGCAACAGCACCTGAGAGTTTGGCACAGCACCTGAGAGTTTGGCACAGCATCTGAGTGTTTGGCACAGCCTCTGAGAGTTTGCCAGAGCACCTGAGTGTTTAGCACAGCACGTGAGTGTTTGGCACAGCCCCTGAGTGTTTGGCACAGCACGTGAGTGTTTGGCACAGCCCCTGAGAGTTTGGAACAGCCCCAGAGTGTTTGGCACAGCACTAGAGTGTTTGAAACAGCCCCTGAGTGTTTGGCGCAGCACTCGAGTGTTTGGAACAGCCCCTGAGTGTTTGGCACAGCACTCAAGTGTTTGGAATAGTCCCTGAGTGTTTGGAACAGCACTTGAGTGTTTGGCACAGCCCCTGAGAGTTTGGCACAGCCCCTGAGTGTTTGGCACAGCACCTGAGTGTTTGGCACAGCCCCTGATAGTTTGGAACAGCCCCGGAGTGTTTGGTGCAGCACTCAAGTGTTTTGAACAGCCCCTGAGTGTTTGGCACAGCACTCAAATGTCTGAAACAGCCCCTGGGTGTTTGGCACAGCACTCAAGTGTTTGAAACAGTCCCTGAGTGTTTGGCACAGCTCCTGAGAGTTTGGCACAACACCTGAGAGTTTGCCATAGCCCCTGAGAGTTTGCAACAGCCCTGAGAGTTTGCCACAGCACCTGAGAGTTTGCCATAGCCCCTGAGAGTTTGCCACAGCCCCTGAGAGTTTGCCACAGCCCCTGAGAGTTTGGCACAGCATCTGAGTGTTTGGCACAGCACCTGAATGTTTGGAACAGCATCTGAGTGTTTGGCACAGCACCTGAGAGTTTGGAACAGCCCCTGAGAGCTTGCCACAGCACCCGAAAGTTTGCCACAGCACCTGAAAGTTTGCCACGGCACCTGAGTGTTTGGTACAGTACCTGAGAGTTTGGAACAGCCCCTGAGTGTTTGGCACAGTACCTGAGAGTTTGGCACAGCCCCTGAGTGTTTGGCACAGCCCCTGAGTGTTTGAAACAGCCCCTGAGAGTTTGGAACACCCCCTGAGAATTTTCCACAGCACCTGAGTGTTTGGCACAGCCCCTGAGAGTTTGGCACAGGATCTGAGTGTTTGGCACCGCACCTGAGTGTTTGAAACAGCACCGAAGTGCTCAGCACAGCACCTGAGTATTCAATATGGCATCTGAGTGTTTAGGATGGCATCCAAGTGTTTTGCACAGCATCTAAGTCTTCACTAGGGCACCTGAGTGTTTGGTATAGCACTCAAGTGTTCATTATGGCACCCAAGTGTTAATTACAGCCCCTGAGTATTTATTATTTCATCCAAGTATTCATCATAGCAAATGTTTATTTTTAAATAACATGTGTAGGTACAGCCTGCCTGCTGGTGCAATCGATATGGTAGGCCCCACTGACCTAGATTTGGGAACAAGCCTGGAGCTTTGGCAGATTGGCCAGAGGGAGGAGGATGAGTGTCCAGAGGACTGCTCTCCTCCTCTGGGGTGGGAGGGTCAGGGTGGTCCACAATAGTCTGACTCCTAGTGGAATCTATGAGTCAGTGCACCTGACATCCTGTGCGCACATGGGTCAGAGGCTTGGCAGGTGATGACATGCTTATGCATGGGATCTTGTATGGCATGCCTCTGATGCCACCGCTCATCTGAGCTTCAGAGAAACAACTAAGAAAATCTCTCTCACCAAGCAGCAGCAGGAAGCGGGGGCCCTAAAGGGCTTATGTCTTGGCTGGGGCTCACAGTGTGATGATGCTGTCTCCCTATGGGAGCCCCTTCATGAGGGGCAAGTCAGGGTCCTCCCAGCCCAGGCAACTGGGAGGGAAGTGTCAGGGTGGAGGGTGGTTCCAGTGACCTGGGATGAAATGGGGTACATCCCTTTAATAGTAGGAGTGCCAGAAAGAGAGATTAGATAGATAGATAGATAGATAGATAGATAGATAGATAGATAGATAGAAAAAATAAATAATAGTCTAAGTATACATCCAAACATCCACATAACTCCTATTGTACGCCTGAGTGAAGATTTCAGCACTCACATATTCATGTACATTAGTGACCTCATGGTATGTATCAAGTCACCTATGCACTTGAAATCACCCCCAGGTATACAAGTCTGTACAGGGATACATAGATACAGTACATAGACAGTGTCAGCAGATAAGGGCCTATGGCCCACCCAGTCTGCCCATTTGAGCTTGTAAGTTCAGTTTATGTTTTCCTAGAAGTCCGTTGCCCCTTACCCCTGACCTCCAGAATTCCTTAATGTCTATCCCATGCATTCTTAAATCCCGTGATTGTTTCAGCCCCCACCACTTCCTCTGGCAGGGTGTTTCACTTGTCCACCACCTGTTCTGTGAAGAAATTCTTCCTCACGTTTCCTCTGAATCGTCCTCCCGCCAACTTCATCCCATGCCCTCTAGTCCTGGAACATCTTTTTCGCTTCAAAATAGTGTATTCCTGCACCCTGTTCCTCCCTGTAAGATACTTATATGTCTCTATCATATCCACTCTCTCCCTCCTCTCCTCCAGGGAGTACATGTTCAGTTCCTTCAACCTGTCCTCATAGGAATTGTGGTGCAATCCATGCACCATCTTTGTTGCCCTCCTCTGAACCTTCTCTACCCTGTCTATGTCCTTACGTAGGTAAGGTCTCCAGAACTGTACACTGTACTCCAGGTGGGGCCTCACTAGTGTCTTGTATAGCTGGAATTATGACCTCCCTTTTCCTGCTGGTGATGCCCTCACCATGCATCCCAGCATCCTATTTGCTTTACCTGCTGCCTTGTCACACTGTTTCCCACCTTGAGGTCATCAGAGATGATAACCCCAAGATCCCTTTCTTGCTTGGTGCATGCTATATCCTCACCCCCCAACTGATATATTGTGCCAGAGTTTTTGTGCCTCATATGCATTATCTTGCACTTCTTTGCATTGAATTTCAACTGCCAAACCCCTGACCATTCTTCAAGTTTCTGCAGGCCCCTTCTCATTCTGTCTACACCCTCTGGTGTCTACTCTGTTACAGAGCTTTGTGTCATCAGTGAACAGTGAAATTCTGCTTTCTAGGTCCTGCGCAATGTCACTGATGAAGATGTTGAATAGGACCAGTCCCAGGACTGATCCTTGTGGTACCCCACTGATCACTCTTCCTTCTGTGGAGTGACACCCATTTACCACCCCCTCTGTGTCCTGCCGCCCAGCCAGTTACCTACCCACCACACTACTGTCCTGCCCACACCCATATTCCCCAGTTTGTGTAATAGTCTTCTATGTGGCACAGTGTCAAAGGCCTTGCTGAAGTCCAGATAGGCCATGTCCACTGCCCTCCCCGATCCACCTCCCTAGTCACCCAGTCAAAAAATTCAACGAGGTTGGTCTGACATGACCTCTCCCTGGTGAAACCATGCTGCCTTGGGTCCTGTAGTCCATTGACAAGCAGATGTTCCACCAATCTCTCCTTCAGTAGTGCTTCCATGATCTTCCCCACTGCCGAGGTGAGGCTGACTGGTCTGTAGTTCCCCGCTTCCTCTTTGTTCCCACTTTTGTATAAGGGGACTATATCTGCTGTCCTACAGTCTTTGGGTACCTCCCCTGTTTCCAGTGATCAGCTAAACAGGATAGCCAGAGGTTCAGCCACCACCTCTCTTTGGGGTGCACCCCATCTGGCCCCATTGCTTTATCAACTCTTATTACTTCCAGTTCCTTCAGGACCCTTTCTCGTGTAAAGGGACTTGTGTCCATTTCTGCACCATTCTCACCCCTTGTACTCCCTTCAGACCCATTACCCTCCTCTTTCTCAGTAAAGACTGAGCAGAAATACCTGTTCAATATGTCAGCTTTACTGTTGTCATCCTCCACGAGCCCCATCCTCCCCTTCAGTCTCACTATCCCTCTCTTTGCCTTTTTCACTTATATACCTGTAAAAGGTTTTGTCCCCTCTACCCACTGATTTTGCAATGTGTTCTTCTGTCTGAGCTTTGGCTTCCCTTACTGACCTCCCTGCCTCCCTTTGCTTCTCCCTATCCCCTTCTGCCTGTGTCTTTTTGTATTGCCTGAATGCAATCTTTTTGGCTTTCACTTTATTTGCTACCTCTTTGGAAAACCATAATGGTCTCTCTCCTTTTCCTCTTGCTAATCTGCTTAATGCATAATTCTGTTGCTCTTGTAATCCCCATTTTAAATACTGCCCACTGTTCCTCAACCCCTGATTCCTGCCCCATTCCCCTTAATGCCTCTTTCAAGTATCTCCCCATTTTCCCAAAGTCTGCCCCTCTAAAATCCAGGATACGTGTTTTGTGTGGTTTGGTTCTGCTCTTTCTGTGATTTCAAACCACAATGACTGGTGGTCACTGTTCCCTAGGTGCTCCCCACTGTATTCCCCCATCACACTGTCCCTGTTTGTGAGCACAAGGTCCAGTATTGCCTTCTGCCGAGTTGGTTCCATGACCAGTTGCTTGAGGAAGGCACCCTGAAGGGAGTCCAGGATAAATCTGCTCCTAGTTGATGCTGCTGCTGGGATGCTCCAGTTCACGTGTGGAATATTGAAGTCTCCAACCAGTACTACCTCCCCCTTGTCTGTCATCCTTTGGATGGCTAGCATCAGCTCCCTATCTGTTTCTTCCTCCTGGGCTGGTGGTCTATAGACCACACCTGTGCAGATGGCTGGCCCCATTTTCCTTTCCAACTTAACCCACAGTATCTCTCCCACATTTTGTTCCTCCTGGATCTCTGTGGCCCTTATGTCATTTTTCACATATAGTGCCACTCCTCCTCCCTTTCTGCCTGCTCTGTCTCTTCTGAATATGCTGTAGCCAGGTATGGCCATCTCCCAGTCGTGATTATCATTACACCAGGTTTCAGTGATGGTCACAATGTCCAGGTCTGACTGCACCATGACAGCCTCCAGATCTTCCATCTTGTTGCTAAGGCTCCTGGCATTTGCACACATGGCTTTCCATGATTTGACCTCCCTAGACTGTTTCGCTGTTCTACTCCAGCCCCTTCCTTGGTTGTCCTTTATCCCTGGTTCTCCTTGCTTTCTGCCCTTCTGCTGAATTTTGCCCCTTTTCTGTCTATCCACCTCTTGGGCGCTAATCTCCATCTTTTGCACACTGCTTTGTAGAGATAGCCACTCCTCTGGTTCACTGGTTCCACTGCTAGCTGTGGGGGATGAGCAAGTAGGTACCCTCCTTGCTGGCCTGCCACCCCCCTTTGCTAGTTTAAATGCTTGTCAATGTAGCATTTAAACTTATCACTGAGTGCTTGATTCTCCTCCAGGATGGATGCAGGCCATCAGGCTTGAACAAACCTCCATCCTCCAGGTGGGTCCCCAGTCACCAATGAATCCAAACCCTTTCTCACAGCACCAGTTCTTCAACCATGAGTTAAAGTTCCTGGCATGCACCCCTATGTTTCCCTGCTCTCTCTCGCAGGTACTTGAGAAAGTGACAGAAGTAGTTACTTGCTTGAGACCCCTCCCCAATTTCCTAAACTCTTCCTGAACTTCCTTTGGCTCCCCATTTGCCAGGTCATTAGTACCTAGGTGGATAATGACATCCAGCTCACCCTCCCGTCTTGCCTTCCCAGTGATCCACAGGAACTTCCTTCCATCCCTCCCTGCCATGTCACCTGGTAGGCACCTCACCTCCCTGTCCTCCCCCTCCTGTGTTCCTAGCTGGATCCCTCTTATGAGGGAGTCCCCCACCAGGATTTGCTTCCTCCTCCTCCTCTGGGGTCCACTGCTTTCCCCACTGAGGTTACCTCCTTGGCTAACCTCCACATCATTTCCTTCCACTTCTCTGGGTACCTCTATTTGGTTGTCCCCATTTGCCAGTGTGGCACATGAGTTCTTGAGTGGAATAGAATCTGGGATATGCCTCTGCCTGACCACTATATCCCTCCTTGAGCCCACTGTCATCGAAGTGCTCCTCATTCTCGGCATCCTTTGAGGCAGTTGCATTGGACTGGGTGGTCTCTGGATAGGGTGATGGTACTCCTAGCCCAGTTTACTTCTGCTCTGAGTCTGGCTACCTCATCCCACAGTCCAGAGAGATGCATGCAGATAGGGCAGCACCTCAGTGTCCAGAAGGTCTGCCTGAATATGTCTGCCCCACAGCCACTGCATTGCACCACTCCCCACATTAAACTGCAATTATACTGCTATTCTACTACTAATCTGCAACTGAAGCTCTCCTAGTTCTCTTTTTATTAATTTACTGTTCTAAAAATCCTGCCACTGATCCTCAAATACTTTTATTTTTAAAGAAAGAAAATAAACCAATAAATAAATAAATGAGTCAAAACACTTGTCATGCTGAGGGTGGGCTTCTTCCCCCTTATGCCCCTCCTACTCCACACCCTTACTATACCCTGTGTTTAGCTCCTTTCAGTCAGATTTAATAGGGCATATAATTAAGAGTTGGGGGAAGGGGAAGGGGTGAAAAAAATTTGCAGCAATTGAAGACAGCAAAGAAATACACCACCACTACGTTTTAAATTTTCAACAGCCCAAAAATAATTCTAATTAAAGACAACAAATAAAGTACAGTGTCACTAAAAGCCCACAATCTAAGTTTGAAAGAAAAATAGCAATTACCAGTTACTGTAAAACACTGAATTGAATGTTTCCTTCCCCTTCTGGCTTCTTCTGAGAAAATAAAACTCACTTGCTACCTCAACTCTGACTAAGCCCCACCTCCAGTTATCACATAGCTGAGGTCAGAGGCCAGACAATTAACACCCCTCACCCAAACTACAGGGCAAGTTAGACAAGCCAAGACTAAATTTGCAGCAATTGAAGACAGCAAAGAAATACACCACCACTATGTTTTAAATTTTCAACAGCCCAAAAACAATTCTAAGTAAAGACAACAAGGAAAGTACAGTGTCACTAAAAGCCCACAATCTAAGTTTAAAAGAAAAATAGCAATTACCAATTACTGTAAAGCACTGAACTGAATATGTTCCCTTCCCCTTCTGGCTTCTTCTGAGAAATATTCATATCAGACACCTGAATATGTATCTCAGTACCCCGTGTACTCATATTATACATGCAAGTATACATGTTAAATAGCCACATATTCATAATAAAAAAATCCAAGTGTTCATAGATTATTTACAGACATTCCTTGTCATAAAGAGACTGCTCTCTGTTCTTTGTTATTTTTGGGTGATTTGTATATAAATTAGCACTTGTAAACAATTGTTTCTTCAGTGTGCATCATTTTGGGTTTTTTTTTAGGTAACAATTTAGTTTTTGATAAAAGCAGTACTTTTGGGAGGCTGCCCAGTTGTCAATTGGAAATATATCACACTACAATGCAGTCAATTTGGGTTTGGGAATGAACTTGTCCTACCAGCTCTGTCAGGCCAGGGCTGGAGAAATGTTGCTGATAGCAATGTGTCTCAGTATGGGTAAAAGGGAGCGTCCAAGTTCTACCACTGCAGCAATACCCTGTAGAGGGCCAAGTAGTTTGTTTTCTCACAGAAACATTGTTGCATGTGCACAAGACTTCTAGAGGGCTACACATGAATCCAGCAGGGAGGAGGGAGGGGCAGGAGCAGGGAAAATGCTGTATTAAAAATGAAGCTGCCAGAGTGAAGTCTCCAGCACTCTTGGGCCATAGACCACTGGATATATACACTGGAAGAGAGGCGAGAACAGGGAGACATGATAGAAACCTTCAGGTATCTTAAGGGCATTAACAAGGTGCAAGGGGACAACATCTTTCAGTATAAGAAATGTACAAAAATGAGGGGTCACGATATGAGATTGAAGGGGTGTAGGATAAGGGGGAACGTGAGACAGTTTTTCTTCATGGAAAGGGTGGTGGATACATGAAATAGGCTGCCCCAGGAGGTGGTGGAAGCAAACATGCTTGGATAGGCACAACGGAACCCTAGAGGTGGGAAAGAGAGGCTAAAGCCGATGACCTAGTAGGGGCAGCGGCCGCTGATACAGGTAGGGAATATGGGCAGACTAAATGGACCTAGTGGTCCTTATCTGCTGTTAAAATCTATGTTTCTATGACCCCTACTGGTGGTGTTTGGATTCTCCTCTGCAGGATCCAAGCAAACTCCAATGGATAGTTGCACTATCCAGTCGCTGGATTTGACCTCTATCGGACTGAGCCTATATGTCAAACCCCTTGTCAGATGGGTTGAATGTCTTAATCCAAGGGTCAGATTTTGTGATTCGACCTTCAGATTCCTAATCCAACCATCAGATCCATTGCAACCTATGCCCCTGATCAGATCCTTTTGAGATCCAAGAAGACTGGATTCATTGCCGGATTCCATTCATATGGCATCCAACAGCTGGTAAAAATGGTGGTATCTGCTGGTATGCAACCCCCGTGGATACTATCTGAGCACCACTAGCCCCTATCATACTGACAAGATCCTGCTCCAAATGAGAGGTGGACCTCCCACCAGCCTTGTAATGGAAGGCAATCTGTGGTGGACCAGTGCATAGAGACTGGGTTGCTGGGGATGGGAGGTTACTGAGCAACAGCCTGAAGTTTCTTTTTTATGCTCACATTAATGTGGTCCAGAAAACGGTCTTCTTCTTTCTTTGGAAGATCGCCACATTACAGAACCTTCTTGATTTAAGTTCCCTTTACATGTTTGTTAATGCATTCATGATCTCTCAGCTGGATCATTGTAATGCGTAATTTTCTGGACTTCCAAATTCATTCATCAATAAAGTACAACAGGAATGGAGCTGCATGATTGATTACCAAATCTCTCATGAGAGAGCATCAATCCAATCCTACAAAATATTCACTGACTCCCATTCACCTTTAGAAGGGACTTCAGAGTCCAGTTGGTTGCTTATAAATGTCTTCATGTTCATGGCCTAGACTATCTTGAATATGTCCCTATAAGGCCCATTGAGTCTCAATCTGCCAGTCTGTTAGTGGTACCTCAACATAATCTGAAAACCCTAAATGGGAAAGCTTTCTCTGTGTGTGCTCCTGTCCTCTGGAATTTGCATCCTCTGACCAGTAGACAAGCTCCTTCCCTAAAAGTATTTAAAAAACAAATGTGCCTTTACAAGCCTTTGGAACCTTATGTTTTTATATATTAATATGTCCCTCTGAGCCACTCATTGCGTTATAAGAGTGGTTTCATGTGTGTTCTGCCTGAGAGAGAACAGCGAAGGAAAGCTGAGCTGTTCTGACTTGAGCAGAAGGCAAGTGAAAGTAGTCTTATACCGCAACACGTGGCAACTGGGGACATATTGATATATTATAAAGTGAGTGATTAATGTTACTTTTTTTAACTGTCCTGGAATGTATCTGTTTACAGGGCATCTGCATGCAAGATGCTCGTCACATAATAAGAGTGTCTCATGCGCAGGGGAAAGGAGCTCTCCGATTAGTCAGGAGTGCTCCCTCGATCTATAATTTAATCTATGTTTATTGATTATGTCATAAAACAAATACACTATGCATTCTCAAGGTTCCAAGGCATAGACATCTCAAACAAGCAGATGATTATAACAAGGGTAAGATCATCACCCTCTATTACATATGGAGGGGTGTACCTGTCAGTAAATAGTATGAAAAAGTACACTGTGATCCAAAAAGAGCCCTAAATGGCCTTTGTGTCATGACCATGGAATTGTGTCAGAGAAAAAGTCTGCCAATAAATCCCTGAGTGACACACTCTTGATATGGTCTGCCAGAAACCTTCGTAAGTCCGTGTAGTTGATAATATGTCCCAAAAATTGTAAGAAATATTCCCAAAAGAATTAATCCAGCTCCAACTTGAAAAACCTGATAAGTAGTTCAGAAACTAAGCACTGGTCACTAGAAAACTGCCCAACCTGTTGAAAAAAATACTCTCTCTTTTCAGAACTGCTCCATACAGGATAAACAGTTCATGGGAATTGAATAAAAGGAGAGACAAGTTCTCAAAAATGAAAATACAACACAGCAAGTTAAAGCAAAGTATGCTACTTATGTAGTAATCTGAGCAATGTTTCCAAGTTGCAGACAAAATATGCTGTGTTTTTTGGGGGTTGCGGCAACTTGGGCTCCATGCAGGGTCTTAAAAGAATGTGCACATGTAGCGCTACAGCAGAGGTGACGATGAGGTCACAGTGATCTTAGACCCATCAGTTTCCACCAGGGGCTCTAAAATAAAACCTAGATAATTTGGGAGAATCCCATCAGATGATAAAAACACACTTCATGACCTGCATCTGCTATTAAAAGGCTATGTTACCATCAGCCAGTTGCCACTAACCAGCCAACCCCCTGTGCACTCATAAAACACTATCTAGTATGTAAACTCAGTGGGTCACAAGGGTGAAGGGCAGGGACACAGACATCAGCAATATAAATTTCAAAAGAGGACAGGAAATAAAAACAGAAGTTTCCATTATAGATACATAGATGTTGACAGCAGATAAGGGCCTTGTAGCCCATCCAGTCTGCCCTATCCCTCTTTCTAATGCTTAAGATACCCTAGATGCTACAAGTTCTCCCCCTTTTGGCCTAGCTTGATAATTCCCATGTGCCTATCCCATGAATTATTGAATCCTTGAACTGTGGCCGGCCCCACCACTTCCTGGAGGAGACTGTTCCATCTCTCCACTACCCTTTCAGTGAAGTAGAATTTCCTCAAGTTCCCCTTCGTTTTCCCCCTTTTAGTCTCATGCTGTGCTCCCTTGTTCTTCTATTTCTCTTCAAGTGAAAGATGTTCTCCTCTGGTACCCTGTTGATCCCCTTCAGATACTTGAAGGTCTCTATCATGGCTCCCTCTCTCTCCTTTCCTCCAGGGAGTACATATTGAGAGCTCTGAGTCTCTCCTCATACGACTTATGTTGCATCCCGGACACCATTTTTGTCGCTGTCTTCTGTACCGTCTCCATCCTGTTTATGTCTTTCTGGAGACGGGGCCTCCAGAACTCAACACAGTACTCCAGATGAGGCCTTACGATGGAGTTGTACAACGGTACCACCACTTCCCTCCTTCTACTTGTTATACCCCTCCCTATGCACCCTAGTATTCTGTTAGCCTTTCCGACTGCTTTGTTGCACAGTTTAGCCACTTTGAGGTTGTCTTCTATGACTACCCCTTGAAGTCTTTCCCCTGTGGTAGCCTCCAGTGTTACTACATCTAGTTCATACTCGACCCTAGGATTCCCTATCCCCAGGCACATAGTCCTGCATTTTTTTTGCATTGAAACCCGACTACTTTTCCTTGGACCAGTTTTCTAGCCTCTTCAGATCTCTCATAATTTTTTCTATATCTTTCTGTGTGTCTACCATGTTACACAGCTTTGTATTGTCCATGAACAGGCTAACCCTCCCTTTTAGACCCTTTGTAATATCACTTATGAAGACATTGAAGAACACTGGTCCCAACACTGATCCCTGGGGTACGCTACTTGTTACCCGTCCCTCCTGTGAGCTAACCCCATTTACCGCCACTATTTGTGTTCTGCTACTCAACCAGTTTGTAACCCATGCGACTACCTTTGTCCCTACTCCCAGATTTCCCAGCTTGTGAATTAGTCTCCTGTGTGGGACTGTGCTGAAGGCCTTCCTGAAGTCCAGATAGGCCACATCTACCCGTCTGCCCTAGTCTATTTCCTTTCTCCCCCTCTCGAAGAAGTCAATCAAGTTGGTCTGTCATGACCTTCCTGCCGTGAATCCATGTTGCCTTTGGTCCAGCAGCCCCCTTGTCTCTAGGTAGTCCACCAGCTTTTCCTTAAGCAGAGTTTCCATAATTTTACCTACTATGGAGGTCAAACTGACAGGGTGGTAGTTTCCTGCCTCCTCCTTGCTACCACTTTTGTGCAGGGGTACCACTTGTGCCCTCCTCCACTCCTTCGGAACTACGTCTGTTTCCAGTGATCCACTGAACAGCTTAGCCAGAGGTTTAGCTCCTTTAGGATCCTCGGGTGTATCCCATTGGGCCCCATAGCTTTATCCACCCTAACCAGTTCTAGTACTCTTTCACTCTGACCTCTGAAAATTGTCTAATTTCCATCCCTTCTCCCTTCTCCATTAATGGAGAACTGTCCCCATTGTCTTCTTCCATGAGTACAGAGCAGAAGTATTTGTTGAGGACAGTTGCCTTGTCAATGTCTTTCTCCACTACCCTGCCTCCCTCTTTCCTAAGTCTCACAATCCCTCCCTGTCTTCCTCCTCTCACTAATATACCTAAAGAATAGGGGGGTGGCACTAACATGGCAACAGGCGGCTGCTAGTTGCAAGAGCCCTGTTCGAGTAATTGCAAGATCCTGAATTATGGCGGATAAATGAAAAGTTTTGTCGTCTTCATCATCAGAAGAATACACATCACCAGGAATTAAACTGCTTGAGAAGTATTTCAGGCTTGAAACTTGCAACAAAAGCATCAGCAGAGAGAGAGAACTAATCTCTCGTTCTTCAGAGATGCCGATTACAGACCAGCACAAAACCATTGCACAGAGGCTGGAAGTTAAATCTACCAACTTCAAGAACACTATCCCAGTCTTAGAGACAGAACAAACTCTGCCGGCTGAAATTCTTACCTTTTCAGTGGACCGGAATTTTCCTTTGGAAACAGTTTCTACAGATTTTGAACCTCTGCAGGAGAGATATGATTGAGGAAAGCAATTTGTGACCACTTCACCTGTTCTTTCAGGACTGGAGAGAGACGCGGCTATGGCGGCTTCAGGTGGGACAACACCCAGGCACACAATCGACTCTATGGGAGATACCTTAGAGAAGTTATTTAACTGACCACAGCTTTTTGATAGAAAGTTTCATGCGTTGTCAGAAAAAGTGGACTTTCTACAAACAGACGCTAAACAAAATAGGGAAAAGCTAGAAGTACTGATAAAAAAGTGGAAGTCAATAAAGGAGAAATAAACAAGAATAGTTATAAAGTTACTGTGCCTGAAGAAATCCAGACCTGATCAGGGACAATGATTACATGTCAAGGAAAACTGAGATTCTAGAGAATCAACAGCATTACAGAAATTTGAGAAAAATGGGCTTAACCCACAATTTGGATGAACCCTTTGAATCAGTCCAGGACATGTTGAAAGATCTTTTTGTCTCCCTATTTGACTTGCCAGAAGATAACCTACCATTTATCACTAAAGCCTATCGTATAACACCTAAATTACAACTTAAAAGTCTAAATTCCCTGGCAGAGACAGAAACATCAAGTAATAAAAAATCAACAGTATATGTCTCCTTTGCATTTGACTCTGATAGAGACTTAATAATGAGGCTCTCCAGAATCAAAGCACCCTTAGTCTATAAAATCTTTAAATTCTTTGTCTTTCCTGACTATTCCTTCACAACACAGCAAAGAAGACAAAGATTTTTGGGATATCGTCAGGAACATCTGGAACTGGGTGCTGAATTTCAGTCATTAGCCCCTGCAAAAGTAAGAGTAAAATATAAAGGAGCCCAGCATTTGTTTTTCAAAGTCGATCAACTAGCTACTTTTATTCGTTCTCAATGTACCCAGAATGGTGAAACGGGCTCGCCTACTTTCTCTGAAGAGGAAATGATAAAAATGTGATATGAATACGAATGTATGAAAGCTCTGTCTGTTAGATTTATTTTTTCTTTAGTATTAGTCGGCTCAGTTTGGTTGCTGTCAGTCTCAGGTGAGAACTGAGGCAAGCTGGGAAAAGTAATTAAGAGGGATACTACTTCTACATTAGCTTATATTTTTGTTAAATATAAATAAGGGGAAAGTGCTGATGTGTTAAAAAGAGGATAACACATTACCCTTCTGCCTGACAATTAAATAAATGCAGTTGAGTACCGTTGATTAAAAATTTAGAAGTCCCCCCCCCCACACACACACACACTCATGTTTTGGTTTAGACACGCCGACACCAATGTATAACAACAAGGATTTTTTTTTACCTATGTATGATTAATGTGGATGTTGTTTTCTTTTGATGTACAATACATCAAAATTCAATAAAATATAAGTACAAAAAAATTAAAAAAAAGAAAGCCTTCCCTCCTTTCTTCATCGATTTAGCTAGCTTTTCCTCGGTTTCCGCCTTTGCTGCCCTTACTGACTTGTTTGCTTCCCTTCGATTTTCCAAGTATTCTTTCCTGTGCTCCTTGCTTTGTGTTGCCTTGTAACTCAGAAATGCCATCTTTTTTCCTCTTGCTAGCTCTGCTACACCCCTCGAGAACCACAGTGGTTTCCACTTTCTTTTGCTCTTGCTGCAGGGCCTGGCACAATAGTTTGCTACTAGGTGCAGGGCTTCCCTTCTCTTATCCCACTGTTCTACCACTTCCCTTATGTCATCATATCCTTGCATAGCCTTCCTGAATTTATCCTTCATCTTACCGAAGTCTGTCCTCTTGAAATCCAAGATTCTAGTTTTTGTGTGGCTAGCCTCCTGCGACATCCTTATGGTGAAACCCACAGCTTGATGGTCACTAATCCCTAGGTTTTTCCCAACTGTGACTTCCTTTATCCTGTCCCCATTGCTTAGGACAAGATCCAGAATTGCAATCTCCCTCGTAGGCTCCCTCACTAGCTGTGTGAGACCCGCCCCTTGCAGGGATTGCAGGAATCCCTTACTCCTGGCTGAGGCTGCCGCTGGGATGCTCCAGTCCACATCTGGCAAGTTGAAGTCACCCATCAGCAGCAAGTCATCCTTTGTTGCCATGTTCTGTATAGTCTCCAGCAGTTCTCTGTCTACATCCTCCACCTTCCCTGGGGGCCTGTATATCACTCCTGTTCTAAGTACTGTTCCCCTTCCCACCTCCAGGGTTACCCACAGTGCCTCCACTTTTCCACCCTTGTTTTGTGGGACTGTCGCTTTTATCCCTTCCCTGACATACAGTGCCACTCCTCCCTCCTTCTTGCCTTCCCTGTCCTGCCTGTGCAGCGTGTACTCTGGAAAGGCTAGCTCCCAGGCATGGTTGCCATTGCACCATGTCTCTGTGACTGCCATGGTATCCAGGTCCTCGGAGGCCATTAATGCCACAAGTTCTGGGATTTTGTTACCCAGGCTGCAGGCATTGGTGCACATAGCCTTCCAATCACAGCCTCCTCTCTGTTACAACCCCAGTACAATCCCTCCTTTTTTGTGTCTGCCTCTCCTGTAATTTACATGAGGTCCCTCCTTTTTTAACCATGGCCACTCCTTGCTTGCGGCCTTGCCTGTTTCCCTTAGTCTGATGTTGGGTGGGGGGGTCCCTTCCATTCGCTGTTCCCCTTAACTTTGTATCTTTCTGCTGCATCCTCATTTAGGTCTTCTTCTCTGTTGGAGATCTCCCAGTTTAAACCCTCCAAGGAGACCTCCAACCTCAGCACTCTCACTCGTTCTCTGGTGAGATGCAGATCATCATGCTTTGAAGAGCTTCCTGTCCCAGAAGGTCCCCCAGTCTCCAATGTAGTGCAACCTGTTGTCTGCACACCAACCCTGGAGCCACCAGTTGAATTCCCTGATCTCTTTGTTCCTGATGTTGTCCTCACTTCCGCCCTTTCTCCAAGCTGGCAACACCTCTGAGAAGGCCAGATGTGTTGTGTTGTGTTGTGTACTCCTTTAGGCTTTCCCCAGGGTCTTCATGTCTGCCTACAGTTCTATTTGCTATGTGAAACACTGCCCCAGCTGAGGTGCTTGCATCAGGGGACTCCAGAGAGCCGTAAGAGGTAAAGCCTCTCTCCTTCAAGCTTACTTGTGGAGGGGTGTTACCCTGTCGGCTCTATTGCTGCAGCCAGGTCATGTGACATGTCACATGATTGCCAGATTCAGTTTCTAAAAGTGTCCACATTCCCATTTGCGGCTTATACTCTCTGACCACTAGGGTTGCTGCACTGCTCTTGCTGGTACCACTCCATCAACTCCCCTCCCTATATACAGCTAATATCAGTTCCTGTCCATCAGTAGTCACTACAGTTCCCTCCTAGTCCCTTTTTGCTGCCTTCCTCTCACCACTCTGTGTTCTCTCCTACTCTCTACCCTCCTTCTACACCCTCTTTTTTCCCATTGTTTCACTACTGTCTTCTGCAGGTCTCAAACCCTCCCTTGACTCCAAAGGCAGCAGCCCTACCACTAAGCCAATGAATCAGGCCAATATTTTGCTCTGATTCAAAGTTCTTAAGCCTTTTGTCGCCATAATCAGCAAAAATACTTATCCTCTGCAGGTCTTAAACCATGTACCCTTGCCACCAGAGTCAGCAGCTCTACCACTAAACCAACAAATCAGGGTAATTTATTCTCAGTTTTAAAGCTCTCAAAGCTCTGTCTCTATAGTCTGCTAAAATAATTTTCTTCTGTTTTATTGCAGGCCTCAAACCCTGTACCTTTGCCACCAAAGTCAGCAGCTCTGCCACTGAGACTGCAAGTCAAGCTAATTTCTCTTGATTTGTTTTAAAGCTCTTATAGCCTTTTGGCTCCCCTCAACCACTTTGTTCTGCCTCCAAGATTGCCTAGGCATCATGTCTGTTCACTTCCTCTTTATGTGCCTCATCTTCATGACCACCCTGGAGTTCACCTCCCATCAGCCGGACCTCACCCCATGCCCTTTGTGGACTGCACCTTCGCATCTCTCCTAAATTTCCCATCCCCTCCCACCTTGTCATCGCACCCTGGATCCCTGCATCCACCTCCTAGCTGCCCTCCCAACCCCCTCCGCCCACCCTGGCTCCCCCTGGCTCCACCCCCTCTGTGTCTTCCCAACCCTCCAAACCCTGCCCATCCCCTGCTCCACTACATCCTCCCCCTCCTCTCAACATACTCCCAAAAAGTTAACTAGCTGCCACCCTATGATCAGAACCTTGGTCTTTCTACTACTCCTCTCTGGTAATATCCACCCTAATCCAGGTCTTTCCCCCACCAGTCCACCTACCAGGACCTCTGGACACAGCATTGCCTCTTTGAACATACGAAGCCTGCCTAAAATATCTGCAGCGCTCCAATGTTGGGCCACCTTACACCATCCAGACATCACTGCACTAGTTGAGACCTAGCTCTCTAAATCTACTCCTGACGCCTTTGTCTCACTCCCCAGATACACACTATACCGGAAAACAGGATTTGGAAAACGTAGGTGGCTGTGCGATCCCCCACATCAGAGATAACATTGGTGGCCACATGCTCCCACCCCACAAACTTAAAAATGGAGCACAAGCCCTCACCCTAAAAATCACCCTGGACCCCTCCAGGGGTCCACTATACCTCACAGTCTTCTACATACCCCCTAAGAACCAAAAGCCAGCCATCGGCACAATGCTGAACGACACTAGTAGGGGACCTAAATGTCAACTGGCTTGGCCCCTCGGCCGCACCAACTAAGAACTCTTTCTCTGCCCTCGACATGGTCCAATTAGTTACCCAACCTACTAGACTTCATCCTACTACTGGTACCTGCACCCTCCTGGATATCATTATCTCTAACCGTCCCCACAAAATCCAGGATATAAAAGTGCTTCCCCACTCCCTTAGCGATCACTCGACCATCCTATTCCTATGTACCTCCTCCACACCCAAATCCATATCCCAAACCACCTTCCGAAGGCATCTTTGCCCAGGGGGGTTAAAAAAGCTTAAACAACTACTTGCCCAAATGGACTGGTCCCCCATTAATATAGCCCCCAGCATTGACATTGCGCTTGATCTATTCACGCAGGCCTTCACCAAGGCCTGTGACCTCTATGCTCCACTCACCAAACACCGCACCAAAAGTCAAAATGCACCATGGATCACCCCCTCCCTACTCCAAAAGCTGAGAGAAAGGGACAATCTCTGGCACAAAGCTACGGAGTCTGGCAGGTTGGCCGACAGACAATCCTATAATGTTGCATGCAATAGATGCACTCGAACCATCTGCAAGGCCAAAGCAGACCCTTATCAATCTACTCTCACCATCACATGGGGGTCTGTATGGACCTTCTGGAGTAATACCAAAGAACTTAGTGGGAAATCACGCTCCCCACCTTCCTCCCAGATCTCCATAGACGGCACCATTTCCACTGACCCACTTACCATAGCAAACTCTCTAAACACCACCTTCACAGATCTCAGCACTCTTCTTCCCAGTTGTTTCTTTGACCCTGTGCCTGAATCCCAACCCCCAACCCTGCAGCGCCCTCGTTTCCTCCTGTGGAAAATATCCACCTATGAAGCCCGTCCATACCTGCAAAATGCGCTAAACAGCAATAACCCTATCAATGACCCCCTAGACCCTAGGCTCCTTCAACTAGTCCTCAATGAGGTCCTAGTCCATCTAATGGACCTACTCAACAAATCCCTCTGCCTGCGGCAATTCCCTAGTACCTGGAAGACAGCTGTAGTTACCCCCATTCATAAAAGTGGTGACAAATCCTCACCCAGTAACTATCAACCCATCTCCATTCTCCCCCTCAAAGCTTTAGAAAAAGTGGTTGCCACTCAGCTCATTGAATACCTAGCCAAGTATGACATAGTATGCCCAGAGCAGCATGGCTTCTGTTCAGGCCATAGCACTACCACAGCCCTCCTAGAATTCACCAACTTCCTACACTCCTCCCTAGACTCCGGGAACATTGCTTTAGCTGTGTTCATAGACCTTTCCAAGGCATTCGACATGGTTTGCCATCCTCTCCTTCTTGACTCCCTCTGCTAACTTGGTTTCTCCACAGGCCCCCCTGGCGTGGTGTGCCAGTTACCTCTCCACCCGGTCCCAATGCGTCAAAATAAACGGGACCCTATCCAACACTCTACCTGTCCACTCCGGGGTGCCCCAGGGCTCCATCCTGGGTCCACTTCTTTTCACCCTCTACTTAAACTCCTTGCCAAAGGCCTGCTCTGAAAAAATACTACTGTGTGCAGATGATGCAGTGCTCTATGCCTCGCATCATAAACCCACTCCCCTCCAGGACTTCCTCCAACATGCCTTCTGCTAGGCCAAAACATGATTCAAGGACCGTAGACTGGTCATAAACCTGAAAAAGATAAAATCGATGATTTTCTCCCACCACCAAAACAAAGCGAAAAGTGCACCTCTCCTCATCCTCCCCAGCACCCTGCACTCCCTTGAACAGGTATCCATCTACAAATATCTTGGACTTACCCTCAACTCTGCCCTTACCTTCCATGACCACATAAACACCCTAGCGGCCACCACTAACACTCGGATTGGTCTCCTTTGCCGGCCCAGGGACTGCCTCCCTCCTGATGCCCTTAGGCTTCCCATTACTTCCTCAATACTGTCCCTAGTGGACTATGGGCTCCTTGTGTATGGGGCAGCAGATAACTCCACACTCCAGAAAATTCATGTCTCCCTCAACAAGGCATGCAGGCTCCTAACTGGTGCCCCTAGGCTCACCCACACCTGCTCCCTCTATTCCTCTGCCAATCTTCTCAACCTCGATGAAAGACTCCACTACCAGACCTGCCTACTGACCAAGAAAATCTTGCTCGATCACTCCCCTCCTGGGGTCACCGCCTCTCTCCAACTTGCCAGCCCCTCTATCTCCACCCGCAACTCGGACAAAGCTATACTGGCAGTACCCACGGTAAAAACCTCCCTTGCCCAGAGATCCTTCCACTACAGAGCCCCTGTTTGGTTTAATGCACTCCCAGCCACCATCACTAGCACACCTAAGATTGCCCATTTCAAAGTCGCTCTCTGCAACCACCTCCTCAATGTCTGCTCCTGTAATTGCAACTAGCCTGTGCTGTCATACCCACAGTGACCCAAACCTCTGACAAAGTCCATTATGGACTGCAACCTCTTACAACAATGTCTGGCCTATGAATATGATGGACTATACTGTAACAGATGCTCACTCGTGTTAACAATGTTTTTCTGCTATGCTTATGTAAATATCTGCATCCAAAACTGTATATAATGTCTGTAAACAATGTCTGTAACCCATACATGATGGCTATTTCCTTTGTAAATTGTACCCTGTCTGTTTTTATTCTGTCCTCCGTGTGACGAGGTACCTTTGTAAATGAGCCATCTGGCTCAAAGGTTGTAAATCCAATATTTCAAATAAATAAATGTCATTTGTCCCAAGGTGGACAATGATTCCCATGATCTCTTCTCACCAGCCATCCTATTCTGTCCTTAGCTCTCCTTGCAGATGCTCCTGGCATGCATTTCACTGTGGTTTTAGCTCCCTTCACACTAATGCACTGTGCCTCTACTTCTAGCAACATAGAATCTCCCACGTCTAGAATCCTCCTGTTGCTCTGTGTATTCTTCCACTCTTTCCTGCTTTCTTGTATCAAGTTTGTCCTGCTCGATTCTTTCTTCTTTCTCACTTGGTTTCTGTCCCCTGGCTGGAAAGGGGGAAAAATGATTCTGCGTGTGGACGGTGTGTGGCTGGCAGTGCCCCATCTTAGCTCTAGGTGCCCCGCTGCCTCCTCCCATCACCCTCCATCCCCAAGACCTGTGGGCCTTTGGGGGAGTAGGTGGGTAATGGGGGTGGTGGGCATCCCCAGTCCAGTCTCCTCTGCAGCCTCGTGATCGCTTCTCTTGCCTGCCATAGCTCCCTCCGTAGTTCCGCAACTGTCCTGCAGAAGGGGCACCCCAATCCCAGAGTGTCTGCCTCACTACCAGCCCTCGGCAGCTCCGGCAGATCTGGATGTCCATGTCTGTTTTCTTCCTGACCTGTAGGTGTCACTGTTTATTTCTCACTTCACTGCATTTTCTCTGTCTTCTCTTTCTGGTTTCACTGGTGTCTTCCTTTGGGAGCCGTGCAGGAAGTTCCCTTGAGCTTCTATAAATGTAGAAGGAACCTGGGTGCTTGGGAGGGGGTAGTACTATTACCACCCTTAGCAGTAGCTGTTAGCAGTTAAGTGATGGGGAAGGGGGAGATTTAGCTGATTCCCCTCTTCCTCTCTAAAACGAGGTACTCTTGAAAGCAAATGCAAGCTCCCTTTTAGTTGCTAGCTTCCCTCTCCAAAATGAGGTGCTTTTAGAAGTAAATGCTAGCTCCCTTGCAACTGCTAGTTGCTGCTTCTAAAAGCTGAAGCAAAAGTAAATGCTAGCTCCCTTTCAGCTGCTAGCTGCTGCTTCTAAAAGCTGAAGTAAAACATATCCGTTCATTTGTTTTTTCACACTACATTAGAAATTTTGAATGTTACAACCACAGAAAAAAATATCATTTATTTTAAATGTAATTTCTCATTGGTTTTGACAACATGGCCATTTCTGGAGCCAAAAGAACATCTTTCGGTTTTAACACTAGAGAGTAGTGCAAGCCATTTATGATGTGATGTGCCCGTTTGTGCACTGTTGTCACTGATGACCACATGCAGAGCAGTCTGAACCAAGCTGTCAGAAACACACAGGATCCAGAACGTATAAAACCAGTTTCACTGTAGTCTCAGTGTGTGGTTTCATTTTATTTGTTTTGTGATGCACTGTATTATGGTGCTGATGCACCCCTCCCACGACACACAACTCGATACCATGCATAGGGTGACTTTCTAACTGGCCAATAGTACAGAAGACAATATGCAGCTCTCGGTGTCACTTCTAATGCTGCCACTCCTTGCAGCTGCCACTGTACAACATTTGTCCTGATTGCTAGGGACACTGGTTTACCATGATTGAAAAGGGACAAAATCCATTTTGCCAAATGGAAAAAAAAACAGTAGTGTCCTCTGTGCGTGTCTACAAAGCCCAAATCCATTTTCACTAGTGTTTTGTTTTGTGAGCTTTGTTTGGCAACTTTTTTCTTAGCTAGCATGTATTTTAGCAGTTTGGCTGTCTAGCATTGAGCATCGATCCTTATGGTTATTAAAATGATAAACTCTGTGATAAGCTCAACCTGTACCTCACTTTGGTTTTGTGTCTTATATGAATACACAGTCCTCCCACTATTATCAATGCCTATTCATCCAAGTGATCTGAGTGTGCAGCTTTTGGAAGCATGTGTGTGTGTGTGTGTGTGTGTGCGTGCGTATGCGCATGTAGCTGACCTCATGTATGGCATCTCGAGTCGACCAGCCCACGGCATTGGGCCTCATTGCCCCCTGGGCAGTCCGGTATAGCCCAGTACCACCCGCCCTGTTGGGTATTATCGCTAGCATACATTTTGTGGAACACAGGTGGTGTAATTTACAAGAACAGGATGTAGAATGTAATTGCCAGGGGAAAACAACTTCTATAAAGAGAGCAATGTTTTGTCTAGATAGAAACAGATTGAGAATTTAGAGACAGACACAGAGAAAGGATTTTTGTTTGTGCTGCCTTTGTGAAAAGCTATCCTGCACATCTTTATATTTCATATTTTATTGTTACTGATAATAAAAAAACGTTACTTGCAAATTTTATAACTTCTCCTGGTTTGCCTATGCTTTCTGACCTATGCCTCTACGACAACCCTGGACTCTGCCCATTGGGGTTAATTCTTGGGAGGGAGCGGGAGGCATCACTGGCAGCACTCTTTAAGCCCCAGGGAGTGTACATCTGTCCTTGCCATGTAAATTGTGTGTGGTAATAGTCCTCATGGTACCAGCATTTAAACTGCATTGAACATTTGTGAAGTATATGTGAATCTAAGGGCCAACATCCTGTACCATAAAAGCCCTTAGCAGGCAAGGTTGATAGCGGGGCACTGATACTGGCTTCAGGGGAAGTTGGTTCTATTCCTCAGGTAGCTCTAAGGAGTAAAATAGCCTATTTTTGCAGAAGGACTGTGCATGGTGAAGTCTGATGTTAGCAGTAGTTTAGAAGGTAAACTGTGCATGATTTAGAATGTGAGGAAGTGAAGTTATATGAATGTTGGATCCTTTGTGGATCCTTGCTACAGGTGACCTAATACCTTGTTCGTGCTAGGGCTCTTGAAATGGTTCAAGTGCCCTAATTCGATTCAAGAGCCCCGTAGTGTGGATTATGCTCACACTGTACACGGATCCAGACATAGTTTAAAGAACTGTGCTTAAGCCCTGATGGGACATAGGCTTAAACATGGTTGGGAAATCGTTTTTGGATGCAAATCGTGTTTACCTGTGGTGTGAACAGCCCCTGAATCGTTTAGGTACCCTCATCTTCCCTTGCGAGTTGTCTGCTGGATATTTCCCAAGATGCTGTGCAAAAATGTTCCCAGAATTCTTTTAGTTGTTGTTCTGCACATGCGCTACTATCACGGTGAGGAGGGAAAATTAAAAGAGTGGTAAATTGAGCAGTGTACTCACGGCGCATTACAGTTGTGATTCAGTGTGAAATATTGGCAGATCTGTAGTTGTAGTTGTTGTCAGCAGTTAGTTTGATAGTAAAAACTGCAATTTTACATCAGTGTTTTTGCTTCACTTGTGGCACTTGTATTTGACAATACATTAAAAAAATTGGCTGCAACATTTCTTATAAGCTTTCTACAATGTGTGATAGGGCAGCCAGCTGGAATGACGAATCTACTAAGGCTCTTATTGATTTTTGGTGCACAGAGAGTGTGCAAAATTAATTAAATAGTGTGCACAAGAATACCAAAGTGTACCAGAAAATATCTACACATCTGTCTGAGCATGGCATTGAATGTACTGCCAAACAATGCTGTGAAAAGGTTAAACAACAGAAAGTGAAGTACCACCATGTTAAAGACCAAAACAAAAAAAATTTGGATCAAAACGAGTTGTGTGTCCCTTCTATGACCAGAGTGACAGTATTTTGGGGACCAGGCCCACTTCATAGCCATCATTAGCAGGCCCATAGCTACAGGGGGCATAGGGGGGCACTGCTCCCCCTGTAATTTGTTTTGCCCCCCCTGTAAATTTTCAGACCAGTCCAGATTGCTTTAATATGCTTGGTAGCTGCCCCCCCAAGTCATTCTTTCTGCTCCCCCGCCTCACTATCCTAGTTACAGTCCTGATCATTAGTAGGGGAAAGCCTTGATCAAACACTCCCTGTGGATGACCAACTTGTTGACAAAGACCCACCAATTGAGTTTGACCTTCCTCCCTCAGGTATAATTGTTATAATTGTTTTAGTATGTATTATTTATTCACACGTGTGATGCACTGCTGATTGTTTATGCGGATACTGCAGAATGTCATGACTATCGTTTTAGAATGGGGGCGAGCTGTTCAGATGGCAAGCAAATTAATGTACCAGGGAAAATTCCGGTTCTATTTTTTTTTTCTTATGTGGTTTAAGATATTACAGGGATCCCTGTAGCAAAGACAGTAAGCTGTCTCAGGAGTCCAGTACCCCATAGTTTCTTGTCTCAAGATGCATTGTCCAGTATGCCAATATTATGGTGGCATTACAGTTTACTGCAGAATAGACATTTTGCTGTCAGTCCATTAACCCTCGTGAGTGTCTAATTTCAACAGATTCAGTAAGGGACCATGAAGACAAAGATCCTGGTGCATCAGCAGCTGACACTTCAAGTGGATCTGTAAATGCAATGGTGTGTGAAAGCATGACAGATGTAACAGATAACTCACCCCCACAGCCTTCTACTAGTGATGCTCCCACTCACATTGTTTTATTTATTTATTTATTTATTTCATTCATAAATCGGAGTTACAAACCTTTGGGTCAAAGACTCATTTACAAAGGTACCTCGTCACAGGGAGGGGGGACAACATATTTGTGAGGGAAGACATTGGAGAACAATACAGGTGAGATACAAAGGAGTATACAAGCAAGGCATTTCAGTGACCAAAATAGGTGAGATACAGTAGAGCAAATAAAACTAAGCTGTTGAGTGTCCTAGTGGCACACGCAGGGTACAGTGCATGGTGTACAGACTACAACAAGCAATTCTAAGTAAGCTAGAACATACATAGTACTAAAGAGACAGATTAGCAATTTTAAGTAAGCTAGAACATACGTAGTACTAAAGAGACAGACTGGTTCAGAGGGTGCTCTAGGAAAGCACTATAATGGACATTTACAGCTCCGAGTGTCAGTGAGGTTTTTGCGTAGGGCTATTTTGAAGGGGCCAATTTTGGGGATGTTTGTAATGTGCGTGGGGAAGGAGTTATACCAGGAAGGTGCTCTGTAGTGAAAAGACCTTTGGGTGAGCGAGGTGCTAGCTCTAGGCACCTGAAAGGTGGCTTTGGTAGTATTGCAGGTGATGACCGAATGTGAGGTCCGTTGAAGGGATGTAGTGATACTTGGGGGGGGCAAAGCCCAAGTAGAGCCTTTTTTGCCAGTATACAGGTGTGGTATTGCAGGCATTCTTCAAATGTGAGTATGTTAGAGGTGGAGTAGAGCTGGCATGTGTGAGTTCTCCTGTGGGCACCAGTCAGGAACCTACAGGCTTTGTTGATAGAGGTCTGGACTTTGGTGAGGGCAGTGGGGTCGGCAGCTGCATAGGTTGGGAGTCCATAATCAACCAATGACAGAATGGATGAAGTGATAGCCAGCTGCAGGGCAAACTCTGGGAGGCAGTCTTTGTGGCAGTAGAGGAGTCCAATCCAGGCATTCATGGCCGAGGACAAAGCGTTAAGATGGGCATGGAAGGAGAAAGCCGAGTCGAAGGTGATGCCCAGCTATTTGTATGTTGATACCTGTTTAAGGGGGTGGAGAGTACTGGGGATGATGTGAAGCTGAGCATTTCTGGAGTTGCTTTGGCGGTGTGCAAAAATCATAGATTTCGTCTTCTTAAGGTTCAGAACCAGACGATGGTCGGGGAACCACTTTTCAGCTTTGCTGAAGGTGAGTTGCAGGGAGCTCTGGAGTGTGAGTGGGTTGGGGTGTGAGGTGACGAGGACTGCGTCGTCGGCGTATAGAAGCATTTTGCCTGTGCAGGAGCTGGGGAGGGGGTTTAGAAACAGACTGAACAATGTTGGGCCCAGGATGGAGCCTTGAGGGACCCCGGAGCGTACAGGTAGGGCTGTTGATAGGATACCATTTAATCTGACCCATTGGGATCTATCCTGGAGGTAGCTGGAGAACCAGACCAGAGGGCCAGATGAGAGTCCCAGCTGACGAAGGGAGTCAAGCATTAGTGGGTGACACACAGTGTCAAAGGCCTTAGATAGGTCAATGAACACTGCCCTGGTGATCTCCCCAGCATCAAGTGCAGAGTGCATTTGGTGGGAGAACTCCAAAAGGGCTGTAGAGGTGCTGTGACCAGGGCGGACACCATGCTACTCAGGGCATAGTATGTTGTATTTAGACAGGTAATCGATGAGTTGGTTGGATACTATTTTCTCCAGGGCTTTGGGGGGGGGAGGATGGAGATAGGTCTGTAATTGTTTGGTTATATGCAGTCTCCATTTTTATGGATGGGGTAATTTCAGCCAATTTCCATGCACTTGGGAATTGGCCAAGGCATAGGGATTAGTTAAGAAGATCTGTGAGGGGGGCTAACATGACATCAAGTGTTAGGCGGAGTATCCTGGAGTCATGGGGGTCACCACTCGGGTTATGGGAGGAGAGGGCTTTTAGGAGGAGTGGTTTGGTGTCATGGGGAGAGATGGTTCTGAAGAGAAATGGGGGTCAGGAAATAGCTGAGTGATTGGATGTAAGGATAGGGTCAAAGAACTGCACTTAGGTCAGAAAATGTTGTGTTGAGGCAGTCCACAATACATGGTTGGTCAGTATTAATTGTGCCGTTAATAACCATCTGGGGGGAAGAGCGTATCTTCCCATTAAGCTCCTTTATGTTATCCCAGAAAGCTCGAGCAGAGCCCCAGGATGAGGTCAAGGTGGTTTGATAGTAGCTGGCCTTGGCTTGTCTTATGGCCCAGGTGCATGAGTTGTGAGCGGCTTTATAGGCTTGCCTGTCAGCTGTCCTGCCGGACTCAACTGCAATGTGCCATAGGTTATCCCACTGCTTCAGTTGCTGGATCAGAGAGGGGAAATCCAGGCAGCATTTTGCCTCTTGGGCGAGTGTTGGTGACAGGGGCAAAGATGTCACAGGCCTTGCAGAAGGCACTGGTGAGGAAGGCTAGAGCAGTATCTATATCCGTTGCGAGGGAGATCAGGGACCAGTCGAGCTGGGCAAGGTACCGCTTTAGCTTATTAAGGCCCCCGGGGTGAAAGCGGCGATGGGGGGTGGCATTGTATGCAGGACTGAGTGTGGAGGAGGACCAGAAACAGAGAATTGGTGAGTGGTCACTAAGGGAGTCTGCTAGGATGTTAACAGACTTGATTTTGTGTGGTCGGTTTGAGAGTACTATATCTAGGAGGGAGCTGGTCCCACTAGATTGGTTAAATCTGGTGGGCCGAGTGACCAATTGGGATAGGTCAAGGGCTGTGAAGTTGTCCTTAATGTGTGCTGAAGTGGAGCCAAGCCAGTTGATGTTGAGGTCTCCTAGTATGAGCTGTTCAGCCTTATGTGGCAGGGTGGAGAGATAGTCAGTGAGAGAGCGGATAGCTAAACTTTGTGCCCATGGGGGTATGTAGGTGGTTGTGAGGTAAAGCGGGCCACGGCCCGGGTGTGGGGTGATTTTTAGGGTGATGGCTTGGGCCCCGTGGTCGAGTTTGGGGTTAGGTAGAATGTGACCCAGGAGGGAGTCACGCAGGTAGACTGCACACCCGCCGCCACGCTTACCCACACGATCTTCTCTGAAGAGGGTGAAGCCGGGAGGGAGACAGCAGAGTCTGGAGTTGATTGGGAGAGCCAAGTCTCCACTATTGCAAGAATGTCAGGCGTGTGCTGTGAGACCCAACACTGGAGTGCAGCAGTCTTCCTTGGGAGACTGCAGATATTCATAGAGGCAATGCGGAGGCCATGTCCAGTAGGGGGTGATGGTGGGGTAGCGGGTCCCGGTCCAGGGTTAGGGTGGACATTCCCAGAGAGCATGAGGAGTAAGGCGATGAGATGGAGAAAAGGACTATGGCGGTTGTGGTAGTGGCGCTTGTGCAGATGCAAGGATCTCGGGGGGGGCAGTGCAGGGGATGGGTAGGGAGTTGAGGGCAGGTATGGCTAGGATAGTGAGGGACCACCTACCACAGTGTACAGTGGGTAGGGGAATGGGCATCGGTGGTGGGTGAGGGGGGGCAATGGGGTGGTCCAGCGTGTGAGGTACGTTAGTGGAGAGCAGTATAAAGATGGTCGGGCTATGAGCAATGGGGTGTTGTGCCCGAGGAGGCTGAGATTCTGGCAGGTGTCCACTTACAGTGGTGCTGGAGACATTCTTTGGGGGGGGATAGGATCGTGAGGAGTAAAGCAAGTATCCAGTACTACTAGGGACATCTTTGTGCAAGGGATAAAGGAAGGGAGATAAGTGTTGGCAGGCAGGATCCCCCTAGTGTTCAAGGAATATAACCTGCTGGTGGAAAAGTGAGCTGATTGGTTCTGCACCACACGTGACTATGTGTATAAAATGGAGAGCCGACCAAGGGTGGTGGTGGGGGCGGTGGGAGGGCGCAGCAGCACTGTCGGGGCCAAACAACACGCCTTGTGAAAGAGCCTGGCGCTGCTCCTGTGCCCTTGGAATGCATACCTACTCAGTCCAGGGGTGGGGCGATCCCGAGTCAGGTCCAGGGAGGCAGGCTCTTCCAGCCCTCACGACCAGTGCAGCTCCGTAGAGAAACCCTTGAAACTGAGGAGAGATGGAGATTATAAATGTTGGATTCAGAGGCGGGGCTAAGGTAAGGACAAAAGATAAGGTTACTGAGAATTTTAGGGTTGCTGGATTATCTGATGGTCAAAAAGCGATTCTGCTTGCACAGTTTTTAAAGTGGGAGCCGAATCAGTTCAAATCTGTTTCCTGCATCTGTAGGCTGCGGTACATTGTGCTCAGACAGGCAAATGCTACGGGAAATAATCAAGCGCTGAAGTGCTTATTTTTTGTAAAATATAAAAGCAACTGTGGGATTTCATTGGCTGTGGAAACTAGACTAACTTTCTACTGAGGCAACTGTAGGATTTCACCGGCTGTGCAATTACTCTTAAGGAGACTAAATTAACTTCAAATAAGGCAACTGCAGATCTACCCTATCTATTAGTTAATTCTTAAAGAAGCTTGAGTTATTTCAACTAAGATAACTGTAGGATATCTCTAACTGCGGAAATTACTCTTAAGGACTACTTTGATTAATTTACAGTACAGGCAGCTGTAGGATCACATTAACTGTGAATACTCTTAAGGCAACTTGATTAAACACAAAGAAAGAGGAAAGAGGCCTGCGGCTACTGAGCCTTTACTGAACTTACAAAAAAACAACAACAAAAAAATAGATTGTAGGACATCATGGAGTCCTTATTTGAGCCTACAAGGCGTTTGCTAGTTGAATAGCACCAACAAATGATGAAAGCCGAGCAAGACCGTGCCATGGCAGAGCTCAAAATAGAGGAAAAGATGCGCACAATGGAGGCAAAGCAGTCTGCCACATTGTTTAATAATTTACTGGAGATATTCCACAGTGGCCCTAGGATACCTCAACTGCATCCTCCAAACAATGGTAGTAGTGGGCAGCAGAATGCGACACAGACTCAGAGGTATTAGTACACAGTGCCAGAACCAAGCACTGTTACTTGCACCCCTGATTCTGTAGGCCACAATTCTGGCACACAAGTTACCTTATATTCACAATCTAGCATTCCCACTCCTGCTGCCCAGAGTTCAGGTGCACAATGCATTTACTTCTCACAACATAGTGCAAACAGTAGTCTGACTCAGGAGTTGTTCGATGAGAACCTAACATGGACTCATCTGTGAATGAGTTGTAGTAGAGGCAACAGAAAAAGAATGTTTTTTGCATGGGTTTTATGCAGTAACATTTACTCAGTCATAACACAGGAGTTTATACCAGACTTCTTCGTTTTAACAGTTGCAGGTTACCATTAACAATATCAGTTGCATTGTAAAAAAAAAATTCAAAGTAACATTAGTATTGTGGCAACAGCTTAGCCTAGCCTTTAAACTTGCTGCACACAGTTTCTGTCAAGCTGCATGTCCAGACAAACTGAATAATATACATTGCTTATAACATGCCAAGCTTTTAGGTATTTACAAAGTTATTTCTACAGCTATTTTAACAGTTTTAACAGATTCTGTATTTTTATGCCTACTTCAGTAAATTGTATCGTGTTTGCTTCTGATACATTCCAGTCAACAGTTATGCTTACATTAAAACTTTTTATTAATAAACTGTTATTTCGAGTTCACAACTTTTCTGATTCATTTGTCAGTAGACGTACTATTGTGAACACTTCAATGTATGATGTCACATCAGATTTCTGCATACATTTCATTTTTGAAGTGTCATTTTTATGTTTGCTTGCGCACATGTGTAAGTAACATTATGCGGCAGCTTAGGAGAGAAGCGGGTTGTGGAGGTGTGGCAGTGTGGTGGCCAATGCCAGCACTGCATTTGTGGGCTTGGCGGTGTGCACCCGATGCAGGCCCAGTGTCCTAATGACACTGGTTCTGCAGAAGTGCCACCAACTAAAAACAATTTGGCCGCTGCAATGAGGGGTCACCTCGTCATTGCAGCATCAGCTATTCCGCTGCAATGAGGGAGTGACCTGTTATTGCAGGGCGGTACCTTGCCTAGTGTAACAGTACCAGGAACATGGCAGTTCTATGTGGCCACCTCAGAGCCAAGGGGGGTGTCCAATCCCCTTGTTGCTTGCCCCTGACCCCCTTCATTTGCTGACGGGAAGCCCAGTCCCCATTGACATAATGTCCCCATCCCCAAGTTTCTGTTGTGTGCCGAAGGGGTGCCCAATCCCCCCTTGGCATCATGCACCCCCCAACAGTCTTTCTTTGCCAATGGGGGGCCCAATCCCCATTAGCTTCAGTCCCCCCTTCCCAGTTCAATTTGCCAATGGGGGAGCCCACTCCTTATCAGCATAATGTTCCTACCCTCTCGATTTCTGCTGTGTGCCGAGGGGACGCCCAATCCCCCTCGGCATCATCCCCCCCATTTCTGTGCTGATGGGGGGCCCAATTCCTGTCAGCTTCGATCCCCCTTCCCACAAATCCATAAATGCAGGTGGTACACTGGGAATCCACCCCAGTGTGCCAAACAACACCTGCGAAAGAAGAAAACTGACCCGCGATGTCTTTTATTTTTTTTTTACCTGTAAAACAAGAAAACAGTCCTTTGCAGTCTCTCCTGCCCCCTCCCCCAACCCTCTCCCACCCTCTGTGCACCCTGCCTCCCCACACCCCATACTTACCTCCACAGCCCAGCGCGATGATCTTCGGTGGACTGGGAACACGTCTGAACTCTTCAAATCTGACCACAAACTGAAGAAATGCTGGTAAGCTGTATAATGGCATAAATATGGTTTTTTTCAACTTTGGTGCATATCTCGGGCATTTCGGTGAATTTTGGCACCAAATTTTCAACATGGGGTTATTGGGATCCCTCCTCATGAATTCAGTCACTGTCATGACATTATTTGGTCCTGAAAGGTGATTTTGCGGTCACTGCGTGGAATCACCTTTACAGATTGATTAACACAATGACAGTGCCACTCTTCATGAGGTGGCCTCTCAAAAAGCCTGTGTTGCAAATTTGGTGAAAAAAATTTAAAAAAGGACTGTTTTACGAGTGTGCATTGCGCAGTTTCCATGCACGCTCATAACTTCATGAATTTGCAATATTTTCTCTCCAGATTTTCAACATTGCCATTTTTCTATACCTCCTTATGAACAGTACAGCTGTCAGTTTACACATCCTGGCTGAAATGTGTTTTCGCACTTCTGGCGCAGAATGGCATGGTCACTGTGGGAAATCAGTTTTAGTGACAGATTAAGAAAATGACAGTGACACTGTTCATAAGCAGAGGACCTAAAATGCCTATGTTAAAAATCTGGTGACAGAAGTCCCTAAAATGACTGCGTCACAAGCATGCGTTGCGCAGTTTCTTCGCAAATTTTCAATATTTTCATGCCAAATTTTAAACACTAAAAATTTTTCACACCTCTTTATGAACAGTACAGCGGTCATTTTTCACATCCTGGCCGAAATGTGTTTTCACACTTCCGGCACAGAATAGCACTGTTGCAGTGGGAAATCAGTGCCTGGGAAAGATTAACAACAAGTGAGTGAGAGAGGGGGAGTGAGCAAGCTCAACAGAGCTCTGTCAGGACTGCTGTGGATTCCTTTGTGGGCAGAAAAAGGTGCCAATGCAGGCAGAAGCCCAGTATAAAAAGGCAGTCTGCAGCGCCATGAGAAACAGAACAAGTGAGTGGGGGGGAGCGAGCTCAACGGAGCTCTGTTGAGACTGCTGTGAATTTTTTTGTGGGCAGAAAAAGGCACCAATGCAGGCAGGAGCCCAGTACAAAATGGCAGCCTGCAGCACTGGGAGAAACAGAATGAGCAAGTGAGAGAGGGGTAGTGAGTGAGCTCAATGGAGCTCTGTTGAGACTGCTGTGGATTTCTTTGTGGGCAGAAAAAGGTGCCAACGCCAGGACAAAAAGGCAGTCTGCAGCGCCATGAGAAACAGAACGAGTGAGTGAGAGAGGGGGAGTGAGCAATCTCAATGGAGCTCTGTCGGGACTTTAGAGTTGCCCACCCACCTGCCAGGGTCCTGTGTGGTGTTATATTATAGTAGTGTCTCGGGGGTGGCGACAAAGCAATAATTGGATACTTTTACGATTGCTGTAATAATACAGATTTAGTTGTTCTGTTTATTTCTCTAACTGAACTAAATACTGAGCTATACTGTTAGGATTGCTGTAACAATACATATTTATTTGTTCTGTTTATTTCTCTGAGTTGAGTAATACTTGGAGTGTAATATGATTTCTAACTGGGCTAAGTGAAACTATGAGGGCTGAGAACAAAAGCTATGGTAGCTAAGGGGTGAAAAATGGACAAGGAAACTTTAGGATTGCTACAGTAATACAGTATCTAACGGATGAGATTTCAGACTGAATTAACCGGTCGGCAAGGGGGCAGTAGGGGGACTAGTGTGGGGGGAAACAGGAATTTGAGTTAATAGGGCCCTATCAGTTATAGTAGGGTACAGAAACCAGGAGTAAGAGCCCGTAACATAAGATGGGGGCCAAAATGGGGCAGGTGCCATGTGTCAATAGGGTGGCCATCTTTGGAAGGGTGGTGGGGTGTACAGGGTATGGGTCCACCATTATCCTGGACTGGGCTTAGAGGATGGGGGGCGTGTATGCTCTGTAGACAATTGGCTAGTTTGAGGAAGGAACTGTAGAGGTTAGGGAGGAGTCTAAGTGGTAGGGCAAATGAGTATGGTAGGCATCCTGGCTGGGGGGGGGACAGGAGATAGCAAGGGGGGACAGGGGAAGAACAACTAGGGACTGAAACTGACCCCAGTATCAGAGACACTAGCAGAAAAGAGAGGAGAAGGGGGGGTGCCCGAGGTGAGGGAGGGGGCCTCCTGATGGGGGAGGAAGAGACCACGAGGAGTACCAGAGGAGAGAGCAGATGGCTGCAGGTAGGGAGGGACCAGTGGTGGGACCAGGGGGGGCACAGAGGGGAACTAGTATGAGGGGGGAACCAATAGGTGGAAGAGATGTAGGAGGGGTATCGACTAGGAATAGATTCGAGCCTCTGGTGTGGGAGAGAGGTAGGGAGCAGGAACATACTGAAGAGGGGAGGACAAGTGGGGCACGAGAGGGATGGCAACAGGTAGGGGAAGAGATAGTGAGGATGAAAGGGTAGAAGGGGGCTAGTAAGGAAGGAGGAGGGGTGACTGGAGTTCAGAAGGCTATGGGAAGGGGAAGGATGGGAGGGGCGTCACTATCGGGGTCGAATGGAATGGGGGCTCTAAATTGACAACAACGGTAATAGGAGAGGGGTTGGAAATTAGCAGGGGAGGAGGAAGAAGGGAGGTCAACATGGGAAGCTCAGTAGGAAATAGTCATGCTGGGAAGGGGTTCAAGTGGGATGGGAGGAATAAGGCAGAGAAAAGGGGTGAGGCAGAAGTAGGGGGTGCAGATACAGAAGTCACAGAAGGTGCAGCTGGCGGGGGTAAGGGGCAGGAAAGAACAAATACTGGGGTGGTGGAAGGGGCATTAGAAGGGAAAGGGGGTAAGGGAAGGGGGTACTTGTTCTGGGGGAGTCTATACTGAAAGGGGTGAGATGGGGCAGAAGGGGGAAAAGGCACAGCCATAGGTGGGTTGAAGCTATCTCTGGGTTGACTGCAGGAGGGGCAGGTACTGCTGAAATGTGCAGCGAGGGGGAGGAAGAAACCTTATTTACTGTTGCTTGTAGGTACAAACGACTTGGCGGGGGAGACTATGGAAGTAGTGAGGGGGATGTTCTAGGAGTTGGGCAGGCAGTGTGAGAGCGTGATGGAGTAGGTGGCATTCTCGGAGGTACTCCTGGTACCATGTGCAAGCATGGGGAGGAAAGGTAAGATCGAGGACTTCAACGAGTGGCTGAGGGATTGATGCCACACCAATAATTATGGGTTAGTGACTAACTGGGGTAAGGTCTGGGGGAATAGTGACTTATACACAGCAGACAGGCTACACTTGAGCAGGTAGGGGATGGGAGGATTAAAGGCGGGATTAGAGGAGTATATCTCTACTAAAGTGGATTTAAACTAATGGAGGCGGTGGCCAAAAGACTGAGGTTGGTAGAAAGGTCCGGACAGGGGAGCCTAATGAGCTCACCCCCCCCAGATATAGGTAAAGGCAGAGGCATACTAACCCTGGGAGGGGGCTGACAGAGTGGTCAGAGTGCAATACAGAAGGCACCACCACCCAGTTAGAATAACGAGGAGAAAGGGTGCGGACTACCGGGGAGAGGAACACAGGCCAAGGAGAAGAGTGAGGAGAAGGAGGGGTACAGGTGGAAGGTGGTCTCTCTCAATGCAAGAAGCCTGGGGAACAGAATTGCAGAGCTTCAGGCGCTCTTTTCAGAAGGGAAGGTGGACACTGCTGCAGTGACAGAGACTTGGGCCACACAGTACCATGATTGGGACTCAGCAATCCCAGGATACAGGATATACAACAGTCACAAGGGAGTTGGAGGTGAGAATTGCACTCTATGTAAGGGAGGGGATCAAATGCATAGCAGACGAGGGAGAAGAGGAGAGGAGAGGACAGAGGCGCTTTGGGTGCAACTGCTGGACACCAATGACAGAGCTGGACTTCTCGGGATTTCCAATGGATAGCACTGACCCTGGGCCCCTGGTGTTGGCCTATAATAGGGCTGTGGTGGGGGCCTTGGATGTCATTGCTCCAACTCATGTTCATCCCCTTACCCTTTGCCTGTGGACTCCCTGGTTTAATGGGGAGATCCGTGAGCTGAAGAGACGGGCAAAGATTGGAAAGACGCTGGTGGAAAACTCGCCTGGAGGTGGATAAGCTTAGATTGTTGGATCATTATAAGATCTACCAATCAGCAATTTCCCATAAGAAGGCAGAGTTCCTGTCCAGGGAAATTGCTACAGTGAAGAATAGACCAGCCCAGCTCTTCCAGACTGTGGATAGATTGTGCAACCCAGCCTGTCTCCATGCCGGTCGAGCATTGTCACAAGTACAGTGTGAGGAGTTTGCTCAATTTTTCGCTGCTAAGGTATCCACCATCAGGGAGGCAATCAGCCAGTGCCTTCCCCTTTGGACCTTGCACTGATCAGTTGGGTGGTACTAATGCCCAGTTGACTTGGTTCACCTTTAGCCAACCGGCAGTCACGGATATAGTGAGGATTGTCCAGAGTCTGCGGCCAACCTACTTTAGTTTGGATCCAGGCCCTACTAGTGGGGTGTGTAGAGGTCATCGGCCCGGTCCTTGCTGGGATAGTGGTGGTTTCACTGGAGAGAGGGATCTTTCCAGAGCCCTTAAAGGAGGCAGTAGTACGACCCCTTCTGAAGAAAAACCTCCCCTTTACCCCGACTGCCCAGCAAACTACAGACCAGTCTTGAACTTACCCTTTGTAGGGAAAGTTATTGAGAAGGTGGTCACTTTGCAGCTGGAGGACCATTTAACCAACCACAGTATCTATGACCCTCTCCAATCTGTCTTCAGGAAATGACACTGCACTGAGATAGCCCTAGTGTGGGTACTAAATGATCTCCTGATGGTGGAGATCTGAGAACTCATTCCATCTTGGTTCTCCTTGATCTCTCAGCAGCATTTGACACTGTGGATCATGGAGTGATGCTCGAGCGCCTGTGGTTTTTCTGTGGACTGAGGGGGACAGTCCTCAGCTGGCTTTCATCCTTGCTTGAGGGCAGATCACAGAGAGTGGTGTCGGGGATTCATTCCTCAGCACCTCACTGGCTGGCCTGCGGAGTTCCACAGGGTTCAGTGCTATCCCCCGTGTTATTTGCGGTATATTCGCTTCCGTTGGGGGACATTATTAGATGGTATGGGCTGAGTTTTCATTGCTGTGCTGATAAGTCTCAGCTCTACATGTCTTTTGTGCCTGAACAGGAGTTTGATTCAATCATGGTGTTTAATAACTGACTGCTGGAGATACAGAACTGGATGAGTACTAGTTTACTACGGTTGAACTCGAGTAAAACAGAGGTGTTGGTGGTGGATCCTGGTTTTAGGACGATGTGGGTATGGGCCGGGAAACCCTCAGGATTGTACCTTGGGGGGGGACCACGCTTATGGCCTCAGGCCAGGTACGTAACCTGGGTGCGGTATATGATGAGGGCCTGACCCTGAGGGCACAGGTGTCAGCTGTATTCAAGTCCTCCTTTTTCCATCTAAGGAATGTAGCCTGGGTGAAGCACCTGGTCCCAACTGAAGATCTTCCTACCTTGGTTCACGCCTTTGTCACCAGTCGTTTTGATTACTGCAATGCCCTCTGTCTAGGGCTACCGGGGGTGGATATCCACTGCTTGCAGCTAGTGCAGAATGCGATGGCCAGTTTGTTGACTGGAATCTCTAGATCCAGTCATATAACACCTGTGCTGTGTGAACTACACTGACTGCTCATACAGTGGCGGATCACCTTCAAGGTCGCATTGCTGACCTATAAGGCTCTACACGAGTTGGGACCTCACTACCTAAAAGAGATCCTGTTTTATTACTGCTACTCCCGCTCACTCCGATCCTCTGATGAGGGATTGCTAGAGATTTCCAGAGTATCCCTTTTTTTTTTTTTTTTTCATCTTTATCCTCCTTCCTACCTCCGGTGCCCCCTCCTTCCGTCTGCTCATGTCCCCCGTTACCTACCTTAGGGATCTGCCCCTAGAGTGCCCCATCTCCTCTTCCTTGCACAGTGGGGTCTGTCCTGTAGGTGGTCCAGGTGGACTTAGGGCGGACTTCATCTAGGGCTGCCGGAGGGTTTTTTCCATTTTTTCTCCCCTTACGTCCCCACTCCCCCTAGGACGCCAGCGCTTGGGATGTATGTCCAGAGTGGTAGCGTGCTTACGCATGCAGACCCTCATGCGCTGCAACATCCCCCCTCCCCGGCTCCGACGAGCAAAGCCGCCTCCATCCCTTCCCAATGCCATGCTTCCACTGGCTACGGAAGGGATGCAGAGCGCAATGCGCTCTTGGTAACCCACTCCTGAGGGAGGAGAGCATCCGTTGGGATGCTCGATCCTCCCTCTCCCCAACCACCCCCGCCGCCTGGAGTCCGCCCGAACTGGGCGGTGTAGCGCGAGGTGTGGCGTCCAGTGCCTCAACCCTCAGCGCCACTGGGCCAGCCATCCAGGGTATCCCTGAAAACATCCAGAGGAAGATCTTTTGCCTTTATGGCACCTACCCTGTGGAATTCTCTACCTCGCCAGATACAAGATAGCCTGACCATGGAAGGATTTAAAAAATCCTTAAAAACTTACTTGTTTAACCAGGCATTTTCAGAGACTTACTGAACGGTTGTTATTGTCTTTGTCATCAGTTTTATTAATTTTAAATTTATTGTTATTGTATGGAGTATTGTAAAGGCACCCTGAGCTCAAGAAGGGTGCCTTGTATAATTAAATTTTTACTTACTTACTTTTACTTATAGATCATTGGTCAGACTGCACCTGGAGTACTGTGTGCAATATTGGAGGCCATACCTGAGGAGAGATATAAAGTTACTGGCGGGGGTGCAAAGGAGAGCAACAAAAATGTTAAAGGGGATTGAAGGAAAGGAATATTAAGTTAGGCTGAATGAGCTGAACATGTACACACTGGAGGAGAGGAGAGATGGGGGGATATGATTTAAGCATTTAAATACCTGAGTGGGTAAATAAACCTTGCACTGAGGGGATGTTTAAACTAAGGAGTGGAAGAGAGACGAGGGGAACAGACTAAGGTTGGAAGGGGGACACTTCAAGAGGGAATTGAGGAGGCACTGCTTTACTGAGAGGGTGGTGTCTAGTTGGAATGCACTGCCAGAGGTGGTGGTAACATGTAGGATAGTCAACAGCTTTAAGAAGGACTGGATAACACAAGAGGAAGAGTCAGAGGGGCAGGGGCTGGGACAAGCAGGGGAAGAACTGAGGGGGAGGAAGCTGGGGCAACTGCAATCTAGGGTGCTAGCTGCGAACTTGGGCAAATTTAGATAGACCGATTGGTCTGTTCTGCTGGCAGATTCGTATGTTCGTATATATGTTCATATGTAAAATCACAGTGACTCTGTTCATGAGCAGAGGTCCTAAAATGCCTATGTTGAAAATTTGGTGACAAACGTCCATAAAATAACTGTGTTACAAGCGTGCATTTTGCAGTTTCCACGCACCCTCATAACTTCGCAAATTTGTAGTACTTTCACTCCAGATTTCCAACATTGCCATTTTTTCAGATCTCCTTATGAACAGTACAGCTGTCATTTTTTACATCCTGCCTGAAATATGCGTTTACACATCTGGCTTGGAATAGCGCGGTTGCTGTGGGAAAGACATCAATGTTCGGGACAGATTAAGAAAATCATTCTGACAGTGTTCATGAGCAGAGGTCACAAAATGCCTATGTTGAAAATTTGGTGAAATAATTCCACTAAATGACTATGTTATGTGCATGCGTTATGCAGTTTCCATGTACACTCAGAAGATCTAGCATTTTTAATATTTTCACTACCGATTTTCAACATTGCCATCTCTTCACACCTCCCTATGAATGGTGCAGCTGTCATTCTTCACATCCTGCCCAATCTGTGTTTTCATATATCTGACGCACAATGGCACGGTTACTGTGGGAACTCAAAGTTCGGGACACATTGGCAAACTCACAGTGCCACTGTTCATGAGAAGAGGTCCCAAATGCTTTCATGAGGTGGGGGGTCACAAAAAGGCCATGATGAAAATTTGTAGTGCAAATACCAACAAACACCCAGGGTGCTAGGGTTTCTAACCATCGCATCCCACCCTGTACAGACTGACAAGCATCAGGGGTGTGCCTTTGGATTGCCGACTGTAATGCTCATACCATCCCCCCCACCACTACCCTACAGCCAGTGACAGGCATCGAGGCATGCCTTGGACTCTTTGGCCCCAGAGTTCACCTCTTTCTCCTATATTGCACCCATTTCAGCGTATGTCATGGAGTGGGGTGACTGTAAAGCCGAACACCCCAAGGCACACACCTCAACACTTGTCGGTGTCTGCAGGATAGGGTGAGGTGAAATGGCATGAATGTCATGGGCATACAACCCAAATGCATACCCCAATGCCTGTCCATCTCTGCAGGTTGGAGGTGGGGTTGGTGTGAAGTTCAATACTTCACTGCTGTTCCTACTCTGCATCTGTCTAGCTCCTGCATTTCCAATGCTAATACCAGCAAGCAAACATTCGGCATTGACAAATGCTTGTTAAATGATTGGGATTGGCTGATGTTAGTGCTGTCTGAACCACAAAAAGCAGTACTTGCTTCCTACACAGTGTGAAGATGTGTAGCCAGGGCCTCTCGAATAGCATTAGCATGTCACCCTACTTCAGCCGCTGAGCTGTCCTCATAACTTACAGTGTCACAGTTAGGTTGTTGAAATACATCCAAGTCATTCATCCATTCCTGCAGAGACTGCTCAGTCTTGTTCTCACATACATTATGTAAGACACAGCAAGCAGCAACAACCACAGGTATAGGCTCAACGGAGAAGTCCAGACGCTTTGACAGGCATCTCCATCTACCTTTTAGATGGCCAAAAGCACATTCGACCACCATATAACCTACAGTTGAAATTCTGCTTTCTGTGATCTGTGTAGTCGTTGAAGGGCTTCATTACCCAGGGGAGGAGAGGATAAGCTGGGTCAGCAATTAACACAGTAGGTAAGCTGACTCCTTTCAACTCTCTAGTTATGTTTTGGAATAATGTTCCATTTTGACCCTTTTGAAACACAGACTTGTTCCTGAACACTCTGGCGTCATGCACACGGCCCAGCCACCCTGTGTTGACATCCTGAAAACTGAATGTATGATCAACCACAGCCTGCAACAGAACAGAGTGGTAGCATTTTCTGTTGAGGTACTCAGTAGTATTATGAGGGGGGCATATAATGGGTAGATGAGTGGCATCTGTTGCTCCACCGCAGCATGGGCACCCCCACTCCTTTTCGAATCCTGTAACAACTTTGTTTGTATTTCCAAAACGTATAACCCTTGGCATAAGGTGTTTCATTATAGCCTAGCACACTTCCATGACTACCTCGCAGACTGTGGAATGGCCTACCCCAGATAAATGGCCAAGGGTATGGTACACAACATTGGTTGCCAGCTTCCACACAATAAGGTCCACACGCTTATCAACAGGGATGCATTTTCTTAGTTGTGTGTCATGCTTCACGATAAAGTCATGTAATTCATTGCACAGCATGTTGAAACATGTTTTCGACACACGAAAGTTCTGTAACCACTCTTCGTCCTGCCAAGTTGACAGCACAATGTCATTCCACCAGGCAGAACTCCTGCCTCTGCACCAGATAGCTTTGTCATATGTGAATGCCATATAAGCACAAACAATCATGTGATGCAGAAAAACAAGACACTCCTATATTTGCTACTTACCTGCATCTTTTGCTGTCTGTGTCTAATCACACTCAATCTCCTTGTCATTCTATTCTGCCGTATCCTTTTTGCTCTCAGATAGTATGCAGATACAATTGACAGCAAGTCTGTCTCTGTGGGAGGCACCATTTCTAAACGTCTCCCTAACAACCTACTGAATTATGGGTAGACACGGACGACTGCAATGCATGATGGTAAGCAGTTCCTGATTTAACAGTGCAGGACAAAGCAAAAGATAGCACGTTTACCAAGACTGTGCGAATGCACCAAAAACAGATCAGAAAACGGCTCTGAACATGCTTTCAGTAATGCGGACGCTTAAGCACAGTAAGTGCTGAACCGATTTTAAAAACGGATTGAAAAACGTTTTAAAACTTCTCTGTAGTGTGAACGGGCCTTAAATGCAGTCTTGGTTTAGTGCCTCAAGAAATTTCACGATGTGTCTAAATGGAGGGAGGGAGGGAGGGAGAGAGAGAGAGAGGGGAGAGAGAGCGAGAGAGAGAGAGAGAGAGACATCAACTGTCTGTCATAGTGTGAAGAGATATTTCAAACTAACCACTACCTGTGTTGCTGGCAAAACCCCAGAAATCCAGATTAAGTGAAAGTGTACACGGGACAATTCTTTACAAAGTATCACCCCTTGGTGACAGGGGTTCAAGGACTGCTGATGGACACTTCATTGTTCAGAGACAGCAAGAAACTGCAGCAGTGATAAAGTGCATCTTGCCCCTTGGGGAACTTAGCTGCTCAAGAGTTTCTAGCTAATAAAGGATTCTGTTTTAAAGTTATATACTGTTTTGACATTCAGTTAAAAAAAAGGATTCTGTTTTGAAGTTATATACTGTTTGTACATTCAGTTAATAAAAGGATCCTGTTTTGAAGTTATATACTGTTTGGACATTCAGTCTTGGTTTTGGAGTTGTTGTTGCTAACTCCTTGCTTTGAAGCTCTGACTGGCCTGAAGAGTTTAATGTCATCTCATATCTGGAGGTCAGTAAGTAGTTGTATGGGTCCCTTCCTTGAAAACAAACTTGCCATTTTGTTACACCTAGACCTAGGAAGAGGGCTTATATCTAAAGTCTTTTAATTTTGGTTCCTGCTTGAAGTTGAATACAATTGTGCAACTCGTGGTTAGAATCATTATGTTATTTTGTGCCTCTCACTCAAGTTCTGGGGACAATTTTTTCCCCCTTGTTTGACAGTTAAAGAAATAAAATCCTTCTAATTAACAAACTTACGATCCCATGACAAACGACTTTGAGTTCAACATACATTAACTAATAAAAGGGATGACTACTTCACCATAAGAGACTGTAAACTATTGAACAGTCTTCCTCAGTATGTGGTTAACATTTCAATATTCAACAAATTTAAGTCACAACTAGATCAATTCCTATTTGGATAAATGGGCTAATACACCCACATGGAGTGGGAGGCAGTCTTGATGAGCCTAGTGCCTTCTTCTGCCTTCAGCATCTGAGTAATATCGAGTAACTGATTGCAGTATATTTTGGAGGCAAAACTATTTTTTGATTGAGAATCCATTTTATAAGAGCAATAAGACACTTTAGAGTGTGGGTTGTTGCTGATAAGAACACTTTCCGGGTACTGAAGGCACTTGGCAAAAGTGCCTCATGCCTCACTACACACCTGGGGTGTGATCTTATCAGGCAATGAACTCAGACCCAGTTGTGTCTTATTGCTTTCCTAAACTGTTTCATTCTAATGAATTAGAATACAGTAATGCAGTTGTTTCTATTTTAGGGACCCTTTTAAAGCTGCAGTGCATAATAAAGGTGAACATTTTGACCTATATTTTTTATTCTTTTTTAGATTGTCCCTTATCTCCTGATTTGTATGATACCCCTTTTCCCCTTTTTGTAGTCTGCATTAGCACTTTATTTCACATTTGGAATAATAAAAGGGGCATTCCCTTTATCATGACTCAAACCAGGTTTTCGTCAGTATTCTCAGCTGTTCCTGTACACATGTTGTCCCATAAGATCAGGGAGCAGTGTCTTTTTATTGTATTTATTTTTTATTTATTAACATCTCGGATTAACGCCTATGCTGCATGCTAGTTCATTCTAGTCACAAAAAAAGTGATCATAAACAGTGGGTGTTCAAAAACAGCAGAGGATGCTGATGAAAACCTGGTCTGTGCCACATTAAAAGGAGAACTCCTTTTATTATTTGTAACTGGAAAGAAAAAGTGATAAAGCAGACTCAAAATGGGGGGAAGGGTATCATACAAGTCAGGAGACAAGGGGCAATCTAAAATAAAAAAAAAACAGTATGGATCAAAATGTTCACCGCTTTAACACACTGCTGCTTTAAACTGTGTAAAACTGCTATAATGTACGGTGCACTTGATTAGGTAACCACACAGTGGTGGGATGGTGCAATGACATTTGCTTCCAGATAAGGCTATGTTTATCTTCGTCCCCTCCCCCGCAGTTAGCACAATGTAGTCAAGTTTATCACACAGTTGTGGCATGACATTTGCTTAGAGATTTGGCTGTTTTTATTTTTTAGACCCTCACCACCCAGATGGAATGAGGAATGCCATATCTCAGTAATCAAGCTTAGGATGGGCACCCTCCATGGCATGGGCATCTCACCAGCTCCAACACTAATTGTTCAGTACAAAAGCCTCCCACCCTCATCCCGTGCCCTAGCTTTAGTTTCAAAATTAACTTTGAGGGTTTTTCTTCTTCTTGTTCCCATTTTAAAATGGCATTGGTACAGCAACCATGAATGCTGATTTATAAAGTAAAATACCTAGAAGTCTCTGGGGAAGGGGCTATAACTGTGTATCATGCACTTAGTGACGCAGCTGATGAGGTGCCTACATGAGACAGTCAGTAGCCATCCCACACAAAATGGCACTTGGTTAAAGTGCAGTGGTGCTCTTAATGTTGGCAATGGGAGGGCTGCAAAACTAACCTTCTCTATTTCACTGTAATGCTTGAACAGTGCACCCTCTCGTGGGGACATTGTAGTAAATTTACAGTGCTTACCTTGAGATTTTATTGTACATTTAAGAGTGTTTTTCTCATGCTTAAATTGCATACCATTCGCATAATTTACAAACCACATTGACTCTGACTCTTTTGGCACAATCATTTTTATAGTGCTTGAAGATACACTGAGTTGAAGCATACACACAAATTATATGCAAAACCTCTGAAACGTTTACTTGTATTTCATGTGTAACCCCTAGGTGGCGCTATCCCAAGGGCTACTACCACTGCCTGCGTGAGTAGTTGCAGGTTAAGGGGCCTGGGTACTGAAACAGGTGCCTCTACCCGGAGGACAGGGTTGTTAGTAACAAGGCTAACCTGGATACAGCCCTCTGGGACACTGTAACCCCCCTCTTTTCCCTCTAGTGGCCTAGACAATATGCAACAAACACTTTCACAGTAGCCTCTGTTCAGCATACAGATCCCCACACTGTTTGCACTTACCTTCAGGGCTTGTTCCACCAGTTCGACCCTGGAGACCCCCTGCGAAACAAGGTTAGGCACAGCAAATATCAACGGTACAGTGCTTTTGGTACAAACTGGAACCACAGTGAGATTAAATGCAAAAAGAGTTAGATCTGATTTATTCAGGGGAATTGAACAAGGGAGGGGCGTAATCAGGTTGATTGATTCGAAAACTGATCTGGTCATGCAATTATGCATGCACTTTTAGCCCCGCACAGTCACACGCTCTGGGTACCCAGTTGGAAGTAAGGTGGGCTAGCCAGGAATGTTGCCCGAGGTAGGCTGGCGTCACAGCTGGTTGGGGCCCTGTGATGAAAAGAAAAGGCATGCACAACCACATACAATTTGTAATCCAGAGCCTGAAAGCTAAGTTCGTGAAAAGAAAAACAACAATGCGATCAGATGACAACACTTGAGATTTAGCTGTTGTTGCAGGGAGCTACTGTGATTGTTACTCATGCTACCCAATATGAGACACAGGCTAGATGAAATGGAGACTGCAGGTTGATGACTGGTTTGCCAGGAGAAGCAGGGCCCACACAAATCACTGTGGTGTCATTCCTGTCCGAGATGGTTGAGCAGGGGGCTGATCCCCAGGTGAGTCTCTTGTCGATGATGGTTTCTGTGCCTGAAGTAGCTGGCTGGGCCAGGTGGCAAGGCCTCAGGCCAGGTGGAACAGTTTGGATTTCGAGTCCGGTAGTGCTGGATGCAGCTTCCTGCAAGCGTGGCACGTCTACACAGTGGGAAACCAAATCACAACCCACTAATCGCACACAGCACATTTATAGTAAAGCAATCACCATACCACAATGCGGATGGCAGTCCGACCACAATATCAGTGTCTCAAAGCAAAGCTGGGAATTCTGAGGTTAATGGATGTCCTGACAGGCCGATCACGTACAGCAAATCTTCAGTCTTCTTCAGGTTTAAATCTGGTCACTCTTCAGTGGCTTTATTGCACTCCAATTCGGATACAGTCCAATTGCTAAGCCTTTTAAAGAATTCCCTCTTGAGGGACAGCAGGCTGACAGGCCAAACTCAGCCTTTCCACCAGTCTCCCGTGCAAACTACGCAGGAACTGCTGCTCGAATCACTCAAGCTGTTTACTCTCCAAACTCTAACTCCAGACTGACTGACTGCAGCAAGCAGCTTAGGAATTTCCCTTCAGTCCAAAAGGTTCTGGTTGGCTGATCTATCGGTCTGTCAAAGCAAGGACTCCCCCTCCAGGTGCATTTAGGCACCAAAGTCTCAAAACTACAATTCCTACAGAAATTCACTCCTACAAGACCCCTGGGGACAGATTCCGTTTTAGGGTCCCCAAAGGTACTGACTGGCCCATTCTGGCAGTCCAGGACCAAGATGGTGGTGATAAACAGAACTGTCCATGCTGCAAAGAGAGCAGGTTACACAAACCACAATATCATTACTATTGTAATAGATAATCAGCAAGTAAGTACAGCGTCTAACAGAGCTCCCTCTGCACAAATAGCAATGGCAGAACGGAGCAATTATCTGACAGCCCGGGTGGGACTCGAGCATAGAAACACTCAGCCCCCCTCAGATTAAATAAGCACCACATTACAGGCAGCTCTTAAAGAGACAGAGCACGGAGGCATTAAGGCACTCTCATAAACACTTTTTTTTTTATCTTCCTTTGATTTTTGTGCCTCTGTAGTGCACCGGCAGCGGCATTCAGCCACTGGCCTCCACCGACCCGGAGGACAGCAGGCTCACTCGTACGTGAGGGTCCTAGCACGGCCATCATTGGCCCACTGGATGCGATTCCATGACAGGCCTCCAGGTCGGCGGGTGCATGGCCATCAAGCTGCTCTGTCGCACCCAGCCCTGTTTTCCACCTTGATTTTTGTCCCTGGAGCCAGCAATGCAATGACGCACTGCGCTTACACAAGCGTCTTGCCAAACTCCTCCCTCTGCTGGCGCTGTGCCTTGTGCTTCTCCCGGTCTTCTCCAGGGGCCACCCAAGCGCGATGCAACCCCGCGAGCCCACCCCAGAGGAAGGAGAACAGTCCTGGGACTCTCAATCCAAACTCTCTGCTGCCAGCCCCCAGTGGCCCGAGTCCGTTCCTGAACCTGGGGCGCCAGCGTAGTGCGAAGTGTGGCGTCCAGCACCTCCACCCTCAGCGCCACTGGGCCGGCTCTCATAAACACTTTTAAAATGCTAAGACACAGGATACCAGCCTGGCAGTGGGCATTTAGGCACTCCCAAGGAAGACTTTCGGGAACCCCCATTTGTAGGAGGGTTACACATATAATTACACCAGTGTGCTGAATGCTGGGAGAACACCAAGGACCCAATATTCAAATATGTGCAATGGTGCAGTCCAAAGGTTTGTACTGCGCTTGCCCCTGCTCCCAATCTTGAGGAGGCTGTATTCAGTTGGATTGCACACCGGCGCTATCTGACTGAATAGAGGGGCCTAGTCAGCACAGTGCAAAGTCAAGTATCGCTGTCCTGACATGGACCTGGGCTATATGCAACCCATAGGAAACTTAAGGGAACTGCACCCCAGATCAGATAGCACTGGGATTCCCTGGTGCAATATTCAGCTTGCAACATGCAAATGAGTCCATTTGGCATACAAGGTGCTCAGGGCCATGTGTATGCCCATTATGGGCTCATTTGCATGGGATGCGGTGGCAGGTTTGCGCCCATCCTGTGGCCACTCGCCACATCAGGCGTGGTGGCGAGCCACTTGCCCTACCCTGAATGGCCGTCCCTCGATGCAAATATCCTCCCTGGTGTCCAGTGGCACTCCCACCCTCCTATTGCTCGGCCCCCTAATATTCACATATTCCTAATTCATGGTGTTGAGTGGCACCCTCTGATCACCCATCCCTGTTCTATGTGTTTTGTCCTAGGTGTCTAGCAGCATCCCCCACCATCTGATCACCCATCCCCATTCTATGTGTTTTGTCCCTGGTGTCTAGTGGTACCCCCCCACCATCCGAGCACCTGTCCTGATGTCACCCTGCCTCCCTGGTGGCTAAGCTGCCCCCTCACCCACCCACAACAAGCATACCACCCAGCCGCCCCCCATGTACCTAAGCAACTATGCTGCATGGATGGTCAGATATGCTGACGGGTCACACAGCTGTACTCTCACCTACTCAGCTGGCCACCATAAGGGATGACAGGTAACACATGTACAGTATTGTATGTGCATTCTCTCTCATCCTATATGGTGGCTGTCCAAGGAGGTGAGAGGAGGGCTGTACTGGTCATCATATTGGACCCTCTGTGTGGCACAGATGTGTAGGCAAATGGGGGGGTTGGCTTGATGGTGTGCTTGGTGTGGGCGGTGTGGGGTGGGGACTCTAGACACTGGGGAGGCAGGGTGGCACTGGAACAGGTGCTCGGTGGTGAGGTGTATCACTAGACACCAGGAACAAAACATAGATAGATGGGATGGGCAATGGGAGGGTGGGGTGCCACTAGACACCAGCACATCCATCGATTCAATGGGCAGGGTTTGGGGGTGGGTGGCTGCAGTGATGCTGCCCACCACAAGGGCCTTGTGCCCTGTTAAGTCAGGGCTTGCAAAGGCTGTAACTTGCACACACTTGAGTGGCAGTTACCGTCTGTGCAAATCTTTAAATTTGTCGCTGCACCCATATGCAGCGGTGGACCTCCTCATTTGCATGGGTACAGAGGTAAATTAACACTCAGGTGATAATGGGTTTTCCCCACGCTGTGGGGGGCTGTGAATAGAGACTCCACCCACAAAATGGGTGCAAAACCTGGTTAGCATGGGGAAACACCCAAGTGCCTGGACTACCTTTTGAATACCTGGCCCCAAGACTCTTTTTGACACCGTGTACTACTCACCACTGCCAGGGTTTATAGCCTGCCAAACATGAAACTTATTTTTCTGGTCTACCTTTATATTGTTATGCTGAACAAATATGAGTTTAGTAAAAATACTGTAGTGTGTAGGGTGCTTCTACTGCTTCCTTTCAACTCACTTTAAAAAGGTAGCTATTTAAACTGTTTGATTACAGTGTTTCTAAAACTGATTATGTTTGAGTTAAATTGATAGGATTTATAGTTAAGAGAAACTGATGACTATAGTTTTTACTGAACTGTCGATTGTTAGCAAAGTAAGCAATCTTGGGTTTTACACTGAAATCCTGATTTACTTGTGCCTTTATATAACTGGCCATCTACATTGGTTTTGCATTGTTTATAGTTAACGTGTTGTTCAAATAGTTGCTGTTAATGGCCTACAGCAGCACTCTGTATTTTTATACACAAATGAATCTAATGCTTATGATGTATAGAAATATTCAGCTGTCTCATTTGTTTAGGTGATATGTATTTGCTTTTAACATGATACCATAGCATTGTGGTAGCAAAGTAGGACCGGTGCATGCACATATATTGGTATTACATTATAATAAATATATAACGTATGTGGAGCCCTTATTATTAACTGAAATCAAGCAGATTACATATACAATAATGGCTGGGAAGGTGGTTATAACGAGAATGTTAGACACCCCCATGGTGTGGGATGCCACATAAACCCCGAGAGCAAAGCTCGAGGGGTTTGTACAGCCATCCCACACCGAGGGGGTGTCTAACATTCGAGTTTCACACACCTCCCCAGCTTTTATTTTATATAATTACTGGGGAACGCTTTTTCACCTCAGCAGTTATATAAAATACATTTAAATTAACTTACACACTGATTCCAACTGGTGGCAAACTGCAGCGTGCTGTGTAGTGAAGAGGACCGAGGCGCTTTTTTGCATGCTCACATTAAACCTGTGGGCTCACCAGGCTCCGGCAGCTGCCCCCTCATAATCGGGCTCCCCCCCCATGAGACCACCAATAGGTGAACTCTGGTGGCCAGAGGGGACACCAATGGAGCCAGCTCATTAGTGGGAGCCAGCATTTTGTAGGCTGTAAACCCCACAGGGTGGGGATGTGCAATGACGACTGTGTCTGCCACCGAATGTGCAGGCACTGACCACCACAGAACTCCCGGCCTCTGCCAGGGATCTGTCGTGCATCGGACACTCAACCCCACTACCCCCAGAGTAGGAGACCAGTCCACTGGATGTTCAATCCTACTTTCCCCGGCCTGCCCTCTGACTCCCGAGTTCGTTCCCGAACCAGTGTCATTGGTGCCGCAAACAGCAACTGTGCCTCTGCACCAGCAGGCCAACTGTTTTATAAAAAATTTAGCCACATGAGGTATCATGACACCTGTGATACTGTATGCCTTAAACTGTCCTCCCAGATTTCTTCAGTTTTACAGGTGAGTTCATGGTGTGCATTAATGGACAACTTGTACAATTTTCCAGCATCTCCTTTACTCCTAGCTATTATGTTTAGTTTCTCAAATTCTTTGGAAGGTTGTATGTCAAAATTGTCATCTAGAATGCCTTTAAGCATCTCCCTGATTTGCAGGAACGAGTGAAATTGTGTATATGGTAAGTTGTACAGCTCCCTCAATTCTGTGAATGATCTAAGAATACCAGTTTTAGGGTCCCTTAGATCACATAATAGCAAGACTCTTTTTTTTCCCCATATTAAATCAACCATAGTTTCACCCTCCATTTTGACGGTGGGGTTTCTCCATGTGGGGTGTATTCAGGGGGAAACGAAGGGAGTGACAAATAGCTGACAAAGTGCTTGATTAACCCAACAGAGGCCTTCAAATATGGGTGGGAACCTATATGAGTTGGATATGTGCCTAGTATAATATGATATAATGAATAGGTACAAACTATATGTAACCCCTAGGTGGCGCTATCCCAAGGGCTACTACCCCTGCCTGTTTAACTACTAACAGGGTGAGGGGCCTAGGTCCAATGGTGAGTGCCTCCACCCAGAGGTCAGGGTTTGCAGTAGTTAAACTAACTTGGTCACAGCCCTCTGGGACAATGTAACCCCCCTTTCTTCCCACTAGTGGCCCACACAATGCATCAGGAATATCTTCACAAGGTACACTTACCCCCAGGACTGGCTCTGTCGACTGGACTCTGGGGACCCCCTGTAAAACTAGATGATACAGTGCAAAAGCCACAGTACAATACTTTAACATAAATGAATACCTCAGTTAGTGTAACTTTGCTGAAACAAACAGATCTGATTTATTTAAGGAGCTGTAACAAGGACAGGGGGAAATCAGGTTAATTAGATTAAACACATTAATAATCACAGTACTATGTGCATATTCAGAGTCCCAAATTGTTTCTTTCACTGGGTACCCAGGATGGGGGGCTAACCAGGATCGGTGCAGCTGGTTGGGGCCCTGTGATGGAAAAAACACTTGCACAATACCCAATTGTATTCTGGAGCCGGGTGGCTCAGTTCATGAAGAAATGAGAAAACAACAATTAGATAACACACTTGCAATTTGATAAACAGATGGCAGGGAGCTACTCTGCTTTGTACTCACAGACTCAGTGCTGGGAACTGGATGGAAGGCAGATTGTTCTGGATTGTCACGAGGAGCAGAACATGTGGAAAAGGTTCTTGTGACTGGACCTCACTGCAGCTTAGAGCAAATAGATGTAGTCTGGATTAAGCTCAGGTTTACCTCCAGCTTCATGCACTCAATTCACTGTACAGGGGATTTGAAATGCATTTCCCCACAAGCACTACACACATTTATATGCAAAAGGAAAGTACTATACCAGGCAGGCTGCTTCTCAATCCCGACCGCAATTACTGCGCAATACCCGGGAGAACACACAGCAGATTCAGTTCCTGACAGACCAAGCACGATTCAGCAATTTCTCCAGTCTTCTACAGGGTGAGCCTGGTTTCTACTCTTCAGATCTCTTTGATTCTCTTCACCGGTCGGATTCAGTCCAAACAGGTGCTTGCACAGGCTGCAGACCGAAACTCAGGGCCTTACATGCACTTACCACGCTAAAACTGTACACCGCAGAAGCACATAACTCCTTCTCTCTTCACTGTCTTAACTCATGTGATCTTTCCAGTAGACAGAGCCGGGCATTTCCTTTGAGTTCTTCCCAGTTCAGTTGGCTGGTTTGGCTGTCACTCACAATCAGACTCCCCCTGTTGGTGCAAAAAGGCGCCGAAGTCCAAACTATAATTCCCAGAAGCATTGGCCATACAGTACATAGGTGTCTGGCTCCACAGTGAGAGCCCAAGTTCTGATTTGCCAGCAGCAGGCTCCATTTCAAAGATTCCCCCACGCTGATTGGTCCAGTTCAGCAGTTCAAAACCAGAATGGAGGGCTAGGCAACCACAGTTCTGACTGCAAAGAAAACCAGGTTAGACAAACTGTATTTTCGTTATTACTCTAAATGATTTCTGGCAAACAGTTACATCTTTGAAAAGTGCTCACTCTGCCCACTTAGCGACGGCAGAAATGGAGCGATTTGGCAGCAGCTCGAGTGGGACTCAAGCAGAGAAACACACAGTCCCCCCATAGAAACTAATTATGTCTGCAAGCAGACAGCTCTTAAAGAGCCAGTACCAGAGGCTCTAAAAGCACTCACAGATAAACGGCTTAAACGACAAACACCATTCAGGCTTGGAGCATTCAAGCAAGCTCCTGGAAGACTTTTTGGGAACCCCCCATTTGTAGGGGGTTACATATAGATTCTTCACATTTAACCCAAAAAGGTGTGCTACTACTTGTCAGGAACCAATGACTGGTCTGCCTCTACAGAAAGGCCTGATGATAACGCTTAAAATTGGGAAGGTCCATACCCCTTACTGCCATGTTTTCTTCAATTTCCCCAAACTAAGTCTTGCCTTCTTCTTCTCACAAAGGAATAGCTTAATACAGGTGTAACCAGGACCTGGGTTGATGTTATATTATTTAGCGCCACGGTGCCTCCATTTTATAACCCATTACCTGGGGATCCTGGGGTTCGGGGAGAAAACATTCACTCTGCATCAGGGCTAGGTTTGTACTTCTGGACAGCGGCACCCAAGTAACTCCAGACACAAGAAGCAGGAACCATGAATGTCCAAACCAGGAGTGGGATTCTAAAGTGTATTTTTTAATCACTTACACACAGGAATACAAAGCAGGATGGACCCCCACGGGGCTACAATCACTGGTTGTACAGAACTATAGAGGTCAGAACACATCTTCTTCATCATCACAACAACTTTTACCCTCAGGTTCGGAACACACTGGGCTCTCAGCCCAAACTGGTACTCTCTCACTGGGCTCTCAGCCCGACTGGTACTCTCTCTCTCTCTCTCTATCTTGGATTCCCTGACGTGGCCCTCCACCAGCACTGGGACATTTCTCCATATGGCATGGATATTTATCTTGTGGCTCCCTCTACCGCTCATGAGCACTTCCTAGCTCCATAAGGGAAATCATCATCATCCTCAATCCCACATCTGGGTACTTACTGCGAACACTGGCCAAGTGCCTGGAAGAAAGCTATAGGTGCCCAAAGTGAATCCGTAGAGATAAATCTAGATTCTCCAGATGAGGACTCTCCCACCTTTTGTCTGCAAATTCATATCCGGCCATTCATTTGGTCTCAACATCTTTTCTTGTGAACCTCTCTGGTTGTAGAATGCTATCTCGAAATGTATGTCACATTTAACAATCTGCAGTCTCTGGAATTCTGGTGTCCAGACTTGTAACGTTCTTTAAGTGGCTATGTCCATCCCTGTAGACCCCCACTGATTAGATGCATTTCAAGCCATACACAACTTAAGTACTGTACTTGGCTGTCCTTTTCTGACCCACAGTAGCAGATACTTAACACATCAGTCTTGGTGAAACATAGGCTCTCTGGCAGAACAAGCTCACCCTGGTTTGCAGGTGCCCACAGGCTTCTCTAGGAAAACAAAAACATACTTCTTGGTGCCTCAGCACAAATCTTCTTCAGGCAGCTTCTCTTTTTCCAGCAGGGCCAGGGGAATTACCCCTGAAGAGCTGGTCTTCCCCCCCATCCCTCTCAGGGATGGGGCACTGTAACAACTGGGGTATCGTCTCAACCACTTCAAACAAGTTTATTCTGTGTCCTTCTCTAGGGTGAGAACACACACCCAACATGGAGGTAGCTCTGTAACAGAGCTGCGGGCTCTGAGGGACTGCCAACCGCAGTGTACCTCCTCCCTCCACTACAGACTGCACAACACTGACTTTGAAAACCCCAGCGTTCTAACCTAACTCTCAGCTGCAACATTCCAATGTGGCTTATGCTGCTGCAAGAATTCTATATGATGTCATCCCTCCAGCTCAGCTGAGACTGAGGACAGAGTGAGACAGTGTGAAACCCATTTAACTGGTGTTTCATAGGCTGCCTTCCCTGCCTGCCACTAGATCTAAGTGGGATTCTTGTAACCCCGGGTGACGGGGGGTTACACAGGAATCAATCTTATTGAACCAGCTAGGCTTGATATGCCTTGATGTGTTATTTAACAGATAAAGAAGTTTGGGTGACAGTATTATTTTGAGTGCACTTACTTTACCCCATAACAACAAGTTGTGTTTACCGGATTTGTCCAGATTAATATTAATTTCTTCAGTTAAGAGGCTCATGTTATTAGCAACCAGATTTTCTATCTTATGAAGAATGTGAATACCTAAATAAGTGATATGTTCCCCTCCCTGTTTCAGACTGTTTTAGGAGCAAAGCAATCTAAGGTTTTCTTTGCTGCCTTTTAGTGGGAGAATTTCTGATTTGGACCAATTAATGGACAAACTAGAGACTAGTTTAAATTCTTCCAAAAGGTATGTAGTAGGTCTTAAAGTTCTGTGTGGCTTGACAAAGATAATAGCAAACCATCAGCATATGCCACTACATTTTGTTCATGCTTGTTAAGTTTAATACCAGATATAAGAGCATTTTGTCGAATGAGACAAAGAGGCTCCAATGCCAATATAAATAGAAGAGAGGAGGGGAGAAGGGCACCCTGCCTCATCCCTATTTCTAGTAGAAATTTTTCAGATAGAATTTTATTGGTACATAGCTTGGCAGTAGAGGCCTGATACAGTATAACCACCTGTGAAATAAAACTATCTCCCATCCCAAAGGCATTTAGGACTGCATACAGATAATGCCATTCAGTGGAGTTGAAAGCCTTGTGGGCATCCATAGATAGCAGAATAGACTTGTAGCTCTGAGGCCATCCACATTGTTGAGAGCATCCGTCTAATATTTTTGAAGCCAGACCTTCTCTTAATGAAGCCCACCTGATCTCTGTGTATATAATGACTAAGTATGCTCTGCAGTCTGTTAGCCAAGATCTTCACCCAGATTTTGTAATCAACATTTAGCAGGGAAATTTGGTGAAAGCTTACTGGATCTAGAGAATTGTTGCCCTGTTTCAACAGGATGGTAATGATAGCTTCTGACATTGTCGGGGGAGGCCTTTCCTGTAATCTGCCTCTATATATACTTTTTGGAGCACTAGGGCTACTTCCTTATGTAGGAACAAGTAAGGTTCAGCTGGCAGACCATCTAATCCTGGAGCTTTTGTCCTGGGCAGATCATTAATTGCTCATTTAATCTCATCTAACAAGATGACCCCCTACACATATCTTGCTTTTCTGATTCAGAGATTTTAGGGAGTTTAGCCTTGGACAGGAAATGCTTAATGTTGCCTGAATTATTATTGTATTTGCTTGCATACAGGTCTCTATAAAATTTAAAAAATACCTTATTAATATCTTTATTACTAGTGAGAATATTTTTAGATTTATCCATGATACTATGTATATAATTTCTGTTTTGGATTTGTTTGACCCTGTAGGCCAAAAGCATGCCAGCCTTCTCCCCTGATTTCCAACAACTTTGCTGTATCCTAAACAAGGCAATTTTGCTCTCAGTATGAATTTTGTTAATTTCATAGCGTAACAGGATCATATTTCTAAGTAGGCTACTACTAGCTCTCTTGTTCTGTTTATGTATTCTCTCTAGTTCTTGCAGCGTCTTCTATTTTCCATTAAGATATTTCGCTCTCTCTTTCTTTTTAAAAGAGGAGAAGCTTAGTATCCTTTCCCTAATGTATGCCTTAAAGGTCACCCATAGCGTGTCACACAATGTCTCTCCACTGTCATTAATTTCCAAAAATTGTTTTGTTTCTTTAATAATCCAGGGCTTAAATTTAATATCATTAAGTAATGTACAGTTAAATCTCCAGTGGCGTGGCCTTTCTGTGTTGGGATCTAAGTTCAGTATAATAGATACAGGCGCGTGATCTGAAATTATGATTGTGCCAATATCTGTGTTGATCAAGCTATTAACTAGGCTGCTGGATATTAATATCATATCACTCCTGCTGTATGTGTTGTATGTGCTACAGTAAAATGAGAAGTCTTTCTTATCAGGCTACATCAGGCATCATGCATCCATTAGGTCTAAGTCATTCATTCTGTTATGCATTATTTTCCTGACCTTAGGATTTCTTTCAGAACTTCTAGGGTTATTCCTATCCATCAAATGATCCAATACACAAATAAAATCATCTTCCAACACAATATTCTTGCTTGTCACTTTGCTCAGCTCATCCAAAAGCTCCAAAAAGGAAGTGTTTGACTTCCCATTGGGAGCATATATGTTGCATATGGTTATCTGTACACCATCTATTGTCCCCCCAGAATTTGCCATCTCCCATCTGAATCCGTCTTGTGGTAGGAGGAAGTGAAATTAAGTTTTTGGCTGACAAGTATAGATAAGCCTTTCCTTTTCTTGCTGACAGAATTATGATAAACCTCCCGAGCCATGATATTTTTTATTTAACTGCCTCATCAGGTAGTAGGTGAGTTTCCTGCACCAGGGAAATGTCCATCTTTTGTTTATATTTTATTATTTATTTATTTATTGAATTTTGTTGACCCGGTAAGCCCACTTGGCCTAGAAAGTCCCCTTTTCAGGGGCTACCGGGGGGAGGGAGGATACAGATGGTAAGTAGCTGAAATTTAACCAGATTAAGCTGTTGGTGGTATTTTTAGTGAATGGTAAAAATATGAAAGCACTTTCTTTCTCTTAATTGGCATGCTCAGCCCCTTAACATTCCAAGACACACATTTAACATCAATCAAATCAATCAATCAATCAATTTTATTTTATACTGGAGAGTATGTGTGCCAAAATGCCCGTTTTCACAAACATCCAGTTGTACATGAAATTACAAAGATACAAGAGAAACAATTTACTGTATACGTCATACATACAGGCTGAGGTAATATCTTATACACAGGAACTTACTAACAGGCATGAGAGAACAAAAAGTGCATAGTACAATAATAGTTTACAGGACATAATTTACAAAAGTGTTTGGCATCATTTGCACACACAGGATAACCAAGGAATAAAGGGTGAGGAAACAGGAGGGGGTGGAAGGAGAGGGTGCTGGGACATGGTGAGGGGTGGAGGGGGAAGGATAATGGGAACTCATTGGAGGAGAAAAACAGGGTGGAATAGGAGAGGGGGTAAGGAGCAGGATTAGGGTTCACCTGTAGTAGGAGAACTAGTACATGTGAGTTTATCTTGGAGGTGGATCTTGAGGGACCTTGAAAGGCATATGTAGTGCTGCAGGCAAAGAGGTCAGGCGGGAGTGGGTTATAATGTTTTGTCCCCTTATAGGCAACGGAATTTTGTGCAAGTGTGATGTGGAAAAATGGGATGCTGAAAACATTGCTAGAGGCTCCTCTGGTTTGGCGGGCAGGAGCAGATTTGGGGAACAGAGATGTCATGCTAAATGGTTGTTTATTTAGATGAATTGTATGGAAGAAAGAAGGATTTTTGAGGGTGAGACGCCCCTCAAGAGGGAGCCAATCCAAGGCTTTGTAGAGGGTACAGTGATGCCTTCTTCAGGGAAGCCCAGTGACAAAGCAAATGATATTGTTGTAACTAGATCTAAGTTTATAGAAGAACTGAGAATTGGTAGAGGAGGCATAAACAATGGATTTATAGTCAAGAAGTGATAAGAGAATTGAGCTAGCTAGACAGACTCTAGATTCAGGGATTAATAATTTACAGATCCTGTAGAGTAGCCCCAGCCTCATGTGAACCTTATTTATGATGTTGGAGACATGAAGGTTGAAGGACAGGTGGGTATCAAGCAGAAGACCAAGGTATTTAAATTCAGAGACTTGCTCTATAAAATTTCCTTGGTTATCTGAGAGGGTTAGTTTTGGGTTGTTGGTTTTCCTGGGGCTGGAGAAAACCATGTATTTCATTTTTTTTTAGTTTAAGACCATGCCTTTATTGGTGAACCATGAATACAGATTCTGTAAGTCAGATAGAGGACCATTTTGGTGTTGCTACATACTTCTGGGAGCTTGTCGATGAAGAAGGTGAAAAGGAGGGGGCCCAGGATAGAGCCCTGGGTGACCCTGTATTTAATAGGGCATTCCGAGGAGAGCAGCCCATCAATAGTGGTCATTTGTGTTCCATGGGAGAGATAGTTCCTGACCTATTTAACAGCATTATTAGAGAAATAGAGGTCAGATAGGGTGGTCAGGAGCAAATCATGGTTGACAAGGTCAAAAGCCTTGGTCAGGTCCACAAAGACTGAGCCCGTGTAAAGACTGTTGTCTATAGCTACATAGATATCCCTGGTGAACCTAACTAGGGCGGTCAGAGTGCTGTGAGCTGCTCTGAAACCATGTTATGCATCTGTGAGGATGTTATAGATGTTAAGAAAGGAGGTGACTTGGGAATGTACTACTTTTTCTAATATCTTGGAGAGGGGGGGCAAGAAGAAAAATTTGCCTGTAGTTTCCTACCTCGTTCTTTAAGCCTGACTTAAACAGAGGTTTGATTATGGCCATTTTCCAGATGTGTGGGAAGGTGCCAGTGCTTAGAGAAAGATTTAGGATGTTAGTAAGGGGGATAGCTAGTGGAGCAATGCTAAGCTTAAGAATTTTGAAATAGATCCTGTCTACTCCTTTACTGGGTCTGGGGTTGTTTGAGCGGATGAGCTTAACGGTGTTAGGGCGTGACAATGCCCGGAAGCAGAAATTTGGAATGGTACCTGGGTGTGGCATGGTGGGAGAGTGGGAGGGTGATATGGCTGAACCTGGGTGGGGGAGGGGAGGGTTTGTATTTGTCTAAATCCCCAAAAGAATGAATGCATTATCTTGGCTTCATCTGAGGGGTCGTTAGTGAGCTTGTCCCCATGCCTGAGGGTGGCCAGCTTTCCTGACCCTGCCAAGGAGGTTATTCAGGGTACCCTAGAGTTGTCTAGGATTAGCATTTTCCCCAAGCTGTTTGCCATGGAGAAAACTTGCCTTTTTTAACCTGACAGCCGCTTTGTACTTGTTGCACAGCATTAGTTAGGCGGGGTTCTTGTGCTTCCTGTGTTTGGTCCAGGCTCTGTCTCTCTCCGTCACTAATTTGAGGATGTCAGGGGTGACCCACCTGCAAATGCAGTCCCAGATCCTGATCTTTCTAAGGGGGGTGAATTTGTTGCAGACCCCATTGATGACAGCTGAGAAGCGATCCAAGACAGCATCTATATTGTCCAAGGTTGAGGTGAATGACCAGTCAATCTGGTGAAAGGCTAGGGTGATGTTCTCAAGTATGTTGTCATTTAAACGTCTTGAGTGAATAAAGTTGGGAGGGGGTTTAGGGGATTGAGAAGTCCAGTGACAAACAGTGGCGCAGTGGTCGCTTATGCAATCTGGAAGGGTCACGGCGTCAGAGATTCTGGAAGGGTTAGATACAATGATCCGGTCAATGACTGACTGACAGCCAGTTTTATAGCTTGTCCTAGTCGGGATGGTGATAAGTTGGTGTAACCCTAGGCCCGAGATGACGGATTTGGCACTATCTGATTGACTGATGGTCCAGTTGATATTGAAATCCCCGAGTAGAATCCACTCCCTGTTGAGGGGGAGAGAATTCTTAATTCTTAACATTAGCTCAGTTGTTAGCTCGGTTGTTATTCAGTATGGATAATAAAGCATGTAATATCCTCTGAATGTAGGTGTAACACAGAACTGAGCTGCTAAAGAAGCAAACTCTGCCTGCCCACCAAGTAGACCATTGGCTGCAACCAACAATGATGTGTTTAAATATGCAAAAGCCTGTGACTGAGTTACTTGCACCCTATATTTGAGTCCATGCAATCCTATCGCAACATATAAATGAACAAAACATAACTGCACAGCTGAATATGATAACATTATAAACGTCCACTTAATAGTAGAACTATACATATTATATTAAGTAAGACATTAATAATGAAAAACAAACCATGACTCATAAAACCTATTATAGTAACAGATAAGTTTTAGCAAAGTAGTAATAGGAATAATAGTGAAGTACCCAAAAGAATGAGAAACAATAAATAAAACAATTGAGTGTCAATAAAAGCAATTTTCTACCATAAGCAGTCAATCTAGACCTGCGATCTGTATTGGCAAGGTAACCCCTAAGGCCACTGGTTTCCAGATCCTTGTGTTGCAGCTGTGATTTAAAAGTTTATCCTACTAGGGAACCATACACAGCAGTTAAGCAGGAATATGAACCCATAAAAATAAAGAGATCTTCCATAGACCATTACATGAGAATGGGTCAATTAGCAAATGTATAAGCCAGCTGGGGGTAAAGGGTGGGTGGGTGGCAGAAGGAAGGATAGAGAGAAGAAAAAAACATTTTCTGAGATGGAAGAGTTCTATCTATAGCTGAGTACTATATTATGCTTACTGTCGTATATGGTATAAGAGGAAATATTCACTGTCTTTTTTTTATTTTCACTATATTCACTGGTTTCATATTAGCGTGAAAATAAAACGACTGTGAATATTAGGTGGAGCAGTACACAGTAGTAGCACTAGTGTTCCACCAGTGAAAATAAAGTGGAGTGAATATGTCTGGTGTGCTTGGAGTGCTAAATATGATGGGCGTGAATTTAAGGTGTTGTACAGTGTTATCGCTTAAAGCCATAACCATCCAGTCGACAGGTCATGTTGTGAGTCATCTGCTTTGGGTAACATGCATGATACGGTATTACATAGCTATAGGGGCTCCCGTCTATTCTCCGAAATCGCACGTGCAATGCAGTCCACCTTCTATATTAGAAAGGAAATAAACATTAGTTGGTTAGGCTGATAGCATCATATTTCCCCCTTTTCTTTTTTATATAGCTGTTTGCTCCCCGTGGCCATCTACTCCTTCATCAGGCACCCCCCCAGGAAGCTGTCATAAATGGCCACAGGGAGACATACATTTCTTCTAGTTTTTCTTCCCTCTCCCCCTGAAGCACCGGCGCTCAGCAAGTGTGTGCACATAGAGGCACGCATGCACTCCCGGAAGCAAGTGCTTCCTCCACCCTCTCTACATCAACCCTTGACTCTGGTCTGACAGCTGACCTCCACCAGGTGTCAGCCGAGAGCAAGGGACTGATTCTCCCTGATCTGGGAGCTGAAAGCAGCCCAACAGCTGCTAAAGTCAGCTTCCTGACCCTCCCCCAGGCAACCCTTGGTGACCCAAGCTCATGCCCAGACTTGCGTTGCTGGCATATGGCGCGAGGTGTGGCGTCCAGTGCCTCAACCCTCAGCACCACTGGGCCAGCCCATATTTTCCCTTTTCAACCTGCAAGAAATTTTTCATCTTTCTCTCTCTTCCAATTAGTACATATGCTAAAGCATCCGCCACAACATGCCTTTTGTGCCAAGCAAGACTATAGGAGAAGAACAAAAAAAGGATTGGGGGGGGAGAAGGAGTATTGTCTGTACATTAAAAATCAGTTTCCATGAGAGGAATTCTGGGCCCCGGGAAAAGCTCAGACTATGGGGTCCCTATGCAGCTGCATATAGTAGCACGCCAGGTGGATGGGGCCCCTCTTTGGTGCTGGACCATGGGATTATCCCTGACTCCCCTACCCTCTCAAGGACCCTGATTAAAATTATGCAGTGTACTGTACATAGACAAGCAAAGCATGAGGAACGTATATATATCCTCACAGAATTAATAGACATCTGTAGACATATGGTAATTTAACGGCAGGAAAGGGGATGTTGACCCCGTATATTGGTAGTGTTCAAGCAATAAAATTCTTGCAGAGCCATCTTACATGCAAAGGGGTCTCTTTAAATTGTACTTGGAGCTGTGACTTAATGAGACCTGTTTAAACATTCCAGAAGAGGTGAATGTGGGATGGTCATATAAGAGCTCCGATTAAAGCAGGCAAAAAAAAAAACATGACATACATGTGACGCTTGGCCAACTGGTTGTGATTGTTCTTTGATATTTGTAATATAAAAACGTAGTGTGTGATTTGTCTCCATAAGGCAGCTGTGCCATGGGTCAGGTTTTAGTGAGAATACAGGCTATATTAACCTGAAACCAGGAGGTAAAGAAAAAGACTAGAAAGCCTTAATTACGGGTCTCCTGTTTATCTGACTTAATTGGAACTGACCAGCTGCCAGGATATAGGGCTCATAAACTTTTATGATGTCTTAGAGGAAAAACATGTTATCCCACTATGGTGTTAAAAAGCTGTAAAACCCATTTGATGTCCTTGGAAACAGGAAACCACACAAGATTAAAGACAGTCATAATTTGGGCAAATTAGTTTTTGCTGATGTCACCTTATTTGATATAACTCCTGATGGGACATCCTGTTTGTATATTTTTTTTATATTCTAAAAGGAGGAGCTAGATGACACAGAAGAGGGGTGTAGACATAGAGTTTAACTGTATTTTGTGTTTCAACTTAGACACATTCCTTTTTGGATTCCTAAGAAACAAGATCTCAGATCTAACTAAGGCACTGATAGAGGTAATACGTTAGATAAAAAAAGTATAATTGCATTGTGGTAGGAGTTTTAGTTTGTACTTTTCCTTGTTTTCTTTTAAGTGATTGTATGCTTTATGATATAGTGTTCTGTGTTTACATTTTCATATTTGTATCCATTTTTAAGTAAATCTATATTTTAAAAGACTGCCTGGGTGTGTCTTTGAAGTTCTTTCTTTTTTCATGTGATGTATAGATGGTTAAGACTGACTAATAACTGTTCATAAGCTGATGGTGTTACCAAACTGGGAAAAGGTAAGAATATACCTAAGGTATTTGATAGAGTTTTAAGGGTTCATTTTGGATACCTGGTTAGGTGCCCTTAGGCGAAAGATATCTGGCACCCCCCCCCCCGAACAGCAGATTATCTGAGACTGTACATTTGGGTACGCTAGCATAAGGTTCACAGTTTGAATCCCCCCAGAACTTGAGACCAAAGGTGATTCGGACCCACAAGCAGACAGGAGGGTTACCCTGTTCTGTTACCTGTTCACAATACTGTGCTCAGAGGTTGGCACTGTGGGAGCAGAGGGCCTGACCTGCTGAGTGCGTTTGTGACAATACATACCACCTTTATTATCCAATGCAGCTTTAAGAGACATTTCCCATCAGAGCTGCATGACCTGCAGTGTGCAAGAGGAAAGTCAGCAGAGATCATGCAGTCTAGCAACTAACCACCTGGTCCTAGAGGAAAGGAAAACAAAGTAAAGCAAAAACATGTGCAACAACATTAATTTACCAGATAAAGCTAAAAAAATTAAATATTCAGTCTATCTTGTTGGAAATAAGTTCTTGGATCAGCATGTCACACTGGAGGGCATCCAGGTCAAACTGAGCAGAGCACTCTTTGATAGGCTCTTACTGTCCTTTTCACTTATTGGCTGACTCCCTACTTCCCTCCCGAAAGCAGATCTACATTGTCAGCCATTATGGAAAATCAAGCATCACGAGCTGTAATACTTTGGAAGAATTTTTTACTCTGGATCCCCTTCAAGGTGAATATTGTAGTTTTCTGTCGACCTTTGGCAAGTCCCTTACACTTCCAACTGATGGCCTGCCACGCTTTACACTGTGCCAAGTCAGGGAGGCTGCCTTTAAGTTTAGGGCTACAAGTGACAGCGCTGGAATTCTGCGAGGTACCAAGTTCTGTGGCAGTAGTCTGGGAGACAGCACGCACCTGAGAGTCAATGGAATGATGCTGAAATTCAAAAAAATGGCGTCTGTCAGATTTGTTTTTAAGTTTCTTATTAATGAACTCCCAGGCTGAATCAGTGTCTTTGAACACGTGTGTACCCCCATTTATTGTGATCATCAATGCTGCTGGATATTTAATCCTGTAAGGGACCGTCAACTACTGCCAAACCCCTCTGGTTTCAGTCAAAGCCTTTCTCTGAGCAGCTACTTCAGCTGGCTAGTCTTGAAAGATTGAGATGCAGTTGCCATTCCAGGACAATGATTTCTTTTCCCTAGCCAGCCTTAAAATCTCTTCTTTAATTGAAAACCTTAAGAAATAAGCAACAATTGGCCAGGGAGGGGAACCCTGTTTAGGCTTAGGGGACAAAGCTCTGTGCGCTTTCTCTTCTTCTAGTGGCCAGCTCCAACTGTATTGTAATAGACTGGGCGGAAATTCTTGTAAGAAATGTTTCATGTTCGGCCCTTCAACTCCTTCTGGGACACCCACTATTCTTAAATTATTATGGTGACCCCTAATTTCAAGGTTGTCAATTTCTTGTCACAGCAACTTTATTTAATTGTGATAGAAAGCAGAGTAATCATCTAACTTGTTAACTGTTTCTTCTACAAATGCCACCCTGGACTTTGATTCAGGGTTGCACTTAATTACATCAACTGCATTTTTAAAGTCACTTATCTCACTTTTGATTTAATTTTAGCTTAGAGTGATAGCCTGTAGCATGTTCTTTATGGTACAGATGTCCGATTTCTGTGTGGAGCTGCTGGCAATAGCGATTCCACTCCCAACGAACACGTCAGATGACCCAGCTGACTTTGTTGTCACTGCAGAAGGTTCAATTTGACTTCCAATCATTTGTTAAGGAACAAACTCAGTCAGTTTATCCAGAAAGTAAAAAGGTACCGAGTGGTCTGATTTGCGGTGTTTGTCAGCGAGTTTAACAGGGTGTGTAAAAGGATTTAGTGCTGTGGCTTAGTTCCCAACCATAACTACACGTCCATCTTGTTTAGCAGCTAGCGCACGACCCACGGTGACATTTCTAATGTATTCATTTCTATTCCATTTTAGAGAGCATTTGTTCTCTCATCTTGTAATATGCCATTTTTCCCTACTTGAGTCTGCATAGGTATTTATTTATGTTTGAAATAATTGAAAGAAGCGCTCCTCTAAATATGGTAGATGCATCTCTCATAAAAAGTGATGTTAAAAAAGTGTGTTCAAAACCAGCTGAGAGTAATGATGAGATTTGGAGGAAACCATATCCCCCCAAATTACATCATTATTCTCAGCTGGTTTTGAACACTCAGGTGCAAGTCCAATCCCAGTGTGGGATGAGAACCCATGACCTCTGGGTCCAGAGGCAGATGTACTACCAACTGAGCCACGCTGACACACTGACACAAATCCTGCCTATTTTCAGGCACGACCCGGGGGAGGGGGATACAGAAGAATGCCAAATGACCTTGAACCAGATTAAACTGTTGGCGGTATTTTTTTTTTATTTTTTTTAGTGAATGAAGGAAATTTGGCCAGGACACTGGGGAAATTGTCCTACTCTTTTCGATAAGTGCCGTGGGATCTTTAACATCCACCTGAACTACCATTAAAGCAGGGAAACTAAGTGCTAAATCAGTAAAAGTCATGGGATGGTTTCCCCGGTAATTAATGTGAGGTGTTGTATAGCTAACCAAAACTGTTGTAATTTAGGGCAAGACCACAATATCTGATAATGTGTAACTGCTGCCCCACCACACTGGTGCCAGCATTGGTCAGCAGTAGTAACCTGGAAATGTTTAGTTATGGATGGGGTCCTAAAGTATCTTATCATTATCTTCCAATGGTATACCCACCAGGTTGGAGAAGAGGTAACCTGCCACCCTCTCTGTAATCTTCCCTCCAACTCTTTAGGGGGATAGGAGACCACATCTCCTGTTACCATTTTCTCCTATGTGTTCCAGCGGGGATGACACCTCATCTGTTAAATCTGGTAGAAGGCAGATACTTGTCAGATCTTAATGATTAATGTAACTACATCGTAAGGATCTTCAGGTTGAAGAGATTTTCTTTGGATTTTATTCAACAACAAGCACCACAGCAGCTATGCTATTCTATACATGGAAAGATGTACTAACAAGATTCAACTTTAACATACAGATGTGTCGTGGCCAGTGTTATGGTGATGTATCAAATGTTGCTGGTCATCATCATGGTTTGCAAGCACTTGTATAAGAAATAGAACCACAAGCATTATACGTTCACTGCTTGGCACATAACCTAAATGTGGCAGTTGAGGCTGCTGCTCAGAAAGTTACTGTGTGTAAAAATGTTCTTTGTTTAATTCATCAGTTAATAATATTCATCAAAACATCTTGCCTGGTTTGAGAACTTTCAAGACAGTGGGCATTTTTGATTGTGACCATTTTGTCCTACACAATGAACACTTCAGGCAGCTTCTTTGTAGTCAATAAACTCTAATTACCAAGAACTTATTGAATTCCTTGAAGAACTAGCAGTGAATGATAACAGTGATACTGGAGCCAAGGCAAATGGATTACTTTTTCATCTCAGGAAATTTGACACATTTTTCAGTCTTAAGCTTCTTCAACTTATCTTCTCTAGTACTGAAACCATCAGTGCTGCTTTACAGAAAACAAGCTTGCCATTCCAATCAGCAGCTCTTACGATAGATCCTCTGAAGGACAGAATCAAACAACTCTGTGAAGGATCCACTTAATTGTACACAAATCCAACTGATTGTGCAACACAGCTAGACTTGGACGAGCCATATGTTCCAAGGCCTCTAAAAAGTCCATGCAGATTAGATGATGGTTCTGCTCCACGTACATTCCAGTCTCTAGACAACCATAACTGGCAGCTTTGCTTTCAGGTGATAGACAACACCACCACTGCTCTATGCTATCGGTTCACATCTGTCGTATCTGACCATATGACAAAGAAATATTTTTGACAGGGCATGTTACTTCTGAGTATATTGCATACTTCTACAAGACAGATTTCAGTGCTGCACGTCTTGAACTACATTGTCACGTGCTTCTTGCTATTGCAAAGCAACATAATATTACACTGGAAATCCTTCAGGATATTTTCAACATGCTTCAAGGAGATAATGCACAGGATTTATGAATACTTCTTCCAGAACTGACATTTTTAACACAGTTGGAATTAACTATACTTAAGATCTGCCCTGGGACACGCAAGACTTAACCATGTAGCTGTGCTAAACAGTCACAAACATTTAGCTCAACAGATAAACCTAGATAAAGTAGCTAAAGAATTTATCATACAGTACATTATCAGACAACATACTTTCTACATAACAAGAACAAAAGTAGCATATCTCCCATTTTCCTTATGTTTTTAGGACACAAAAGCTATTCTGCTTTCTATTCTTAATTCATTCACTCCTACTACTTTTTCAGATTTTGTCCATGATTGTGGACGAGAATAATTAGAGTTTACTGAGTTCTGCAACAACAACATTCTTCAAATCATGAGCAGCTATGCAAAGAACCAAATGTGCCTTCTCATATCACCAACAGTCCACCACAATTGAACATGACTCTGTTTATCTTGCTAAATGATCTGGATACTTGAAACTTCAGATTATCCACACTACATTTGCCTTTGTGGAATACTTTCTGTTTTTTTCCTCCCAATTTTCACAAAACTGGACTGTACCTACAAGAAAAAACATGGCTTTAAGTTTTTTTGGCTTCACAGGATTCTTGAGACTTTTCTTCTTCCCCAATTTCAACATGATGTATTTTAATTGCCTACAAGTAACACTGGAGGTTTGAAATGTGAATGTACTCTCACTGTTATTTGTTACCCTTCAAATGGAGAGGTTACTGCGCACCATCAGCTGTCATTGTTAACAGAACATCATCCTAAGACTTTATAATAATCACTAATAATAAGGAACTTACCACAAGAATGTCCTCTTCGACACCAGTTCCCTGCCTTTCAGTTACTTCTAGAGCATCTCTCCAGTCTGCCCAGCAAACCGGAACAGATCACGATAAGTGATTTCAATATTAACTGGATCTCCAGCTCTGCCTCCCAAGCCAAGGATGCTATAGCAGCCCTCGACCTTACACAGTTGGTAACTACTCCCACCTGGTTCCACCCTACCAAAGGCACTGCCACACTTCTGGACATTGTCCTCTTGAACAGACCTCATAAAATCACCAGCACCACCATACTACCTAATGCCCTCAGTGACCACTCTATCACCCTCTCCTGGACCTGTAAAATGAAAAAAAAAACAGCACCAAAAACTGTCCTCCGATGGTGCATTCACCCTGGCAAGCTAACAGAACTTAGAGAGTACTTTGTCAGCTGGGACTAGTCCCCGATTAAACGAGCTCCTGACATTAACACTGCTTTCTGTTACTTTGTCCGATCATTTAAAGCAGTGTGTGACATCTTTGCTCCCCTTACTAAATCTTATATTAAGGAGCATAACTCCCCATGGATAACACCAGCTATAATCAATCAACTGTGGAGTAGAGATAACCTCTGGCACAGAGCAATCGAATCTGGCAAGCCTGCAGATAGATAAGCCAATAGTGCTGCATGCAATAAATGCATCTGGGCCATCCGCAAGGCAAAATCAGACAACTACAGATCCACGCTTACCTCCTCCTGAGGGTCCACACAGAAGTTCTGGGATAATATTAAGGAGCTGAATGGAAAGTGTACAATGCCCCCACTCGCCCAGCTTGATGTAAATGGCTCGCTCACCACAGACCCACAGTGTATCACTGATAGAGTCAATGAAGCTTTCTAAGACCTCAGTGCAGTCCTCCCCACCAACTTCTTTGACCCTACTCCTGCTCTTCCCCCCCACCTCCACTACCCCCTTTCCACTTCAGAGCCCTTACACCATCTGAGACCAAACCCTACCTACTTAAAACCCTCAGTGGCATTGGATATAGCAATGACACACTGGATCCAAAACTCCTTCACCTAGTTCTGGACACAGTCCTTGCACCCCTTACCAGCCTTCTCAATTACTCACTCTGTCACGGCCAATTCCCCCTTGCTTGGAAGACTACAGTGGTCACCCCTATGTACAAAGGTGAGGACTGTACCTCCCCTGGGAACTACAGACCGATCTCGATACTGCCCCCCCCTCAAAAACCCTAGAAAAAGTTGTGGCTGACCAAATGACTGAATACCTTGACAAACACAATCTCCTATGTGTGGAAAAGCACAGTTTCTGCAGGGGGCATAGCACCACTACTGCCCTCATTGAGTTTTCCAACTAGTTACACACAGCCCTGGATAAAGGGCTCCTTGTGGATGCAGTCTACATTGACCTATCAAAAGCCTTCTGCAACCTACTACTCATATCCACCCTCTCCCAGTTAAGTTTTTCACATGGCCCTCTGTCCTGGTTCTCCAACTACCTCACCTCCTGGTCATAGTGTGTGAAAATCAACAGTACCCTCTCCAGCACTTGGCAGATCTGCTCAGGTGTCCCACAAGGTTCGATCCTTGGACCACTGCTTTTCAGTCTGTACCTAAATACACTCTCCAGCTCCTGCTCAGAAAAAAATGCTCCTCTATGCGGATGACGCAGTCCTTTTCACATCCCACCAGACTCCCTCCCGCCTCCAAAATTCCCTGCAGCACTCTTTTAATCAGTGGAATCCTGGTTTTTGGACCGTCACCTTGTAATTAACCTAAAAAACATGAAGCACATGCTACTTTCGCATTCCCAAAGCAAATCTAGGGATGCCCCACTCATTGTCCTGCCTAGCACCCTCCTTCCCCTCAAGCAGGTAAAAACCTACAAATTCCTGGGCATCACCTTTGATGGCTCTCTCTTTTCATGACTACACATTGCTACAGCCATAAACACACGTGTTGGCCTACTGTACCGCCAAAAGAGCTGTCTACCACCTGCAGCCCTAAGGCTGGCCATCACCTCCTCTGTCCTATTCCTAGTGGACTATGGCATCCTGGTGTACAGTGCAGCAGACAAAACCGCACTCAATAAAATCAAAATGTCCCTGAACAAAGCCTGCCACCTACTTATGGGCTCCAGCAGACTCACCCACACATGTACCTTATATGACCTTGCTGATTTTCTCAGCCTTGAGGAAAGGTTGCGCTACCAAACCTGCCTCCTAACCAAGAAAATTGTTGCAGATCTTGCACCTCCAGGCCTAATTTACATCCTCACCCCCTCCGTCCCTGCCATGTCCACCCGGAGCGCACTCAAGTGTACACTTCAAGTGCCGAGGGTTAGGACATTCCTGGCCCAAAGGTCCTTCTGATACCAGGCCGTGACCTGGAGCAATGCCCTCTCCTCTGATATCGCATCTCAACTAAGAATAGGGCCCTTCAAATCTGATCTTAGGCAACACCTAATCACCACCCGCAGCTGTAACTGCACATAGCTGTTTGCTTCCCCCACCTCACTGGGACCCCCCCCCCGACTGTCTCATACTGTGGCAGAACATGTAGCTGCCCAAATGTCACCACATTTGTTTTAAGTTACTACTTATTTTTAGTTATAATAGAACCCAAATTGCTGTCTCTGGTGTACTAGATGGTTTAGCTACATCACTGTATAGGACCTGTATAGAGTTTCACTCTCTCTTGAATTGTATTCCTGGTATTTATGTACATACATGTATAATGTGTTCCTGTACAGAGTTTTTGCTCTCGTATGAATTTTATCCCTTGTATTTATGTACCTACATGTATAGTGTTCCCTAACGTTGATCTGTACTCTATGTAACTATGTCTGTATTTGCATATGCTATCTGTTTCCTGATGAGGAGCCTTTGTAAATGAGTCCCTGACTCAAAGGTTTGCAATTCCGATTTCTACTAAATAAATAAATAAAATTCAGTCGATGGCTGGTGCCATAATCTTCTCTCCAGAATATGTGTTCACACAGCATTGAAGCTGCAGGCTCATCTTGAGAAGCTGCTTCCACAACGTTAATCAACATCATATCAAGGTGGGTATGGGCAATTACTATACTGTACGTGAGTCAGGTTTACAGTTGTATATTGCCAATAATTCTGCAGTGTATTATAGCAGAAAGTACAGCTAATGGATCCGAATTTCTGTTTTGAACAGAACTATGGTGTTTAGTGATGCTAGTGATGAGAAACAGCCTGTTTTTCATTCAGACTAGCAAATAAGTGAATGTGATTGGTGTTTTTTTTTATAATTTCCCAGACTGCTGGTTTGTTGGCTGTGCCGATCACCACCGGAGCCGCTGAAATCAGAAATGATGGAGCAGAGGGAAGAAACAGAGTAAGTGCTTTCATGTGTCTGTATTGTTTCTCAGTGGCAAAGCTTGACAAGAGTTGTTATGAAAATGGAAAAGCTTTATTTTTATAACAAACAATGTCCCCTCTGATGCAAGAGAACATGCCTGCTTCATGTTTCTTGCAACACATTTGGGGCAGCGTTCTGAAAAGAGTAGCGGATTTGAGACAGATTTTATTAGCTGAAAATGGCTGATAATACTGCAAAAAGCACATCTAAGTTATGGCACTAGCAGAATGCCATATATAATACAGTGTCTCTAAAAAATAAAGCCAATCACACTAAGGAATGAGCAAAACAAGTGGTAAGTGTTTTGGTTTAATTACTTTCAGTGTTAAAAAATCTGCATCTGTTGTTTTTACACCTATTTAGCAGGTCATTAGTAACTCATTTAACATCTGTTGTTTTCCGTACAGTAATGTAGTGGTCTCATGGTGGTCTCTTCTTCTGGCTGAACACATGGTGCTTCAGCACCCAAATAACTCTAGTAAGTAGAGTAAATAGCTGAGCTGAGGCAATTAAGTATACGAACAAAAACATGAATGCTGCTAGCAAGACAAACGCAGCGCAGCTACACATGACCGAAGCGGTGACACTCTAAAAAATGATGACGACAGTAAACACACTAATCAGTGATCAATGAGTCTACTTCTGCACATGAAATACAGTAAATAAAGTTTAATACGGATTAGAAGACTACTGCAACTGATCTGCGGCATCTGTCCTTTACCGTTTCTGTCCTGTATCCTGCTAGTATGGCAAGCTTAGCAGCATTATCTCCATACCTCCTCTTCTCCTGTCTTATCCCACCAAAGTGGCAATCTCCCTTTCCAATAGTACACCAGAAACTTGTAGCAGCAGAAAAAAAGCTCAAGTTATTAGCCATATTTGTCCTAGGAAATATACAGTCGTTACAGTTCCGAACGGCTGTCCCAACTTTAGTACAACTCAATTTGAAACCTCCTACCAGTATTTTTGCACTTCTTTGTACTCAAGGGGGTTAGGGAAGCTTTTGGGACAGCTGTGCTTTATCTTGGCAGTGTGGCAAGCATGATGAGATGCAAGGAGTGAAGGAGCTGTGTGGTCGGGTGGGGGGGCACTGCAGCAAAAGAGGCTGCTGACCTGTTGGTTAGGGATAACAGGAGCATCTGTCTTTATGAGAGAGGGGGACCAACAGGGGCTACTGTCCTGTTTGTGAGCTTGGAAACCATTTCAAAACTAGTCAGGGAACATGGTTTTATGTGCTGCAAGTTTCCTTATAAGGATGATTTTTCTATAGTGCAAATTCAATACAGTGAGCTGATCTGTCACAAAAAAAACAGAAGGAAAAGCTGCACATTTAGCTCTGCACTGTCATTGCCCAATCAGACTCACAATAACTGCACACAAACACCAGGTTTCAATTTTTGTCATAAAAGGCCGCAGCTTTACTAGACAGTAAACATTTTATTTACAGCACATCAAAATCTCTATATACAATCCTTACACTTGTACACAATTATGCAAGAGACCTCTGGGGCAACGAATTCAGGGGGGTGTGGTGCTTCCAATTGGGGGAACTCTGGCCCTTGAGTCGGGCAGACCCACCCAGGGCCGTGCCTCTCCCTTGGACAGTCCCCCCCATTCAATTGCATCTTGGGGTATCATACTAGTTGAGTGGGGCCGGTGCCCGCCCAGGGCCACCTTCTCCGTCCTCCAGCCCTGAAACCCTTACGATGCCCACCGTGTTCTTGAGTACCCCCTTTTCCCTGGTAGCGTACCCGCCCAGGTTTGCGCCACCTGGGGCCCCCAATACCACAAGCGATTAATTTACCTATCCACCCTGAATTTATGCCCCCTCCATTACAGTTTGCTATGACATTTAAATTGTGGGCCCCTGAGGGCTAATAAACTTTCCATACCCAACACTTGCCGTGGCACATTGAAACAAAAACTTAGATGGGTGGGTGGGATGTCCAAAAGGTCAAGGGCAAGTTCAGAGAAGGGGGAATCCCTCTCTGCACTCCCCTTAAAAAAGCCTTGATGACCCTCCCCCGGAAGCTCGGACCATGCCCCCTCCCGTTGTGGGGGCCCATGCTGATTGGCCCTCCCTGGTAGTCAGGCTGGGCCACCATTCGCCGAGGGTGTGGTGGCTCAGCTTCATGGATTGCCCACCTGCAGTTACGTGGGCCGTGTGCAAAACTACCCCCTGGTGAGAGGCCGGAGGGGATCATTCTCAGGTATAGAGTGAAGCAGGCTGCTTGGTCTCTCCCCCACTCGTGCCCACACAAATAATTTATTTTTTAAATGCTTTCTGGACGTCAATGACACTCTTTCACAACAGCATATAAGAATACTAATAAAGCCAATAAATGTGTTGAGAATGCATCGGTACCAACAGTCGTCATTTATCCAATAGCAGTAAAACCGCTCACAGGAGTGGGTGGGCACCAGTTAACTTAGCCTTGTGACTAAAGAGAGGGTTTTTTTTCATCCCTGTAAATAAGACCTGTGGAAGAAAACACAAATATGCATTTCACAGTCAGACTGCCTTTTTTTATAGCATAACAGAGCTGAAAACATGTGATGCTTGATAAATATCAGTCTGCCAGACCAGTTGTCAGTAGTTGCAGGCTTGCAGCAAAGCTTTCCACACAATGTGTAAGTTCAGGTCCAGACTCGAAGCTGCACACGCTCCCCCTTTGTAGACAGAGTCAGGCAAACAGACTTCCCACTCATCAATTTGAAACTCTAAAACTGTGATAAACTAGAATTTGATACAGCAAAAGCATATGTAGCAATGAACAATCTCATTGCTTCAGTGCTACAGGTAATGCAAACAGCACTCAATCCACTAGCACTTTAAGCTATACAGTAAGTAAGCAGAACCAGTGGCATCGTGCCCATTGGGCCCGAGGGGGCATGTGCCTCCCCCAATATTGTTGTGCAGGGTATTAAAAAAATAATTTATTTAGTATTTTATTTTATTCTCCGTAGGGCCGAAAAATAAAATGCTGTTTTTCTAAAGTCTTTTTGGTGGGGGCTGTAGGTGCAGTGTAGAGCTGCAGGAGGTTTTAAAAAATGTGCTGGCCCCCGCTGGACTGGCGACTGGCTTCGGGGCTGACTCGGCTGAGTGCCTGTAAGTAACATAAAAAATAACAGAGAGACAGGCAGCAGTTGATTGGTAGCCGTAGTCCTCCATGGCAACCACAACCAACCATGCAGAGTGAGTGACAACAATCAGCCCCAGTCACAACTTCTCCTTTTAGCTTTCCTTAAGCAACTGCCAGCCAGCCAATCATAGCCGAGCCGAGGCGCAAAGAAGTAGCTCACGCGGCAAAACTGGTTCATTCATCGTTCATTTGAGTGCCATTCTTGGTCGTTGGTCAATTCCTTTAGTTTGGAGAGTCGGAAGAGACTGAGAGAGAATGGTGTTCCTCCAGACCAGAAGACAAGACAAGTTAATTCCTGCTTTCTGGTTTAAGAAAAATAAAAGATCAGTACCGCTGAGCAGCTGGCAGCAGCAGGGGAAGGAAGGCTTTAGGCTAGGAAGCAGTGTGGTGCCCCGCAGCTGGTGAGGTGACCTGGGTCCCGAGCAGACAGCCGTCAGCTAGTAAAGGAAAATCGGCTGTGACAGGGCTCAAGGGGCAGGGCTGTCAATTGCCTGCGAGTTACAACAATGTAAGTGTGTGTGTGTGTGTGTGGATCAGGGCTGGGATGGGACGGGAGTCGGGGTCTGCCTGGGGAAAAAACAGTGCTGCGGCAGCGGCTGATTACTTGCTGCAGTTTGGGACTCAGAAAAGTGGGGAGTAATGGATTCCCATCATTCTCACCCTGAGAACAAAGCAGCAAACTTGTGAAAGTGAATAGTCAGAAGCTGAGGCTGGAGCTCAGCTACAGAAGGGGAGTAACAGATTCCCATCATTCCCACCCTGAGATCAAAGTAGCAAACTTGTGAAAGTGATTAGTCAGAAGTGAACTGCAGAGCGTTGTCTTAACAGTGCCATTTAGGTTACTGCAGTAAAAGGTGCCTCATACTTCTCGCTAGTCACCGCAATTACCTGTGAAACTGTGAAAAGCAGCTACAATTAGAAAACAATACAGGCAGCTCACTGACACACACAGAAGTGTGAAGTGCCTCAGATTAACAGCTCAGTCAGTAGTGACTCATTAACCTGTTTATGTGTGGAAACTAGATTAATTAGTGTCAGGACAGCAACAACAGCTCCTCTGAGAATAGCACCTACACTGCTACAAACAAGGAAAGTCAAGACGGTCATAATGTAGTAAAACAGACACTCGGCTCCATGGTGATGGTGACCTGACTCCTGACTTTTAGAGAGTTCCTTGCTGTGTGAACCTAGCCTGTCTCTGACCGTAACCCCAGGATGAGACTGCTTTTGTTAATTTTACTCCGTGGCTGCATCGCCCACCACCACTTGTTATTTTTATGAGCAAGATTCTTTACTTTTCCTGTTCACTTTTGTTGTTACTAATGACTGTGCTGGTAAGTAATGGCCCATCTTTTTAGGATTACCTTTAGGTTGTGGTTCAGCCTGGTAATGGGGTTCAGGCTGCAGCAGTGCTTTTTGTTTGTTTGTGGGTTTTGGCAATAGGCAGCCTTTGTGTCACACAGTGTTCAGGATGTCATGTATTTGTTGCCTTTCTTTGCACATGCCTGCCAGGGTACATGGCAAGCCACACACAGGTTTAATGTGTGAACGCCTAACTGCACCTACCAGCAGTGAATGCATGAAGTGCCATGATGCCACCCGAGGCAAGGGGTGATCTTACCCCTTTGGCCAGTGCTAATGCCCTCTAGCTGTACTAGTTGGGTTGCAGTCTCAGTAAAGTTATAAGCTGATATGGAAATTGTGGTGGGGGTGTGTGCTTGTTAGGCACTTGTTGCTGTCCTGTCCTGTCACCTACCATCCAGGGGGGCAGGGGGAGAGGGAGAGAGGGGGAGGGGAGAGAACTTTTTGCAGAATTATTAGTCAGATCTGAGCCTGGAGCAAGCTAAAACTATCACCTCATTTATTTTTTGTTTAATTCACAGTGAGTCAAGTTTCTAAAATGTATTGATTGAAGTTGTAATATGTGAATAAAATTCAGTACAAAAATGTCAGAAACTGTTGCTGAAAGGTAGTAGTAGGAGGGTAGCGTAATTGCAGTTCCCCCCCATGCTAACATGTTTTAGTGAAATAATCCAATATCAGTTACAGATAAAATAATTTTAAATAATTGTTTTCTTACTTATGCTTTTTATCCTTTGCAGTGTCTACACACCCCACACTTAGGAGCATTTTGAAATTGGGTCAGCTATGTCCCTTTATTACAGAATGTCTTTTATTCAATTACTTTTTCAGTGGTGCTGCAGAATGAATCAGTAAGGAGGTGTGCCCTGGAAAGTATAAAATTAATTTGCTGTGTATGTCTCCCTTGTCATCATCATGAAGTTAATACAGTAAGTTACAGCTTCTCTTTACCATGCATCTTGTGATAGCTTGTGTTGCAAAGCACACTGTGAGAAGGTAAAAGTAAAACTGGGAGGTAGCACTGTCGAGTGGGCAGTACAGGTGGTGGTGGTGGTGTGATGTAGTCACTGCGTGGATAAATGGGTGATGACGTAATCACTATGGAAATGACTTGAAGTTATTCTCATAATAGTGTATGGTAGAACGCTGTTCCACATGGAAATCCATGCCTGGAACAGCATTGTTGTGCTGCACTCAGTGCTTCACGATCTTGTTGTGCTGTGCTGAGTACGTCACCGGTGCAGCACAAGATTGAATGCATTCGCACATGCGCAATATTGGTCCACGGTGGTGACAAGGGACAGAGGAAACAAGCGGTGCTTGAATAAACTGCGCCAAGAAGGTATTTCACATACCACTAAAAACGTGTCTGGACTCACCATACACTTGTAACCCCCCTGCAAATAGGGTTCCCAAAAGTCTTCCAGGAGCTTGCCTGAATGCTCCAAGTCTGGGTGGTGCTCAGTGTCTGAGCTGTTTAAATGTGGTTCCAAGAGAGTGCTATTTGAGCCTCCACGTACTGTCTCTTTAAGAGCTGCCTGCTTTCAGACTTAATTAGTTTGTATTGGGGGGACTGTGTATTTAATGCTCGAATCCCGACCAGGCTGCTGTCAATTCGCTCCATTTCTGCTGTTGCTACATGTGCAGAGGGAGCCTTGTTGAAAGATATAACTGTTTGCCAGAAATCATTTAGAGTGACAAGAGAAAATGTAGTTGTCTAACCTGTCTTCATTTCAGCATGAACTGTTTCAGTGTAACGCTTTCATTTTGGTCCTGAATAGCTGACTTGGACCAATCAGGATGACAGGGAGACCCTAAAATGGAGCCTGTGGATGAATCGGAACTTGGACTCTCAATTTTGAGCCAGCCACAAGGGGATTGTATGGGCAGTGACTCTCGGAAATGTAGTTTTAACCTTGGCACCTTTTTTCACCAACAGAGGGAGTCTTATTGTGAGTGACAGCCGAACCAGCCAACAGAATGGTGTGGAGCTAAAGGAAATGCCCTGCTCTGTGACTGAAAAGATTAGATCAGTTGTAACTGTGAAGAGAGAAGGAGCTCTGTGCTTCTGCGGTGTATAGTTTCGTGCGGGAAGCGGATGTGAGGCCCTGAGTTTCGGCCTGCAGCCTTTGTGAGTGCCAGTTTGGACTGAATCCGAGTTGTGAGGAGAAAGAAGCACTAGAAGTGTGGAAACCAGGCTCACCCTGTAGAAGACTGGAGAAATTGCTGAATCGCGCTCGGTCTGTCAGGAACTGAAGCTGCTGTATGTGCTCCCGGGTATTTTGCAGTAATTGCGATCGGGATCGAGGAGCAGTCTGCCTGGTATAGTACTTTTCTTTTACATATGAATGTGCGCACTGCTTGTGGGGAAGCGCTATTTCCAATCCCCAGTGCTGTGTGTTGAAGCTGGAAGCAAACCTCAGCTTGTCTCGGACGAAATCCGTTTGCTATCAGCTGCAGTGGGGTCCAGTCACAAGGACTTTGTCTCCATGCCTTGTTGTTCTGGCAATCCAGAAGAACATCCACCATCTGGTTTTCAGCTTGGGTATTGTGAGTACAAGTCAGGGTATTCTCTTGCAGCCTGTTTTCAATCACAAGTATGTCATCTAATTCTTGTTGTTTCACTGCTTCATGGACTGAGCCATCCGGCTCCAGATTACAATTGGGTGTTGTGCATATATTTTCTTCTACAGGGCCTTATCTCTCTGCACCTGCCGGCCAACCCCAGGCAACGGACCTGGCTAGCGCCCCACAACCTGGGTACCCAGAGTGTGACTTTTCAGCCACTGTATGTGTTACACACTATAAAAGATTGTCTAGGGTGAGTCATTCACAGACAAGGATATTCTCTGATCTCGAGGTCTCCATGTCAACGGACAACCTCTTGAGCTTCGCTTTCGAGGTCTAGCGTTGCCATGGAGACCTATCGATCGAGAATATCCTTGTTGTGAATGACTCCCCATAGACATTCCTCTATGTGACTATGTTATCACCCATTGATCCACACAACGACTCCGATAACTAGAGTTATCTGCTACTTTTCATCCTAACACCTGTTGCATAAATCTTGATAGCATTAGGGATTGCTGTAATACTAAACAGAGGATGCGTGACTGCAGCTGTATTGTGTGTATACAGGGAGTCTACAATAGACATGACCATCTCCAGCTTTTATGGAGAGGGGAGTTGTGGCTTGTACATTAAAGGGGATCAGTCAGCACAAAGAACCCCCACACTCAAGTGTGGAGCTGGTCCCATTGTGCACTTTTTTATGTGCAAAAACATTTTGGTTTACTTACTGTTTACTGTAGCATAGTAGACTGTATCAAACTACTGTAATTTTGTTTAGGTCTAGGTTGGCATCGTCTGTTACTACAAATCCCAGAATCCCTTTCAGCTGCCATCAGAACAGTAGGCAGCAGTGGAAGATTCAAAAGCTTGTGGTGCATGTTGGTACTTTTGTTTAACCTCCACGTAGATCATTTCCAATTCTGTTTTTCTCCAGTTGCTAGTTACAGCCCCCTGTGATTGTACATGGTCTTGGGAGGATGGCAGGACCAGGAAACAAAATATCAAAAGAAAATTTATGTAAACTCTAACATACAATACAGGCTAATGAATCTCCCACTGCTGCATACTGTTCTGAGGCTAGCTGCAGGAGATTCTGGGATTTGTAGTAAGAGAAGTTGTCAGCCTAGAAGTCAACAATTAGTCTGATACTGTTTACTGCAGCATAGTAGAGTGTAAGTACTAAACTAAAATGTTTTTGCACACATGGCCAGCTACCACAAACCTTATAATGAGGTCCTTGTCCCCACCTTCTGGAATCTATGCTGGGCCTCTCTAAATTGTGATTACAAATTTCTGATCTTCTCCAACCCACAGAACCAGTTCCACTCCACATGGCAACTGGCACAGTCCACGTCTCACACTTCCTCGGTTGCCACCATCTGAACTGATTTACACATATCTCATCGTTTGCGTGCTCAGACTGTGTGAATTTTTCTCAGCTGTTGGCCTGACAAAGAGATAAGAGGGGGCTGTGCCAGTTGCCATGGGGAGGGTTCTGAGTGACTATTTGCCACTGGACACCACCATGTTGCTGCATGCAGCAGAATAGGTTGACCTTGGTTCTTACTTGGCATAACCTGGTTTTCACCACGCCACCATTTCAGTTCACTTCTTACAAAATTTCTTTGGAAATACAAAAGTTCACTGTCCACAGACTGAACAAAGACAGAAAAAATGTATCAATACTCTATCATTATGATGGAATTTAGCATGTTGGGGAACAGTTTCTTGGACTGCTAAAAGTCACCAAAATGCACCATTTGACCTCCATATTTCAAAAATTTCCCAGGGGAGCATGCCCCCAGACTCCCCTAGAGAGGCTTGGATTTTGTGCCCCGCAAAATATTCTGCTTGCATGATGCCCCTCAGCAGAACTAACAAAGTACAGGCAAATTTGGGTAATGTGCTAGGATTTAAATAATGCTTGTTATGATGTGCTGTCTCTTCATTAAAACCCTCAAAATGCACCACAAAGCACAAAAGAAAACAGAGCTTCTGGAGGCATTGCCGACCCCCAGATCCCCAGTCATTAATGGAGCCCCCCCCCCCGGGAAAAATAAAAGTCGGCTTCTATAGTCCTGCTACTTTTCTTCTTTTCTCCCCTAGACCTGGCAGCATGCAAAGATGCAGCCATGCATGTATGTGGAGATGCACACACTACGCAGCTGCTGTCAGCCAGTCACAGCTGATGCCCTGCCACCATGTCGGGGCCTGCCACTCCCCACCCACCGGGAGAGGAGATCTATCTTTGGATGCTGTATCCTCTCCAACCCCGGCTGACCCCCGGTGGCCCAAGCTTGTTCCTGGTCCTGGTTCACTGGCATGGTCGCAGGTGTGGCACCCGGTGTCTCAACCCTCCATGCCACTGGGTCATAGGAACATAATGTTTTTAATGTTTTAGTTTGCTTTGTTCTCTGTTTGCCAGGTTCTACTAAGCATGTAATCTTTTTTACATATATAACTTGTAGTTACTGTTTAGTATGCCCACTTTTTATACACAGTATTTTATACAGCACTCCAAGACACTTTTGGAATGGGTGATTTAGAAATAAAGCAGACTGGACAGTATTGTATTGAAGTGGGGTGCTTGGCATAAGATACACATCTTTGTTGAAAAAAGTTATATGACTTTATTAATAATACACTTTAAAAGTAACAATGCAAAACATTTATTATATTTTTCCATTGATCTTATACACTTGTTCATTTCACAGATCTCAGTATATGTATATCAGTGACGTGTTGGAAAAAGTATGGTTCCCTTTGATCAAATAATTCAAAATCTAATGCCATTTCAGATCAGAAAATCTTTTTTTTTCCCCACAAAGGTTTTTCTAACCTCAGAGATGGCAAACCTTCATCACCAACCCCCTCCCCCCAGCCGGCACATATGTCCCCAAGGACTTATCAGTTAGTGTCCCCCACAGATTGTCCCCTGTGGTGGGGCCAGGAAGGGGAGGTCTGTCCTCCCCCATCTCATATACACATCCAGAATCACCAGGACTGGGTGGCATCATGAACCAGGGAATAAGCTGGGCTTCATCTACTGGCTCCCTTTTTCATTTTCACCCTGCCCACTTCCCCAACGTTGGGTACAGCCACAAACCCTTGCATGCTGCTGACGTCCCCCTGTGGAGGATCAAGCTCCCTGGCCCACCCCAGGGGTCATCAGAGCAGCGGCTCCCGATGCCTTCCCTCTTTAAGCTGGGAGCTCCTCCTGATCCAGCTCCCCAAGCCCACTGCCAAACATGGGTTGCCAGCATGGAAATGCAAAGTACTACCAAGTGGGTCATCAAGTTACCCCCTAGATCAGAAATCTTAATAGTTTTGAGTGCCACCATGACAGGATTTATCCAGCTTGTATTAGATTTAAATGCCAGCCCAGTGGCATGGAGGGCTGAGGTGCTGACACCGCACCTCCTGCCCCATCAGTGACCAGGGTTTGGGAACAGACCAGGGCCACTAGGGGGTTTGCCTGGGGGAGGAGGGTGCTCCCCTCTGAGGAGGGAGGAAGGGTGATGATCTTCACTGCAACAGTGCCACCTGGGTGACCACAGGTGGTAGCACAGCAGAGCCACATGGGTAGGGGCGCTTCCTGACTGGGACGCATTGCATGCATCCACTCAGTCCGCACCCATGGGGCACCTGAGTGGAGAAACAGAGGAAAAAGCCAAAACTGTGTGGAATGACGCCGCACTCCCCTGCAGGCTCTGCACCATCCACTGGGCTGCCCACTGCCACATTCCATAAAATAGCTTCCTTCTGGACTTGGGGAACCCCAGGAGGCCCTGCCATGGGGGGAGGGGAGGGAGGGGAATTTCTGGGGCACTGTAAGGCAGCGCCAGCTGAGGAGCTAGGGGAAAAAGTAGATTTAAAGAATTCAGCAATAGAGATTAATTGCAGAAGATTAATCAATGCTGAAACCAAATGTTTTCAAGTAGAACTTACCAAAGAGAGAAATCACCATCTCTACAGTTTTTAACAAGAGTTTTCATTAGAAAGAGAGTGCAAGCGCTTGCTAAAGTCCCATTTTCACCACTGACAATAGAGCATGTAATGAAATATAAAAGTAATAATTTCCTCTGAAATAGAGCCAGCTATTGATCTCAGCAGGGCGCTTTATGAAGAAAAGTAAATCCTGCTGGGCACATGCAATAGCTTGAATTTGCTCTGTTTCTGAGGTGGATTAAGAGAAGTAACTGGGTCTCACAGAGCTTCAGAGTAGAGTACCCAACTTACTGTAACTAGAGTTGCTGTGAATTAGCACATCTCTTGAGAATGACGTACTATATAATAAGTCACTGCCATGGTGGTTATCAGCAGACACTGGGGCTGCAGGGCTCTTCATAATATATCTCATAGCAAAGGAAGCCACTACAGAGTGAATGCTCAGAAGTCGGTAAAGGAAGTTCCCCTGGTGTTTCTGCACCCCATTTCAAATGTTTAATTTGTATACCCTGTACATGATGGCTATCTAGACATTTAAAATCCACAAATAGACAATGGGTTGCTAGGCTTGTGTTTGAGTTACATTATGAGAGTTAATGCCTCTTGCTGGAACAAAATCAGTAAGGGGAGGACAGAATATTCTTAATAATTTTATAACGTTGCTTTAGCTGTTAACATGAGTGTGAATGGAAACAAATGAAATAGACACAACATTTGTCATTGGTGCTTGATTTTTATTTAAGTGTATGTGTGACCAAACCAGCAGCCTCCCTAAATTATTACAATCAAGTTTATCTAACACTTAAGACTAAGCTTGGGTTGACTTTTTACCTGTAATGTATTTATTTTTATAATTTACATTTTCTTCTGCCTGGCTTGACCCCACAGATGGACCCAACCCCATCCTATGGCACCCCTACCTGCAGAAGGCTTCCAATCCCATGTACTTGTCCTCTTGTGGCAGAGTTCAGCAGTGCTGGAACCAACATCTGCCTCCTACAGTGCCGTAGGGCTAAGGCCCCCTGGATATCCTGCAATAGGCTCTGACCAGTGTCCAGACCTAAATGCATCAAGGATCATGGTGCTCAGGCCATTTTTCCCCTTTAATCTCACCCACAGGACATTGACACATTAGGAGACCCTAGCGGATGTATACTCGCATGTCTCCATGTTACCCTGGCCAACACCTTCCTCCCACCTAACAGCCTGACTACACTACTACCTGTATTCACGCAGCTGGCCATCTTGCAGTGGCAGTCATCCCTCCCCAGAGAAGGAGAGAGCATCCTCTGGGATGTTCAAGCTCCCCCCCCGGCAGCTCCAGTGCAACACTCGGGCCGCTGACATCATGAGTAGTACTGCTACCACTGTGCTGATGGGCCAGCAGCTTCAATGTGTTTAAATGATTTAACCTCTGCTAGTAACTTGCTCTCCAATTGGTAGCACAGGTGATTCCTTTTTCCTGAGGTAAATAAATTCCCTACAGAGGCTCAAAGGGCTGTCTTGATGACAGACGGAAAGGCACAACATTTTAAATCACTAGGAGCATTTCAGAAACTCTGTAATAGAAAATGAAACTCAAGAGGGCTGACAGAAAGAAAGCCCAACACTGCAACTCATTATGAGTATTTGAGGATTTACAGCAGTGTAGGGCAAGGAGAATAGAGTGACCTTGTATGTTGCACCATGTTGACTTATTTTTCAGCTGAAACATGCAACCGACTACCCATTTTTTAGGGCTGCAGTGGGTGGAGCCCTGCAGTTCTATTGCTTTCAGAAAAAGGGGACTCTACATTCTTTTCTTCCTAACAACAGTTGCATCACAGTTCCCTACGCAGTCTGTGAACTCCTCCACTGTGTCAATGCAGTCTTCTCATAGGTGCTATTTTTTTTTTGTTATGTGGGATGGGGTGGGGGGCAGTGTAGCTTGATATTACACTGACTCACATTACTAAGATTCCTGGCTTTCTTTCATGTTAGATATCTGAATCAGTGGGGGGGTGTGGGGCCTGTGCTGCTTTAGTGTGACATTGCTCACCTTACAGACATTCCCAGCTTTCTTACATCTTTGATGTCAAGTGTATGTATTGTGTGTGTGTGGGGAGTAATAACTATCTGATTTCAGTTTGGAAGGGTGGAGATGTTTGGTGCTATTGTCATTTGTACTTGTAATATGATCCATGGTTGCACTGTCTCAAGCTATGCATTTATATATAAGTAAAAACTTATACATAAAAGGTTTGAAAAAAGAGAGCCATTCCAGACATTGTCTTGTTGCTAGATTCTATCACTGCTAAAAACTCTCATACTGTAGAGAAGCAGAAGTATGCATTTTCTGTATCCATTTTATCCTGGAACATAAAGTGTTCTTTAAATAGTTCCCACATCTGGAAGAATGGGAATGGTCCTGGTTAGCTTTAGCTTACAGACATTCAACACCAGATCCCATGGATCTGAATCATTTTAAAATTCCTGCATCATTTATAAAGACAAAGGTAAAACCTGTTTGACAAAATCAAGTTCTTATTTTTGAAGTTTTATTCCCATTGTTGTTATTTATTTTTCTTTATTCAGTAGGAGTGAGGATTATTTTTAATGTTAATTACATTTGGGAGAACTTTAAAGACACTGTAGAACAAAGCAGATGGTATTTTCAAAAATTAAAAAAATGATATAGTTGTGTCAAGATGACATTTGCATCATGCTGATGCAGCATATAATTGCACCATATTTTCACAGCTGCATCAAAACAACACTTATACTGCATCATAACTATGGCATATTTGTGAGATGCATTGCTACTGCATCACGTCTGTGTCACGTTTTGCATCACTGATCTACAGTAGATGCAAGCGCAGGGGCAGCAGATTGTAGTGCATCCATCTTCTGATGGTAGTGCACCCTTCTGATGCAGACACAGCTGTGATCTGTGATACAAAAGTGATGCAACTTGCTGCTGCATCTGCAGCAAATCTTTGAAAATACAGGCCTATATATTTACCACCCCCCTTCTCTCATAAACTCCAAATAGTCAACTACAGATAATGGGTCCAGAATGAAGCACATACCTTGCAATACAGATTTGCAACAAATAGAGGAAAATAAGATGAGGCCCCGTGTCTTGCAGCATCTTCTTTTTTCTCCTCAAGTTCAAGATCAGGAGAATTACAGCACAGGAGATGCTATTCTCCCAGCCAGTTCCACCTGTTAACTGAACACCACTGACTGCTGCCCGTCTATACACGTGTGTGATATTAACCTTGCCTTTTCTGAAAAATTATACCTTTACCAGCTGCCTTACAATGAGAGGGAAAAGAAGGAAGCAAGGAAAGTCATGCTGCTAACTCCATCGTTTTTGAAACATTACAGCTGTACTAGCTGCCTAAAGATATTTAAACTAGCCGGCCCAGTGGTAGTGAGGGTTGGGGCACTGGACGCCACTCCTCATGCCACACCAGCGACGTGGGCTTGGGAGCGAGCTCGGGCCACTGGGGGTCAGCAGGGGAAGGAGCGGATTGAGCATCCAATGACAGCTCTCCTGTCCTGGGGGTGAGTGGGCATGTCATCCCTCTCCTTGGCCACCTCCTGATGGAGGACAGGGGGTAGCACCACAGTTAAGGGAGACAAGTAACATGGCTATGTGACATGCGTGCACCCATGGCTGCAAGGGGGAAGGACAGAAAAGTGTGAAAATCACAGCTGCAGGCTACTTGAAGCCCCTCCAGCATGCCAGTGCCGCTGCCTCAGGCACAACCCATAATTGCTTGCTCCAGATATGTGCATGGGGGTGGGGGAGGATGGATCCATGACTGGTCGTCGACAAATATTTTGTTGAATGACCAGACAGTGAAACCAACAGGTCGGCCACATTTTGCAGTCGGCTGCCGGTTTCGTACAAAAACGAGTGTTTGCTTCAGGGGCTTTGCCCCCCAAACCCCCCACATGGGGGGCTGTGCCCCATATCCTTCCACTTAGGATTCTGAACCCAAGTTTGAGCTGATTTGGGGGTGCAGGACCCCGAGCAGACAGTGCGGGTTCAGTGGGTTCCCTACAGTGCGGTGGCGCTGTAGTCACTGACACCTGCGGTATACGGGAGGACGCCCCCTTCCTCCCCACCACGGGGGGGGGTGTAACCTATGGGGGATCTAGGGCTCGGGGATACCAGGGGAGAGGCAGCTGGGAGACTCGACAGAGGGTGGATGTATGCCTGCAGGCTGAGAAAGATAAATGGTATACAAAAAAAAAAGATATTTAAACTAATCTCCTAATAATTTTAAAGATGAAGCACCTTAGTGTTTCAACTGGAAAAAGTGGTGTTTCTTCACAGATGCCCCTTCTATCCCTTCTGTGAAAAAAGTTCCCATCATTATGACAAGAATAACAGTTTTTTTTTTTTTTTCTCCTTCCCATGCTCCCAGCCCACCTCTCCTTCCGGCCAGCCATGGACCTTACCAACACCCTCGCCCCAGCCAACACCCTCCAGCTTACCACACATTGAAGCCATCCCAGGGGTAGCCCGGTGTATCCCTTCACCGGATGGGTCCCTCTCCTCCGAGGGGGAAGGCGCCAGGGAGGGCAACCAGCACACTATCTATTCGATCCCCAGGAGCTGCTGAGGTGGTTTCAGTGCATCAGGGCACTCGTGGCAGCTGGAGTTGGCAGCCATCATCCAGCTGGCTAAGGAGCAGAGTTTTACAGTTTATTCCCTTGGGGCGTGATGTACCACAGACGTCAAGGCATTTGCCAACGTCCACCATGCTCCTTTGCATGCAGCGGTGTTCACTGAGCTGTCGCACTCCCTGCCTCCACCAAGAGGTGGCACACAGTGAGTCGCATCCCCTCCCTCTCCCCATGAGAAGGTGAGCAGTCATTGGATGCTCGAGCCTTCTCCTCCTGGCTGGCCCTCCAGTGTCCTGGGTCCATTCCTGAACTCAGATTGCCGGCGTTGCAAGCGGAAATCCAACCACTGTGCCAAATGGCCGGCAAGAATAACAGTTTAAAATTTCCCCTCCTGATAAAGATGCATCTAGCCAGGGCTATGAAGATGATTGCGGGACAGCAGGGTAAATCATACGAGGAGAGATTGAGGGTCCTAAATATCTACTCCCTGGAGGACAGAAGGGAGAGGTGAAACATGATAATTTGAGACCTTCAAGTACTTGAGAGAGATTAATAAGGTGAACAGGGAGTGTATCTTCAGGCTAAGCTGCAGCAAACCCCGAAGGGGCACAGCCTAAAATTGCAGGGTGGGTGTTTAAGAGGGAGGTTAGAAGACACTTCTTCACAGAAAGGGGCGTGAGCAGATGGAATGCGCTGCAAGAAGAGGTGATCTCATTGAAGACAGTGGGCAGCTTCAAGAGAGGCTGGGATAGGTATAGGGGGGAAGACAAAGGTACTGGAAGGAGGTGAGGAAGGTAATGGAAAGGTAGGGGATGGGGAGCAGGGATACGAACCTAAGCTAAGAACCCTGGGCAACGAGCAGACTAGATAGACCAAAAATCCTAATTCTGTTGGCTTCTTCATATGTTCCTATGAGACTGTAGCCTTAAGTAAAAATGTTAGTTCTTTCAGAAAACAGCCCACTATTCTGTGTGATAATTTATTCTTTTAACTACATAATATGAATAAATAAGAGGTTATACCTTATAGCTGCTTTTTCATATATTTTCTTGGTTGCTAATCAGTACAAACCACAATCCTGTATGATCCTACAAGAGGCACAATAAATGCTTTTATTTACTGCACTGTCATATTTATTCTGATTCTTTTCGAACTAGTTAAATTCTTAAAGTAAACAATATATACTCTCAGAACTCACTTCCATTCTCATGTCCTAATGTTTGTTCAATAGAGATTTTCTTTGCCAGCCCACCCGCCAGCGCAGCTTCAAGGCATCTGATTGTGGTGCCGACATCCCAGGTTTGGTGGCGGACTTGGGAGTCATAGGGACCGCTGCGGTGGGGGTAGAAGAATCGAATGTCCCAGGGATTGCTCACCTCCTCTGCGGGGATGGGGGAAAAGTGTCCGGCTTTACAGGCCCCTGGAAGAGGCTGGGGATACCACTGCAGCTGGCGCCATCACCTTAGGGGGTGGGGTGGATGCTGGACATCATTACACATCCCCACCCCAGGGATACAGCATTCCAAAAGATAGCCAGTCCCCCGGGCATGATGTCCTGCTCTGCCACTGTCTCCACTGCCACCAATGTCTGCCAGGGGGTCCCGCTTCTGTGGCTCCAACCTGGGAGGTAAGCTGGGGCTTGCCAACAGTGTCTCTCAGGGGGGCACCCAACCTGTGGCCTTGCCTGGAGGTAAGCCTGGGCATGGGGGGATAGCAGGTAGGGCAGGGCTGAGCTCTGGTAAGGATCAGGGGCCAACCCCACAAAAAAGTGTAGGGTTTCTTCCCTTTCACAGTTTTAATGCATGTCTGTAGATGTTCTATTCCCTCTCACCCCATAAGTTGTGCCTGTTATGCTTGTTAAAACAGTAAAATAATTGTCCCCAAATTAGTCATGTTCTGATATAACTATTCATAATAATATAAATGATTCAGTTAGTAACTAGCACATCGTTATTATTTTGTCATTGTATGACATCTTTTATTATTGGTTGTTCAGTGTTGCAAGTTCACTTCCCCTAAAGTAAAAATCAAATAACCTCATTAGCATGTATCAGTATCACATCTGTAAGACTGCTGTACTCAAAGCACTAAATCTTGCCCTGAACGGGCACCCCGGCGCAGACTGCTTCCTCATCGGCTCCACCACAGACACTACCCAGCTACCCAGACCGAAACCCAGCCAAAGCCGCAAGGCAGTTGGATCTTGCCATGAATGGGTGTCCCACCGCGGACCGCTTCCTCAGCGGCTCTAACACTGACTCTACCCGCCCGCCCAAACCAAAGCCCAGCCAAAGCTGTAAGGTAGTTGGATCTTGCCCTGAACAGGCACCCTGCCATGGACCGCTTCCTCAGTGGCTCCGCCACAGACACTACCCGCCCGCCCAGACTGAAGTCCAGCCAAAGCCACAAGGCAGTTGGATCTTGCCATGAATGGGTGCCCCACCGCGGACCGCTTCCTCAGGAGGCTCTGCCACTGACTCTACCCGCCCACCCAAACCAAAGCCCTCCCAAAGCTGTAAGGCAGTTGGATCTTGCCCTGAACAAGCACCCTGCCGTGGACCACTTCCTCAGCAGCTCGCCAGACATCACCGCCCAGACAAGTCCAGCCAAAGCCACAAGGCAGTTGGATCTTGCCCTGAATGGATGCCCCACTGTGGACTGCTTCCTCAGCGGCTTCACCACAGACACTTCTTGCCCACCCAGACTAAAGCCCAGCCAAAGCCACAAGGCAGTTGGTGCTTTCCCGGAATGGGCTCCCCACCACAGATCGCTTCCTCAGTGGCTGCGCCACAGACACTACCCAACTGCCCAGACCGAAGCCCAGCCAAAGTTGCAAGGCAGTTGGATCTTGCCCTAAATGGGTGCCCCGCCATGGATGGCTTCCTCAGCGGCTCCGCCACAGACACTACCCGCCCACCCAGACCAAAGCCCAGTCAAAGTCACAAGATATGGACTCGATCTGCTTCCCACTGCTGTTCTGCAGTGAACGGCGTTTGAATTTGGTGCTTTTTTCTTCCTGCTACTAATTGACTGTCTGCTCGGAGCGAGGTTTAATTAAGTATATCGTGACTAGCTTAGCATTTTATTGTATAGAACTAGACACGCTTGCTTTGTATTGTTAAACTGTGATTGTCTTCTATGTATTTTTTGTATTTTTTTCTTCCTTGATCCTGTGACTTAATAATTGCAGTTACCAGTGCAGGCACCAGTCTGTGATAACTATGCGCTTTCCTCCCACTTGCTTTTCTACTGAACTCCACTAATTTTTTTATTCTCTACGTGCTCCAACCCCTACCTTTTTTCTTGTTTCTAAATTGCCTCTCTTTTGTCTGTGCTTCCAGACCCTTCCCCTGTCTGCCTACTGTCTCCCTCTCCCGCTGATAGCAACCCTCCTTATCGCCGATTAAACCTTGATCTACCCTTTGTCCCAGGCTCTTTAAGTCAACTGCCTCCTCTCTTCTTTCAGGCAGTTGGATCTTTCCCTGAATGGACACCCCACTGCAGACCGCTTCCTCGGTGGCTCCACCACAGACACTACCCACCCACCCAGCCAACGTCACAAGGTACAGACCCAATCTGCTTCCCGATGCTCTCCTGCATTTCCTGCCCTCCCACCTGCCCTGTTTGGCAAATTTCCTTTATAGCCATGTGTTGTCACATGATAAGGCTGGGATAGAAATTTTTTTAAGTGTCCACTTCTCCATTTGCCTGTTATATAAACTTACCACCAGAGGGACCAAGTCCCTGCTGTAACAGGATCTGGATCCTTTAATTTGTTAACTGTCCTGCCACATTCTTTTTTTATCTTCCATTACTAGGCGTATACCTCACCTTCTCTCTTTTTCTTTATTCTCTTCATTTATAATATAGGACAGTCATAATGAGCATACCAGTAACATTAATTTCTCCATGGTTCGCCCACTATTCCTTGTTGGTATGTTTATTACTGTTAGGCATGTTTCATACTATCAGCTCACCTATGCCAGCTCTTGGGCCCCAACATTTTAAGTTGGAAACAATACCTGTCATTGGTGCCTCTCCTGCACATGGTTTTGGTGAAGCCATCTGCTTGCTGTTTCACCATCTATGAGGCACAAATGTTCTGGGTCTTAAGGCTGGTCACCTACACCCTATACCCGCACCCTATGATGCAACACCATAAAGAGTCCTAACAAGTGTGGGAATCTATGCATTGTCAATGTCTTGTTTCACTCCCATTAAACATGGACCAGCTAGTAATCCTGCACCCCACAAAAAGGAATGGTTACCTCTTATCAAAGTCATCATTAGTAGCCTTAAGAGGCCTTTTCTTATTCTTTGCTCTAGGAATGTTGAACTCAACCCTGGGCCTCCCTCACCCATTGCAACCCCCTCTGATATGGCTGGCCTCAAAGGTATCAGACTTTTACATATCAACGCCTGCAGCATCCTGAAAAAATTAGACTTGGTCCAAGCCTGGGCTTTACACACTATCCCCGATGTGATAGTAATTTCTGAATCTTGGCTCCGCACTTCCACTTCAAATCATGACATTGGCATTCCTGGTTATAATGTTTTCAGGGCTGATAGGCATGCCGGGGGTTGCTATCTATGTGTCTGACAAGTTTACAGTCTCTGTCGATTCAACTTCTATGCCTAAGGAGTTTGAAAGTCTCGCCTTAAAGGTCTCATTACTTTCTAATGAGGCTCTGTATGTAACAGGGTGTTACAGACTGCTGTCTGGGGGCCTTGCGCTACTACCCCATCTATGCAAAGTATTACATTCCATCAACTCAGAAGCTATTATTATGGGTGACTTTAACCTAGATTGGTGTTCCCCTTGTTCCAAACCTTTAAAAGACCTTTGTGATGACCTTGGCCTATCTCCGCTCATTTCAGATGTTACCCGTTGTAATGTTAAAAATCTGTCGCATAGTACTGTTCTGGACCTTATTCTTGTTAACAAACCCTACAAAATTTCACATACTGGGATCTTTCATAGCGATATTAGTGATCATAGGGCCATTGCGTGCATAAGGTTTATTCCCACACCCATCCCCTCCACTAGTTTAATTTACAAAAGGAGCTTTCGGAAATTCTGCATCCATGACTTCCTAGCTGATTTAGGCACAATCAGATAGCAGGACTTCTACCTTGCCTCGTCCATCTCCGAGACTTATGATCTATTCCATGACTGCGTTCTAAAAGTCATTAACCGTCACATGCCTCTGATCAAAATGAGGATCAGAAAAAGATCCTGCCCCTGGTTCACTAGTGCATTAAAATCTGCTTTGTATAACAGACGCTCTATGGAAGATGGCACGCAAATCAAAAGAGCCAACAGATTGGGCGGCCTTCAGAGCAGCCAGGAACAAATGTACAAAACTAATTTGTGAAGAAAAAGTAAACTATTACAAGTCAGTAGTGGACCCCTTCAAAAACGACAGCTAAATTCTGGCAAATACTGAAAGAAATTGAAGGACACAGCTCCTCTTTGGCCTTACTTAATAAAATAATTACCAAGGACTGCACTTCTCCTGGCAAACATAGCATCCTCGACTAACTAAATAATCATTTTTCCACTGCTGGGCTTGCCTTCGACACCTCCCCAGTAAGCACGCTGTTACATCAGCTGGACAACAATAGCCCAATTACACCCCCAAATGCCACTTCCCATTTTCCTTTATTACTATCACCCTTAAGCAGGTGGAAGATCTTCTAATTACTCTTGACACTAAGAAAAGTGTAGGTGCTGACCACCTCAAACCTCTCTTTCTAAAGCTTGGTGTCTTCCATCTGGTGCCTCCTATTACTCATCTCTTCAATCTCTCACTCTTGCAAGGGGCTGTTCCTTCCATGTGGAAAACAGCACATATTCTCCCTCTTTTTAAATCTGAAGACCCCTGGGACCTCAACAATTACAGGCCAATCTCGCTGCTTCCTATCTTATCCAAAATGCTTGAAAAAATCATTAACTCTCAGCTGAGAGACTATCTGGAGTCCACTGATACGGTCAACCTGCTACAGTCCCGTTTTAGGACTAAACACAGTACTGTAACTGCTCTGGCCAAAGTCACAAATGATTGGTAACTTGCCCTTGATGCTAAAAATCACGTATGTACATTGTTCCTTGATCTAGGCAAGGCCTTTGATACTGTAGATCATGATCTACTATTGTGTATGTTGCAGAACATTGGTCTTGATGAAACTGCCATGAAGTGGTTCTCCAGCTACCTCATAGGTCGCAATCATCAGGTTTAAGCCCAGGGTGAGCTCCCTCCCTTAAAATGTGTTCTGAGAGGCATGCCTCAGGTTTCCATCCTGGGGCCCCTACTTTTCACTATTTATATCAATAACATTAATTTTCATATTAGGTCAGCAAGTGTTCATCTCTTTGCAGATGACACTGTGCTGTACATTGACTGGCCCTTCCTGGAGTCTGCATGCCTGGAACTACCGCAGAAATTTGACTTACTTCAGCAAAAACTTCATTCACCTAAACCAGTTGCTTAATGCCAAGAAGACAAAAGTAATGTTTCTTTCTCTGCACACTAAAAAAATATTACCTACCCTCCCCAGCTAATCTTCCACAGATTAAGACAATCCTAGGGGAGGTCTTGGAAAATGTGGACAAATTCAAATACCTAGGTTTCTGGATTGACTTCAGGCTTTCCTTTTCTGCATACATAGAGGAACTGGCCAAAAAGTTAAGACAAAGGCCTGATCTACTTTTTCGTATTAAGCACTTTCTTACCCAGGATGCAAAATTAAGGCTGGTACAGATGACATTTCTGCCCCTACTCGATTACACCAACTTCCTCTATAGTCATAGTTCTAAATCAACGCCATCAAAGTTGGACACATTGTACCACAGGGCTACCAGATTTATAGCTAACATTCCTTTCAACACCAATCATTGCTCACTTTATTCTCTTATTGGCTGGATGTCACTTGCCACCAGGAGATTGTGGAATGCTTCTCTTTGGGCCTGCAGAGCCATCACTAATTAACTTCCTGCCTAAATCTCTATACTTTTTAAAGGTAGCCTGTAAAGATGGTGACTACGACTCAGTGCTTTCAAAAAAGATGACTCAATCATGGTGCCTGTGCACAGGGCCACCGGGCAAGGAGGGTGACTGGATAGGGTGTCAGTGAATATAGCAACAGGATGTTGCTATATATACACGTGCGTGGGGGGGAAGGGACCATGCTGTGTGATGGGTGGAAGGGGAGGGAGGATTTGTGGGGTGTAGTGTGGTGGTGGACTGCTGAACTGGTCGTGTGGCATGTTGGGTTGATGGTAGTCTAGGGTTGGGAGGGTGCCGAGTTCAAATCTGGTAGCGCTCCTATTCTGCGCCAGTCCAGGATTTTTGGTTTCTTTTGCACCCCCCCCGACATGCACTCCCCTGGAGTTGAGAATCCTTTAGTAGGGGTTTTGGGGGCGAGCTCCACAACCCCGCATAAAAAAAAAAAATGAAGTCTCCGGCACCACAAGTGTACATCGCCAAAATTGATTTTTGGCAATGTACACTTGCCCAAACAGTGATCACGTTTCCGCAATCGCCATTTTCACATGGAGCCTTTTTTAAATGTACACCTTGTACTAACCAGCTCAGAAGATATGATTACATCACTCTTGATGTTCCTAGGGTAAGATCACATTTTGGCTCAGCGTCACTATGCTATGCCTACTTTATGGAACTCACTCCAAAACTCCCTAAGATTGACTCACTGGGTTGGGATATTTCACTTTAAGGCCTTGCTAAGACGGAATGTGAACGACGTTTGTCACTGTTTTGTATAATCTAGTATTACTATGTGTGAATCCCCACATTTCTCTCCTTCTCCAAACAATTACTCTACCTTCCCTTATTCCTGTCTGCTCTTTTCCTCTTTACCTACTCCCCTCTGTATTTTACTCTCCGCTCCACCTTTCCCCTTAGTCTATCCTAGCATCCTGTAACCTTCAGTTTTTCTTGTGCCCCTTTCCCTCTACCAATTGTCCCTTAACCTATTGTTTTTTGCTTCTGGTTGTACGTAATCTTTGCATAAAGGATATTACTTTATTGTATATAATATTGTTCTTCTCATGTAATTGTATGGTTTACCCTTGTCCTTGTGTACTTGTCCTTCCAGGACCACCTTGTAAATGAGTTTTTCTCAATGGTGTCTTTCCTTAAAATAAAAATTGAATGAACTGAATTGAACTAAAGATTCTAAAAGACGGCTTTATTCTATAGCAAGGCTATTCAGTTACAGAGAGTTACCATCATCCATGGGTGATACTATATGTGTAACCCCCAGCCACTTATAACAAGTTAGCACTCCCTCCATTAAATCTGGATCTGGTACCCACATATGGCATACCATTTACTTTTCAAAGGTTGGTACCACCCTTGGTGTTAGGATGCATACCTGGCTCATTTCTGGAGGAAGTGGGGCTGGGGTAAAAGTACAAAACACATGAACCTTGTGTAAAAATTACAACCCATGTCCAGGGTGGAGGCTGCTAGGCATGTGCTAGATCTAAACTGCTGAGGGGGCCCCAGTAAATCCAATAACCAGAAGCAAGAATCGGAATGTCCAGAACAGGAACTGGGATTGTGCAGTATGGCTTGAGAAAACACAAAAGAACATCTTTTTCCCATTTCCCAATGGTGCATATAGTGGACACCTGGCCATACACCCAAACATTTTCCTCCCATGAGTGCACATATTGCGAAACTAAGTCACACACTCAGAACTCTCCTTCAAAAATAGGTGCAATTAAGTGAAGCTCAGCCACACACCTAGACCTGCAGCACTGGCCTTTGCTCAGGTAAAAACTGATGCCCTTTATGGGCCAGTAAACCCTGCCTTGTAAGCATCCCGATGGTGTTCCTCCCATCCTTTGCCCCAGCTGACGGTCTCTGCCATTCCTTCAGGGTTACATCATTGAAACCCCCACTCTCCACTGAAATGCAAGAGGTCCCACACTTTCCATTCTTGTCACTCACTGGGGTGACCACAGTACAACTTCACTTTCCTGGGTGAACATGTTGCAGAAATTTCACTCTCCTGGGTGAACTAGGGGCACTGACAGGTGTGTTCTAGCCTTATCTATGGGCACACACACACCAGAAATGATTCCCTTAAAATGTGTGGAGAACTTGTCTCCTTAAAACAGTACTCACAAACTACTTGTCTTGTCCACTGGGCATGGAACAACAAAAAGGCACCTCTCCTGGGTAGCAGGTCAAAACAGCCTCTAAAAGTTATTTTCCAAGGCAGCTGAAGCACACAAAGGATCTTCAGGGGATTGCCCCTCGAACCCACTGAGTAAAAGCAGTTTCTTCCACTTCACTGAGAGTAGAAATCAGGAAATCCTGCTGTAGAAAGGTCTCCACCACTTCACTGAAAGCTGGAAATTGTACTCCAAACTAGTGTGAGAAGTTCTGGTCCCTCAACTCAGCCCACTGGCAGACCTTGTGCCACTCTCACTCCACACTCTGCTACAGGCTGAACAGTCTAAGCTCCTCAGAGCAGCTGTACGCAGGAAAGGGTTATGCTGCTGTGAGAGTTCCGAATGACATAATCATTCTTCTCTCAGGCTAGCTGAGTAAACAATGATGTCATTGTGTAAGAAGCCCCTAATGAGCTCCCTCCTACCTTCCTAACACTAATACTGATAGGATTCTAGTAAACCCAGGGGACTGGATGCTTACACATGTGTTGCAGGCCATCCTCACTGCTTTCATTTTAATGGAGGTACCCACCCCTGCCATGCCAAGTGAACAAATGATGCACCAAGCATCACCGCATCACTTGATGTGCCATGCCATTACACAAAACGTGATGACATCATGTAATACTGATGATATAGTTGAACACCCAGTTGCTTTCAAAAGCCTGCAAAACCCCTCCCAGGCCAATGCAGCCCTGCACCAAACAAACAAAAAAACAGGGTGGCGGACCCTGGTATGATGAGAGATTGATTTCATTAAAGTCATCAGCTTGGACCTAAAAAATGAATAGCAGGACCAGCTAAGAAGCAATACTGTGGTATATCATAAAATGTTGCAGTACACTGCAGGAAACAATACAGTTCAATGGCAATTAAAGCCCTTTCTACTGCAGTACTTATAAACATTCTTATAAGCCCATCATGCTGATTACTATGGAAATAAACAAGTAGCAAACTTGAGAACTAAACAAGATACAGATAAGCTGAATATTTTAAAAGGTGCAGATGTGGGGAGGGGGAATAGGGCGACGTCCATAATAATATCCAGTCATGGTCTTTACCCAGTATATTGAACAGACCATGACTAGCCATGACTTGCTATAACTCTTAATATCATTATGAATTTTAGCGACTACCACAGCATCACTGATTTGTGTCATAATTCAAGGTACAAGTATGTTCAAGGCAGCTTCTTGTAATACTTCTATTATCAGAAGTGATATTTCTACTGACAGGAGACATGAGAGAAACATGACAAAGAAGAAATATTTGAAACTAAGTGCTTCAGAAAAACACTGCTACAAATGCGGTCCTGAGAGCAGATAGTACACATTCAATGCCTTTGAAAAATTATATCCCTTATAGTTGATTTTTAAGATTAAAAAGAAAATAGTGTCTGGCCTGGTGGCATGGAAAGCTGAGGCATTATGCCTTACCTCCTGCCACGCTGGTGACCGGTGTTTGTGGTGCGAGCACGTTGCCGGGGATTGGCCAGGGAGGAGGATCAAGCATTCCAAGGACAGCTCTCCTCCTCTGGGGCTGCTGCTGACATTGCTTTGCTGGATGACGGGGGGGGGGATCTTCACAAATATGAAAAGATTCAGCTGCACCTATCACACTGTGGCTGCATCTTCTCATACCACTGCCATCAGGCAGCAAAGCAGCATTCCCCCTCCCACTGACCCAGCTTTGTAGCACCAGTGGTAGGTGATCAATTTCATCACTGGTATCAGCACTCCAACCTGACCCAGCTACTCAGTAACACTGGCAGTGGGTGCCCAATCATGCCACTGAAACAAAAATTCTCCCAAAATTCAATGTTGGGTACCCAACCCTGCCACCAGAGAACACAACAACCTCCCCCAAAGTCTGGTGGTTGGGCACCCAATCCCTTTATTGTAAACCACAACCCTTCCCCTAAAGTCCAGTGGTCAAGTGCCCAAACCCATTGCTAGAAAACCCTACTCCCCACAGCATGCAACACTGGGGTGCCCACACTTGGTGCCACCAAACCACACACTGACACTGGGGTGTCCGACCCCCAGTGTCCATTCCTGCAATAAAGAAAGCATCCCTCATCCTCTTCTTTTTTTAATTTTTATTTTTTAACTGAAACTAAGAATACCATCCATTGACTTGTTCTGCTCCCCCAACCCCACTCCCTGCACCCACATCACACACCCCTCACCTACCTATCTGATCCACTGGCACATCCTGCCTCTACCAACACCAATCACGAACTGACTGAAAACAAAGTAAATCTTGAAAGAGCTACTTGTGCCTTACCATCCGGTGTGACAGCTGCGTTCAGCTGATGAGGGATTGCTAGAGATTCCAAGGGTGTCTTTGGCCCCAACCCTCTGGAATTCTCTACCCCATCAGCTTCGGGAGTGCTCAACTGTGGAGGGGCTCAAACAGGCTTTGAAAACCTTTTTATGGAATCTTGCCTATGACGGCTCCGTATAACTTTGATCCCTTGTTTATTTTTGTATGTTAGTTATTTATCATGATGTTTATTGTTTTATATAATTGTAACTGGTTTTATGTTTTTGTAAAGTGCCTTGATGGCCCGAAAGGCACTTATGTGAAATAAAATTTATTATTATTATTATCTGGTGAATGGCACAGTCTGAATGCTTTTCTTTTTATTCAAAGCCAAAAAAAATAGTCAAAAGATTGATCCTTGTTGGATTCATTATTGGCTAATGTTCTTCTTGTGGTCACAGCATTACAGATAAAAAAGGGTTTTGCTATTATTGGACCTGAGTGGCTATTTGCAAAGGCCAGAGGCTCATTTGTGCAACTTAAACAATGAACTGTAAGTTGTTTTTGTTTTTCAAATAGCTTTTTCCTTCTCCCCAATCACTAACCTTCTCACAGACTCGCTGGTTATCCACCACTTAACCAGGACCACATAATGGTTGATGGCCTGCCGTGTCGGCCATTTGCAAGTCTGAAGAGGGTGTTAACATAGTGACAAACTGTGGCTTTTTCCTCCAAATGCAGTTTTCATCCCAGGAGTGCTGAGATGCAATGAGGTTCTTTGTCTTTTAGTTTGCTTTCTTATTTGGGGCCCACTGTGACTTAAACCCATAAGACCACATTAGGGCTGGTTCATTTTCCCCTGGGATGAGATACAGATGAGGCACACTGATGAGTCCTGTGTAGGATGAAACACATGTTTGTGTCTTCTGTTCTCAGCCTTTGCAGATTGTGCGAGAGGCTCTTTGGCACCAAGCATTCCAGTATAAAACAGAACCAGCCTAAATGTTCATGATGATTTGCATATATATATATCCATGATGCTTTGCATTATGGGGGTATGTGTGATTTTGTAATTCTTTAATATCAGAATATGCTTAAAAGTCATTTGAAGATACTGTATTTGAACTTCTATAAAAGATAGAAATTTCAACTTGCAATAGAAGCTGTTGACATCTCATAAATACTAAATATGGGCTGGACTTGTTACTCTAAAGACAGAATAAGGATTGTTTTCATATGCCTTTTCTTTGGACATATAAAGCAGAAAGACTGCCTTGAAACTAGCATGAATGAGAATGCTACAGGATAATAAAATGACTTTTGGACATTGACTTAACCATCCTGAAGACCAGCTAAACTATTGGTATTGGAACTTCAAACTTGTTAAGCAATACTAAAATGCCGAGCCTGGCTAATGATAACTTATGTCAGCTTAAAAGGTCATGCTTCATGGAAGACAGCACCAGAACTGAAACTTTGGCTCACAGATCTGCCAGGCAGATACCTGTTGCCTCCCATCTAAGACTGCAGATAAAAATGCTTCATGTCACCATCAAAATCTAAGTATTTCCCTTTGCTTCAAGGCATGTTTTGAGAACAGGCTGGGGGTCAGTCTATTGTTCAAATGTAATTCAATGGATATACACATTATAGCCAAACCTGTCTGATTATGTCTGCCAAGAGATGAATCATAATATGATCAGGAAGAAAAAAATGTTTATTTGGTTGCAGCCTGGAACTAATGACTTATGTTGAATATAAAGTGGCCTCTATTGTCTGCAATGCAGTTTGTGTGTGAAACCTAATACATTTGTAGATCTTTTGTAGTGAGTAGCTTAGTCAATAAATATATTTATAATAAAACTTGCTTGATCTCTTCTGGTTGACAAATGCATTATGTCATACATATCAAAGAACCCTTTTTAAAACTTTGACTGTGAACATAAATGAGCCATATTTTACTTCTGACCAAAAAAGGAAATTTTAATTGAAGGTTCCAGCCCAGAATTAAGACAAACTGGGGGCTTCATCATGAAACTGATATGACTACAATAAATATTCATTTGTACTAATTTTGAAATTTCAAGCAATTTTTCAAAATCGAATTTTTAATTTTTGATCATTTTGAAATGCTATAGTGTTTCTCAACTGATTGATGCAAATACCTTGAATTTGGTTAAAGTATGTGTTAAAGGTACAGGCTCTAGAAGGCTTAATTTATTGTGACTAAGAAATAATTCTGATTGCTGTGTTTTTTTAAACTAATTATATACATATAAGCACAGTACCCCCTCCTGCCATGATCTTGTTTGTGGTTACCATAATGTGGGATCCTTCTGCCCCCGTCATTGGCCTTGGATGAGAGCTAGTATTCAGTAATGACTAGGATGTCTGCATGGAAATACAAACCCTGGGCTGTGGCCTGCATCCGGCTGAATGAGGATACACACAGGGAGAGCTCTGTTATATCTTTATTTTTGGTCTTTTAAACCTCCAAATTAATCACATTTGGCTTATGTTCATTTTTGTGTCTATATGGTTCAACCACTGTGGATTGGGGAAACAACAAAAAGCAAGGAAGCTGCTACAGGGATGGGCCCCCAGCCTGAGAGTGCAGGAAAGGGCCTGACGGAGACATCCCTTGGAAGCCTGTTTCACAAAATTGAGACACCTTTTAAGCTGGTTGCCAGGATTGACTCAAAAATATACTTCCGGTGATGTCATCACCTTAATGGACACCTGAACCCAGAGCTAAGTCTGTGCTAGAATTAAAACAGCTTCCTAAATACACAAACACACAGTAATTGAATGTAGTACTGGGACTAACGATGAAGAGGGCAAATAAGCAAAAACAGCCACGAAGAAGGTCAGATGGTGGGTGATGGAAGGCAGACCTGGAGGATTTTGATGACTCAGTGGCCTTGGGATACCATGCTTCCATGGACCCAGAGTGCTCTTTCCCAACCAAGTCAAACAAGAAGGGTAAAATGCTCAATACCATCCTGCACAAGTTGAGAGACTTCTGTACAGTGATCGCCAACAAACTAGATAAGATGGGCATAGAATTGACCACATTAAAACTACATGCAGATGATATGTATGCCCAGCTCTCGACTACCGACCTCAGTGTGGATTACCTCAAGGCTGTGGTTTTGCTGATCAGAGACACAAAGGTGGATCCAGGAAAGACATGAGGATGCTGAGAGTAGAGCAAGGCCTGAGAACATTGACGGACAGGACATTGATGGCTTCCGTGACCTCTTTTTCAGAGAGGCACTTCAACTGGATCCTACAATGTCTCTGGAGTTTGAATGGTCACACCGAGTGCTGGTTCCTAAGATGACAACATCTGGTGCCCACCCATGCTCAGTGATTGTCCGCTTTTTAAAATACAAAGTGAAGCAGGACTTACTAATGAGGGTCTTGAGAATGAAAACCATCACCTTTGAAAATCATCGGATTTCTTTGATAATGACTACATCTCCACTACCATGAAGAGGAGATGTGCTTACATTCCCCTTCTTCAAACCCTCCACAAAAATCAACTGAAATTTTAAACCCTCCACTCATCCAGACTAGTTGTATTTATCCAGATTGACAGAAGGCTTATGAGAGTGCAAAGGAAGCAGAGAAAGCTAATTTGACTGGGATACAAGGTAGGTGCTGTGAATCCTAGGGTCTTCAGGATTAGTGCCAGGTTGGGGCTCTGGGTTCCATGCAGTGGCCAACTCCGCATCCATAAACAGCTTTGTGTCCATGCATGGTTCCCCGGAGATGTTACCTGTTGGCGAGGATAGGGGAGGCCTGAGACTGGGCAGATGGTGTGATGAGAGACTTGTGGGCTCATGAGGATATGGGAAATGCAAAGGCAAATCTGAAAGCAGAGGAGCATACTTGCCTGCTATACAGGAAAGCAGGTCATGGACATGAGAACTGAGCTGTGGCAGTGAACCCCTGTCAAACCAGAGCAAGAAGCTCTGTCACAGCTACGGTGATGGACACCCTACCTTCTTAATGCATCACCCCATGGCAGATCTGACACACATTTCTGCAGGTACCAAAGCTCAGATTTCTGGCTGACATACAGATTTTGCTGAATGGTGACAGGTCTTCAGTGGTGTGTTGAACCCTTTGTTGCATCTCCCATCTTTTTGATTTTCCTGATTTCTGGCCTGCTCCCCACTCTTTCTCTTGGTGATATCCTCTTTCCCCAGGGATGGCACAGTTGGGGCACAGTTCATTGATGCAGATACAATTTAAGAGGTGGTTTGGGACTGTGCGGCCAGGGCTTTCTTCCCCCTCTATGCTGTGGTTCCCCCTTGGATGCAGCACACTTCTTTATACTGTGTGGTGGGTTAACTTCAATGGACTCACCACAAAACCATCCAGGCACTCACATACTGGCTCTTTTAGTTGTATATTAGATTGCTTTCACTTCTCAGGCTGTGGGCATGCATTGCATTCCCCTGATAAGAGACTGCCATACTCACAGGCACAGACACTGGTACCACCTCAGACCCACAAATGTATATATATATATTGCTTACCACCTATGAGTGATTTCAAACATTTAACATGATGAATGGCATACACCATGGTGGAATATACCCCTGTTTAACCAGATGAATTACTATTTTGCTGGACTCTGACACAAAGAGAAACAGACTGCTGTATATTTGTGCCTCCCCAATAACTTTGTTTGTAAGTTCAGCCTCTCCCCTCTTCCTACCTATTAGTCCTATGGATGCCTCAACACAGTGTGTGAACTGTACACCCTTCCTGTCTGGCCGCTTTGCCATGATGTGAGTGAGCTGTCTTATGTCTTTGAGAACTGCCCTCCTCTAGACACTTCAGCCTCACCTCCTGCCACACTGATGGGTGCCTTGGGAGACTCGGACCTGGTCCTTGAGATCCTTACACCCGGTCACTGATGTCTACACTAACCTCATCTCCTGCCTCCCATATTACAGACCCAAGGAAACACCCATCACTACACATTCTTATCCTGCCACCTCCTTGGAGTATGTAACCCCATTCCCTCTCATCCCTGGAGTATTTGCTCCACAGATGCTGAAGCCCTGGTGCTTCCCTACCTCCAGACCTAAAGATATTCCTTCTGGTACCTGCCACCTCAGGTTACAGGGCACCCTTGTTGGTGTTACACCTGACTTGAAGCCCAGGGCTCTCCTAGTCCTTTGTATATAGTTCCAGTTACCTGTCTCTTGTTGTAGTTTTATTTCTATGTTAAACCCAGATGACAGTGGCATATGTTCCTACACAAAAAACTCTATGCAGCCCCAGCATTGGGTTGATGTGGATTCTCAGGCTGCCCTTTGGAAAAGTCACACCTCTGGGACAGGTTTATCTGCTACCCACACATTCATAGAGCACCTTGTAGTGAATATACACCTCAGGGTTTTTACTCCAAGACAGAATGATGGCTAGGGCTATGTTGAAACTATATTCTGTAACTGTTAAAGGGCAAAGGTCTTCCCCATTATACAAGAGGACAAGCCAGATATTGCTTGCATGCAAGGACCATATCCCACACAATTAGAGAGTGAAAAACCTAGTTAAATTTGGGTATTCTGCAACATATTCCTTTATGTATAAAAAGGCAAATGGAGGGGAGTAATAATTCTTACAGCAAAGCGTTTATCCTTCCAAGAAGAAAAAGGTAGTAAGAAAGAGGGAAGGATGTTGTGTGGTTGTGCAGGGAGAGATAGAGGGTTCTCCAATTACTTTAGCCACCTGGAATCTCCTCCAGCCTCCGATACCACCCCCTTCCTTAAGCGGATGGTGAATGTGATCCTGGCTAACCAGACAGGGTGTCTCCTGGTATAAGGAGACTGTGATCTCCTACTAGACCTGACATGGGATTCCTCAGCACTCTGCACCACCAGGTCCCCGGCTGTACACAAAAACTTTCACAGGCTGATCTATTCTCTAGTATGGGCAGATTTTTTGGAGGGAGTTACATGCCCATCAGAACATTTTCTCCTACTTTTCCCACCTGCACCAAACATATAGCCACATAGGATATGTTTTTACGTATCAAGATGACCTACATAGGGTCATGTCATGCCATATGGGTCTCATCTCCTTCTCTGACCATGCTCCTATTGTCATTCTGCAACATGACAAACTATTAACTAGATGATTTTCACTTAATGGATGACAAGTTCATAGAAATGGCCAGTCAGCAGATTAAAAAAATCATCTCTCACAATGATCACTCCATAATACATCTGGCAACTGTATGGGACACTGTAAAGGTGGTCCTTTGTGGCCATCTCATAAGCTATACTACTCAAAAGGATAAGGCACGCAAAGTCCATAGGGGAGATTTTCTCAGTACTCTTACATTTCTACAGCATCAGCAGGGTACACTTGCTGACCCTACTCTACTCCCAAAAACTAAAAAGCAACTTGATGACCTTGTTTTATAACAAACTGAAAAAACTCTAAGATACATCAGGCAAAAATACTATGATGAGGGACCCAGAGTGGCATGGCTCCTTGCCCACTGGGTAAGGGGTCACTGACAGCCATTATTACAAAAGTTTGATATCCTGATATGAACCTAGTGACAAGAGACATTGGTTCCATAATGGAAGCTTTTATGGCCTATTGCAAAACATTGTACACCTCCAATACAATCCCTGACCAAATTGCCCTTCAGAGTTTTCTGGAGGGAGTCCATCTACTCCAACTTCAAAATGATGATAAGGCAACCCTGATAGCCTCCATCTTGGGTCAGGAAGTGCAGGAGACATCTGGTCACCTGAAGTCAGAGAAATGCCCTGGCCTGGGTGGATATCTAGCAGAATTTTTAAATAAGTTTTCCCAGGAGCTTTCCCTTCTTTTTCTCAGAGTGGCCAACTCATTGCTGGAGGGAGCTGCCCCCCCCCATCTTGGAGCTCCACCATCATGTTTGTTATCCCTAAAGTAGGGAAGCCCCCAGATTGCTGTAAGTCTTTTAGACTGATCTCAGTGTTAAACACCAGCTATAAGCTCTTTATGTCTATTGCTCTGAAAAGGCTAAATGCCCTCCTACCCCAACTGATCCACATGGAACACACCTCTTGTAAGGTTCCAACATCTTCAGTTGAGCCCCAGAGTAACAGTTTCAATCTGACGTCTTGGAATATAGCAGGACTTAAATGACCTGACCCTGAGTTCCTTAAGTACGTTAATGGTTTTGAATGTGTGTACCTACAAGAAACATGGCCTGATACAGAGATTACTGCGAGTGGTTACAAATCTTATTATAAATTAGCAAAAAAAATGTAAAAGGTTTAGGGGAAATACAGGTGGCTATTAATACTGTGGAAAATCAGGGAAGGAATTAACACACAAGAAATCATTATTGAAAGCAATAATATTCAGGGAATTAGAATTTTTGGAAAAAACAAACAAACAAAAAAAATTATTCTAAATGTATATGTACCACCATATAATAATACACATTGTAAACAAGATCTACTTGGGTTATTAGAAAATATCATAGATAATTGTATCATTGACAACTCAAATGTTAGAATCATTTTGATTGGAGATTTAAATGCAAGAGTATGACAGTATTTAGAACCCGCAGAAGACATAGCAGAATCTAATGCAGAAAGAACAATGATTATATTTCTTATTTTAGGAACACACAAGACAAAATTACTAATGATAGAGGCAGGAAACTCTATAAAATCTTAGCTAATAAGAACTTCCTACTATTAAATGGAAGGTTGCCATACGACAGATTAGAAAATTATGCATATGGAAGTACAAATGTCTCATCCATGACTTGACATGGCATGGGTCAGTATGAATATGATTCCAGATTGTTACGATATGTTAGCTGGGAACAACACTGAAAGCCCACACTGTCCATTGGAATTAAGAATTAAAGTGCTTAATATAAATTCCTATGATAGAGAAATGAATCTATCACAAATAATTGGGAAGAAAAAATGCATTAGATGGGAAATAAATTCGCATTTTAGGGAGAATTTAGATGAATGAGGGATAACAGAACAAATTAAGGCTGTGGAAGATCTGGATGAGGGAATACATTGCTTAGTGGTCTTTGAGAATATTATAAATCAGATTGCAGCAATGGTAACTAAGAAGACTGGAATTTATGAAAAAAGGGGGCCTGTTGGTATATAAGGAATGTAGAACTGCAAAAAAAGAGCTAAACAAACAACTGAGATTGGTTTGAAACCACCCAAGCAAAGATAACAAGACATTGTTAAATAAACTGAGGAAAGAATATAATAAAATTATTAAAATATATAGAGAAAAACATGGAATATATATTTGGAAGGAATTTGAAAACGCGGTTTGAGACAAAGACGATAAGAAATTTTGGAGGATAGTATCAAGGGGCCTTGGAGAATACTCCGAAGCATTCGAGACATATATTGAATCGTACAAATGGGTTAAATACTTTAAAGAGACATTTTATGACATCAGCATTAGATTAGGTAATAGTCAAGCTAGAAAAGAAGGATGGTCTGATATAAATAGAGAGTTCACTCAGGAAGAAATTAAAAAAGCCATCCTCTTATTTTCAAGACATAAAGCTCTAGGACCAGATAGAGTGTATATATATATATTTATGAATCAATAAACATCCACGTCCCTTGTTTATACAAAGTTTTTAAGCATGTAAATAAAATGGGAAATTCCTAAAACATTGTTAGAATATATTATAATCCTCTTATTCAAAAAAGGTGATAAAAAGAACCCAGCCTGTTATAGACCCATCAGCTTGATTGATAACACACAGAACTTTTTTGTTGGGATCATAAATAACAGACTCCTAGACTGTATACACGAAAATAGAATAATAGATGAAGCCCAAGCAGGTTTCATGCCACAGCATTCTACCATAGATCAATGTTTTACGTTATCACATCTAATTCACAAATATACAGTGGTGAAAACACAAACATTCTATTGTATCTTTATCGATTTGAAATCAGCATTTGATAGTATCCATAGGAACTTGCTTTGGCTAGCTCTAGAGGAATTAGGTATTGAGAAAGCTATTCTCAATATATTGGGTATTTTATATCATAACAATACAATACAGGTTAGATATGACACAAGAGGTGATAAAAGTGCAAAATTCAATACAAATAAAGGAGTTAAGCAAGGATGTGTTCTATCCCCAATATTATTTAATCTCTTTCTAAGCCAGATCCTGTCCAAGTTATACGATCCGGAATTTCACATGCCATGAATTGAGAAAAAAAAAGTTGTTTTTACCTTGCATATGTTGATGACACTGTGTTAATATCTACTAGTTTTTTAAGGATTAAAATATTTTGTTATAGACCATACCAGGAATGTACAGAAACTGATCTGAAGATAAATTCTAGTAAAACTAAGCTGAAGGTCTGTGGGAATAAAAACAAGGGGAAATATAAGATTACACTTGGTTATTCAGAAATAGAGACTGTAAAAAGTTTCTGTTATCTGGGAATCACATTTACAGATAACGGCCCAGATATTCAAACTGCGCCCAAAAAGTGCGCAATAGCAGGAGCAAGCGCAAGACCACTGCGCCCATGTGCAAGAGGTGCAATATTCAAAAACTGTGCTGGCCAAGATGTGCCTACAGCCGACGACTGAATATCGCACCACCTGCGCCATAGCGCAACTAGGGAGGGGAAGCTGAACATATCTGATGCGCCATAGCGCAACAAGGGATGTTCAGCTGAGCAGTCCAGATGTGCCATAGTGCAACCAGGGATGCCCCCCAGCAGCAGGGCAGCAATGCAACAGCACAACCAGGGATGCAGGGGCCCACCACCCATGCCACAGATGGGCAGAGGAACACACAGCAGAATAGACATCGTTCCCCCCACATCCCATGCACTGCACAACTGGAGGAGGGCCAGAATAACCACTGGCACATGGAGACCAGCAACCAACCCACAGCTAGGCCATGGTGCCCCATCACACCTCCTGGCAAGCTGTGACCAGCACACAAGGAGGGCCGACCACCCCGTCCCACACCATCCCACCAATGCAGAGCACACCCTGCACCGTGACCCCCAGACACCCTGCCCAGGAGCAGCGTCCACCAGTGCAGGATACCCCATGCATGCCACCACTCCCACTGTGACAATGCAACCCTGTGCACCACAGAACCATGCAAGGCAGCCCCACCATGAGCACTCATCAGCAGGTGGCAGCACACAGCGATGCAATGACTGCATACACAGTGCCACCACACACAGCCCTGAGGTACAGCTGAGACCGACTACGCGCCGGGCAATACCCAGGTACTCCCACATGACAGGGCATGCCCGGTCCCCACCATGAGTGGTACAGCACCCTGCACACCCTCCCAAGGACACACCCTGACCCAGCACTGGCCACAACAGCCAGCGCAGACACCCACAGTGGTGCATGGAAGCATGCACCACACCGGATGCAACACAGTGCATGGACAAACACCCACCCATACCCAAGGACACACCAACACAGGGATGCAGTAGCAGGGCAACCAAGCCCCCAGCATGTGGCCATGGAAACCGTGTACACACGGCCAGCACTCCTCCATGGCACAGGAGTGCCAGCCACCCTGCGCAGGCACTGTGGAGCTGTACGCCACCAGCATCTGCCCAGAGCACAAGTGACAGACAGTGGTACACATCCCCTGCAACACACACAAGCCACAGCATGGAGGTGGGACAACAACAGCGGAGGCCACAGTGTCACCCGAGGCAGACATGCACCACACCAGTGACAGGAGACAACCCAGCATTGTGACGGGTACAATGGCTGTCCTGCATGGACAGCCACCACTGACATGCCAGCAGTCTGTGCAGGTCACAGACATGCAAGGGTGTCAGCTGCACAGGCCATGGATGGGCTGACAGGTGCACCATGGTCACAGACCATGCACCATGGACCACTGCACACAGTCATCCAGTGTACAGAGAACAACACACACACCACAGACAGTGAATGATAGCTACTCCCACACCATAGTCATTTCCCCATGGCCACACACACATGCCCATGACTGCACCACCCCTGACGCCATGCACACCACTGCAGCTGAGCACCTATAGCCTGCTGCAAATCAGAGACCACCACAGTAGTCATATCAAAAGAAATGTATTTAAAAACATCAAACAAAACTATGTACAAATATTTACAAAAGTTTGGGGGGAGGGCCACAAAAAAGGTGAGGGTGGGTAAGGGCAGGGGTGAACAAATGGTAGAGGGAAGGAGGGGTGTGAGGGTGGGTCCAGGGGGGTAGGGAAAATCAAGGGCATTGTTTAGCTCAGTGGGAGCCCTGCTCCCTGCTCCAGCTGCTCCTCCTGCCATGTCATCGCCTGACCCCCAGCCTGTCGATCCTTTGCAGGATTTCCAGCGACGCCCTGGCAACATTCAGTATCTCCTGCAGTGCCTCCCTGATCACCTGCAGCTGCCATCCAGTTAGGACAAGGGAGCAGAGTCAATAGGTGTGAATGCACAGCCCACCCACTGTTCATGGCATACGGACGTGGGACATGCCTCTGTGATGGTGTGTGACCACCAACAGTGATCGCGTCCACAAGACCTGCCCACCCAGGTGCACACAGCCATGCGGACCGCTGCACACACCCACTGGCCAAGTCCTGCACAGCACCACCGTGGCTGTTTAGTGACATGGCTATGTGGTGCGACGGCAGTGGCACAGCCATGTACCTGGTGCACGCATGGACCGCCATTGATGCACTCCCAGACATGTATTGCCACTGGACAGTGCTGACTGCAACAAGTTGCATGCATGGCAGTGGTGTCAATGGATGGTGGCCATGCCCCGCTGCCCACCCTGTTACACAGCATGCAATAGTAATCATGGATGTAAGGCACTCACCATCATCAGGCCGGTCCCTCTGCCTCTGTGGACTTTCACCCCTCCTGGAATGACGGTCTTCCAGCTGGCGCCTCCTCTACCTCGCAAGCCGTCGCTCTTCTGGGCCTAAGGTGCAAACATGGAGAGAGAAATATCAGTACAATCCTGTAGCAAAGTCTCCTTGCTCCCATGTGTGTGCAATCCCACACAGCCAGACCCACCTACCCCACACTCTGATAACACCACCACAGTCAACACTGGATGGTCCCCCCCCCCATGTTCCGGACACATGCAACTGTGATACCCATATGGAAGATAAAAGTGTATGGACATTACACCTACCTGGCTGTGGCACCGTGCTCCTCCTGGCACATGCCTGCAGGCAGGCAAGCAGGTCCGGGTCCCTCTGCATCAGGTCCCCATATCTGTGGTGGCATTGCTCTGCCATCCGCCCCATTCCTGTGGCCTCCTCCAGGGCGTCGGCCACCTCCTGCCACACCTGACTCCTGGACCTGTCCAGGGATGCCTCACCAAACAGTGGGCCAACAAGTGGCTCCACAATGGCAACCAAGTTTGCCATTTCTATCTGGCTCCACTGGGCAGCTCCACTCCGCGCCATCTCTCTTGCTCAGTAGGGTCAAAATGGCGCTCTGCAGCGCGGTTCCACCACGTGCAGATGCTGCGCGGTACAGCGCTGCCATTTCCTATCGTGCTGTCACCGAACAGCGTGATAGTGGTGCACCCATGCCTGATGCATGGCACCTAGGGGGCAATGGTCGGGCACAGGGTCAAGGGTCTCTGGCGCACAGACAGCCACAGCGTGATTGGAACCCAATGCGTGTAGCACGATTGGGTGCCCGTGTGCCACCTCCAGTAGCGGCCTACTGCACTGTTGCCCCAATGTGCCTACAATGCCCAAGTGCCACAGCGCCATATAGGTGAACATCGCTTTAGCGCCACTGGCACAATGGTGGCTGTGCAATTGCCTCCCGTACACAGCATGTCAGCAGCGCGGCAGGCGCCTGCATCATCAACCCGGGCATGCGCAGTTAGGTGTGTACTGCGCATGTCACAGAACTGCACCCTTGGCTCAGCACGTTCAACACAATTGCGCAAAGCGCAAAAGCGCGATATTCAGCCGTCATATGCAAATCAGCTAATCAGCCATTCAGTGGGGCAGCACTGCAATTTGCATCCACTTAAAGTTGTGCCTCGTCTCATTTGCATGGGTTGCACTATAACAGTGTGACATTGGGCTGCACTGGCCATAGTCGGTTACTGCAGTCTATTGGTGAGTTGCATGTTGTTTGGGAGTGTGGACTGTGGATTTTGGGACATGCATGGGACTGCACAGTCACAGGTAACACCTATCATTCTCACAGGCTGAATCATGACCGAGTGAGTTGTGGAGGAAGAGGAACAGAGTTGTGGGAGGAGGAGGAGGCCAAATTTCACAAAGGCCCTGTTTGAGGCCTACCCGGACCAGGAGCCGCTTCTCAGCGGATGCCAGGGAACACCACAGGCCCATGCTGCTGCATGGGAGGAGGTGGCACATGCTGTGAACCTGCATGGCAGTCACCAGTGCTCCGTGCAGGAGTGCAAGAAGAAGATGGGCACAGACATGAGGAGGATTAAGGAGAAGGTGGCTGCCATCAGGGCAGCACAATCTGTGACAGGTGGGGGACAGCTGGAGGTGCTACGCCTGACCCCACAGGAGGAGAGGGTTGCTGGCAGCATGCAGCGTTGTGCCATTGAGTGTGTTCCAGGTGGTGGATTCCAGACGAGTGGTAGCCCATCACTGCATGGTAGGTCATGATCTGTCTATTGGGGGGGACAAGGTAGGTCACATGCAGTAACGTGACTTTGTTTTCCCTTACAGCTCCTGAGCATCTGCATGGGTCAGCGGTGGTGGGCCTCTCCACTGAGGCCAGTCAGATGGAGATGGAGGAGGGCCCATCTACCTCCACAGGAATATGTGGCTCAGTGCGACAGTCGGCCCGCCTGGATGTCCAGACTGATGTTGTTGAAACAGGTGCAGAGGAGGCCCTGCCCGTGTCCCAGCGTGCCAGCATCCACGGATGCCAGCATGCTGTGACTCTGGCTGGTGCCGAGTCCATCACCGATGATGATGTCTCTAACGTCATGGGCAGTGACATGTGTGTGCCACAGGATGGCCACACAGCAGGTAACATCATGGCCATGGCTGTGGGTGGTGCTGCCGTGGAGACCTGCATGTCATCACAGTCTCAGCCTGTGCCTGTCAGCACTGGTGGGGCAGCACTGGTGTGTGTACAGGACAGTGGGACTGTTGCGGCCACTGTGGTGGCACCAGTGAGCCCTGGGGAGTGGCAGCTGGAGGGGCAGCATTGGCAGTCGGCCAATGGGCTTGGGGGTACAGTGTCAGGGGGTGGCGTCAGTGCACCACCTGTGGACATGCCCAGGCCTGGTCCTGGTGTGCAGCACCCACCCTCAAGGGGTGCTGAGCATCAGGGCTGTGCACACCCTGAGGGACAGAATGCCGATCAGGCAGATGACCTCTTGGATGAGCACACCCGCATACTGCAAGCATCAGTCAATCAGCAGATGGATGCACTGAGTGCGGCTCTGAAGCGGGCAGAGGAGCATCGCAGCAGAGAAACCACTCTGCTCCTGGCAGGGATGGACTGGATGTGGGAGGATGTGACCACTGCCATTGACAGGCTGACACATACAATCACAGCTGCCATGGCCACAGGGGGCACACAGTCATTTGCCCATGCGGCGCAGACACTGCACAGTGCAATGTCCACCCCTAGTTCCTGGCGTCTTGCGACACCCTCCTTGTCAACACTGGGTTCAGCTGTGGGCATCCTGAGCACGCCTGGTGCAGGCATGTTCGGTGTGCTGCAGACCCCTGCACGAGCATGGTCGTGTTCGTGCAGTGGAACCCCTGGGGGACCATCGGTGCCACCCCATGAGGCCAGTGATCAGCCTGTCAGTGCTGGCAGCTCTCGGCGGGGCCACCCACGCATCCGTGGTGGCCGGGGCACTGTGGCATTTGACTGACCTGTCTCCCAATGCAGCTACTGTCTGATGCTGCCCTGTGTGCATTGTGTCATTCAGCGGGCAATGCACGGGTAGGTACCCGGCCCTGCACGCAGACACACAGTCCATCTGCACACCCTCCCCACTGCTGTCCGCAGTTGTGTGTGCATGATGATGCCTGCATTGTGTTGTACACCAATGTGCAATGATGCCCAGCATCTGACACACACACAATGACAGGCAGTGGGTGTGGTTGTCTGTGGACATGTGTGTGGCTAGGGGTGGTGTTCTGGGTCAGTGTGCCTCCTACCCTTTATGCATGTCCGGTACGTTGTATGTGTGTGTGTGTGTGTGTGTGTGTGTGTGTGTGTGTGTGTGTGTGTGTGTCTGTCCATGTGCCATGTTAGACCTCACCCATCCCTGGTGGTGTGTGTGGTTCCATGCCCGGCCACGTCTCTTGATGGCATGCACCCCTGGTGTGTGTCCATGCGTGTTTGTGGGTTGTGCCTTAGCCACTGGTGGTTGCACATGGCCCCATGACTTACCTGGGTTGGCTGAAGTGCTCCTCCGTGATGGTGTCCCGGTGCAGCTGTGCCAGCCAGAGCAGTCGGGGTCCTGTCGCCCAAGGGGCTGCCCATCACCATTGTCACCGCGTCCTCATCACTGTCCCCCCTCTTGACCTGTACAGCTATCCCACATTCATTGGTCATGTTGTGCAGGATGCAACAGGCCAGGAATAGCCTGCAGGCCTTTGAGGGGCTGTACTGTAGGGCACCACCGGAGGTGTCCAGGCAATGGAAGCGTGCCTTCAGCATCCCAACACTTACTTGATGACATTTGTGTGGTGGCATGTGCCTCATTGTAGCATTGCTGCAATGGGGACCGTGGCCGCCGGTATGGTGAGCAGCCAGGGACAGAGTGGGTATCCACTGTCACCTGTGTAGAGGGTGGAGGTTAGTTTGGTGATCAGCATCGCCCTGCCCCAGGCCGTAGGCTACTCACCATGTCACCTCTGACTATGCCCCTCCCAAGCCCTATGTTTGTCCATGTGGTTTGCATACTCACCCACTAGGTGGCCAGTGAGGATGTTCCCACTCTCGAATCTGTGGCACAGTGCTGACTGGTACCAGATGAAGGCACCGTGTGCTCCCCCAGGGTGTGTGGCACAGACATTGATTATGCACCCCTTGGCATCACACACCACCTGGCAATTGATGCTAGCATAGCCCTTGCGATTCATGTATGCAGCCCCCTCGGGGCCAGGTGGTGTGCAGATGGCCACATGGGTGCAGTGTATTGCCCCTAGCACGCCAGGCATACGTGCTACCCTGTGGAACTCCTGTATGTTTGCTGTGCACTCCGCCAGTGTGCTGGGGAAATGGATGTACTCCACAGCATGTGGCAGCAGTGTGCAGAGGAATTGGGTGAGGTGGCATGACACGGCCAACTGGGTTATGCCTGTGATGTCCCCTGTTGGTCTCTGGTAGGTACCTGTGGCGAACAAGCACATGCAAGCTGTCACTTTAGCCTCCATTGACAGAGCATGGCTCCGTTGTGTGGGTGCCTGCATCACATCACTGCACAGCTCACAGAGCCGCCTCAGAATTGGCCGGTTCAGGCAGTACTGGCCCACGATCTCCATATCACTATACAGCTCGAAGCTGGTGCGGGCTCGGTACTGCCTGTTGGGGGCATACCGCCAATGGGCCCTTCCTCGGCTGCGCCCCCCTGCTGCCCGCCTTCTCACCCCCCTCATTACTGCCTCTATCTGGATGGTGGCACTGGCCATGTCCCTGGCTTGTGTTCACCCCCAGCAGCTGTTTCTGTGTTCCCCCTGCTGTCCTGGCTGCTACTTCCCCTGCACCGGGAACACCTGACTGTGCTGGCCTCACTGCTGTGTGGCACTTCCCCCTTCTGCACTGTGGCTCCCCTCACCTTCCCCTGAGACATAAGGAACTCAGTCTGGTCAGAACAAGAGATTCCTGGATTTGGCAAGGGCTGGTAGGAGGGAGATCGGCCTGTAGTTACCGGGCACTGAGGGGTCACCACCTTTGTGCAGAGGGATCACACTTGCCGATTTCTAGGCTTGTGGGACAACACCAGAGGAGAAGGACAGATTTAGAATGTGGGTAAGAAGTGACACTATTTCTGGGGCAGATAAAAAAAAGCAGTTTAGTTTGTCTGTGAGGTTTGTTTCCATTGTGAACTGAGTGTCCCTCCTTACCAAGACAGAGACTCTCTATGCTTTCAGTTATAGCTGCTTAAAAACTCCTGCCCTACCCAGTCCCTTGCTAACTTAGTGGATTCAGCCTTAGTGAGGAGTGTTTCTTGTATTTTACCTCACTGGCCTGAGACAGTATAGTATCTTCTTTCTCCTGATTGGATGGTTTATGCTGTGGGCATCCCAGGACACTACTTTCAGATCAGTCATTTTGTACTACTGCCCTTTCTCTCAGCATGCAGTGCGTATGGAGACATGCTCCCTTACCTGGGCTCTGGACCCTGGTCTGGATCTCCATGGAGTTAAAATTCCAGCCTTCCAAAATGGAGTCATCATCATGCTTTTCCTGGATGTCATTATCTGACAATAGCAATAGGCAATCAGTCAACACATCTGTATCAAATTTGAAACTTGCTAGTAGGCAACTCTTTCTCACTCATCTCTGTTGCATATACCACCCTTCATCATCAGTATTGATACTACAGAGGTTCTCTGGGCCACTTTGCTTCATAACCGACCAGGCTGCTGTGCAACCATTCGCTGCCTGGGAGGGGTGTGGTCAGGTGGGTGCTTCTTTGATGCCCAAGCCTCCCCCTCCATGCAGTTGTGTGTTCCACACCATAGATGGTAAGTGCATACTGGTACTACTTTCTGCTTAGTAAGTGCACACTCTAGCCTTATAGGTCACAAGACGATGACATCATTCATATTTCTGCCAGCAAAGCACTATGCTGCACAAGTTATGTGCCTCTGAGCTCAGTTGTGATCCCATATGCAGTTTTGCCTGGGGGTCAGTAGGTGGCTATGCTTACTTTCCTCCTTAGATAAACATGCTCCTGGCCTTAATTCATAACATAAAAAGGGGGCAGATCCAGCCATCTATATCAATAAGTTGGACTGGATGCTTGAATCACAGCAGGCAGGATGTGCTTCTGGGGGAAGGGGAGGACTTACTCCCTTCTCCTGTCCCATACCAATAGGCTCCTGATTCCTTTTTTTTTTTTATATTCTCTTTCCTTCTCTCACCCCTTCCCCGGTACTTCCTCAACTTCAGGAGTCTCCTCACGGCCTTGTGCGTCCCTGCTCATCTGTCGGCATTGGGTGCAGTCATCCCCCCACGCTGCCTTGATTTGACCCCCAGGCAGGTACAAGGTGGGGCTCCCCCTTCCACCACCCCGAGTGACTGAGATTTCATCTGGGATCCGTCACCCATGCCGGCAGGGGCCCTGGGATCAGGGCCTGAAGCTCCGTCTACAGGGAGCACCGGAGGGTATTTTCCTTTTTCGCCCATCCCCATAGGACGTCTGCATGCAGGGAGAGCCTAGGAGTGACGCATGTCACAACGTGCTAATGCTCTGGCTCCCAGCAGACATCCTCCCTACCTGCTACATGCAGTCCTCACTGCACCACCACCCGTGGTCACCCAGGTGGCGGTATCGTGGTGGGACCTGCATCCCACCTCACCCAGAGGAGGACAGCAGCCTCTGGGCGCTCGATCCTCCTCCCCCCGGCCGGCCCTCCAGCTGCCCGAGTCCATTCCCGAACCCAGGTCACTGGCGCCGCGAGCGGTAACCCTATCACTGCGCTGGTGGGCCGGCAGGCTCCTGATTCTTGAACACTCCCTAAATGAGTTATTGAAGAATCCAAGGAATGTATGATATGCAGGGCTGAGGAGACTCCCCCCTTCCCTGAAATTGGATGTGCTCTCAGAGTCCCCCCCCTTCCAAGCTTTATATAAAAGTGATCAGCTATATGACTTTTCTCCTGAGGTGTGCACCTCCATCCTCCTGTCTATTCAACTGTCCTTTTTTGTGACCTGAGCAGAAGGGTGGGGGTGATGGTGCTGGCATGTATCTGATCTCTCTTTTCCTTTCGTGGGTGGGCAACTGGGGAGTTTAGTACTATTGCCGCTCTTTCATATGGACATTTTGTCTATGGTGGGGGGGTCCTCTGATTGTACAGCCTGGCAAAGTTGCATATTTTTTCTTCATATCCAATTCGAGTACTGCCTCCCAGTGGAGCTACTCTCCCTTTTCCACCCCTGCCATGTGGTTTCACATAGAGACAGATGACTGAGCCTGACCACATAACTGTGAGTGCACATGCCACTAGTCAAATACAAACCAATTAAATGATATTATCCTCTTCTGGTATTAAATTTACCAGAGCCACAACCTTTATTACTCCTGCAAACATATATTTTCCGAGTTCCGGTGGGGGGAAAGGTTCAGGTAGCCCCCTTTGCAAATTTCTTTCCCTACCCTCCTCTTCAACCTCAGGTTGTATTTTTGGTATATACCAGCATTATTAGAACTGTTCATTTATTCATAGTCCCATACAGTCCTCTTGGTTGTGAATAGTTGGGCCAAACAGTTCTGCAGTGAATGTACATGTAAGCGGAGAGGTTCCTTCTCCTTTCCTGGGTCTGCCAATTCCACAGTACTTGGGTTTACCCTTGTACCCCCTCAACAATACTGGCCCAGCTGGTTGAAGTGATACGTCATTGTCCAGTAGTATCAGGATCTCTGACTCAAATTCCATCCCCTCAACTGTCTCTAAGCAGTCATTCCCCCAGGTGTCCTTCATCATCCCTTCTTGGCTCCCTTGGTAGCTTATTAGGGGGCTCTGATTCCCCTGATTGTGCACTTAATTCCAGGGAAGAGTGCCTCAATGGTCTGCTATGGCTTCTGCTTTGCCATGGTGGAGTAGTTGAGTGCTCTGCCTATCTCTGTTCCTCTATCTTTGCCATTTGGGTTTTTGAATCCTCCAAGGCTTGTTTTATAGCACATTTTCATGAGGGTGAGATGATTGATCCTCTACTTTATGTTCATGTGTCTGTCCAAGGGGTTCCTTATTACTTCCTGTTGGGGGGGGGGATTGTGCACTCTTCAGTTTAGTTGATTCTCTGGCAGTCCCTTTCCCATTTCTTGCATGATATGTGACATAAAGTACTGAGTATCCTATGGGGTATTAAATACCTGCCTGCCATTTGTCCACCCAGAGAATGTTGAGGGTGGCTGGGTAGTACATATTATAGGGAATGTTCCTGAGGGCTAGTTCTTTCTTGACATGGGTGAAAGCCTTCCTCCTGCCAGGCAGCTTTTTTGAAAAATCCTGGAATATAAAGATTTGGTGGCCATTCCATTTCAAGGAGCCCTTTCCCCTTGCCAGCTTTAAAACCTGCCCTTTAACACTGTACCTCAAGAAGCACACTATTCTAGGCTGTGGGAAGCCTCGAGCTGCTCATGGGGTGAGTGTCCTGTGGGCTCGCTCAGTCTCTAGTGGCCCATCCCCGTAGAAGTCCAGCATTTTTGGCAATATAGATTGAAGGACATAGCATACAGCCTTGCCCTCCAAGCCCTCTGGAACCCCCACAGTCCTCATGTTATTTCAACAATCTCAATTCTCGAGGCCATCTAACTTTACCACAAAGGCTGTACTTGCCTCTTGAGATACTGGGTCCTAGCAGCTTGCAGTGCAGTCTGGAAACCTACTTTCCTCACAAATAACTCCATGTCAGCAATCCTTTGTTTTGTGACTTCCACCACGTCCTCCACCTTTTTAATGCTGTTTCTGATGTCTGGGATACTGGCAATGAGTATTTGCAACATTTGTTTTATTTCTGTCCACTATCTTGACCGCTGCTCATTTTCCATCGTTTTTTGCCACGCTCTTCCTTGTCAGCTATCTCCATGAGTTTGGCACCAATTTGAGTGAGAGAAACAGCAGCGTGCAGGTCCTAGCTAGTGCTATTAAACTAGTACAGTAGTGTCCTGATGCTAGAAAGGGATCCAGAGCCACAAAAGCCCTCAACAATTAGTTGGGCCTGGCACCTCTTGCTATACTTTGCAGGCCACCATTTTTGGAATGAAGAGAGCCCCCCCCCAGCACCATAATCAAGAGGCCTGCTCTGTCATAACTCTTGTACAAGTTGTGAAATGCACTGAAATAAGTATGATGTGAACAAAAAATATGAGAAAAATCTGGAAAAGTGGAAATTTTACTAAATATGATCTAGAACCTTCAATATTGATCAGATTGGTCTAAAATGTGTACCAGTTATGCACATTGAGGCTATTCATATAAAACAAGTCTCATTGTCATCATGTCTTTACAGTACAGACCAGTGTATGCAATTATTGTAGGAAAATATTTCCAAAATTGCTGATTTTGTGGCTAAATTTTTGAATAGACTTTATGGCATTTCCTCTGACAAAGTAATAATTGCATTTATATTACATTATACCATATTTCTATATTCTACAATGTTTCTACTTTCATGTAAAAGAAACCTGACTCAAATATCATTATTCATGACTGAGATATTCCATTTTATGTACCCATACCCCCAAATGGATGCAGTCACCATCCAACCCAGCGTTTGCCAGTTTGGGCCATATATGCATTTCTAGTTTGATTTTGGTATGGTTTGAAATACTGTATAGGAGTTTTATGATATTAGTAATCTGACTATTTAGGGAATGCTCTTAAAGTAATCAATTTGATGCTTTGTGCCAAGTATTTATAACATGTATTATTGTAATTCAGATTTATGACTGATCAACCATACAGCCAATATTCCAAGTTGGCACTAAAAGGCGGTGACCAAGCACAACTTACTCCCACAGTCTCATCTGTTAGCAAGATGCAAAACGTGGCTCTTTACAAAGTCTGACAGAACTTGGATATTCATGCCAGGCAGAGGAGTGGTGCAGCCAGTCTGGAACCGAACAGCTTTTTCCATCTGCTGCAACTAAGAACTGAAACATCCTATTCATTGATTGTCCTAAACTGCACTCTGAACTGTGAATCCCTTCCCCATAGCAGTTACTCTGTTCTCAGTTTGCTCAGCTGGCGAGGGGGCTCAGAGGCGGGCCGGCAGCTGAGTGTCAGAACAAGAGCAAGGGCTTGCCAGCTTTAAAACATTGTGGCGCCTACAAGCACACATGTGTAAGCACGAGTGTGAGTGGCACGAGCGCCACTCGGTAGAGAAAACAGAAGAAAGGGGGTCTCCCTTTAGTGCCTAAGGGATAAGAGCTTGAACTGTGCACCACTTCGAGGAGAAATAAATTCAGAAGGGGATGTTAATCTGTAAATCTTGACCCGAGTATTGCAGCATCCTGAAAGGTTTGTAAGTGTGTCTGCTGTTAACATCTGACTTGGCTTTGTTGCTTGCAGTTCGGATGCTGCATATTCTGGCCGTTTGTAGTGTTAAGGAATAGAAAATTAATTGGGGTTGTCTTGCAAAATGGCCATTGTTCCTATTTTGATGTTTTTATTTATATTTAATATTTTTATCACGTTTCACTTTGCACATAGTTTTACAAGGTCATTAACTGATCTTCAGTCCCATCCTCCTCCGGAGTTGAGACCATTGGACCCCATTCAGACGGTCATTATCTCATCTGAAAATTTTATCTAAAGAATGCTCTAATGCCTTGTTTAAAGTGTACCCCATCAAAATTGTACCACAGATCTTCTCTGTATTGAGAATTAAGTTTTACAAAAGTTTAATTCACCAAGGAATGTGAAAACTGAATTTGAGGGGTATTGTTATTAAGTTTCTTGTGTACTGTCTGTTAGTATGTGGAGATGTGCATCCAAATCTCGGCCCTTTTAACATGTTAAATGATGCAGAAGGTTCACACTTGAAACAGGGCTCTATGATTATTACTCACCTTAATGTCAGAAGTTTGAGAAATAAAATTGATGAAGTCAGGGAATGGGCAAAAGAGGTTAATCGGGGGGGTTGGGTTTTAACTGAAACCTGGCTGGATGGTAAGGTTCAGAACACTTCTATAGATGTGGATGATTTTCAGTTGTTTAGAATGGACAGGACAAAAAAAGGAGGGGGAATTGTTATCTATGCTGATTACAATTTAACCGCTCATGAAGTAACATGCTCAATTCCTAGTAGCGGTATGGAAAAGTTGGCCATAGAGACAGAGGTACCTTTTCCAAAGCCCATATTGTTATTAGGGTTATATAAACCCCCTAAGGTTGATACAGAGGTTTTTCAAGATTTGCAGGAATTTTTGTTTGGCTTTAGAGATTCTCATGAACTGTTTGTAACTGGAGACTTTAATGTCGACTGGTTAACTGTTGATGTGAATCATGAACTGGTTGATTTCCAGTCTGGACTGGGCTTGACTCAGTTAATTTTGGAACCAACCAGAATCAATCATAGGGATCCTAAGAGATCTACAATATTGGATATGATGTTTACAAATTCCACCCGGTTCCATCTACGAGTAGGAATTCTCCCAGAATCCTTCTGAGATCATCGGGTTATTTATTCGGTTAGAAATAACATAGTAAAGTCTGCCCCTGAATCAAGAATTCTTTGGAGATGTTTTAAACAGTTTGATTACATCAGGTTTATGGTTGATGTTGAAAATATTAATTGGTATAGATTGGATTTGATTCCCACACCATTGGCTGCCTGGGAATCCTTTTTAAACACATTTTTGCAAACCTGTAAGAAACATGCACCCTTGAAATCTAGGATATCTAAACATAAAGGGAATGTGTGGTTTTCTCCAGAGTTATATAAAGCCAGGAAAGATAGAAATAAAAAATGGGTAAAAGCCAAAAACACTATGTTAGACTGAGATTGGGTTTCTTATAGGCAGGCCCATAATTTGTATACCAACAAGGTTAGGGCTGCCAAACAACAATTTGTTCAATCTAAACTTGATGATAACCATAAAAAGAATTCAAGAAGGTTTGAGGGGATTATCTCTGACTTATTGGGAAAAAATAAACAGACTCATGTAAACAAGATAGAAGTTGATGGCATTACAGTGCCCTAGGGGAGAGAATGGTTGATGCTTTTAATGATTATTTCTCTAAGGTGGTCTCTTTAGGCCCCATGGAAGGGGTTTACCCAGACTATGATAGTGTTCTGGAGTACAACTTAAAGGGAACTAGCACAGCTGCTAGAGGAATGGGTGGGTTTGATTTTGATTATATTACTCCAGAGGATGTACGTATAGAACTTTTGAAGTTAAATATTTTTAAAGCTAAAGGATCTGATGAGATCCCATCTAGACTGCTGAAATAATGCAGCTCCCTGCATAGCATACCCCCTGGCCTATATCTTTAATCTGTCTATTGTTAGTGGAGAATTTTCAGATGGATGGAAGGTGCTGAAGTGAGGCCTATATTTAAGTCTGGAAACAAGAACAAGCTGGGCAATTACCGGCCCACCTCACTGTCACCTCAGATTTAAAAAATATTTGAAAAAAATAGTATCTCATCAATTGAAAGGATTTCTTGAAGAACATAATAAATTGTCGCCATTTCAATCCGGTTTCAGGGCACTTCATAGTACCCAAACAGCTTTGACCGGGGTGGTAAGCGATCTCCAGCTGAGTCTGGACAGGAGGTTAATGACAGGAGCCTTGTTTGTTGATCTTTTGAAGGCCTTTGACACCCTTAACCATCAGGTGCTCCTGTTCAGACTCGGCAAGATTAGATTGTCCCCCCAGTCAGTTAAATGGTTTTCCTCCTATCTGACGGGTCGCAGCCAATTTGTGGAAGTGGGTCCCTATAAATCTTGCATACTGGAAATTAAAAATGGAGTCCCTCAAGGTTCTATATTAGGGCCCCTGTTATTTAACATCTATATAAATGAACTTTAGATTGCATCAACTGATGCTCGGTGTCATCTGTATGCAGATGACACCATATTGTATGTAGAAGGGGCTACGCTAGATTCAATTAATACAAGGCTGCAATTAGCCTTTGATGAAGTACAGGATTTCTTTAAGATGCACCATCTTACCTTAAATGCTAATAAAATGCTATCACTTCTATTTAAAATTAAAAACAATAAAAAACAGGATCTCCATTTGGAAATTAATATCTTTGATGGTACTGTTATTAAGCAAGTCGATTCATATAAATATCTTGGTGTCTGGTTAGACTCTTGTCTGAGTTGGGATTCCCATAAAGATTCCCTTGTAAGAGGTATGAATAGAAAGTTAGATGCTTTGTATAGATATAAAAGATATATGACCAGAGGGGTGTGGTTAAGTGTGGTTAACTCCCTTTTATTTCCAGTTATCGATTATGGAGACCTGTTTTATGGAGGGGCTGTTGGATTGCACATAAATAGAGTAGATTTGGTGTTCTGTAGAATGGCCCATTTCATGTTGGATGCACCTTATAGAACCCATAGATGTATGCTATTTGGGGAGTTGAATTGGTTTAAACCTTCAGTAAGAAGAAACTTACATCTATTACAGTTTATGATTAAAGTATGGAATAAGGAGGTCCCTGATTATATTATTGATCTTTTTAAAGTTAGAAAAATAAAGGAAGGTCTGAGGACTTCTGTTGGAACCCAATTTGTCGTGATTAATTGTAATTTGAATATAGGAAGGACATCTGTTCCCTTCAGGGGAATCAATTTATGGAATAAATCTCCCTCAGAATTGAGAGGCCATAGATCTAAAAGTAATAATGCAGAATTAATAAAATGGTACACATCTGGGCCAAACAATATTACAACTTGTAACAATTGCTATCACTTTAATTGTTGATTTTGTTTTTTTGATTTGTTTTATCGTTTTTATAATGTATTGTGTAATTGTATGTTTATGTGCTGTATTAATGTGTAACTCTGTCCATGTATTTTGATATGTAACTTTATTGGAAATAAGCTCTGCTCAATTGAATGTATCCTTTATTCTTATGAATAAAAAATGATTTACTACTTACTTACTACTACTTCTTGTATGCAATTCAGAACCGTGATGATGATGATGTTTTCTGACTGGAAAAGGATGTGTTATGTAAAGATGAATTCCTAACAAAGACCCCAGTATTGCATGCAAGTTGTCACAATGCATACACCATCAAAAAAAAAACTGTTGAATAAAAACGCTGCAGAGTTTCAGAACAGGACAGTAAGCAACCAGATCCAACTCACTTGGTCATGTGATCTTCAGTCAACAGCCAATTTGATTACAAGAGTAAATGTTTTGTGTGTGAAAAGGAGTGGGATAAGAGGGGAAACCGGAAATTGTTGATGATTGCAACTGTTGATAGTCAAAAATCTGTGTGGCAAAAAGCCAAAGAACGCAATGACAGTACCATGTTACATAAGTTGCAAGGGTTTAGGGATAAATGCCTAGCTCTGATAGCACATGATTTTTGATACCATAGATCATGTCTTAATAACTATATAAATAGAAGAACAGTCATGGAAGGCGATGACATCTATGACATAGGGTTCTGTTGACTAATTTCTCAGACTGATAGGCCAATGTTTGACAATGGAAGTATCTTCTATATCACTAAACGTCATGACAGATATTGCCAGTGGTTAGAAGATCATGGTGTAGAGGATGCAGCATCCTACAGGTCAGCAAGTCTGAAAAGATGCCTACAGACATGCTACACTAATCCCAGTGGCTGGAGGGTAACTATAGTCCCTCAGAAAGGTACATCAAGACTTCCGGTGATGTCATGCACTGAGCAACAACTTGGGTTGCAAGGCTCCCTGCTGAAAAAACCAAATGCCTCAATAAAAACTGCTTTTTACAGCACCAGAGCGCACTCATTACAAACAAGAGGTGGTACAATGCCAAAGAAAAGAGGTGACTCCGCTCGTGGATCCCCCAAGCGTCAGGATGGCACTAGATTGTTGGAGGAAGACTCGGAAAGTGGTGACTCGCGGGCCTCCTCGACCTCCCGACACAGCAAAACGAGGGTTGATCAGATTCCCCTATCAACCATACAAAGGCAAATGTCACAAATGCTGGCCGAAATAAGGGACTTTAGAAAGGAGATGCGGAGTACTGTCACAGCTCTCCGCACTGATATGGGGAAAATTGAAAGGAAGCAGGAGGAGCAGGAAGAGCAACTAACAGCACCGACAGGAGAGTGGGGGAGACCGAAAGCGCGATCGTTCAGCTGCATGGCCTGCTGAGAGGCCTTCAAGACCGGGCAGAAGATGCTGAAAGTAAGAGTCGCCGAAACAATATTCGGCTATCGGGGCTCCCGGAGGGCACAGAGGGTAACGAAATAATCCCTTTCATGCAGAAAATGCTCAGGGAGCTATTAAAACTGCCAGAAGAGATTTCACTTGAGATGGAGAGAGCCCACTGTACTCTAGGCCCCAAACCAGCAGCAGGAGCCCGCCCTTGTACCCTGCTAATCAAGTTTCTGAGACATCAAGATAAAGAAAAGGTCTTACATTCAGCGTGGAGGCAAGGAGAGGTTTATTATGGTGCTCACAGGCTCTTCTTCGAGAATGACTTTGCCCCGGAGGTTATGGCGCGACAGAGAGCCTACATTCCGGTAATGAAGTCTCTTAAAGCGGCAGGAGTGCGTTTTAAAATGCTATACCCAGCTAGAATGGTGATCCACTTTAAGGAGGGGGCCCACACATGTGAAAGCGCGGCGGAAGCGATAATGGAGTTAAAGAAGAGGAAAATAGAGATGGTGCAGCAACAGAGGAGAACTGCAGTAACCCCCACCGCCAAGCTGGCCCAGAAGGTTTGGAGCGCAGGACAACGGGACGTTAGACGCCGCCAAGGCTTGGAAGCCATCCAGTCAATTGTGGAATCACTGAGGGCAAGATCCAGTGCATTGGCAGCGGAGGACACTGATGCATCTAAAACCTGACTTAACCGCAAGTACATTTAAAGACTGGACCTAATTAAATGTGGACTGGATAAAATACTGTTTAAATAGAGTCCACAGTCATACTATCCCTTCTGAAGGGGCATTGATATGGGGGCTGGGGCTGGGGGAGTATGATGGGTATGGATTGGGTTGATAATGTGTACTTAAAGGGGGGGATGATGGAATGGGAGTGGGGGGCTAGAGCGAGAGTCTTAAGATGCATTAAATGGTGAGATCCACATGGGAAGCTCTGTGAAGCCACAATGAAAATATGGGTGCAAGCCTGCAGTCTACGGGAGCACTATTGCAGAGTGGACTAGCATTGCCCTGGAGAGAGTTAAGCGAGTGGGGGAGGATGGGGTGAGGTTAGCTGGGGTCTTGTCAGCAGTCCACCTTTGGCTGGTTGGTTAGACATAGGGAAGAACAGTATGGAGGATGTCCATCGGGGGGGGACTTGGGGGAGGCGTGGTATTAAAGGGGATGCTTTGCTGAAACCTAACTGGCGGTTTAACTAGAGGGGCGGACCAGGGCTCAGACCAGAGGTGCCACGTGTGGCGGCTGCCACGTGCCTAGAAGCGAGAATAGCAACAGGAACTGTTCCTCAGAAGCTGCTTAGCTGTCGAGACTAGGTTGGGGCCAAGGGGATTGCATGGAGGTGCAAGGAGAAAGGGGGAGGGAAGGGAGGTGGGGGTACTGACTTCATAGGTGGTCGTAAGAAGTAATCTTGCAGCCAGCAGAGGTAGACTGGGGGGTGGGTTGGGGGGAAGGGAAGATTGGGAGACCCTACGGTGAGCCAGGGGCTGCATCCCAACTTACCTAAGCGTTCGCCAGAGGGCTCGAATCCGAAGAGCTGGTTGAAAAGCCACTGTTGGGCTGACACTGTGGTGAGGAGCGGGGTGGTACCCTGCATGGTAGGCAAAGAGGGTTGAGGTGAAGCCCTGGAGAGAGGTGATATAAGCTACCTCCTGGCAGACATGGCCAATACCCGCAATGTAGTAAGGGGTGGGTGGGAAGGGGGAAGGGTAAAGAAGACGGGTGATAACTAATTAATTAACTGAGGGGTATAAAGAATTACGGGCACATGAAACATAACTATGAACTGGGGCAAGAAGGTTAAGCCTTGAGGAGGAGCCCTCTGGGCGATGATGCAGCATTACCCCGCCTGAAGAGGGGGAATGATTCATGGGTCAGAATCATGAATGAATATATTACCTGCCCCTGTCGGACCTCGTGGGAGCACCTCCTCCCTCCTGCCCTGGGATGACTAGTCGAAACCGCTGGATAGTGGCGGAGGAAATTGACCGCACAGCCACAAGTATAAGAGAGCGGGCACCACGGGACCGGAACAGGGCTCTCATCTCTGAGGTCCTACTTGGTCGGGGAGCACTGTAACCAGGTGAGCCACGGGCTCACTGGGTCTGGGGCTCTCAATCGAGCCGATGGGAGAAAGCCCTCACTCCGGACACACGGCGGTAGTCCCTCTAGCTGCAGTACAGCTCCCAGGGAAGCTTGAGACTCCTGCATGACGGACACTTTCCTTATTACCGTATCTGGACAGGTACCTTGGTGCCTGGAGCCCTGAAATAAGGGCATTTAGGTTGGGTCATAAACCCATCCTCAGGTCAGGGCTAAGCCCAGGCCGGTGGAAGTGCCAGTAGTGGTTAAGTCGGCCAAGTTGGCCAGAACAGGTATGTTAGTTTTTATGTTCGCTGTTGTTCTTTGTTCATTGTCATGTTTGTATTACATTGTTTGTTTCGGAGTCACCAAAACAACACAACATGGAATACAGTTACAAGCTGGGTTGGACCATAGAGGGAGCTCCTGTGGAGGACTGGGAAGGCCGGGTATAATAGATCATAATGGACATGCACAATGCAGGCCCACACATTGAAGTTGCTGTCCCTTAACATCAAGGGCCTGGCTTCACCAATTAAGAGATCCAGGGCACTGACTTACATTAGAAGGGCGAAGGCAAACATTGCCTTCTTACAGGAAACACACATGAATCCGGCTGAGCATACCAAGCTAGCCAAACTAAGCAGGGGACAGGTATTTCACTCATCCTGTAAAGACGGAAGGAAACGTGGAGTGGCTATTATTGTGTCCCCGCACACCCCACTTCAGGTGGAATCCACTTGGTCAGACTCAGAAGGTCGACTGGTGGTCATTCAAGGGAAAATTAACGGGGTGGAGGTGACGTTAGCAAACGCCTACTTACCACCTGGTATAACGGTCTCAAGACTAAGACCCTTGCTGGATAGGGTAGTCCAGAAAACCAAAGGTATACTTATGCTAGCAGGGGACTTTAATCTGACTATGGCCCCCCAGGTTGACTCGACCAGTCGAAGACTGCGAAGGCTAACACCTACCCAAAAGTTCTTTAGTAAGTTTATATCAGAGGTTGGATGATGTGATGTTTGGCGGAAACTACACCCAAATGCCAAAAATTTCTCGTATTATTCCCCGGTACATCATACGTATTCCCGTATAGACCATACATTCATCCAGGTTGAAAATATAGGCATGGTGCGGGATGCCCAACTGGGAGATATCTCCATCTCGGATCATGCGCCCCTGACAACCTGCTGGGAATGGGGCCTTCAACCGAGGAACACGCAGTGGAGATTAAACCCTATCCATTTGCGATCGGAAAAATTTAGGGAGTTCCTCTCCGATAAAATTATGGAAATAGTGTCGGATAACCCACCGCAGGAGTCCACACCCTCAGTACACTGGGATACAATTAAAACGGTCCTTAGAGGACACATTATCAAGTATACGGTGGAATTAAGGAGGCAGCGACAAGAGCGCAGGAATAAGTTAGAGGAAACGCTTCACTTTCTCCAAATGGCGCACCAGCAGGGCGACGAATCCGTCCTTCCCCAACTAAAACAGACTAGATGGGATCTGGACCAGATGGTTCAGCAGCAAACTGAAATAGCCCTAACTTTTCTGAGACAAAGATTTTACGAAGTGGGACCAAGAGCAACAAGGTTGCTCGCTCACCAAGTGCGTAAACAAAAGAAGGGGGCAACCATTAAGGCCCATTAGACACCTCATTGAGGCCAGCAGGTGTCCCGTACAGGACATAGTAGACGATGCAAAGTTCTACAAAACTCTTACACCCCAGAGACCACAGTCCGCTGAACACTTGGTGGAGCACCTGAACGCGTCTCTCTTCCCTCTCTGTCCGAGGCACACAGGGAAGACCTGATGAGGCCTATCACGGACCTGGAAGTAGGCCAAGCAATAGCTAAAGCCAAGTCTTTGAAGGCCCCGGGGCCAGACGGGTACGGTCCAGAGTTTTATAAGGCGGTGAGATCCCGGCTTGACCCCTTACTTCTTCAGGTCTTTAACTCGGTCTTGCTGGGAGAACCCCCCCCCCCAGTCGTGGTCTTATGCCACTATATCGGTGATACCTAAGCCAGGTAAGAACCCACAAGAATGTGCCTTATACAGACCGATATCTGTACTTAATCAGGACTATAGACTATTTATGAACATTTTGGCACACCGTCTAGATAGTTTATTACCTTTATTAATACACAAAGATCAGATGGGGTTTGTCAGATCACGCACTACCTCAGATAGTATCAAACGATCCTTATAGTGGTGCAACGGATGCAGAAGAGTGGAGAGGCGGTAGCTCTAATCAGTCTTGACGCAGAGAAGGCCTTTGACAGGGTTTTTTAGCCTTATCTGTACCACACTCTAAGCAAATTCGGATTCCCTTCCCTGTTCGTTCAAATCCTTCAAAACATATACTCCGCCCCCAGGGCATGCGTCAAGGTAACGGACACCACTCAGAGTTTTTTCAACTCGAAAGGGGCACCCGACAGGGATGCCCATTGTCTCCCCTGTTGTTCGCCGTGGTTATCGAACCACTGGCGCAACATATCAGGGAATCGCACAAACTTCGAGGGATCAAGATAGGAGACACTGAACACCGTGTAGCTCTGTACGCGGATGATATACTTTTATATCTACACGAACCCGATTGCACAATCCCAGTCGTGAGACAGATACTTGATGCGTACGGCGCGCTATCCGAATATAAACTCAATTTCGCCAAAACTGAGATCCTTACCTTTAACTACACCCCCGAGCAGGATACCCGGGAAATTATTCCAGGAAGGTGGGACCTGCAAAATTGAAATACCTAGGTATATATATCCCAAAAGACCCCATGAAATATTACAAATATAACTATATACCATTTATTTCCCAGCTAAAACAAGAATTACAAGCCTGGCCACCCTGCCCTTGGCCTTTCTAGGAGAATAGACCTGATCAGAATGATAGTCCTTCCGAGGGCTTTGTATCTATTCCAAATATTCCCCAATGTACTATTGAAAACATTTAAGGATATAAACCAGCTTATACGAAACTTCATATGGGCTTTGAAGTCCCGAATTCAACTGGGGATACTCACTTTCCCCGCCAGGAAGGGGCTTAGCCTCCGGATTTGAGGCTCTACCAACAAGCAACCACTTGCGCATATATGACTAGACAGAGGGGAATCCCTGCACCGCATTGGCTTGAGATAGAAAGGACCCTCATTAGTGACCGGGCGTACATCGGGACCTTATACAGGCAGGATGGGGGGAGGAAGGCCTGGGGAGTTCTGATCCCTGGCTTGGAGCGCAGTTTAGAAACTGGGCCGCAATAAAAAAGGCGCAGCACCTGGGGCCATATCAGGCACTCATTTGCCCAATTACAAGCTTAACAGATTTCACCCCTAACAACTTAGATAATGGTTTCCTGCGCTGGGAAAAACAAGGGTTAAAATACCTGGTGCAGATAATGACTCAGGGAAATACCTGGTCATATGCAGAGATCCAGAGAAAATTCCACCTTCCACATGGGGACTTTTTCCGTTGCCTTCAACTGCGACACTATATAGAGAGCCTACCGCGAATGACATGGGACCCTGAAAGATACCCGGCATTGATCCACTGCCAGATACAGCTAAATGCCATAAGGGCCCAAGAGCACCTGATCTCACGATACTATCAGGCACTCAATTTGCAAGGGAGTGCCCGAACTGAGGGCATTCGCTCCATATGGTCGCAGGAGACGGGACATCAGCTCACCTTAGAGGACTGGAGACGAGCATGCATTTTGTCAAGCCGAACAACCAGCTCGCACCAATGGCGAGAATTCACCTGGAAAGTCCTAGTTCGCTATTTCCGCTCCCCAGTGGTCACTCGGCACCACTCTCCCAGTTATACAGCGGAGTGCTGGAAGAAGTGTGGGGAATTGTGTGCCACCCTGACACACATATTATGGGCGTGCCCAGTTTTACGAGGTTTCCTGGTACAGCTCAAGTCCCAGTTATAGGAACTGATAGATGCACAACTCCGGCTTACCCTGGAGATATTTTTATTTCTGGACCTCCCAAGAGTGTTTAGAGGCCCTAATACCAGATATTTGCTTGTTTTATTAATAACAGCCGCAAAGAAGGCAATCACTAGGCAGTGGTTAACTACAAAAATTCCTACAGTCCAAGACTGTTGGGACATCACACTGCAGATTGATAACATGGAAAAAATCACACACAACCTGAATGAACAAGGGGAGAAATTTAAGGCTAGATGGACATGGTGGCAGATATATTACATGCTGAAGGACTCCACCTTCATACCCTAAGATATCTGTGAGAGGCGACGGGCAGAGACACTTAGATGGAGAGGGGGGCGGATTACTGTGCAGACTGCACCCAGCCTGGCCTTCCCGGTCCTCCGGGGAGTGGTAACACCCAAATAGAAGAGAAGCCCTGGATGTCTGGACCTTGAGCAGGGTGAAGCAACTGGTTATTTAGTCACTATGAATTAAGGCTGAAACAGCAAACTAGAGCTAGAACCACGCAGGGGTTTACCCCTAATGAATGTCATAGCACTAGTAATATTTGACTGTAATATTTGTAATATCTGACGAATACATAGATGTCTAAATATTGGTGACCTATGTGTATATATGTTGAAAACTCAATAAAAAGAATTAAAAAAAAAAAAGGAAAAAGAAAGGTACATCAAGTCTCTTGTGTTCAGCACAGTTGAATGTTGGACAATTGCTTTCTGAAGTTGCAAGTTAAAGCAAACAATGGAAGAATCAGAATATTCAGAAGAAAGTGAAGGCAAATCTGATGATACTCAGACTCAAATGGATGCAAATATGTTTAGTTACAATGCAGCAAAATTAATAAGGTCTGAACTGAAAGAGTTTGGCAGAGAAGAACGTCAAAGGATTACATTAGCTAAAGAGTGCACAAGACCAACACGTGTGTGAAACAAACCTGGATGTGTCTTATGAAGCAGCTTCAAAATGTGTGGGTACTACTCTCTACAATCACGTGGCTTGGATGCTTACCGATGTTACTCCAGAAGTAGGTAATGATAATAATAGCTTTATTTATATGAAACGTAATTCACCATAGTATCAAAGCACTCTTACAGAGTAAAATCTTAAAACAATAGTTAAAATTCAGCAGAACTAAATTCAAAACTAAAATTCAGGATAGGCCAGGGAAAATAAATACGTTTTAAGAGCAGATCTGAAGCTCTCCAGAAGCAAAAGTTTGAGCTTCCGAAGACTTTAACCGGACCCTGGGAACCTCCAGAAATCCCTCATCGGTGGAGCGTAGAGATCGATGGGGCAGTAGGGGCACAGGAGCTCTTGCAGGTAATGATGGGAGAGTTCAGCTAAACCCAGAACAACATGAGCGGGTACTGAATCTTGGACAAGACATATGCAGAGCTGTTGCTGGTGTTTCAACACCACAACATGTTGGTACTGCCCTACACATACTAAAGGCAGTCTAGAGCAAGGAGACCATAACCATGCTAAATAGATTTGGACATTGCATTAGCTACCAAGATGCCCAACGTTATATTGCTACCATGGCAGCAGCTGCTGATGAGCAGGAAGCTCAAGATGGGGTTTTCATATCCATGAATCTGAAGTCAGGTCGATTCACACAGTGTGCATTTGACAACCTAAACTTCCATGAGAGTACAAAGGATGGTAAAACTATGCATGGAACATTGCATGCAATATATCAGTATGCTGATGAAGGTGCGGGTCAACAGTCAATGGCTATTAGGGTGCCCCCAGTTAAAACACAAGTCTTCTCACACATATCTTCAATGATTTCAAGCAGGGAAAAGCAATCTCACCCTCAAAGACTGCCAGAAGAGTCATTCACTTGCTGCCATGACAATAGCACCACAGCAGACCAGAGAACCACTTCATCCTGTAGACTGGCTTTGGCATTTAGTGAATATGGGTCCCACACTTTATTTAGATGTCATAGAGCAATCAAAACCTGTTACATGGTTCTCCTTTCATGAATTAGTTACCCAACAGGAAGTACAGGCGACTGTGATTGAATATGGACCTTTCTTTCCAGAACCTCCTGTAAACCCAGATGTGGTCAAAGCATCAGTTCAGTACTGTGTGAAGATCACTCAGAAAATTGGGCAGGAATTCTGCATAATTACCTGTGATGAAGCAGTCTATGAGCTTGATCTTGGCCTTCAGAAAAAGAAGCTGGAGAAGTATGGCAAAGTCATCCTTCGTTTGGGTGGCTTCCACACTGCACTGAATTTCATGGTGGTAGTTGGGTATTTAATGAAAGAAACTGGAATAGAGGATCTCCTTGTGAAGCCAATGTTTGCCTCCAAGGAACTGCTAACAAAATCATGTCAGGCAGACTATTATGCTATGCCTAGAGCCCATCAGCTAGTTCATACTGCCATGTGTAAGCTACACTGGAATGCATTTGAAGGTTGGCTCACTGGTGAATATGACAAAAGGCATGGAGTGCATGGTATTGCTCTCAGACAGTGTTCAAAGACTGAAAGATGCCATGGATGCCAAAAATGCACAAAATACAAATAATTCATACGTCCAAACAACTAGGCTACTGGAAGAAGTAGACATGTTAATGAACGTATTGCTCAGTATTCACAAAAGATGATGAGGAGGAGTTACCTGAACCAGACAATATAAGCACTCTGGGTAGGGGGGTTGACACCAGTCCATTTACAGAAGAAAGAGTCCTGAAAGAACTCCTAAAACTCAAGGTGAACAAAGCAATGGGCCTGATGGGATTCACCCCAGAATCCTAAAAAACTAAGGGAGGACATAGTGACACCACTGACCACACTTTTTAACAAATCATGGGAGGATGGGGTGGTACCTGAGGACTGGAGGAGGGCAGATGTGATTCTCCTTCACAAAAGTGGGAGCAAGGCAGAAGCAGGAAACTACAGACCTGTAAATTTGACCTCAGTGGTAGGAAAATGATGGAATCACTTCTGAAAGAAAAATTGTTGAGTACCTAGAGGCCAGTGGGGCACAGGACCCAAAGCAGCATGGATTTACAGTAGAAGGTCATGTCAGATGAATCTAATAGATTTCTTTGACTGGGTGACCAAAGTAATAGACCAGGGGGGCTGTGGATATGGTCTACCTAGACTTTAGCAAGGCATTTGACACAGTCCCACACAAAAGATTAATAATCAAGTTAGTCAGCTTGGGAGTGGGTCCCAGGGTGGTAGCCTGGGTTGCAAACTGGCTGCACAACAGGACACAGAAGGTAATAGTGGTGGCACACATTCCGAAGAAGGGGGTCACTAGTGGAGTACTTCAGGGCTCAGTACTGGGTCCAGTCCTCTTTAACATCTTTATAGGTGACATTGCAGAGGGTCTGGAGGGAAAGGTATGCCTCTTTGCAGATGATACAAAGATCTGTAACAGAGCTGATACACGGGGGAGTAGAAAGGATGAGAAGGGACTTGGCAAGGTTGGAGGAATGGTCACACATATGGCAACTTAGATTCAATACAAAGAAGTGCAAAGTAATGCACCTGGGAAACAAAAACCCAGGAGAAGAGTACACAATAGCAGGGGAGGTACTAACAGCAACAAAATGGAACAGGACTTGGGGGTAGTCATATCGGATGATCTAAAGGTGGGTAAGCAATGTGAGAAGTCAGTGAGGAGAGCCAGGGGATACTGGGATACATAGGAAGGGGCATCACAAGCAGAAAAAGGAAGTGATTATCCTCTGTACAGACAGTTGGTGAGACCCCATCTGGAGTACTGTGTGCAGTTTGGAGACCTCATCTACAAGGACATAGACAGGATGGAAGCAGTCCATAGGAGGGCAACTAAAATGGTGCAGGGTCTGCATCAGAAATCATATGAAGAGAGACTGAGAGAGCTTAATATGTATACCCTTGATGAAAGGAGGGACGGGGGACATGATAGAAACGTTCAAGTACCTCAAAGGAATCAACAAAGTCCAGGAGGGTAGCATCTTTCAGAAAAAGAGATGTGTAAGAACAAGGGGACACAATTTAAAGATAGAGGGGGGAAGGCTCAGGGGTAATGTGAGGAAATCTTTTTTCACGGAGAGAGTGGTGGATGCATGGAACTGCCTTCCTGGGGAAGTTGTTGGGGCTAAAACAGTGGGGGAATTTAAGCATGCATGGGACAGACACAAGGCAATTGTAGTGGGGGGTGGCAGGAAGTAGGCCGTTGGGTAACTAGAATCTGCAGCTTATCCAGTAGGTAGGGAAATGGGCAGACTGGGTGGGCCAAGTGGTCCTTATCTGCCGTCAAAGTCTATGTTTCTATGTTTCTATGTAACGTGTTCCATGAGGCAAAGTGCAAATCCCCAACAACAAGGTTCTGGCTTAGGTACATGGACAGGATTCAGATTCTGAATCGCTATATCTATGCTTATGCTAAGTGAGCAGGACACTGGGAGCAGCACCTGGCTGAAGTTGAGAAAATGCTTCCATATCTTGTGGCTGCTGGTCATCACAAATATGTTTCGTACATTCCCAATTACCTGTCCGTTATGAAAGACCTGAGAACTGCCGGTCTGTCAGCACAGCGGTTGGATTTCCGCTTACAACGCTGGTGACCCAGGTTTGGGTGTGGACCTGGGAGCCAGAGGACTGGCTGGGGGGAGGATGTCTGAGCATCTAATGGACCACTCAGCTCCTCCAGGGAGTAGAGGGGTACACTGGCTCAGAGGTGCTCTGACCTCTGGTGACAACCAGAGTTATCACAGCCTGATGCCCACGCCAAGAGGAAAGAGCATGATGGGCAGCATCGTAAGCCATGGCATCATGGCATGTCATGCTCTGGGAGGGCATACTTAGAAAAATGGCTCTTCCGGCATGACACTGACATGACGGACCAGTAGTGGGTCCTCACCTGCCTGCGGCTGTAGTACTGCTCCGCTCTGGATCCTGATGATGACTTGATTATTTGGGGAGGTAGGGCAAGCCCCACCACCATGTTCCTTTCGCTAGGCGGGGGTAAGCCAGGGCCCATGGGGAATCCTTGCGGGAAATGACAGCTCAGGTAAGGCAGTTAGGCAACAGTGCTGGCTTGAAGTGGGGTTAAAACAGAAAGAAAAAAGAAAGACCTGACAACCACAGTGCCAGACATCACTGAAGCGTTCAGATTTGGCAAACTCGCCATACGCCAAACAGTTGATAAGTTTAATGGTATGTGGACTGATATGGCCCTCGAGTAGACGTATAACAAAGATACCAAGACCCAGCTTTTCCATGACATAACTTGTCAACCTGCCACTATGAAGAAATACTTGCATTCATTACCAGCACTGACAGCAATCTCTGAACAAATGAAGGTGATGGCTCACCTTCATGGCACTGATGATCACAAACACTATGGAGACTATGAGTATACAGCACTGAAGGACAGTACAGCAATTAAAGCAATGATGAATGTGGTCACTGGCAGAATGATCAATCCATTCACCTGTAATACTAGTGATCTGATGAACCTTTCTACATGCTTAAAAGACACATCAAATGACTTCATTGAAGCCAAGGCCAAGGAAAAGGGCATTGCAACCTTAATCACAGCACAACAGAGTGCTAGTGAAAAAGTTAAAACTGTAAAGCTTCAGACGTTCGCAAGTAAAGCCAAAACACCCTCACACATTCAGAAAGTGAAAGAGGTCTATGAAGAGGAGAGCAATGTGGTCAGGAACTTATACAATACTTATCCAAGATCTGGATGATGACAAAAAGGTAGAAGCCTTCAGTCCCGAATGGACAAAATATCCCTTGGCTGTTTTTGACCTATATGCCGACCTTCCCCCAAGGCCATGCCATGCATAAAGGCAACAAAGCTGATTACCTGGCTGCACTAAAAAGTTACCTTGGTGAACTGTGTCCAGAAGAAGGTAACTTGCCATCTTCAGAGGAACTTACTGTACTAGTTGTTGATGCAATGGTATTTGTTCAACAATACAAAAGCCTTTATAGTTGTACATGTGGTGACTTGCAGAGGTATACAGATACACTACTTTGAATAAAGCCAGAGAGCTGCAACTGCTTCAGCACTGTAGGAGATAGGTATGATGTTAGTCCACCAGTAAGCTTGAAAAGTGAGGAGCAAGAAAAATGGGAACAGTTTCATCATGCAAAGAGCAGAGCATATGAACCCTGGGAATCCCTACCCATCCCTTATTGGAAAGTCTTCATTGTCAACTCCCAAAACAAGGCCAGTCTCCTTGATTTCTTGGGAGGTGCTTGGGTAAAGCACAACACTCAGTTATCAGAGGGATGTAGATTAATTCTTGGTGGATTGTTCAAGAACCCAAGTCATCCTGTTCTTCTGTCAAAAGACAACGTTGTACTAATTCTTGAATTGTCATGTACAAAACATGAAGAAGCAGGTACAAGAATAATCTCCCATATTGCATATTGCGTAAACACACTTGGATATTGGAGAGTATTAGTGGCAGCCAGGAACACTGATGTGATCATGATGTGCATCTACTATAACACTCAGATGACTGGTCTAGAAGAGCTATGGGTTCAGAAGATGGGCGTGTACCTGTCATGCCATTCAGTAGCAGCTTCTCTTAGCACTATATGCAATACGGACGCATCACAACTCACATCAGTTGTTCTTAGTGTTTACATCTTAAATGACTGTGATACTGTCAGCTATCCCTTCAGGAGATGGAAGAAGCATGCTCTGAAAGTTGCTCTTGAAAATGCAGCCAGCCTTAATGCATTAGCAGATTATGGCAAACCTGGAGTAAGTCTAGATGTCATTGATGAGGCCATTTCAGCAGCGCATGAGTACTTCATGAAATTATATTGCAGAGATGAGTTCAGTGGTGGCCTGGATGCACTCTGAGCTTACCTGTATGTGACAACAAAGGGTGACCTACATACTCTGCCACCAACAGGAGATGCCTTCAGACTTCACATGCTGTGCACTCTGCACGAGATAGCAGTCAGTAAAAGAGCTCATGAGTCAAATCCAGTGCTTCCCAATCCTACATTGTTTGGGCCAACTGTTCAAGAAGGCTGGCTAGTCCTGCATATGATGACAAAGGATGGAAGCAGGGAGAGTAGTCAGAATAGCAAAGGCCCAGACTGAGGAAAAGATAGCCAACTCAGTTAAGAAGGGGGATAAAACCTTTTATAGGTATATCAGGGAGCATAGAAAGACAAAGGGAGGGATGGTGAGGCTGAATAGAATGGACAGTGGGTGGGCAGAGAGGGACAGTGAAAAAGCAGGGATACTGAATGAATACTTCTGTTCAGTATTCACAAAACAGGAGGTGGGGGAGGTGTCTAATCCAATTAACAGAAGCACTCTGGATAGGGGGGTCAATCCCAGTCCTTTCACAGAAGAAAGGGTCCTGAAAGAACCCTTAAACTGAAGGTGGACAAAGCAATGGGGCCAGATGGAATTCATCCCAGAATTCTAAAAGAATTAAGCAGAGAACTAGTGACACCACTGACTACCCTGTTTAACAAATCATGGGAGGATGGTGTGGTACCTGAGGACTGGAGGAATGCAGATGTGATTCCCCTTCACAAAAGTGGGATCAAGACAGAGGCAGGAAACTATAGACCTGTCAGTTTGACCTCTGTGGTAGGGAAAGTTATGGAATCACTTCTGAAGGAAATAATTGTTGAGTACCTAGAGGCCAGTGGGGCACAGGACCCAAGGCAGCATGGGTTCATAGCGGGAAGGTCTTGTCAGACAAATCTAATTGATTTCTTTGACTGGGTGACCAAAGTAGTAGACCAGGGAGGGGCTGTGGACATGGCCAACCTAGACTTTAGCAAGGCATTTGACACAGTCCCACACAAAAGATTAATAGTCAAATTAACCAGCCTGGGAGTGGGTCCCAGGGTGATAGCCTGCGTAAAACATAGGCTGGACAACAGGACACAGAAGGTAATTGTAAATGGAGTCCACTCTGAAGAAGAGGGGTTACTAGTGGGTACTGCAGGGTTCAGTACTGGGTACAGTCCTTTTAATGTCTTTATAAGTGACATTGCGGAGGGACTGAAGGAAAAGTATGCCTCTTTGCAGATGACACAAAGATCTGCAACAGGGCTGATACACAAGGAGGCATGGAAAGGATGAGAAGGGACTTGCAAGGTTGGATGAATGGTCAGAAGTATGGCAGCTTGGATTCAATGCAAAGAAATGCAAAATAATGCACCTGGAAACAAAACCCAGGGAAGATTACACAATGGGAGGGTAGTAACAACAACAAAAATGGAAAGGGACCTAGGGGTAATCATATCAGATGACCTTAAGGTTGGCAAGCAATGAGAAGGCAGTAGGGAGGGTGGGGGATACTGGGATGTATAGGAGAGGCATCACCAGCAAAAAACAGGAAGTCATTATCCCCCTGTACAGACAGTTGGTGAGACTCCATCTGGAGTACTGTGTCCAGTTCTGGAGACCCCATCTCCACAAGGACATAGATAGGATGGAGGTAGTTCAGAGGAGGGCAACCAAAATGGTGCAGGGTCTGCAAGAGAAGCCATACAAGGAGAGAATAAAGGAGTTTAATATGTATACCCTTCAGGAAAGGAGGGAGAGAGGGGACATGATAGAAACATTTAAGTACCTCAGTGGAATCAACAAAGTCCAAGAGGGTAGCATCTTTCAGAAAAAGAGATGTGCAAGAACAAGGGGACACAATTTGAAGATAGAGGGGGGACGGCTCAGGGGCAATGTGAGGAAGTATTTTTTCACAGAGAGGGTGGTGAATGACGCATGGAACAGCCTTCCTGAGGAGGTTGTGGGGTCTAAAACTGTGGGAGAATTCAAGAATGCATGGGACAGACATAAGGCAATTTTTGTGGGGGGGTAGGAAGAAATAGACTGTTGGTTAAATAGGATCTGCAGCTTATCCTGTAGGTAGGGAAATGGGCAGACTAGGTGGGCCAAGCGGTCCTCATCTGCTGTCAAAGTCTATGTTTCTATGTTACCGTTGCAAATACTTACTACAATGGATGGCTAAATAGTATAAGAATAAGTTAGGAAGACAGAGCCCTCTGTTGGTTTTAGATGCAGCCAGTTTGTGGTAGGACCTGCGGGCCATTTTCCCATTCCAGATGTAGTGAATGATTAGTCTGTGTATGCAAGCAAAACGTGATTTAGGAATAACAACATTTAGCATACCCAGAGGATATAATATTCTCGGTAACAGATTAATTTTAATTATATTTATTTTCCCCCCAGGAAATGGGGAGGTGTGCCCATCTTCCCAGATCTGGGATTATTTGTTGCAGCAATGTATCTAAGTTTGAGGTTTTCATTGGTTTGTGGGATCTGCTTAGCCTGATACCCAGGTATTTTAACCCGTCTGCTTTCCATGTAATTCCTAGGTCTGCTATCACTCCTCTGTACGTGCTGGGATTTAGTGGCATGACCTCTGTTTAGCATGGCTCCATTCTATAATTTCTAGAACCTACTCATCTGTAGTGATCTCCCTCCATTTTGGTTAATACAGGGATGTCCTGACCCCCACCTGTATTCCCAGAGCTTTTGCTGGAGGTGGAGGCAATGAGGAGTCAGATGGTACTGGCGGTGGTGGAAGCACCACCTGCACTGATTTCCTTGGGGGTTTGGAATGTTCATCTGCGGGGCTTCTGGGAGAGGGCCTCTACCTTGGTTACAGGGCTGCTGGTGAGGTACGGTAGCTGGCCTATGAAAGGCACTCCTGCCATGACCTCTAGGGAGCTGTAAAGTTAGTGCCTTCAAGGATCTTAGTCATCTCAGAGGACTGGAGCTTCCTCAGGACCATTTCCACATCATTGGCATACAGCTTCTGACCTCTAAAGGGGGCATTGAGGACAGACTGTTGCACATCATTAACAAATCCCACTACCCTAAGTCAGGATTAGGGACGTAGGCAAATTTCTGAAGCTGCAGCCTGGAGGAAGCATCAGAGGCATCATATGCAGACATCAATACATGTTCCCCAGTCTCAAGCCCTGTTGTGGCAGTCTTGACAAGATTAGATTTACCGGAACCATCAGGCAATGCAGCAGTGCTGGACATAACTGACTTCCACAAGAAATTTTGACATTTTATCATGTATACATGATAATTAGCAATTCTTAGACTCAGTGAGGCAGAAGCATACGTCCTCTTCCCCATGTCATCCAGCTTTCTGGATTTCTTATCAGGGGGCAAAGAACTCATGTATGTTGGGGCCCTGGACCTATTATGGGCATCTATAATGACTACAGAGTCTGTTTCCAGCTGAGAGGCATAATATGGAAGGGAAATGGAGAGGACAGGGGAAGTATTTAGGGGGTCTTTAGTAGTAACACTATAAGCACACATAAAGGGAAATTCAGACCCTGATGCTAAACAGACTAGTGTACCTATAGGCAGAGGGCATTAGGAAGAACTATGTGCTGCTTTAGAATGGACCAAAGATTAAGGCACAAGAGTAAATACTGGGTACTCAATTAATAAAATTAAAAAAAAGTAAAACAAGAAATAAATAAAATGTAGCAACCCAGAGGAGGCAGAGCCCTTGATGCAGAATGCATTATGAGTCACTAAGTAAAAAAGTGGAGGCACCTCGAATGGGGATGAGCTCATGCAGAGGGATAAAATGAGGTGCACGTAACTAAAATACTGTACTCTGAGGGAGCTCAATAGAAGAGTATCTCTGAGATTTAGGATGAATTTAAAGGCCAGATAGGAAAAGCAGCTGGGTTATGCTAGCACACAGTAAGAAAAAATAAACAGCGGTGGGTTGGTCATAACTAAGCATGACTAGATTGAAAAGCAGAAATAGCGGAAATGGTCAAAATTTAAAACATGGAAGCAGTGATTACTTTTACAAGGCAAGGCCACTACTGGATCCAGCTATGCAGTGAAGTAGCACCACTACCCACTTAAGCCGGAAAAAAAGTAACTGTTTTAAAGTGGAACTATAGTCAACATTTACAAAACAAATATGTTGTGCAGTGTGTTTTGATTTGTGGGTATATTCCTAGTGTGCCCTTTCCTTTGTTTGCTGTTAGAATTTTGTTTTAAATTTGCCTACTAGTTCTATGGCCCCTGGGGATCTCCATAATTGGATATTTTACTACTTTTCTTTTTTCTATGGTGCCTCCTGTCTCATGTGACAGTGATGTGTCCATGACCATAGATTCAGCAAGAGATGGTTTAGTGTCAAGTTGACAGTAGTAGAGCTGTAATGTTAAGTGCTTCTCCTTCAGTGAGCACTAATAAAGGGTACATTCACAGTTTGGCAAACACCTGAAGGATAATTAAGTGAGCTATTCTGTAGGAAACCCGCTAGAGTCTTCACTAATTATAGCACTGATAACCTAGGGTGATTTCTGTGCTTTTGTATGGCTGTGTGTAGTTTGAGGAAATGAAAAACTTTAAAAACAAAACTTTTATTCCAGCTGGCTAGACCTAGACACCTAGAAAAAAAAAAAGATTGGATTAGAAAGAATTATTTATTTAAGGCCAGAACAGGCTCCTAACAGCAGATTACTGCTACAGACAGAACAAAGTTATCATTCACTGAGACAGTGGGCATGGACGCATCACTATTTATTTATTGAAATCTCAGATTAACAACCTTTGAGCTAAAAGCTTGTTTACAAAGGTTCCACATCATTCAAGACAAAACGCACATAAGTAAGTTACAGAGTATATATATATATATATATATATATATATACATATATATATATATATATATATATATATATATATATATATGTATACAATACAATGCAAAACATTAATGATGGTCATATTTTCAGTGACGGATGTAGTAGACACTAGGCTAAACAATGTCCTAAAGTGGTTATTAGCAAAGCTGGTGTAATGGGTCAGAAAAACTTGAAATTAGCACTGATTGGATACAAGTCAAGAAGCAGCCAGATGAGGAATCAGCGGTCAAGCAGACCTAGGTACAGGGAGATAGCCTGAAAAGAGGCAGAGGGGCAGCTCAAAACAAGCTCTGTCGAGGAGATAGTGAGTTGGGGGGGGGATAGAGAAGGGAGGAGATGGGGAAGTGAGGAACAAAGTGCAGACGTAGTAAGTGCAGGGGTGGAACAGCAGCCCAGCATCTGAGGAGGGGGAGTGAGCCACAGTAGCAATTAATGTTGTTGGCCATCAGGTGAGACCTTAGAAGTGACTTAAATAGGCCAAGATCAGTGCAGGCTATAAGGTCACTGTCTAGGGAGTTTAGCCATTTAGAGTCCCTATAGCCAAAAGATCTTTGCTCTAGTGATATCTGATGGAAGGGTACTTTTAGGGACTTACTATTTGCACCCCTAGCATATCTGGTATTGTTGTTACGGCAAAGGAGGCCATGTAGACCGGGGTGGTGAGGCCTAGAGTAGTCTTTTTCATTAGCAGACATACAGTACTTGGTACTGGATTATTTTTTCCAGGTTGAGCCACCCCACACAGAAGTAGAGCTCACAAGTATGAGTTAGTCGGTGGGCATCAAGGATAAGCCTATAGGCTTTATTAAAGGTTGTTCTGATTCTATTTAAGGCTGTGTCTGTGGACAGAAGACATTATAGAAAAGGAAAGGCAATACATAATACAGACAATGATATCCCCGTGGGCCATAGAACTAGCAGGCAAATTTAGATAAAATGCTTACAGCAAACATAGGAAAGGACACACTAGGATTGCATGCACATCAAAACACTCTGCACAACATACAGTTTTGCAGATTTTGACTTCAGTTCTCCTTTAACCTAATCTGAGTTTTAAAAAATAACATTTTAGTTTTTTTAGTGAGAGTGCTATCCCTTGACAAAATAGCAATCCCCTTGATAAAATTCTAGATTTGCCCATGAGCAAGGTAAAAATCTGGCCAGTGTGCAGCTTAAGGCATTGTGTCAATTGTTCAGGTCCTTCAAACTTGTATGGCACAAGATGTACTTACATGATCGAGAGAGGAAGGAAGGCAGAATTTCCTTGGGTTCTGGTGTCTCCCTTGGTGACTGTCTTCAGAATTCCCACTCCTGCTGCACCAGTCACGTTTGGACCACTCATACTAGGGCCACTTGGAAAATAAAATGTTTAAGCGAGGCTACATTTCCCCCTACAATGAGTGCTCTGAGTAGTGCAAATGTCCTAGTGTGGCAAAAAGCAACTCCTGCTGCTGTGAAGCCGCTGAGTAACTGGGGGTCCTAGTATGGATTCATGACCAAACACTGGCTGCTTCAATGATGGAAGCTGTAACCATGTGTCCACTGAAAGAGTGGTCAGTATGCAGTTAGTCCCTGGAGCTATGTCCCATCCCACAGTAAGTGCTACGTGCCCCGATTGGTGCAAAAGTCCCGGCATGGCTACAAGCAGCTTCTGCTGCTATGAAGACCTGCTAAGTGACTGGGGAGTCCTCCATGTGTGGGCTCATGACTCAGCACTGGCTACTTCAATTATGTGGAAGGGTTTGAGTGGGCTAAACTCAAGGACAGGATTTCTGTGCCATTGTAGGTACATCATATATAGTTCAATGCTACAAAATGATACTGTAATATTTGCAACACCATAAATCACACAAAGACAATACTGTTGCAAAAATAACTTTATTAAATGGTATGTAATTGCACAGTAATTTGCAACTACTTAAGATCAGACTCACCATTTAGATTCTATTTAATGATAACAACAGTAATGAAAACAGCAAAGCACCATCAGCAATGGAGGCATCCATCTTTGTTATTCACAATTCACAGAGATATTTCACTGCGACAGTTACACAGCTCTTGGGATACAGTTACCGAATTCCAATATATAAAGAAAAATAAATAATCCCAGAATTCCATAGGAACTTTGCAACAGGCAGAACAAGTTTAGCAACAGCAATGCGGACACAACAGTATTCAACAGCAGTTGCTGCTCGCTAAATCAGTTTAATTTAAACCGGTTATGAAAACACTTTCCTAAAACTGTTCTGTCATGAGGACAGGTCACAGAAACAAACGTGGAACCATAGAATAGTGCTGGGCAGGAAAAGAGCTGAACAGTCCATCCAGTCTGTCCCAAGATTCCCTACTTGGAGACCCTGTAGTCTCCATCCTCTCTCCTCCCAGTCACCCCTTCTTGTCTGATAATTCCTTTGAATGTGATGTATCCCACTTTCTTTTGAACCTCACTATTGTCTTTGCCTCCACAACCTTGTCAAGAAGCTTGTTCCACCCAACTACTACCATTTCAGTGAAGTAATACTTCCTGATGTCCTCTTTGACCTGTCCCTCCTCCAGCTTCAGCACATGACCCTCGGTAAACTCATTGTTTCTTAGTTTGAACAGACTTTATGCATCCATTTTGTTGAACTGTTTCATGAACTTGAACATTCTCTCGTCCTCCCTCTTCATTCTAGCCTCCATGTTAAGACTTCTCTGTCTCTGCTTATACAGAATGCCCTGCTGGCCATGGATCCTCTTTCTGGCCCTTTGCTGCACTGTCTCTGATCTATCCCTGTCCTTTCCTAGGCATGGGCCCCAGAACTGGACACAGTATTCCAGATGTGGCCTCACCAGTAATCTATAAAGAGGCAATATCGACTGCCTTCTTTTTCTAGTAATCCCTGTCTCTATGTACCAGTATTCTGTTAGCCCTCCTGTGTACCCTATTGCACCGAGCAGCCTGCTATAGGTTTTTGCTGATCACCACTCCCAGGTCTCTCCCCTTCGACATGCTCTCTACCAGTGGCCTATCAATATTTTTTATTTTTATTTATTGAAATCTAGGATTACAAATACCTTTAAGCAGGAACTGCTTGTTTACAAAGGTTCCACGTTGAGGAAATAATAGGTAAACATACATACAAAGGGCGATAGGATAATACATAATTACATAGTAAAAATGAAGAAACAAGAGCAAGAGGATGAGGCATAGTTTAACTACAGTACCTGAAAGTGTGCAAGGGCAAACTTCGAGAAAACACTTAGAAGTAAACTTGGTAATAAGCGCTGTTGGTGTGTGGATAGGGAGGGCATGGGTATGCAGGCAGGAAGGCCATTGTCATAGAGTAAGGGGGGAAAGGTAGGCATACACCAGGGGAAAGGAAGAGGCGGGATAGTTGTCCGTAAGTGCTAGGGAGGGGGGTGGAGGAAGGGAGGGAGAGCAGGGGAGACAGGGAGGAGGGCATGGTAAGAGGGGTAGTAGACCTGTCTAGGGCAGAAGGCAGTGAAACATGGGGCCCCTGGTTAGGCGAAGCAGTCACATTGGCTAGCAGAGGAGATAAAGTCGGAGTTGGCTTTTAAATGGGCCAAGGGCAGCAGCAGTAAGGTTAAAGTAAAGTAATATATTACACTGGTCCATGAGTTTTCCTCTTATTGCCTCACCTGGCACTTTCTGGCATTAAATTTCAGCTGGCAAACACTGAACCACGTCTCTAGTCTCCTCACATCCTCTCTCATCTTGTTAATCCCTACTTCACTGTCAATCCTCCTGCAGACCTTGGTATAATCTGTGAACAGGCTCACCTTACACTAGACACCCTCTCCTATGTCACAGCTATACCCTCTCCTAAGTCACGGATGTACCCTCTCCTACAGTATATTCCTTCCTACATCAAAGGGTTCCACCAGGGATTTATTTCTGTTGCCACCACAGGGGGAGAAGCGGTATGCTAAATGGTGTGCGCTGGTCCCCACCATCATGTAACTCCAGCATGGCACACAAAGTAGGAAAATGTTTGTATAGCTCCTATCTTTCTTTTCTTATTCCTTTTTTTTTTTTTACCATCGCCAGTCTTCCACTGCATTGGGCTATGTTCCTTGTATATGCTACCAGTGCACAATGTCAGCCAGGGATTTTTCCTTTATCTGACGCACAATCTCTGTTTTCAGGAAGTTCTGTTAAAAAGAGAAGAAAGAATAGTACGGATTCTATCGCCTGCATTGTTCCTTGTTCAGAACCTGACATGGTAATTACCTTGCATTAAATTACAGTCTGGATACCATCTATATATAGATGCTAACTGCAGATATTTGAAACTGACTTTCAGTTATGCTTTTATTGCAGTTTTCTCAGATGTGAAAATAGAGATGGAGAGACGGGGGAGAGGGGAGAGAGAGAGAGATGAATGAGTTCAAGAGAAACAAATTAAATGCAAAATACTAGACTTTGAAGCATTTTTTTCCTTTCACCTTATTTGTCTTGACAATCATCTTAAATAAAAGTTATTGCTTTGTAAGAAAATAAATGAGGGAGAAGTTAAATGACTGCCTTTCTGATTTCATTCCAAGGCACATACTTTTCATTTTTTCAAGAGTATAAAAAAAAAAAGCCCAATTATACTAGATTTCTTCCAAAATAACAAAAAAAGGATGCTTTGCTAACAGTTTCAATCCTATGTTTACCATGTAAAGCAGCTTCCTTCAGGAGGAACCACAATGCAGGTCAGGGTGCACATGTCTCCATAACAGCAAGCTGAAAAGACAGTTGAACCTCAAGGAAAACAAAAAACTATTTGTTCTACAAAGAATGTGTCTCGTCTCAACAAAAGTGCATATTTGCAGTATGACTTCATGTACACATGCAACGAAAATGGAAAGGGAAGGAATGTTGGTTTATAAAGCACCTTTTATATACTCTGTATACCAATGTGCTTTACAATCCAAGAGAGTAATAGGAGAGAATGTTGCTACCATTAAGTGCTAAGAAAGATTCAAACACAGAGACCAATCAGAGATAGATCACAGAGAGGCTGAGTGACTTACTCGGGGTCACCAAACAGTGAGTAGGTGGTGGTTGTGAGATTCAAACCTGGGTCTCCAGTTTCTCAGCTTTGTGCTCTAACCACTGGACCATTAATGACTGGTAACATATTTTAACTACTGTGGCTGCATTTCTGGCATGAATTACAAGTGACCCCTACAAACGTGGTCCCAGGATGGTAACCATATGAATTTGTTAGTGTAATATCTCCCACCCACAAGGTCTGTTGAAGTCTGGCATGAAACAGGGGATGCCAACTTTGGGATTTTCCCTTTAGATGCATGGCCCTGGGTTCAGTAACAGTTTCACGGTTCATTTAAGGTGCAGTGCCTACAGTCAAGGGGTTCCTTCCTAGGCCACTCAACCTAGGGGTGCTGTCCCTTAAGAAACTAGCTATAAACAGTCACTGAAGGGAAACATGTGATAGGGGAAACATGGAAACCTCTGCTCTAAGGCTTGTTATTCAACTGGACCGAAGTTCCCATCTGATCAGTGAAACATAAGTAATAAGGTTTGTTTTTTCTGTGCAGTGGAGTAGTGGGAAACTGTGAGTGGCGATGAGAGGGCAGAAAAGTCCACCATTTTCTATTTTTATTTTCAAACTGCTGTGTTTTGGTGTTGGGGACTGGGGTAAGGGTGGTTGGGAGAACAGAGAGAATTTTGTTGGTTGAAGTGGGGCGGGAAAGTTGGTGGCTGTAAGTGGCATCATGCTGGAGTACAGCATAGGTCATATGACTTGCTAGTGCCATCCTGGCCTGGGCCTCGTGCCAACGGAGCCTTGGGTGTGCGTATGGTATAAACTGATTAAACTGACCTTTCTTGTAACTTGTCTCAGAAGAAAATAAAAGTCAAGAAATGGCTGGGAATAGGGATCAAAGTGTGGACATAACTGCTGAACCAGAGTGGTTGCGTTATCATCAAATGATAGTCCTTCATGTGCAAACAGAGAGCAAAGCTTTGAAAAAATTTCTTGAAAATTAGGCCTCAGGTCACAGGGAGTTGCTAGCCAATGTGTCTCCTGCATTGTACTGTGACCAGTATTTTGGACATGCTGGTAATGTATAGACCATCAAAGTATGTGAATTGTTCTCCAATTATGCAGTATTGGGGCCGGAGCGGTGACTGCACCCTATTCCCCCAGAGGAATGCTTAGACATGGGGCATAGCTGAAAGTACCCCAAATCTTGCAGCTGCTCCTGCCAGCCAGTCCATGAAACACTGCCAGAAGTTACAAAGGCCTTAGCCCAGACCATACAAGACATGGAACAGGCCATAGCCAAAGGCCAGCACTGTGGAAGAGGTGCGAACTTAGCTGGATCACCTGTGGTCCAGGATGTGACCACTGGGATGCAGGATGTGAGGTTCAACCAGGCCACCAGTGACCAGGTGCAGTCTCGGTGGTGGTCTGGGGCTTCCTTCCTTGCTGACTATGCGATGAGTGCATGGTCAGGTTTGCCAGTCAGTGACAGTGGGCACTGGTAGTAGTTAAGTCTGAGTGACAGCCCAGAGTTGTTTGGCTTCACACTGGGCCTGACAACCCCCAATGATTTCAGGGCTCTGTCTACTGACATGACTACCCTCCCTGTGACTTGCACAGAGTTGAGTCCCCAACAGGCCCTGCCTGACCCACTGCCATGTATTTATTTATTTATTGAAATACTTTCACCAGGAAAGGAACACTGAGCAACAAGATGCTCGTCTCCCGGTGCGACCTGGGGGGAAGGGGTACAAGGGGGTTGGATAACATGCAGGTTATCAACTAAGCAAATAACAGAGGCAAATAGCAGCATATGGATACAATTGCATTAAACTACAAGCAACAACACATGGAGTACATTGGAAATTGTATGGAGCATATAACAATTACCTGACATATAGCAGCAATACAAGGGAAAATTTAGCACACAGTAATATGCAGGTATAAACAACAGGAGACATAGAACACATGATGGTGCAGGACAAAAAGGCACAGGACAAAACTGCACAGGTTGGGGCTATATGCCAGCATTTGTAGCAGAGCTAAGGCTGTTGGTCAGGCAGTGGGGAAGGGAGCAATTGGCGCATGTCTGAATCAGGTACAGGAGCAATTAGTGGTGAGAAAGTTAACTAGGGCGGTAGAAAGAGAGTGGGCAGAGGAGGAATGCTGAATTTGAGGTGGGAGATCATTCCATAGCTTGGGTAACTAGTGTGAGAAGGCCGCTTGCCCGGCAGTAGTCTTCCGCCTAGGGAATGATAGTTGGCGGTAGCCACAGGATCTAAGATAATGGGTGGGGGAAGGGCAGTTGAGAGCACGGAGGAGAGGTAGGAAGGGATGGTGCCAAGCCATAGATTAGATACATATTTAGCACAGTGTGAAATGCGGTGGTGTTTGAGGGGTGGTAGTGCCAGGGGAGCAGTGGGGTCGCGAGTGGTGGGTGAGGGTGAGCATCGAGGCAAAGCGGCAGAAGGCATTAAAAGTGTGTCCAGCTTAGATAGGGTGGACCTAGGGACTGCACTGTAAACAATGTCACAGTAATCAAAGGAGGGAAGTATCATCTTCTGGACCAGTTCACATCGGATGAAGGGAGGGAAGGAGGCTACTGCGGTCCCTATAAAGTGCACCGAGCATGGGGTGTAGTTTTTTTGAAATAGCATCGATTCCACAGAAGAAAGACAGTAGCCATACTGTCTCACAAGAATCAAAAGTCAAACAGGAACCTGAATGTACTGAGGAACCATATGGACAAGTAGAGAAAATCCTTGAAATGGAGGAAAAAGAAGCTACATCTGCAAAAGCTTGCTTACCTCTGAGGGTACCTAAATCCCCTCCCAAACAAAATACTAACGCAGCAGAAGTCCCAAACAAGTGCCAGCTGGAATCACCTCAAGGGCCTCAAACAGAGTCCTAAGTGGCTGAGGACAAATTAGAGGAATAAACCCTAGAGGAAGCAATGAAAAAATAATGGGAAGGAACATGGTTGCCACCAGGTCAAGGAACTGAGGGAAAACTGGGGGAGATTAAGTCAAGAAGTCCGTGCCATCAAGCGATGGGTAGAGACTAAATATGGGTGCTGTTATCCATTCATGCCAGGCTAGGTATGGAAAACTGTAGAGAATAGTCATGAAAAAACTCCTCTTCGCAGTAGCAAAAAAGCACGCAGCTAGAGGTGACCATGAATTCTGTCTGCAATACATAGAACAGATGGACCATATTTCACCCACAAAATTGCCACTTGGAAAACAGGTGGAAGCAGATGGATGCGTGAGGTACTGTGCACAGACCTAAATAAGCAGCAGCTGGGTTATTTTGCATGGACCACAAGGCCAGATGGGGTCAGAGTTAGAAAACCCCACCCTCTGCATTATGTGTGAAAGAACAGTACTTGCAACCAAAGTGTAAAAAGTCAGTTGAACTTCTGTTAAAGCCAAATTCAAATGGCTTGAAGGGGCACCGGTTTTGCACTGTGGAGTATGACAGTTATTGTAATGTTCTGAAGAAGCAACTTATTGCAAGGTTCTCAACAAGCAACACAAGTGTCTTCTCCGCTGTGGCTAGGAGAAGAATGAATTTGACTTCTCTTACTCTGTAAGACGGTGGCATGTGACCTCAGTTCCAGGGGGTTACGGCTTGCTTGGTGACAGAACACTGCAGCAGGGGTCACTAAACTACCTCAGAGTTTAACGTTTTCTAAAGTCTTTGGGTTCTTTCCAAGGAGACCAGCTGGAAACAAGTTGCTGCCCTCACTAAGGCTGTGACAAAATAATAGACTTCCACAGTTACCTATTTAAAGAGCCCCGATACCATTTGGAAAACTTTTAAAAATGTAAGATTTAGACACAATTCTATTTATATTTCAATCAATCAATCAATCAAAACTTTATTTCTTGAGTGCTATTCTGAAGATCGTAGCGCTGTACAGATTAGATTGATAAAATCATACAAACAAAATAATTCATTAAAATATTCAGCTAAAATTAAGCAGATAAAAAAATGATCTCAGACTAATTTCTAACTTTCATATATTTTCTGTAATTCTTTTCCCCTTTTTATTTATTATTGAGGACAGTTGCATGAAAACAAGATCACAGTTCCCTAGATTACATCTGCACTGGCTGCTTGCCTACACTCGACGTTGTAATACTATCTTTATAACAACATAATTATCATCATAGAAACAGACTGTGATGTCATAAAGAGAATTGTGAAGACTGGTGTAGATAAGCAGCCACGCCATATAGGGCAAAAATCCTTTTTTCATGCAGATGTCCTTAGTAATAAAGAAATAAGGGTAAGAATTACAAAAAAATAGCATTATGAACTATAAGCTGAATTGTGTCTAAATATTTCATTTTTGGAAAGTAGTTCCAATGGCATTAGGGGCTCTTTAAAACTATGGTTTACCTTTTTAAAAAAAAATAAGAAAGCCGGCCTGGTGGCACAGAGGGCTGAGGCGCTGGATGCCTTACCTCACGCTATGCTGGTGACCCAGGTTCGGGAATGGGTCACTCGGGGGTTGGCCAGGGCTAGGAAGGATTGAGCGACTACCAACAGCTCTTCTTCCTTGGGGTGGGGGGGTCTCAGCATCCGATGCTAGAATGGGGTAAACCCACACAGAGGGTGTAAGACTGCCTCCACAGAGGTGGAGACATTCACCCCGAACATTGCATGTGCGTGGGTCTGGGGAGAAAAAAGGAAAAAGGGTTCGGAGCTGGCAGGCTCGATTATGGTGGACGGTGCCCACACCTCCCCCCAACAATCTAGATGTTGGCTTCTGGGGGTGAGAGGAGGCTGGCGTCCCTCGCCACTGGCCATGTCATGGGGGGGCAACCCATGGGGGATTGCCGATGGTGGTGGTGTGTGTGAGTGGAAAGCCCACCAGAAAGATGAGTCCCCTCCAAGGGAGGGGCTGGAGCTGCCCACCAGCTTCCGAAAGAGGCGTAAAGAGTAATTAAAAGAAGAAGAAAAGGTATTTTAGGGTATCTTGTGTGTGCTACATTGTTTCTTATTGTTTTCTTGCAGGTAGAGCTGGGCCTCACCATCATGTCCCTGTTAGAGACAGAAGAAAGGAAAGAAGACAGGGTAGAAGGCAGTGATTAAAGCAGACATTTATAACAGGGGGAACTCTACCCCTACAACTATACCCCTAATGTGCACCATGAAGGGGTATGGGGGGGACTAGTCCCCCGAGTTCCCCCTCACTTTAATCACTGGTAGGAGGAACAAAGGCTGAAGGAGTCATGAAAGTGAAGACTGCTGCAGGGCACCTAGGTTAGTATCGGTTCTTAGGCACTTAATTGTTGGTTTTGAGTGTGCTGGTGTTTTAGGAATGGTTAGCGTGGCTGGTCCAGCGGTGCAGCAGTAAGACTACCTCTTGCAACGCTGACAACTAGAGATCAGGAGTGACCTCCAGAGTCAGAGGGTCGGCTGGGGGGGGAGGAGGATTGAGAGTCCCAAGAACTGCTCTCCTTTACTGGGGAGGGAAGGGGACAGTAGTCGGTGTTAACCTGGCCTCTAGCAAAGGCTGGGGGCTGGCACACTGACACTGCAGATGGGGGGGGGGTGGAGGGAGAGTAGATGCCTGGCGTGCTGCATGTGGGAACTTTTGCGGCACTGCCATTGGCATAATCACATGCCACTTCCTCTGCGCCACGGGAGAAACGGGGAAAAAGGCTGCCAGTTGGTAGGATGAAACTGGTCCTCCACAGGCTCTGCACCAGGCCAGTTAGTCACCTTCGGTGAACTGTATCCTGTCTCGGTGGGGCTATAAGGGGAACCCGCCAACCCCTCTGGGGGGGGGAGCAAACCCTGGGGGAAGATCCAGAGAAGGTAAGTCCTAGCGGTGACAGGCCTGGGAGGGGACCAGTGGATGTGGGCCAGTCAGCAAGGAGCACAATGAAATAAACTAAACAAACAAAAAAAAAAAGAATGGTTAGCGTAATGTACATATGGATAAAGATATTGGGTGTAGTAAGTTAGTATGTGCCCCACATCTCCTACACAGTTTAGGACTTACTGTACGTAGGCCTGCATTAGCACATCCTAAGACCTTCCGTGTGCTCCAGCCTGCAGCAGATGAAGGTAGAGGAAGATTTCACATGATTACCCTTGTCAGGAATGCCGGAAGGGCAGTACAGATCAAAAAAAGGAGATGACACTGATACAGGTCATCCTTGTAGGATGTTGCTCCTTTTTATATTCCACAGTGCCCTGTTCACTTTTGCTACAGCCTCACTACATTGGTTTCCTGAGTCTAGTGTGCTGTTGACCAGAACCCCCAGATCCTTTTTTTTAATATTTTATTGATGTCAGAGCATGTTACAGCAACATGTAGCATCTGCAATGGATAACAACATGAAATTATCAGCACTGACAAATTTACCCTTTGCAGTTGTTACAATAGTGCAAACTAGGAACCATCAGCTATAGGTTGTCATTCAATTAACAATAAAAAACAACAACAAACTAACTGTCTGCTTCTTAATTCAGTATAAAAATAGCACAAGTAACATGAATAAAAAGGTTTAAAATCTATTTATCTAGGTTAGACTTAACAGTTTCAGTTAAAATTGCAATAATCAGCAATACACTGAGACTGTATCGATCCACTACTCATATATATAACTCATTCCCCACTTTTCCCCCAAGCCATGATTTTTGTCTGGGTCTAATTGGGTTTTGTCTATATCTTTTTCATCTGCAGATATACAGCATTAACTGGGTCACTCCTTAACAGACCATCCATACACTCTCTCAAAGTCTTAGACTGCGCCACCAGGCAAGGGGTTTAATCAGGCAACGTGATGGCGGGGCAATGAAAAGGTCTAGGGATAGAGTGCTGTATCTCATGGTCAGAAAATTGGTACCTTTTGAGGGGTCTCTCAGACGCATCAGGAGCAGGTTCGTCTCAGATTTCCTCCTGTTCCACCCTTACTCCGGTAACTGCAATCCTGATTACAGAGTGAGTACACATAGATGGAGGGGCTTCTGTTGCTGCTGGGGAAAGGGGTATGCTGTCACCAAGCAGGGACCCTGCTGGAGATCCTCTGTGTCCTGGCGGGATCCCCTGATGCCTTCTGCAGTCTCCTGCCCCTCCCTCTGCCATGAGGTTAGCCAACAGCTGGTGAGGAGGAGCTGGGCAGATGACTGTACTCCGTCTCTCTGGCCTCTTTCACTTCCTCCACTACCTTCACCTTAACATCTGGGAACCCAACTTTTACCTCCTCAATAGCCTTTCCACTCTGTTGCAGCACAAGCTTGGCTCCGGTACCAACATCCATACTACCCTGGGACAGCAAGGATGCTATACCCACAGACACGCTGGCAGGATACTCCCAGGGAAATGTAAGAGATGGGCCTCCAAAGATGCCTCCTGGAACAGCACTAGAGTATATTGAACAAATTGGCAGTCTCACAACTCCCTCTCCTCGATATCCACATCAAGCACACCGGTCTTCAGCATGCCCCATCCCTGCAGAATTCCAAAGCCACGTAAGCAGGGAGGCAGGAACCATTGCTTGAGGTTCCTCTTTTGGAGTTACTGTCACCACCTCTGGATGAGGTAAAAACTGGATGGTAAACAGAATCTGGCAGGATGGTGGACAGACAATCCTATAATGCCGCTCGCAATAGATGCACTCGAGCCATCCGTAGGGCCAAAGCAGACCACTATCAATCCACTCTCACAACCACGTGGGGGTCTGCGAAAACCTTCTGGAGTAATATCAAAGAACTCAATGGGAAATCACGCTCCCCACCTCCCTTCCAGCTTACCATAAATGACACTACCTCCACAGACACACTCACCATAGTAAACTCTCTAAACACCACCTTCTCATATCTCAACAGTGTTCTCCCTAGTTGTTTCTTTGACCCTGTGCCCCAATGCCAACCCCCAACCCTGCAGCATCCTTGTTTCCTCCTGCACAAAATATCCACCCACGAAGCTCGTCCTTACCTACAAAAAGCGCTAAACAGCAATAACCCTATAAATTACCCCCTAGATGCCAAGCTCCTTCGATTAGTCCTCGACGAGGTCCTAGTCCCCATAACGGACCTGCTCAACAAATCCCTATGCCTAGGGCAATTCCCTAGTGCCTGGAAAACAGCTGTCATTACCCCATCCATAAAAGTGGTGAAAAAGCCTCCCCAGATAACTATCGACCCATCTCCATTCTCCCCCCCCATCTAAAGCGTTAGAAAAAGTGGTTGCCACCCAACTTACTGAATACCTAGCCAAGTATGACATTCTATGCCCAGATCAGCATGGCTTCCGTTCGACCCATAGCACCACCACAGTCCTCCTAGAATTCACCAACTTCCTGCACTCCTCCCTAGACACTGGTAACATTGTAGGAGCTGTGTTCATAGACCTATCCAAGGCCTTCAACACAGTCTGCCACCCTCTCCTTCTCGACTCTCTCCACCAACTTGATTTCTCCACAGGCCCCCTAGCCTGGTGCTCCAGTTACCTTTCTGCCCGGTCCCAATGCGTCAAAATTAACGTAACCCTATCCGACACACTGCCCATCCACTCTGGGGTGCCTCAAGACTCTATCCTGGGGCCACTTCTTTTCTCCCTCTACCTAAACTCCTTACCAAAGGCCTGCTCCACAAAAATCTTACTATATGCAGATGATGCAGTGCTCTTTGCTTCGCATCATAAACCCACGCCCCTTCAGAACTCCCTCCAACATGCCTTCTCCCAGGCCAAAACATGGTTTAAGGACCGTAGACTGGTCATAAACTTAAAAAAGACTAAATCAATGATCTTGTCTCACCGTCAAAACAAAGCAAAAAGTGCACCTCTCCATATCCTCCCCAGAACCCAGCACCCCCTTGAACAGGTATCCAACTACAAATATCTTGGACTTACCCTTGACTCGTCCCTTACCTTCCATGACCACATAAACACCCTTGCTTCCACAACAAACACCTGGATTGGACTCCTTTACCGACACAGGGACTGCCTCCCCTCCACGCCCTTAGGCTTGCCATCACCTCATCAGTACTGTCCCTAGTCCCTATGGGCTCCCTGTATATGGGGCAACAGATAACTCCACACTCCAGAAAATCCAGGTCTCCCTAAACAAGGCCTGCAGGCTCCTAACTGGCACACCTAGGCTCACTCACACCTGCTCCCTCTATACCTCTGCCAATCTTCTCAACCTCGATGAAAGGCTCCGGTACCAGACCTGCATACTGTCCAAGAAAATACTGCCCGGACTCTCCCCTCCTGGGTTCACCGCCTCTATTCATCCTGCCACCCCCACTATCTCCACCCGAAACTCAGAGAAAGCACCACTGGTTGTGCCCAGGGTTAAAACCTCCCTTGCCCAGAGATCTTTCCACTACAGGCCCCCACATGGTTTTAATGCACCCCAAACACCATCACTAGTGCACCCAAGATCGCCCACTTCAAAACCACTCTTCGCAACCACCTCTTCAATATCCGCTCCTGTAACTGCAACTAACATTTCACTCTGTCACCCTCTCTGATCCAAATTCCGTGGCAAAGTCCATTATGGATTGCAATCTCCGTCAATAATACCAAACCCATGAATAGGACTGACTACTCTGTTTAGATGCTTTCTCAAACTAATAATGTCTCTCTGCTTTGATGATGTAAATATCATCATCCAAATATTGTAAATAATGTCTGAAAATATCTACATCCAAATATTGGAAATAATGTCAGTGACAAATGTCTGTAACACATGCTTAATGTAACTGTTGTTATACCCTGTCTGTATTAGCTTCTGTCTTACATGTGACGAGGTACCTTTGGAAATGAGCCTCTGGCTCAAAGGTTGTAAACCAATATATCAAATAAATAAATAAAAATAAATAAATAAAACCACACCTGCCTCTGCCCCCCCCCCCTTTTTATTAATGACAAGTATATTGTTCCTCCTCCAAATCCATTTGTAATGTCAGAATAAACATTAATAGTGATAGGAAATCATTTTTATACTATTTATTTATTTTTATTCTTTGGCAACCAGGTTAACTCCCATAGGCCACATAGTCCATTTTACAGGAGTGACCAAGGGGCACAGGAATAAGTAACTTGCTCAGGGTCACCCAGTATGCAAGTGGAGGCTGTGGGAATCAAACTCAGGTCTGCTGGATGTGTCAAGTTCATTCACAGCTTATTGCTCAAATGTCTGCTAAACACTCTCCTATTTTCCTTCCCATGTCAGTCACATATTCTGATATGCTTTGACCAATTTTTGATAACTTAATTATTGATGCTTGCAGTCCCTTCAGTACTGCATTGTGTTCCATTTACCTCAGCAGCTACAGCTGTTTCTTTTCATATTTCTTAGACATTCCACGATTTCAGACATACTATTCCATGCTGTTTTTGTAAATGACCTGTAAAGTTGTAGCTAATATTATGGAATTTACAGGCGATGCAAAAAAATGAGAGCAGTAACTGTTGAGGACTCAGGAGAGAAGTAATCAATGTAGTGTTAAAGGCAATAAAAATTAGATTATTAATTTAACAAAAATGGGTCTAAAACATACCAGAATATAGGACAAACAGAAAGAGACACATAAGAGCATACAAAGGTTTAAAAGGTGTTTCTTGTTATAGCAGGAAAAGACCATACTTAAAATTCAGAGTGGAAAAGATTAATTTACTGCTAATTGTCTTAATGGCCATATTTTACACCTCCCAGACAAACTGGTTTTACAAACAAAGGCAGGTCTGAATGACATCAGAACTTTGTAACCTAGACATGCAATGCAGCCAAAACAGTGGATGATTTGATACATCAGTTTTAAGAGTATATGAGCACACAAAATGGCCCCAAAACCGAACTACATGTACTCAAAACCAGATGATCAGATAAGTATCCTAAAAAATGGATTATCTGGTCTAAAACCGGATAGGTGGCAACCCTATTTGGAGTAAAACCTTCTGCCTTGTCTCACACCACTGCTGCTCTCCTCTTCCTCTACACTACAACCTATTTTCCTTCAGTTCTGTCCAGATGTCTAATACCTCCAAAAATGTTGCTCTGCTCCCCTCTCACTACTGTTCTCACTTGCCTTGAGTGGAATCCACAAAATGGTGCATCCACCATGACTCACTTCAGCACACTGCGCCACCAGCCAATCAGAACCTCTGAATTCATGCATGTGACTGCCTTTCCACCACAAAGGCATCAGAGAGTGAAAGCAAACAGGCCTCACCACCACAACTTCACCACACGATCTAGGTCTGGACCGGTCGATCCTGCTGACCTCTCCAGGTCCAAAATTGGGGTTTACAAACCCTGCGAGAGGTCCTGGGTTCAAATCCTGGGCTAGCCCCCACATCTGTAAACCCCCTTCCTCACTGTCTAGGGGTACCTGATGGTGAAAAAGGGAAAGGGGGCCCAGACCAAAGTGCCATCCTGAACCATCTTCTGCAAAAAGCTGGAGTGTGAAATGAATTAGAATTTATCCTATCTATAGATGTCCCCCCCCAAGTAGAATAACTCTTACCCCCTTGCACAGGTCTTAAACCCCAGCAGGATCACAATGGAGCAGGAGCTACTTCCCTCACTCTCTCACTGTTCTAGGACCCAGAAGGACAAGATGAAGAGGGATACCTAGACATTGTGGCAGTCACTGAAACACGGTATACAGAGAACCATGACTGGGATGTCAGCATACCAGGGTACACAACCTACAGGAGAGACAAGGAAGGGAGAAGAGGGGGAAGAGTAGCTCTCTATGTAAGCGAAGGGATAAAAGCAACTGAACAAAAGAGTAAATGGAGGAGAGGAAAGGAGAGAAGGCATTGTGTGTCACCTTAGAGACTGGAAATGGCACCACAATCCGCACAGGGGTTGTATACAGACCCCCATGTCAGGCAGAGGGAATGGACAAGGATATGATAGAAGGCATCCTTATGATGGCAGAGAAAGGGGAGATACTGTTGATGGGGGACCTGAATACACCGGATGTAAACTGGAGCACCTTTGCTGCAGCCACACCCAAAAGCAGGGCCATTCTCGATGCCCTTTAGGAGGCATGCCTCAGAGAGCTAGTTTTGGAACCCACTCATAAGGGAGCAATCTTAGACCTTGTACTCTCAAATGGGGACAGTGTGAGTATCTCAGATTTAGAAGTGGTAGCCATCTGGGAACAAGTAACTACCAAACAGTGTGGTTCACGATAAACTCAGCTACAGAGTCAAGCCATAAAAAAGTGAGGGTTCTGGACTTCAAGAGGGTTGACTTTGGCAAGATGGGAGAGTGCCTTAGAAAAGCACTAGCAAACAGGCTGGGGGTGGAACAACAGTGGGAAAACATCAAAACTGCCATCACAGAGGCAACAAGCCTTTGTGTGAAGCAAATAAACAAATCAAAATGAAATAAAAAGCCACTATGGTTCTCAAAAGAGGTGGCGGTGAAGGTTAGGGAGAAAAATATACCATTGGGGAAGTATAAGGAAACACAGAAGGAGCAGGACAGAGAACAGTATCAGTGAAGGAAGCAGGGAGGGTAGTCAGAATAGCAAAAGCCCAAACTGAGGAAAAGATAGCCAACTTCATTAAGAAGGGGGATAAAACCTTTTATAGCTACATCAGGGAGAGTAGAAAGACAAAGGGAAGGATAGTGAGGCTGAATAGAATGGACGGGTGGGCAGAGAGGGACAGTGAAAAAGCAGGGATACTAAATGAATACTTCTGCTCAGTATTCACAAAAGAGGAGGAGGGGGAAGTGCCTAATCTAATTAACAGAAGCACTCTGGATAATGGGGTCAATCCCAGTCCTTTCACAGAAGAAAGGTTTCTGAAAGAACTCCTAAAACTGAAGGTGGACAAAGCAATGGGGCCTGATGGAATTCACCCCAGAATTCTAAAAGAATTAAGGGGAGAACTAGTGACACCACTGACTACCCTTTTTAACAAATCATGGGAGGATGGTGTGGTACCTGAGGACTGGAGGAAGGCGGATGTGATTCCCCTTCACAAAAGTGGGATCAAGACAGAGGCAGGAAACTATAGACCCGTTAGTTTGACTTCTGTGGTAGGGAAAGTGATGGAGTCACTTCTGAAGGAAAGAACTGTTGAGCACCTAGAGGCCAGTGGGGCACAGGACCCAAGGCATCATGGGTTCACAGCAGGAAGGTCATGTCAGACAAATCTAATTGATTTTTTTTGACTAGGTGACCAAAGTAGTAGACAGGAAAGGGCTGTGGACATGGCCTACCTAGACTTTAGTAAGGCATTTGACATGGTCCCACACAAAAGATTAATAGTCAAATTAACCAGCCTGGGAGTGGGCCCTAGGGTGGTAGCCTGGGTAGAATATTGGCTGGACAACAGGACACAGAAGGTAATTGTAAATGGAGTCCACTCTGAAGAAAGAGGGGTCACTAGTGGGGTACCGCAGGGTTCAGTACTGGGTCCAGTTCTTTTTAATGTCTTTATAAGTGACATTGCAGAGGAACTGGAAGGAAAAGTATGCCTCTTTGCAGATGACACAAAGATCTGCCATAGTGTTGCTACACAAGGAGGCATGGAAAGGATGAGAAGGAGGGACAGTGAAAAAGCAGGGATACTAAGGTTGGAGGAATGGTCAGAAGAATGGCAGCTTGGATTCAATGCAAAGAAGTGCAAAATAATGCACCTGGGAACTAAAAACCCAGGGGAGATTATGCAATGGGGGGTAGTAAAACAACAACACAAATGGAAAGGACCTGGGAGTAATCATATCAGATGACCTTAAGGTTAGTAAGCAATGTGAGAAGGCAGTAGGGAGGGCTGGGGGTATACTGGGATGTATAGGGGGAGGCATAACCAGCAGAAAACAAGAAGTTGTTATCCCTCTGTACAGACAGTTGGTGCGACCCCATCTGGAGTACTGCATCCAGTTCTGGAGACCCCATCTCCACAAGGACATAGACAGGATGGAGGCAGTCCAGAGGAGGGCAACTAAAATGGTGCAGTGTCTGCAAGAGAAGCCAATACGAGGAGAGACTAAAGGAGCTAATATGTATACCCTTGAGGAAAGGAGGGAGAGGGGGGACATGATAGAAAATTTTAAGTACCTCAGTGGAATCAACAAAGTCCAAGAGGGTATCATCTTTCAGAAAAAGAGATGTACAAGAACAAGGGGACACAATCTGAAGATAGAGGGAAGACAGCTCAGGGCAATGTGTGGAAGTATTTATTCACAGGAGAGGGTGGTGGATGCATGGAACAGCCTTTCTGAGGAGGTTGTGGGGTCTAAAACTGTGGGAGAATTCAAGAAGAAAAAATTACTCACCTTAGTAATGTTGTTTCTTCTAATGGAGTCTTGCTGTATTCTGACATATGCAGTGATCTCCAACCCTTGAACTGCCCCGAAGAGCAAAGAGTTAACTTTCCATGCAGGGCATGGAACGCTGAGCTCGAGCTCGGTTGAAGCATCTGTTTGCTGTTGTTTAAACTCCAACCGTCAGATCTTTATGAGCTATACTCACTGGGCGTTCTGTGTGGAAACTGTAAAGTCACACTAGCCAACTGGCAACTAAATTTGATAAAAAGGGTTTTTTGGTTTCAAAGCAAAGACTCAAGTCAGGAAACCCAAAAAACAAAACACAACACACACCCAAACTAAAGGAGGGTGAGAGAAAAAAAGGGCACCTCTAGGTGCCAACACTGCTCCTGCCCACCCACATCCCAAAAACCAGGTTCTGAGAGGGGAGGCGGGGAGGTCAGAATACAGCAAGACTCCATTAGAAGAAACAACATTACTAAGGTAAGTAATTTTTTCTTCAAACAACATGAAGTCTTGCTGTATTCTGACATATGCAGACTACCAAGCAGTGCCTCCAAGGAGGAGGGACTGAACCTACTTTAGGAATAGGCTCTGAAGCACTGCTGTGCCAAACCGAGCATCACTCCTAGCCTGGATATCCAGAGAGTAATGCTTGGTGAATGTATGGACTGTTTTCCAGGTGGCTGCCTGACAGATTTCTAAGATAGAAATATCCCTGGCAGCTGCCAGGGAAGCAGCTGTACCTCTAGTAGAGTGAGCCCTCAGGCCTGAGGGTGGGATTCTACCCAATTTTTCGTAGCAGAATTGTATACAAGAGACAATCCACCTGGCAATAGATCTTTTAGTGGCAGGTTTGCCCTTACTGACCTCTCCATAAGTGAGGAACAACTGGAGGGACTCAAACCTGTGACCCTTGGTGCGCTCTATGTAGTAGCTAAGGGCCCTTTTTACGTCCAGGCTGTGCAACCTCCTCTCTCCAGAGGAGGAATGGTCAGCGAAGAAAACTGGGAAAGACATAGACTGATTAAGGTGGAAATCTGAAACCACCTTAGGCAAAAGCTTCCTGTTAGTTCTTAGGACCACTTTATCTCTATGGAAAGAGAGAAATCAGGCTCCACTGACAGGGCTTGCAATTCACTGATGCGCCTGGCAGAGGTAATGGTTACCAAAAACACAGTTTTCCAAGTCAAGTACTTAAGCTCTGCAGAGGACAAGGGCTCAAAGGGGGGTTGCATAAGCTGAGCAATGCAAACATTAAGGCCCCAAGCAGGAGCAGGGTCCCTGAAGGGAGGATTGGTGTGCAACAATCCCTTGAAGAATTTACAAAATACAGGATGGGCTGATAGAGACGAGGGCTTGCCTACTGACAGAAAAGCAGAAACAGCTGATAAATGTACTTTAAGTGTAGCTGGTCTGAGTCCCAAGCCATTGAGATGAACCATATAGTGCAGGACTGTAGGCAACCCAGCAGATTCTGGAGAAATATGCTTACCAGAGCACCAAATAGTGAACCTGTTCCATTTGGAGTTGTAAGTCTTTCTGGTGGAAGGCTTCCGAGAAGCCCTAAGAATATCCAGAACATCTAGAGAGAGATGCAGATCAGCAAACTCTAACTCTTCAAAAGCCAGGCCTTAAGATTGAGAGATTTGAGATTCGGATACCAAATCCTTCCTTGAGAGGATGTCAACAGGTTGTAATTCCTGGGAAGAGACAGGGGAAGGTGGACTGCTAAGGACAGCAATAGTGGGTACCAGGGCTGTCTGGCCCAGTCTGGAGCGATCAGAATCACTTTGCATGGTTGAGACCTGATCTTGACTAGCACCTTGAACAGGAGAGGGAAGGGGGGGGGGAAGCATACAGGAACTTCCCTTCCCAATTGAGAACCAGAGCATCCAGGGGGACTGAGCCCAAGACTGGGGGTCTGCAGCAAAAGAGAGGAAGTTGGTGATTGTCTGGGGTGCAAAAAGATCTATCTGTGGAGTGCCCCATCTGGGAAAAAATCACTTTCAAAATTAGGGGATCTAGGGACCATTCGTGGTGGCCCTGAGATATCCTGCTGAGAGCATCTGCTAGGACATTGTCCTTCCCTGGGGAGGTGAACTGCTGTCAGAGAAGTTTGCAGGGAATAGGCCAGAGACCACAACTTCATTGCTTCTGTGCACAAGGCTGTAGACCGAGTGCCTCCTTGCTTGTTGATGTACCATATTGTGGTGGTATTGTCTGTTCTGATCTGGACTACTTTTTCTTCTGAACAGACTTGGAAAAAGCTTGTAGTGCCAGAAACACTGGTCTGAGTTCCAAGACATTGATGTGAAGCAGAGATTCTTGAGGTGACCACAGCTCTTGGGTGGTGAGATCCCCCAAGTGGGCTCCCCAGCCCAAGAGGGTGGCGTCTGTGGTGAGAGGTTAGTTAATGAGACTGAGTGACAAAGGAACTCCCTGCCTTAAATTGTCTGATCCTGCCACCATTGCAAAGCCTGGATCAGGGTTCGAGTCACTGGGACTAGTTTGGTAAGGAATCCTTTCTCTGGGACCAGAAGGCTCTCAAATGGAACTGAATGTCCCTCATCTGAAATCTTGCCCCTGGACCACTGCTGGAGGCTGCTATGTGGCCCAGGAGCTGCAAAGTGCCTTGCTGGTCGACACACCTGAAGGGTGAAAGAAGAGGCCAATTCTATTAGTGTCCTTGCCTGTCCAGGAAGGAAGGCCTTCTCTTATTGTATCCAGCTCCGCCCCTATAAAGGTGAGGAGCTGTGCTGGCTCCAGAACTGACTTTGGGAGGTTTAGGAGGAATCCTAAGGAAGTGAGCAGTTGCTGAGTTATCTGAAGATGTGACTTGACTTGGTCTGGAGACTGACCCACTATGAGCCAGTCGTCCAGGTATGGAAAGATGGAGATCTTTTTTCTCCTTAGGAAAGCAACCACTACTGTCAGGCACTTTGTGAACACGCTTGGGGCTGATGTTAGACCAAAGGGCATTGCTCTGAATTGATAGTGGCCTGAGGGCAACTCGAACCTGAGGTACTTTCTGTGGGAGCACCTGATTGGAATGTGAATATAGGCATCTTTGAGGTCCAGGGAGGCTAGCCAGTCCCCTGGCCTTAGAGAGGGCAGAATTATTCCCAGAGTCACCATTTTGAATCTTGGCTTTAAAAGGTGCTTGTTTAGATATCTCAGATCCAGGATGGGCCGCCATTCTCCTGTCTTTTGGGGGGTTAGGAAGTACCTGGAGTACAATCCTTTGCCCCTGTGTAGGGTGGGAACCCTTTCTATAGCTCTGACAGCCAGAGGAAGAAACCTCTGCCTCTAGGGCAAGGGCCTCTGATGGATTGCAGGTGGAAAGGATCTGGTTCTCATCTTGGGAAATTTTTTGAAGCTGAGAACCAGTCCCTGGCTTACTACTTCCAGGACCCACTTGTCTGATGTTAAAGACTTCCAGTCCTGGACAAAGTAAGCCAGCCTGCCCCCTACAGGTATTGGAGAATCAGCCCGGGCAGACCCATCAGGGTGTCTGCTTGGCAGGGGCTTTAGGCTGAGGGGTGGAAGCAGGCCTGCTCATACCCGTCTGCCTCTCCCTCTAAAGAACCCCCTTTGAGCAAAGCAGAAGAGGAGGCCTGGGCTTGGTAAAAAGGCCTTTGAAAGGGCCTGCCCCTGCCCCTGGAATGCTGCCTCTGAGGAGTGGCTTGCCTTTCTTTGGCCTGAGCACTCCTGTAGGTGGTCCTGTACTCGTTCATCTTCTTCATGTAGTTCTCTGTCTGCTCCCCAAACAGAAAATTACCAATGATAGGAAAATCCATGGCCTTAGCCTGGGAATCCTGTGATAGGCTAGTACATCTGAGCCAAGCCATCCTCCAAAGGGCCACTGATGTAGCCATGACTCTAGATGAAACATCATTGGAGTCCACAGCAGCATGAAATTGCACCTTGGATGCCTCAATCCCATCCGCAGCCACCTGCTCCAGCTCCTTGGCAAGCTGGTCTGGGGCCTGTTTAGCTAGAGCCATCACAGTGTCCCACCTGGACTTCTGGTATCTAACTGTGTAGGCCATATAGTTAGCCTGCCTGAGTCCCAAAGATTCTGCCATGTACTGTTTCTTTGCCATGGCATCAATCCTCCTGGAGTCCATATCTGGGGTGTGTGAAGCCAAGGGAATATTTGCCTTATCACAGGCAGCAGCCTGCACTACCCCAACATGGCTGCATTGCTGGGAAAGGAGCTCTGTGTCTGAGCCTAAAAGAGTATACCTTTTGTCCATTCTTCTGTCCACAGGAGGTATGGAATTAGGAGTTTTTAGAATTTTAAATGTCTGTTTCCCAAAAGACTTATGGAGGGGAATAGACAATCTCCTGGACTCTGGGATATCCATCATCTCAACAAAATCAGGCTCCTCCTGATCCTCTACTACTTCTTCCATAGGAAGCAGGAGGGTTTCAGCCACTTTCTTGTAAAACATAAAGTGGGAAGGGGACTCAGAAAGCCTAGGAGGAGAAACACCTGAAGGTCTGTCTGGGGAGATGTCCAGGTCAATAGGCACATCCAGACTTTCATAATCACCATCATCATCATCATCATTATCTTCATATTCTCCCTCCTCCTCCTCCTAAAGTATAATCCGGAACTAGGGGAACGGACCGAAATGAGCCCCTGACAGATGGTGCCGGTTCGTCCGGAACTGAAGTTAGCGATTGAACTATCCTTATCGCTTTGGCTATCTCATCAGCGGTCGGAGAAAGAACTTGTGGATCCGAACTGGATGATTTATCCCTTTTCTTTCTTTTAACCGGAACCAACTCCTGAGAATCGGTTCTCCTTTTCCCCAAAGAAGTTTCGCCCTGGTCAGAGGGCACTCCTTCTGGTTCGGTCGGAACCGAACCAGGCTGGCCATCCGGGTCAGCTGACTTCTCGGCCTCCCTTTTCCTCAGTCTACCTACTCTCTTATCTAGGGTAACTTTGGGAAAACTTTTACAAATTTGGCAGTCTGAATTGAGGCAGTCAAACCCCAGACAATAAACACAGGTGGTGTGGGGATCAGCCATAGCAAGGGCTTCCCCACACACACTACAGTGTTGAAACCCAGTGGGCCCGTTTTTTTTTTCTTGGGTTTCTCAGACATGGCCAATCCTAACCAAAACTTACCCTTTTTTCAGCAATCCGCCAGGCAAGACACCCCTATCGGTTACTGACAGTGTTACGGGTCTTGGAAAAAAACGTAATGAAATCCGTTTTTTTTAGAACCTATATGGACCGGTTACCACACTCTAATAAAGACAGACGTTTTTGTACACAAACCTGGTCAGTTCAAACCGAACCGATCCAATGTTTACAAGTTCCACACAGAAACTAAAATAGCAAAACCTATCTAGTACTCACGGTACCACAGACAGAGACTTAAACCGACAGGTTTAGAAGCAGAAATTTGGTTGAAACCGAGCAAAAAATGACACTTTAACCGACTTTTTTGAACCGAGCGAAGGAGAAATCTCTGGAGCGACTGTTCAGTGAGGTGGAGTAAAGAATCTGATGGTTGGAGTTTAAACAACTGCAGACAGAGGCTTCCACCGAGCTCGAGCTCAGCGTTCCATGCCCTGCATGGAAAGTTATCTCTTTGTTCTCCGGGGCAGTTCAAGGGTTGGAGATCACTGCATATGTCAGAATACAGCAAGACTTCATGTTGTTTGAATGCATGGGACAGACATAAGGCAATTTTTGTGAGGGGTAGGAAGAAATAGGCTGTTGGTTAAATAGGATCTGCAGCTTATCCTGTAGGTAGGGAAATGGGTGGACTAGGTGGGCCAAGTGGTCCTTATCTGCCATCAAAGTCTATGTTTCTGTGTTTCTATGTAACCTAGGGAAATGGACAGACTAGGTGGGCCAAGCAGTCCTGATCTACTGTCAAATTCTGTGTTTTCTCTAGAGGCTGACCATCTGGACTATGGAAAAATGTATTTAGATTAACAATAAACACAGTTAATTCATCAATATTCAACTGGTAATCAACAAGTCAGACACCAGAATAGCAAAAACAAAGCCAATTTATTTTCTGAGCACCTAAAATGATTTCTGGGCTCAGGAGCCAAACTCACCTAGAAACTTCTTTGAACACAGATCCATGGGGCTAACAATGCAGAACTTAGAGAGAGAGGCAGCACTTAGGCCACCCCCTCCCAGGCCTCCTTTAAATACACGTTCACCCCACCCTCCTTACAGGAAGTTACTCACCATTGGTTACTACCATTAGTGTTTTCTTTTTGTCTGTTTTTTTTTTTGCTATAAACTCTTACAGGCACACTTATCCATAAGACTGTGTGACTGCTTACCTTACAGGAAGCACTTCTCCTATGGAAACTCACCATTAGAATTAATTTACCAATTAAAATCTTAAAGGAACACACTTCTATTTTAAGACAGTGTACCTACTCAGATACTGAAGCCCACCAACATAACCCTCACTGTGATCAATCGTCTCGGACGCCCTAGAATGTTCAGCTCCTCTACATATCTCCTTTGTGTCATTTCTCTTGATAAGGAGATCCCCGTTAAACACCTCAACATCTACTGCAAGTCGATTTTCTCCTCTACACCCTTGCCATTTGAAGAATTATATCTTCCTAGGTCTCACCACGTTACTGTGACTTTTCAGAAGTGAAGTTGCTAACAATCACTATACCCCGGCAGTTACTCTGTCAGCTTTACTTGAGGTTTACAAATAATTCCAGGAGGCTTGGCCTCTAGAAGATTGCCCCGTTGTCATTCTCCTGTGTCAGGTTACAGCATGGCCAAGCTGGGCAGTGCTATTGCATTATTATTTATCTTATCCTTTTCTCTGCTCGATAGAGTTATTGCACAGTTCCTAGCCCCTCTGCCTCAAGAATCCTCACCCCTCTATTCTAGCCAAACCTACGTCAACAATTCACTTCCCGTTCAACTCACTCATCTCATGCAAAACAAGGATGCCTACTAGCTTGGGGTCTGTACCCAAACCTCCCTGCACTTGTTATGTAGGATTAGCATAAATACCGTAGGCCTACACTTCTTAGTTAACTCCGGTCATACACTTGTCCCTACTCCTTCTTCTAGCTGGTGACGTTGAAGTTAACCCTGGCCCTCAGAGTCCTCTATCTGCTTCTACCCCTTACATGTCAAGGGAAAAAGGCATCAAAATCGCTCATTTAAACACTCAAAGCCTCCGGCCTAAAATTGCTGAGATTCAGGTATGGGCAACTAATCTCAACCCGGACATCCTTGGCATAACAGAATCTTGGTTGAAACCCGGTATACAACAACATGAAATTGATCTATCTGGCTACTCTTGCCAAAGGCATGACTGTTTAGGTAGAAGGGGGGGCGGTGTCTTAATATATGTTAAGTCTAAATTTCATGTCACTTTGATCTTTTCTCCCCCTGGCATGCCTCCCAATGCAGAATCTTTATTTATCTAACTAGCTTTAGGCAATGTTAAGAAACTACTTATTGGATGTATTTTACCTACCCCGTTGGGACGCCTCCAACGAACTGCCTTCCCTTATGTCGGCATTGTCAGCTCTCCCCCTCATGACACAGTAATCTGTGGAGATCTCAACGTTGATTGGCTGTCCCCCCTCAAAAACAAGGCCCATACGCTAGTCTCTGACACAAAGTTCACCCATCTTATCTCTTTGCCCACAAGACATAACTCCAAAACAGGTACTGCAACGCTGTTCGATTGGTTACTATATAATTGCCCACATAGGATCAGAACAGTCAGTGTTTTACCAGATTGTATTAGTGACCACTCTCCTACCTACTGTGTGTGCTGTAATGATTTTGATGCCCCACCACCCATAATACATGAATCCAGGAAAATGTCTCAGTTTAACGTAGACCATTTCTCAATGTCTATTAGTAATGCTGATTGGACACCCATTACTCGCCTCCCCTCAATAGACCAGGCACTTGATTATTTTATCCTTACCTTTAAAAACATTATCAACAGACATGCTCCACTTACTAGACATAGATCTAAGGGTATTAAGGCACCATGGCTCGCTACTGAAATCAGGACCTTCATGAAGAGTCGTGATGCAGCCTGGAAGACCTATAAACACAGCCTCCTTCATTCTGATTGGCTATATTATCGACAGCTGAGAAAGAAGTGTAAAAATAGGATACAGGGTGCTAAACGTACCTATCTCCGCTCACTTCAGACTGAGAATCTCAGCAAGCACAAAGAATTCTGGAAACATATCAATTCTTTGATCAAAGATAAATCGACCCAATGTCTAAGCTCTATATCGTCCGGCGGCCACCTCCTTCAAGATCCCCCGTCCATTGCAGTAGGAATTAATCAGCTCCTCACTAATCTTGATAGGTACGCAGTTGACCTGCCGCCAGTCTCGGATTTCTCCATCTCTACTCAGCATCACGCCACTCTTGGCTCCCGATCCCCTTTCCACCCAAAAATAGCCACTAGAAGAGAAGTCCTCAGGCTGTTATCAAATCTCAAGTCAGAGAGCTCCCCTGGCTATGACACATTAGAACCCAGGTTTCTCAAACTAGGGGCAGCAGCACTCACCGTACTTGTCTGTGATCTTCTAAATAGATCCATCCTCTCTGGTGAAGTGCCAAGTCTTTGGAAAGTGGCTGTGGTGGTCCCTCTCCATAAGGGGGGGGACCGCAGCTGTCAGAAAATTATAGGCCTATTTCAATTCTCTTGCCCACTGGCTAAGATCCTGGTGGATCCTGACATTCAGCTACAATCCTACCTAGACTTACATCATCTTCTCACAGACTGCCAGCATGGCTTCAGGAAGGACCATAGTACTACCACAGCCCTTGTCAAAGTCTCAGCTGACATTCTTAATGCAAGTGATGCTGGTCTTCTAACCGGTGGAGTATTCTGACTTGACTAAGGCCTTCAATCTAGTCAACCACCACCTTCTCCTTGGTTAACTGCATCAATTAGGTCTAGATCGCTTAGCTCTCACATGGTTCCATGACTACCTCACTGGAAGATTGCAAAGGGTGAAATGGTCTGGTTCATTCTTCTCTTCAAGGCCTATCTCATACCGAGTACCCCAAGGTTATATTCTTGGCCCAATACTATTCTCGCTTTTTATCAACAAGCTCCCCAACTTCTGTGGTGGTGGGTCCGTGCAATTACATGCTGATGACGTAATCTTATACCGCTCATCTAACAATACAGACTGGCTTAACCAAAGCCTTAACTCTGATTTCATTGTGCTTGAGACCTGTTCTCTGACAATCACCTAATTCTAGATATGAAAAAAAGAAAAGCTATGCTTTTCCATAATCCGACAACCAAACCTACCAAACAGTTCCAGATTAGTACACAGTCAGGAGACCCCATAGAGGTTGTTAGTACTTTTAAATACCTTGGAGTTCACTTAGATGCCTCCTTCTCAGTGGAGCATCATGCAACTCAGTTTACCAAAACGGTAAACCAGAAGCTCAGGTTATTATACCGTCTCCTCCCTCTTTTATCCAATGCCGCCTGTAAAAAGATTGTGTCAACATCCCTTCTCCCTATTTTGTTCTATGGTGCCCCTCTACTACTCTCTGCCCAATCCTCTTCCCTTGCACAGGTGCCTCAACTGTATCATGGGATTGGATGTTTTGCCCTTGGAGCGAACTCCAGAAAACACCACTGTGAGGCCCTGTTTTCTCTTCAGTGGCCTACTTATGACTCAAGGTTACAGTTTCACACCTTATGCCTTGTATTCAAACTTACCAAGTTCCTTAATCCCCCTTGCCTAAGGGGAATCGTTTTACAAAAAAAGCACCCACATGCACGCTTAGATCTACTTCCTTACCCTTATTAGCAATCCTGAAGACGCAACGCCTATCGGGAAAGCGCTCATTCACCTTCTCGGCTTCCTCTGCTTGGAATTCCCTACCCCAACTTACTCTCCTGGCCCACCCTATCCTCTTTCAAAAAAGAGCTTACTTCTTTCCTACTAAGCCCCCTCCTCTGCAATTGCTTTAAATAACCCTTATAGCGTCATTAATGCCTAGTCTATGTTACTCTGATAGATGTATCTTGTAATCCACCTGCTCTCGTGTTCCTGCTATGTATATATTGTATAATATTACTTATTCTGTTTATTTATATATGCTTAATGCCTGATCTGTTTTAAGTTACTTACCTGGCTTTCCAGTGTAATAATTTTTGCAGCATTGTTAAATCTCTCTGTATCCTGTATATTATTATTGTATTTATCTATTTATTTATTTATTTATTAAACTCTAGGATTACAAGTACATTTGAGCAGGAACTGCTAATTTACAAAGGTTCCACGTCAAAGGACGTAGGGTAACATACATACAAAGTTAAACAATGGTTACAATCTAAAACACATAGATTACTAAACATTATTTATACAGTCAAAAGTGGAGCGAGACAACATAAGCCAGCTTCTAACAGATTTCAGGGTGAACAGAATATGGGGTAGGAGGGAGTCAGGAAGAAGTCGGCAGGCTATAGGGCCATTGTCAGAAGGTAGAGCTGAGTGGTAAGAGTGGGGGGCTGGAGGCCCCAAAATGAAACATGCCAGTTGAGAGGAGGGGTGGGTGGGGGGCAGAGGGTGAGAGGGGAGGCTTGTGCCAATAGTGTGAAGCTCAAATGGCAGGTGACAGATCACCTTCAACTAGGGTAAAAGGAGATGACCGTTGCTTAGGAAAGGCAGTCACATTGTGTGGTAGAGGCAAGGAATAGTCATAGTTGCCTTTTAAAGGGACTTAGTGTCGCAGCTGCAAGTGTTTCTTTGTTAAGGGTATTGAACCACTGAGGAGCCCTGTGCATGAAAGACCTCTGACCCATAGTGGTCCGGCATCTGGGGACCTGGAAGGTCTGATATTGAGCACTGCATGTAAGCTGGGTGCTGCTGTTGGCGGTAAGGAGTTTTGCCACTCCTGATGGCATGAGCCCGAGGAGAACTTTTTTGGTTATTAGACAGGTCTGGTATTGTATTCTGCTAAGGAGTGGAAGCCATCCGGCCTGGGCATACAAGTCACAGGTGTGCGTTAAGTGGGCGGCACCCGTAAGAAGTCTGCAGGCCTTGTTGAGTGTCACAGATATCCTCCGAAGGGCAGGGGAGGCAGAGCCATAGATGACTAGACCGTAGTCGACGATGGAGGTGACAGAGCTGTAGATGGCCAGCCTAAGGGCATCAGCGGTCATGCAATGTTTGTGCTTGTGGAGCAGGCCAAGTCATATGTTGGTGGACTTGGCTACGTTACCAATGTGCTACGAGTAAGAAAGTGAACTGTCCAAGGTGATGCCAAGGTATTTAAACTCAGGAACATGTTCAAGTGAAGCCCCCCCCATGGTTCTTGATGGTGAGGGACAGAGGTTTTTACTTACTCCATGCATTGCAGAAGTCATGACCTTAGTTTTGCTACAGTTGATGACAAGTTTGTGTGAGTTAATCATTCTTCAACAAGCCTGAAATCATATTGCAGTTGACTCTCGAGTTGATTAATATCTCGGTTGCTAGTAAACAGGACTGCACCATCCGCATAGAGTAATATTCTCTGTTGGCAGATGATAGGGAGACTGTTAAGGAAGAGAGAAAAGAGTAATGGCCCCATTATAGACCCTGAGGGACACCTGAGAGGACTGTTTTTTCATCAGAGGTGACTCCAGCAATCCTAACACATTGGACCCTTTCCCCTAGGTAGCTAGCAAATCAGGGCAGTGCATCATTGAAGAGCCCGAGGGCGGTCAGGTGCTTGAGTAGGAGTGGGTGGTTAACAGTATCAAAGGCCTTTGTCAGATCAATGAATACTGCACCCCCACAGATTCCTTGGTCGAGGGTGTCATGGATGAATCCGTTAAATTCCAACAGTGCTGTGGTGGTACTATGCCCTTTACGGAAGCCATGCTGTTCCAGGCACTGGATTTCATATTTGTCCAGGAACTCAACAAGCTGGTCAGAGACTATTTGTTCCAGAGCTTTGGATAAGGGGGGGAGGATGGAGATGGGCCTGTAGTTGGTGTGCAGTGACTTGTCTCCGCTTTTGTGCACAGGTGTGATAGTCGCCTGTTTCCAGAGTGATGGGAAATGACCTAGTCTTAGGGAAAGGTTGAAGATCTTTGTCAGGGGTTTAATGATCTCATCTAGGACTAGTGCAAGCAACTTCAGGTCGAGCAAGTCACCACTGTAGCCAGTTTTGATGATGGCCTTGCAAATATAGGTTCTGGGTAAGTGCATTGGGATCTCTTTGAAGAACTGCAGAGCTGTGTGTACTTGGGACACTGCTGCAAAGGTGGGGTTAGTGGTGGGGGCATTGAAAAAATCAAGTGGAAGGACACTGCTCAGGTTGGAGAACGCATTGTTGAATGTATTGGAGATGATACCTAGGTCAAGCGTTGGTGTGTCATCAGTGTTGAGCATGGTGGGTGGTGCCTTAGTATCTTTGCCTGTGAGGTCCTTCAAGTTATTCCAAAAATTTTTCCCATCACCCCAGAAGTTGGAGAGCGCCTTCCTAAAGTATTTGCTTTTAGCCTTCCGTATAGCTCGGGTACAGCCATTTCTTGCAGATTTGTATTTTTGAAAGTCCCCTTGCGCTGCTGTGGCTCTAACACAGTGCCAGAGGCGGTCCCTTTGTTTGAGCCGTGTAACAAGCTCAGAGTTTATCCATGGGTTAGACCTGCCTTTAACCTTCATTTTTTTAAGTGGTGCATGGATATCACAGGCCGCAGTAAAGCAGCTGATGAACAGTTCCAAAGCTTTGTTTGTGTCCTTGAGTGAGTCAATTTTTGACCAATCCAGCCTGCTTAGATGAGGTTTTAGCAGCTATACGTGCCCCTGCTTGAGTACCCTGGTGTGTATAATTTTAGGAGGGGGCTTGGTGAAGTTGTTAGCCCAAGAGCAGACAATGGGTGAGTGGCAACTTAAGGTATCAGGGAGAACAGATGCCTTAGTGATTCTTTCAGGGCGGTTAGACAGTATCCAGTCAATTAGGGTGTAGGTCCCAGTCCTATAGTTGCACCTAGTAGGAGTGGGGACAAGTTGTGTGAGGTGTTGTGTCGTGACAGTATCCTTGTAGGTGCAGGCCTCAGGTGCAAGCCAGTTGATGTTAAAATCTCCCAAGATTATGGTCTCCGAATTATGGCGTAGTCCCTTGAGGCATTCCATGATGTTATTGTAGCCACTGACCAGGTCCTTTGGGGGTATGTAAACGGAGACTATAGTAAGGTTTTTGTTATGGGCTCCTAGGAGAACTTTGATAGTGAGGACCTGAGATGGGGATCCCGGGTTAGAAAAAGGGATAACGTGTCCCATGATAGTATCCCTCAGGTAGATGGCACAGCCACTGCCCCACTTTGAAATCCTGTCCTGCCTGAAGATCGAGTATCCAGAAATTGCAACTGCAGTGTCAGGGATCTTAGGCTTAGCCATGTTTCGCTGACAGAGAGGATGTCAGGATTGTGTTGTTGAATCAAGGTTTGGAGGTTATCGAGTTTGCTGGGGAGGCTACAGACATTGATTGACGGCAATGTGAGAGACCCCATCCTCCAATTCTGGGGATGGGCAGATGGTCCAGGTGGTCCTGGGTTAATGGTGAACAGTTCTGGAGAGGAGAAGTAGCATTAAAAGAAATCTCAGGAGAGAGTTTTTAAGAATTTTGAAGGCTTGCTTGTTTGTAATGCTTCTGCGCTCCTTGGTGCTATGGTACGGGGGTTGTCCTGCCTTGTTGCTGACAGATGCTAATATTTGTAGGTTCCCTGGAAGGCTAGACCCTTGATGCTTCAGAAGGCAATCAATGTGCCAGAATGGGGGGCAGTGTGCCATGGAATCATTATGTTTGATCCCCGTGGTCATACCCACTGTGTAATGCGGAGCGGAAATTGGTATTAGCTGGCAGGTGGATTGAGAGGAGGTAACCTCATGGGAAGTGGGACAGTGAAGCACTATCATCACAACTAATAACAATGTGGGATGCAGATTTAAGGCAGCCATGACTTGCATTAGGAGGGAGACACAGTTTGGCTGAGAATGAGCACTGTTAGAGACCAAAAAAAAATAGCAGCAGGTTAGGAGATCAGCATAGACAAGAAGGACTGGATGAGGTTGAGTGTGCTGTATCAAATGGGTGAAGCAGCCCAAGGTGGGAGGGTGAGAGTGTATTTACAGGAGGCCTAGGAGGGAGTGGGGGTGGGACAAAAACAATATCCAAAGAAATCCGAGTGGCAGAAGTACTACGGGAGGCAGCAGAAAGGCAGTATAGGCAGGAGTCCATGAGCGCACTAATGGCTGAGGAGCAAAAGCTGTCCTGTCCAATCACAGGCCACTGGCAACAGTGCTGCACCAATCGGAATGCAGCTGCAGAGTATGGTGCTCCCACAGAGTTAGGCACTAATACCTGATTACAGGATCCGGGGCAGAGTTCCAGGGAGATGGGCAGAATCCAGCTGAGGAGTCGGCACGGCGGCTGTTGAGCGCCGCTTTCGGCGGTGGTGCCAAAAATTCTGCCGGGATCCCTGATTACAGGATCCGGGCAAGAGTTCCAGGGAGATGGGCAGAATCCAGCCTTTGGAGTTGGCGCGGCGGCTGTTGAGCGCAGCTTTCAGCGGTGGTGCCGAAAATTCCGCCGGGATCCCTGTATTGTACTGTGTTCATCACTGTCACCCGGGTCATCACTGAAAAAGGACTGCATGGTCTCAGTAGACTTACCCGGTTACCAAAATTCTAAAAAATAATAAATAAATAGGCACAGATCTCTTATCAGCATACAGCAGACTTTGACAGATTTTCAGAACTAGAGAATAGAACCTGCAACACTTGGTATGTACTAGCTTCTTCTACAGAAACATCATATCGCTTATTAGATCATCCATACCTGTGTCCTCGAACATTCTCTCTGCAGGGGAGTGATTTACTCCTCCAAATGCCAGCCGAGATAAGATACCCTTGGGGTGATGAGCAACCTAGCCTCCATGGCTGCTCCCAGATACCTTTAATTCACGTTACCAACCTTAAACCTGTTAAACGATGCCAATAGATTTTTCAATGCCTTCCCAGCTCAAGCTCTCACACATTGGAGCTGAGCAACCCAAACAGTACAGTGGCTCCTTCCTTCCTCAAGCAGTTCCCAGAGGAAACTGTAGCCCTTTTGGCCTAAGACCCACCCCAGACATGGGCATGGTGGGTCCCGGGACCTGCCCCAGATACAGGCACGGCAGGCCCCAATGAGTCCCAGGCTGTGATCCTCCCCTCCTACCTCACTTGCTTCCAGGCCAACGTGACACAAAGGAGAGGGTACGCAGGTGCTGCCACCAACTGCTGACCCCTGCTGCGGTCCTGCCACCACCACAACAGCCCCATCGGCCTGGTAACCTTACAGTTTTCTAGGTTCCAGACCCCCATTCTCTGCAGCATAATTGTCTGATCCCCTCTGGCCTTAGCTCCTTCTATGCCACGGTCCTGCTGACACAGCTGCAAAGTGCTCTCCTTACTCCTCACGGGCAGGGGGAATGGAAAATACACCTGGACCCATGACTGCTTACTGCCTGCACTTGGCCCTCCCACAGAGGCCCAACAATGGACCGGTGCACTGCCGCTACTGTGCCAACCTGCCTCAGCTAGGGGAGTGCCCCCCGTCCAGGACTGCCCTGCTCACCAACCACTGACCACTGTCTCTTTCCCCTCTCAAAACCTAACCAAGGGCTTAAATACTCCCCAGGTGCTGCCCTGTATTGGCAGAACACCAAAAAGAAACCCTAAGGTGCCTAAAATCCCTACCAGCGCCAGGAGGGGGGTGGCTAAGGGCTAGTAAGCCCCTCCTGCAAGGGGGGGCTTACACACATATCAGGGGCACCTGAAAATCAGTTAACACCATGCTTGGGGTCTTCTACAAAATCAGTTGAGATCTTACCCCTCAGGTCAGGTTACCTATCGCTAAAGTTATGCTCTTACCTAAACTTCTCTATGGTACCTCAGTCTTCAGATCCACCTCCAAAACTGCCCTCTCCAAATGGGCTGTTGTGCGCTGAGGGCTGAGGTACTGGACGCTCAACCTCATGCTATACCAGCAACTCAGGTTGAGGAACGGACTCGAGTCATTGGGGTGCCGGCACGGGGGGGGTAGGAGGAGGACTGAGCAGCCAGAGGGCAGCTCTCCTCTCCTGGGTTGGTCACCACCCCCGTAGTCCATTGCCACCTTGTAAGGGTCTGGTGGCTAGCGTAGGCAGAGGGGGCGACATGTAGGGAGGGCGCTTTGAGACACGGTGTGCGCATGCCTCCACATGCATGCGCGCGTCCAAGGCAGGGGATCGGAACAGGGTAGAAAAACAGAAAAACAGTGTAACTCCCCCTACAAATGGGGGTTCCCGAAGAGTCTTCCTTGAGCTTGCCTGAATGCTCACTGCCAGGCTGGTGTTCTGCATTTTAGCAGTTTAAATGTATTGCCAGAGAGTGCCTGTATAGCCTCTGTGTACTGTCTCTTTAGGAGCTGCCTAGATTGCAGTCATAATTAATCTAAAAGGGAGCTCTGTTAGAAGATGTACTTGTTTGCTGATCATTTGTTGAGTAGTAATAATATTGCAGTTTGTTCTAACCTGCCTTCTTTGCAGCATGGACAGTTCTGTTTGTTTCCATCATCTTGGTCCTGGACTGCAGAATGGGCCAATCAGTACATTTGGGACTCTAAAATGGAGCCTGCCTACAGGGGCTTGGTAGAGCCAAAACTTGTAGGAATTGTAGTTTTGGGCTTTTGGTGCCTAAAATAACCTGGAGTGGATGCCCTTGTTGTGACTGACAGACAGATCAGCCAACCGAACCATTTGGATCTTGGGGAAAGTCCTACACTGCTTGCAGGTTCAGTTAGATCTGAGTTGGGAAGTGAAGAAGTAACAGCTCGAGATAGTTTGAGCAGCAATCCATAGTGGATTCTTGTGGGAGAACTGTGGAAAGGCCTGAGTTTGGCCTGCATGCCTGCCTGCTGTTCCTGAAAGGGAACTTGTGCTTTTTTCGGACTGAATCTGAATTTGGAGAGTGAATTAAGCCACTGAATTGTGACCAGGCTTTAACCTAAAGAAGACCAAAGATTTACTGAATGCGATCGGCCTATCAGGACTTCCAGCTACCTCTGAACTCCCAGATTGTGCAGATACTCTGTACTTGCAACCGGAGAGCCATTTGCCTGGTACAGTGGAATTTCCTTACATGTGAATGTGCTGTGTGCTTATAATGGGTCGTGATTTGGTTCCCCACTGTGTGTCTGAACTGTGTTTTGCTTGCTGGAGGTTGTATCCAGCTCCATGGACTGAACCCATATTCATTTTTGTTTGCCTGGGCCCTGCTACACTGGCCCAGCCAGAATACCTGCTACGCACAGAAAGTCATCGATGAGAGACCGACCTGGGGATCAGCCCCCTGCTCAATGCCTTGAACAGGAACAATGCCTCAGTGATTCGTGTGGGCCCTGCTTCTCCGGTGACTCCAGCTCAACAGCCTGCAGTCTTGATTTTGTCCTGCCTGTGTCCAGTATTGGGTATCTTGAGTAAACATCAGGGTAGCTCCCTGCAACAACAGCTAAATCTAAAAGTGTTGTCATCTGATTGTCTTGTTGCCTTTTCTTTCAAGAAATGAGCCCTCTGGCTCCGGATTACAAATAGTGTGTATTGTGCATGTTGCTTTCTTCCATCACAGGGCCCCAACCAGCTGCAACGTTCCTGGCTAGTCCACCATTTTCCTACCTGGGTACCCAGAGTGTGTGACTGTGTAGGGACTCTGAACTGCATGCATAACTGTCTGATTAATATAGCTTTCAAACAAATCAACCTGATTATGCCCCTCCCTTGTTCAAGTCCCCTGAATAAATCAGATTTAACTTTGTTTGCATTTAACCTGACTGTGGTTCCAGTTTATGCCAAAAGTATTGTACTGTTGCAATTTGCTGTGCTTAACCTTGTTTTATAGGGGGTCACCAGGGTGAAGCTAGAGGAACCAGCCCTGGTGGTAAGTGAAAACAGTGTGTGCAATTGCCTGGTGAATAAGGGTCATTGTGAAAGTACTTTTTGTGTATTGTTCAGGCCACTAGAAGGGAAAGGGGGGGGGTTACAGTGTCCCCGAGGGCTGTGCCCAGGTTAGCTTGACCACTAACAACCCTGACCTCCGGGTGGAGGCACCAGTTTCATTACCCAGGCCCCTTAACCTACTACTAGCCAAGCAGGCAGGGGTAGTAGCCCTTGGGATAGAGCCACCTACGGGTTACAAAAGCACAATGAAGTAAATATAGAAACAAATGGGCTGTTGCATATCTGCAGATTTGCCCTTGCATCTCATAAACAGGTTCACCACTGCTCACTCTACTAAAGGCCTGACTGGCTCCCCCTGACCCAAGCTCACGATCTTGTGCTAGGGGGTGTCATCTGTAATGTTCTACAAAAATGCATGCTGGTGGCCCTTGTCTCCCTCCTCAATGTAGCTCACAGCAAATATCCCTTGAGGTCTGACCTTAATGCCCTGCTTGAGGTCCCTATAATTAGAACTAGGATAGAGGAATCCTCTTGCAGATACTTCATCCCAACTTTGTGGAATTCCATTCCAGTTGATATTAGACAATGTCCCACTGCATCCTCATTCCGTAGATTGTTCCGCAATTATCTTCTCAGGGTGTCTTAAGTGTACCTACCCATAACCTACTCTCACCCTGCCTTTGATCTCCCAAGACAGAGGACATTTATGGTATTCTGCTATATTGTCTAATGTATTGACATAAATGTGCTTTTATCCTTATTTGTACCTATTGTGTTAATGTAAATGCTTATTTATTGTTATTTAGAATCTATTATTAACAGTACATCTCCCCCTCATCTCTTCTCCTTTGACTGCTTTAGCTTAACGCCTATATGTAAGTAAGTAGTAAGTAAGCTTTATTTATTTAGCACTAGGTAAATGTATGTCAGTTTAAAATATTTGTGCCCCCCTCTAATCCAAGATGTTTCGCTTAAATGACAGCCCAGCACTGTAACCGAGATTGGCTTAATTTCTCATACCGAGTTAATTTGAGATGGTCGCACCTGGGACTGAAATCAAAGCATAATGATGCCTTTAAGATGTTCCTCTTCATGTGTTCCTGACAGCTCAGGTCAGCACTGCAAAATGTAATAAATACAAACAACTGAGCTGATATTTCAATGTGTGCATTCTCTCATTGTTCACTACTTATAAACTCTTCATGAAAACAGTGGGCATGATTTTGAGAAGGAAGGACGTTGAGGCACAGGGCTAGTTTCTGCTCTGTCAGCATCCTCCATGTTGCACAATAAAACTTATTTTCAAAGGCTCCTGAGTTTTGCGGTTTCCGTGATTTGCCACAGCTTGCATCCAACAAATGACTCATGTATGATTTTGTGGCAAAACTGGTGCTATATGTGACACAAATAGCAACAACACCCAATAGTTGGACCACTTTGTATGTTACCTACCTTTCAGGGGCAGTTTCTGCAGTTGTGTCAGAAGTGTGCTGCATGTCAATGGCACTCTTCTGAAAATCCAGCCTAGGATCTCTGTCATTTGATCTTCACCTACAAAGTGATAGTACGCCCCTCTGCTTGTGACATCACAACTGGCTGCTGTAGAAAGGATACAATGTCACTTGCAGACAAGCATCCAGGGCAAATGAAGACCAAGTGACAGAGATCCATTTTTATGCAAATGTCTTTAGTAATAAAAAATAAAAGGGAAGGCAAATAAACAGGAAATATCAGGAACTGATTGCCGAATTCTGTCTAAATATTATGCTTTTCCAAGTTATTCTTGTAGCATCATAGGCTATTTTTTTTTCAGTCCTACTGTTTTCCTCCTGGCCCCTATTCTTGTGCTAGGTGCCCCCCCCCAGTTCCATCACTGACCTTCCCAGGGACTTACTGGTTATCCACATTTGCCCTGGACCACTATGTGGTGGTGGCCCACTCTGTCAGTCATAACGACAGCATATTCGGGCCAGCTGGGGATTTTCTCCTCTGTTTTTCTCCCTGAGGTGTCAGCGTGCAATGATGGGCACGCATGCATGGGGAGGTATGCACGTGTGCCAGCATCAGTCAATGACCTCACCCTCTATGTGGTGTCTTTGCTTTTCTGCCATGCAGTCTCCACCAGGTGGCAGCAGGTAGTGGGATGGCAAATCCCCCTCCCAGAGTGAGATGAGCAGTCCATGAGACACTTGATCATCCCTTCCCCAGTTGGCACCTGGCGAACCGTGTTTGTTACAAATCCCGGGTCACCAGTGCTGTAAGCAATAACTCGATAGGTGACTTGTCACAGGCTGCTTAAAGCAGTATGTTATATCTGTCCTCTCTACCTGAGCAGACGCATGTTCAGCCCTAGCTAGGAATCAAAATGGAAATCTAAGCAGCAGCAGCTCTAACCATTCAGCTAACAGGAAGTCATTGTTTTTTTATTCTTTGGTAATCGGGTAAGGCCCATTAGGCACAATGCTTATTTTCAGGGGTGACCCGGGAGCACTGATGAGGTTAAGTGACTTGCTCAGAGTCACACAGTACGCAAGTGGAGGTTGTGGGAATCAAAGCGAGGTAAGCTGGATATACCAAGTTCATTCACAGCTTGTTACTCTAACCTGTAGGCTATACTGCCAAGCCAAGTTCCCCATAGCTGGGAAGTTAGAGAATGCCTTTGATTTCATCCATTGTAACCTCAGGAACTACCATCTGAGGCCTCTGTTCTGCTATTATTCTTAGCACTGTAGAACTTTGTCATACGAGGGATAATGACAGGGTGTATGGTTATAAGTCATGCCTCCCCAAAATGGGGCTTGCCTTTATGGGCTCACAGGCCTCAGTGTTGTCCCTCTCTCTTCCCCTAGCTGACCCAGTCTGCTGATTTTCACCATCTGACTTCCTGATGTCCTGGATTTCTGAAAGCAAGGAGCCTGGAAGGGCATCCAGCCGGGCTCCTTTACGGTCGCAGATGGAGCTGCTCATCAGGTCCTGTGTCCCCGGCCCCAGGACAGGTATTGGGGTCTGGACAGAGATCGGAGTCCCCATGCCAACGTGCACCTTTCCAAGTGTTACTTGCCCCCAGAGAGCCAGTGAGTTTGGGGAATATACATGAACTGCCGCCATTTACTGCATAGGCACGATATGTCTTAAAGAAGCAGGAGCTCCCTTTATACTGCCGACTATGTGTCCAGCACATGACCCCCCCCCAACTCTTCAATGGACTACATGCCCTGAAAAACACAAGCAGTCCTGGCCACAGGGCAGGCATTGCGGCCAGGACAGGAATAAAGCAGACTTCATTGGTTAATATAAAAGCAGCAGTGGTTGAAATAGAAGAACTGCAGAATGTAAACAAACATGGAGACACGCATGCAGTTCTAAGCCTCTAGTTCCATAAAGACTGCTAGAAAATGGCTCTGATGTCACAGATCTCTAGCCCGGTAATCTGGGCCAATCATTCTACTTGCAAAACTATAGATTCTTTATGCATGGTCTGCATGGCTGGCTGGCATTCCAGAGCCCAGTCAGCCTGGGGATTTTTAGACCAATAGGGTATCGAGCTTAGTTGTCTATAAAAGGAGCTTTGCGTAACCAATTTGGATGCAGCTGGCGTGTCTTTGAGACAGAGGAAGTTGTGAGCCTTTGATTCACTTCCTGCCATGAGTTGCAGCCCTGAAAGGCCCCTCTAGTGTGTGCACACCTGATTCAAGCAAAGAAAGCAGTTTATTTTAAACTGAGAAGTAAAGGTAAAGTGTAGCACTGAGTTTTCTGCCCTACAGTGACTTTTCCTCAGGTCAGGGGAGTTAACCTCCATAAGAAGCTACAGACTAAAGAGGCCGTCACCTACCACAGAGTTCCTGGACCTCCCGTCCTTGCAGGTGCCCGAGTGATCCAGTATCTTGGCTGCTCCGCTAATAAACCCATCGAAGATATCCCATAGTTCTGCAAAACCATGAGTAACCATTGGGGTCTCGGCCCTTCAACTGGGATAATTACCAGTGTCACTGGGACAGAGGGGAAAAGTCATGAGTGGATAATGTAACAACTGCAAAGCCCAGGCAGAATATATGAAGAGGCCACCAGGCCACCTACCTCTGGGTTTCAAAGAGGGGCCCCTTTCTACAATTAAAGTTGTTTGGTTCTATTTCAATTGTGTTGCATCTGTTTGCTTTTCATATTAAGGGTGCCACCATTTCATACACACTGCTAGCAGCAACTGCATCCCCAGTGAAGTACCCATTACGACTGAGCGTGCTCTCACCCATGGCCTGTGGGGGAATTAAAAGCAGCAGTGCATGCCAGTGGTAAAACATTTGACATATATTTGTTTAAATTTTAGACTGACACCTGTTTCCTGACTTGTGTGTAGCAACCCCCCCCCCCACTACTTTACACAGTTAGCTATCCCTGGCACCCTTAACTGGGCACAGACACCCGGAACACATTTAGTAGTGGTACCATCCCTAGCTTTGGGAATGTATACCAGACTCATTACTCTAGAGATCAAAAGGGGTGAGGGTGTACATAAGCAAATTATGACCTATAAGGTATTTGCAAAAACCAGGTCCTGGGGTGAGAACTTTTTTGCTAGAGCTATGCTAGATCTATACTTCTGGAGGGGGTACCCAGTAAATCCAAAACACGTGAAGCAATAACGTAACTGTCCAAACCATAGTTGGAGTTCAAGTGTGACTTTGTTCCAAAAGATGTTCTGTATAGCATGGGTGGACCCCCAAGGTTTGCACACCGTGGCACTAGGAACTTGCAGAACAGCAAAATGACTGTATCTGACAGAAACTCTTCATATTCCTATATTTCATAGGACATTGAACATCTTGTACTGTCATTTCCCATACTTCATCGGACATTAAACATCTTGTACTGTCATTCCCATACTTCATAGGACATTTACATTTCTTCCAGTGGTACCGACCACAACTGGAAATACTTCTAGTGGCACTGGCCATAGCTGAACATACATTTGGCTAATAACTAGCACAACCCACTTCAGGGGTTAAAATCCTCTTCAGACATTGGCCGCATGTCTAAAGTAACCAGGTACCCCTACTGAACCTGTAGTCCTGAGCTGGTTACTCCAGATGGGGGCTGCCCACCCTTTGTTCCCAAATCCATACCCAGCCATTCTTCAGAGTTACACTTTAAACACACTTGGAAAATGCTTTAAGGAATGAACTTTTGCATCCAGCATTTAACAATACTACACTGGTAGTGTGAGAACTAAAGTCCTGAACAATGTGAATTAGTCATAAATCTGGACATCACACTTGTCAGCCAACTTTAAACTGAGAATAGTCTCAAATTTCTGAACAGAAAAGGTGTGCATTTCCCTCTTAGACAGAGAAACACCACAGCACATGTACTTGCTTTCTGCAGCAAAAAGAGTCAGATCCGACTCACTGTTAGAACATTACAGGCAGCTTCAAAACATCCTGGATCAAAAAGGGGATTGCCCCTAGGATCCATCCACTAGCTGTCCTTTTCACCCCTTCAGGAATGAAAATCAGGAGATCCTGCTATAGACAATGGTTTCCACCACTTCTCTTGGCAAACTGGAGAATATCAGGACTAGGGTGAGAAAGCAAGTTCTCCACTCAGAGCCCTCAGCTGAGCAGTTCTTACTCGTCACACTTCAAACTGCAACTCTACACTACTACTGTCTCAAGATTCTAAAACTCCCCACTCACAGCTGCTGTGGCTTATGCTGCTGTGAGAGTTCCAAATGAGCTCCTCTCTCTCATCTCAGCTGAGGCCAAGTAAACAAAAGAGTGAGTAGGTGAAAAACTCATTTATAAAATGGGTAAAGAAAAACTCATATCCTGATAGGCTGAAACAGCCTGGCACCCGGGCTGTTATTTTTTAACAACACCCAGTTCAAAACAAGTGCCAATTCAGGGTGCCCTATTACTAAGAAAATCCTTGGGCACCCCGAATTTTGAAACCCACCAGCCATCATTTTCTCCTGTTCATTTTGTGAGATTACTTCCATACACAGTATCACAGGATCCAAACAGCAACACTAAACAGCCATTGTTTTGTTAAAAAATATAACCTTATCCCCGGAATCCTGCCTGATATCTTGTTTCCACTGTATTAAAAAATACACCACCAAGATACCGTGGGTTTCTCACCGCTTAACTACATATTAGCGCTACTCCATTTGGCTTTATCGTTTCCTCATAACGCACAAAAAAAAAAAAGTAAACTTTTTTTTTTTTAATCATGTAACTTTCCGTAACACAATGCGGTCGCGCTCCATACTCACACTGGACTTTAAAACTGAGCTGCAGAGTTGCGTTACATTTGAAAGGTCTTCTGAAATAAAGAAATTGGTACCTGTCTTCAAATGCAGACCACAAGACTACATTCCCCGTTCTAATGAAGCGTTGATGAAATGAAGTAAAATACAGGGTTCTCTCTCATGTGTGTGTGTGTGTGTGTGTATACACTGGACAGAGAAACCAAGAAGACAAGCTTATTGAAATCAGCATCTACAAACAAGGAGAAACAAAAACCAAAGCGCCCTCCACTGGTCATTGTAGCAGTACAGGTACTACTTTACTGGCAAAGTTACATTCATTTGTTTTTTTATTTTTTTTTTATATAAATTTTCATTCTTATATTTTTTGACAAACAAGGGCACCTATAGCCCATTTTCTAAGTGTAATATTATTTTTCAGGGTAGGCATTATGGGATATAACGGACCTTCCAGGGGCTATAAGGCCCTCCGCCTGTGGCGTCGGGCCTCATTACGCCCATGGGTGGTCCGTTATATCCCAATAATGCCCACCCTGTTGGGTATATTTCTTACTTAACTAGTTAATCACCAGCTGCCTTTCCCTGCCTAGCACTGACACTGAGGGGATTCTAGTAACCCCAGGGGACTGGGTGATTACATATGTAACACCCTTTTTTCTTACTGTTTGAGTCTGCTTTACACTTTTTTTTTTTTTACAGTTGAAATAATATAAAGGAGTTTTCCTTTTAATAAGGAATTTAAGTTTGGTGCACCCGCTTCGGGGGACTAGTAGGTCTGCAGATGGTTAGGCAGTTTGTGTGTGGGGTGGATATTGCCATAGAGCATACAAATTGAATTGCTTCCCCATTAGTTCAATTTTTCCCCACTGCTCCCTTGTTCTTCCTTTACCCTTCATTTTATTTCATAAATAATTGTTGGACATGTGTTTCATTGTTTGGAAATCATTTCTGCTTCTGTGCTGCATGTTCTGGGGAGGGTCTGTGTGGGCAAAGGTATTATTATTGTTCTGGGGGCGGGGGGGAGTAACAGTATAGTGTGCAACTTCGAGGTGCCTCTTGTTGCTACCCCAGATGGAGGCACTGCATCACTGTTACATCCAAGTATGCAGTGTAGTATAATTCCTTCAAACCCAGGCTGGCCTCCTCAGTGGGTCTATACAGGTGAACCATGAGGGCCCCAGGTGGTCGTTACATGGGGAATTATAAAATGGGGCTAAAAATCAAAAGAAACTTAAATAAAATGGTGACCATGCATTAATACAACTTATAAAATGGGTAGCAAATTTCCTGGCTTCTGATTGGCTAAAAGGCACATTTTGTTGTGCTCATTTGAGTGCATAATATACCAAATTACTAGTTATGCCCACAAGGACACAGCACTGCCAGAGATATATATCTCTCAGACAGTTTGTCGTGGGTTGGGGTGTGAAGGAATACACAGACAACAGGCAATGCAGTACAACACACCTTACAAGTGTGATTTTTATTAAAAAAAAAATAAAAGAATAAATTCAGAAACTGCTCATATACAGAAAAGAAAATGTAAAACAAGCACAGCTCAGGGATAACAAGCAGCCATTTCCCATAATACCTCTGTGCCCGACCTCCCCTTTGGAGATCTAGCCTGGATGATCCTCTCAGGTTCACTCTCAAACTGAATCTGAAGTCTGGGTTCTGAGGCCAGGCTTTCATGGCTTGATAACTCCTCCCTAAAACCCAAGGTCCACCTTCACATTTCTTAATTACTAATGTTTCTGCTTACTGAACAATTTCCACGTCAACACATAAGAATCATAACAATGATAATAAATAGTCAGTACTTTTATATCTACAGTATATACAGAAACGCAATGCTATATACACAGAAAAATCATCTGGAATAACAATGAGCTTCATTATGTGAAAACCCCACCCCTTTTGTTTCTGATTGACATCTGTCAACCAGATATAAGGAGGCATTGAGGAGCCGCTGACTCCCTATAGGAGCCTACACCACCCTAAGTGGAGGACACTGATTGGGAACATGGAAATGAGAACAGAAGGCAGACGACTCTGATGTCAGGAGGAAAACAAAGAACACAGACCTTAGAACTAGGTATGCTGTTTCTGTCTCATATTATACCACCATGTTCTACACCTCTTGTTCTAGGTTTCCCATACTTTAAAGGAGTTTTCTGCCATCTGGACTAGGGCTATTCATACCCTCAAGGGGGCCACACCCATCTAGGCTGGCAGTTATTATTATCTTATTTCAGAAGAACATAAGGAAAAAGGTACCACTACAATCCATTGTGGGAAAACTATGAAATTTAATATATGTCCCTTAACCATTTTATACAGCGTGAAATAAATTAAAGAATACCAGAAATACCAAATAGTTTGTTGGGTGCGGCTCGCCTCCCTCAGTATACTTATACTATATGAGATGGAGCGAGCTGCCTCCCGCACCTTGAGGTCATTTCTATACCTAAACGCTGCACCAAGCAGCTAATTCCTGCTACATAATACGCTGATTATGCAAGACTGTCCGCTTGAGGAATAGTCGGCTTGCCTGACCATACAGCATGGCAGGCGTCATTCCTGGGCAGAACGTTTGAGAAATCTGGGAGGGGGGAAATGATACACATTATTTTGTGCTTTCCTACATCTGACTGGATAAATACCTTGGTACAGATACACATATTGGGACACATTCTTTATTTAGCATCGGAGTGGTGGAGCACAAAATATAACATATTAGGCAGCAGGTACAAGGTCTCGTTTCCAACAGGGTGACGTCTTTCAAACAACAGGGTTTGGAGAAAGAAGAAAAGTCAGTACAGGAGGATATTGCAGTAGGTGGCCGTTCTACTGTAATAGAAAGTAGAAAATAGCAGATACAAGACAAAGTTCTATTTGTTGTTGCAACAGTCTTTTTGAGGGAAAGACAAACCCCATTTGGACACACACCAGGAGGAAAGAGTACATCTGTCACACAGTTCTGAAAATAAAATGTCTGATGTCCATGTTAGTAAAGGAAAAATACCTAATACCCACTACTTGTCATAACACATAAACACACATTTGCAGACATCTTTGTAAGTACCCACCACACTCCACAAGTAAACAAGACAAATTTATAAAAACAATTTTCAGCAATAACTAACCCGCTTTTAAATGTTCTTGTTCACTTTTTGTTTGCAGGCCACTAATCCACGGCTGCTGAGTTTACGAACCACTGCCTGCTCATCCTGTACCTGATCCCCCAACAGTCATACAGCTCACATGCCTCTTCTTCTGAAACTCCAGCCATTGTGAAAACATGCCCTCATGTCAGGAAGTTTTTTTTCAACAAATCAAGCATTTTATTATTTTGCAAAAAAAAACCCTGCCCCTGTGTGTAACCTGACAGTTGAAAGCCGATGGCAATCTTCAAAGCCAAGAGCAGGAAAGGGGTCACTCACAGGTGCAGTGGTGAGTTAGATAAACACAGTCAAGTAAGCACAGAGGAAAACCTTGCACTCACACAATAGCTATAAAGTCAGGTATGACTCAGTACAAACATGCTGTAAAGTAAAACCAAACGGCTTTTCGTTACTCACAGTAACCAAACAAAGTGTTGCTGTGCTGGGCATATTGCCAAAAGGTGCTCACGTTCCCACAGTTGTCACTGAACCAAACTCAACAGCATTTTGTGCTCCAAATGGTACTTTTTCAAGGGTGAACAGTAAGGTATCAGGTGTTGCTTACCTAGGTCCAGGGAGCACTTTGTTTGGATACTGTGAATAAGAAAAAGCCTTTTACTTTACAACATGTTTGTCTTGCATCATCTCTGACTTTATAGTTATTGTGTGATTGTGAGGTTTTCCTGTATGCTTACCAGTCTTAAAAGGTGACCACAAAACCAGAAGTCGCTTGCTCAACAGTCAGCTCACTCAGCAGTCGGCTCTGTTGTCAGCAAGTTGTCCATCCCCTGAACATGCAGAGTCAAAATGTAGTAGCACAACATGGCAGGGCAGCACCCCTCAAAAAGGCTAGAAATATGGAGAAAAGTAAAGAAAATCTTGTGTGTGGGAGGTGGGAGTTACTGCAGCACTGTGACATCAGAGTAACAGTCACACCACTGCCCTCTAGTGGCCTCAATGCCATCCCCATTAGAAACTACTGACTACACCAGCCCACCGACAACCCAAGTTCAGGAAAAGTCTTGGGAGTCGGAGGGCCGGCCAAGGGGAGGAGGGTTGAGCGTCCTAGGGACTGCTCTCTTCCTCTGGGTAGAGGAGGGCAAGTGTCCGGCACATAGAGTGACCCCTGGTGGAAACCAGAGGTGCTTTCAGTGTCTGGCACCTACACAGTTGGAGGCAGGGACAGACGTCGGCATTCACGCCCTTACATCATTGCATGTCCCACCTCCTGGGGGAGCTTCAGCGAGGAAAATCTCGGGCTTGCAGGATGATGGCTGCCTTGCACTACCGGTCCCACTCCACCACCCATGGCACCACTGGGGATGAATTCCATCTTCCATAGGGGCAACAGGCCCTCTCCTGATGGCCACGCCCTGGAGAGTAAGCCAGGGCATAATCCTGGGGGCAATCAAGAATGTATCCCTGTGGGGTGGCCGTGATGTGGTGAGTGGTGAGGCTGGGTGTGTGGGTGGGGGGATAGTGACCGGCCCAGGTGTGGTTCATGACCTGATAAGAGCACTCCCCAGGTGCTAAAGGCACTTGACGCAAGCGTCTCGTACTTCATTACACACCTGGGGTGTGCTCTTATCAGGCCATAAACCACACCTCATTGTACCTTATTACTTACATAATGAACAGCCATCCTGGTCCTAAACCTGACCTGAGTTGTTAGTAGCCACATCACACAATGAGAAAATCAGTCCCTCTAAACCCAGAACTGACTTTCCACCACAAATGGTCACCACCTTTACTTACTAAAAATAAAACAAATAAATTAAATGTTGTTTCCCTGATCATCACACCACTCTCCCTGCACTCATAAATAAGAAAAATGAAGTACTGTTCACATTGTTGTAAGGTCACCCTCCCAGCTGTCTGGGGGCTTTGATGGAAAGCAGTCACCTGGGAGAGTCCCTACACCAGTAACTACAAATCCACTTACTTGACCTCCCGGGCACTGAGGTGACCTCCAGGTTTCCCATGACACTCAGCAGGGCTAGCATAGCTGCAAAGTACAAGGAGGTTAGCAGAACTTGGAGGCATAAACAACGATTATCCAAACAAGCATTTGTCAGTGCTGAACGTTGCTTGCTTGTTAAACAATTTTATGTTTTTCCGGAAAAGCTCAGTGGTGAGTCTAATCTGCATGCCCACAAGACCTCCCACTTTGCAGCTCCACCCTACTGTAGGTGTGGCCTTACCATCACCATTGATCTCTATAGGGGTAACACTACCTCTCTTTTTCTGCTGGTGATACCCCTCTCTGTGCACCCCAGCATTCTATTAGCCTTTCCTACTGCCTTATCATACTGCTTTGCTACTTTTCTTGGTATGCTGAGCAGGGTATTTGAATGCTGAAACTAATAAAGGGAAAAGGTATGAATACTATTGGTGGGTGACATAAATTGATAGGGAAGGTTGTTTGTAATAGTTGTCAGAGTGTAATAAACAGCATGGAATGTCAGGCACCAGACAAGGGTCAGCACTGTTGTAAGAGAAGGGTAGCGGCACTGGAGATGCCATGCTAATGCATTAACAATGTTTTTTGCAATGAATATCCTTACTTTTTGAAACAGTGTAATAGTATTGGACCCTGTGCTTGAATTTCTGTGTAGATATGCATATGTATGTAGGTGTGGAAGCACATACAGACATAGAAACTTAGAAATTGTTGGCAGGTAAGGACCGCTAGGCCTATCCAGTCTGCCCATAAGCCTTATACTTGATTATGGCTTCTGACTCTCCCTCTGCTTTCCCTCTATGGTTCCCCTATGCCTGTCCCATGCATGTTTAAATCCACCCATGGTAGTCACTCCCACTACCTCCTGTGGAAGACCATTCCATGCGACCACTACCCTCTCCATGAAGAAAAACTTTCTCACATTCCTTCTTAACGTGTCTTCTTCCAATTTCATGCCATGCCCCCTTGTTCTTGTACTCCTGTATTGGAAGATGTATACCCCTGCACCTTGTTTATCCCTTGAGGTACCTGAATGTTTCTATCATGTCCCCTCTCTCCCTCCTCTCCTCCAGTGAGTACATATTGAGGTCCCTTAATCTGTCCTCGCATGTTTTATGGTGCAAGCCCTGTACCATGTTAGATGCCCTTCTCTGGACCATGCCCAGCCTGTTTATATCCTTTCAATGGTGCAGCCTCCAGAACTGCACACAGTACTCCATGTGAGGCCTGACCATGGTTTTCTATAAAGGCATCACCACCTCTCTCCTTGTGCTGGTGATACCCCTGCCTATGCACCCCCAGCATGCCTGTGGCCCTCCCCGCTGCATTTTCATTCTGCTTTGATATTTACAGGTGATCTGAGATAATAATCCTCAGGTCCCTTTGTTCCTTGGTGACTGCCAGCAACTCCCCTCCCATCCTGTAGCTCTCCTCAGGGTTTCCATGGTCCAGGTGCATAATTTTGCAGTTCTTTGAATTAAACCTCAGTTGCCACTCCTCAGACCATTTCTAAAGCCTACCTAGTTCCTTTCTCATGTTCTCTACCCCTTCCGGAGTATCCACCCTGTTATAGATCTTGGTGTCATCTGTAAACAGGCAGACCTTTTATTCAAGCCCCCTCTGCACTGTCACTGATGGAGACATTGAACGGGACTGGCCCAAAGACTGATCCCTGCGGTACCCTGCTGGTAACCCTGCTGTCCCTAGATTGTACCCCATTTACCACCACCCTCTGTCTCCTGTCTGTTAACCAGTTCCTAACCCAATTCACCACCTTGTGTCCTATGCCCAGACTACCCATCTTGCTAATAAGCCTCTTATGTGGGACGGTGTCAAAGGCCTTGCTGAAATCGAGGTAGGTGACATCCACCCCCCCCCATTTACTTCCTTCATCACCCAGTCAAAGAAATCTATCAGATTCGTGTGACATGACCTACCTGCTGTAAATCCATGCTACCCAGGGTCCTGGGCACCGATGGCTTTTAAGTGTTCCACTATCCTTTCTTTAAGCAGTGCGTGCATGATCTTCACCACTGCTGATGTGAGGCTGACTGGCCTATAGTTCCCTGCCTCCTCCCTACTGCCGGATTTGTGTAGAGAGACCACATGTGCCCTCCTCCAATCCTCTGGCACCACTCCTGTGTTGAGTGCCTCTGTGAACATGGCTGCCAGAGGATGAAACATAGAAATTGTCAGCAGATAAGGACTGCTAGGCCCATCCAGTCTGACCGTAAGTTGTGTACTTGACAACGGCTTTTGACCCTCCCTCAGCTGTACCTCTATGGTTTTCCCATGCCTGTCCTATGCATGTTTAACTCCCACCACAGTACTCACTCCCACCACCTTCTGTGGCAGATCATTCCATGTGTACACCACCCTCTCTGTGAAGAAAAGTGTCCTCATATTCCCTCTTAGCCTTCCACCTTTCAATTTCATATCCTGCACCCTCATTCTTGTCCTCCTCCTGTATTGGAAGATGTCTTTCCCCCGCACCTTGTTTATACCCTTGAGATACTTGAATGTCTCTATCATGTCTCCTGTCTACCATCTCTCCTCCAGCGAGGACATATTGTGGTCCCTTAATCTCTGATCGTTTGTTTTGTGGTGCAAGCCCTGTACCATCTTAGTCACCCTTCTTTGGACTGTCTCCAGCCTGTTTATGCCCTTTTCGAAGGTGCAGCCTTCAGAACTGCACACAGTACTCCATGTGAGGCCTGACCAGGGTTTTATATAACATCATCACTACCTCCTTCCTTCTGTTGGTGATATCTCTGCTTATGCACCCCAGCATGTCACTGGCCCTCCCTGCAGCCTTTGTAGTCTGTTTTAGCATTTTCAACTCATGTGAAATTATAACCCCCAGGTCCCTTTGTTCCTTGGTGACTGTCAGAAACACCCTCCCCCCCCCCATCCTGTAGCTCTCCCCAGGGTTTCTAAGCCCCAGGTGCATAATTTTGCACTTCTTTGATTTAAACCTCAGCTGCCACTCCTCAGACCATTTCTCAAGCCTACCTCCTAGGTCCTTTCTCATTTTCTCCACCTCCTCTGGGGTATCCACTGTGTTACAGATCTTGGTGTCATCTGCAAACAGGCAGACCTTTCCTTTCTGCCCCTCTGCAATGTCACTAATGAAGACATTGAACAGGACTGTCCCAAGGACTGATTCCTGCGGTACCCCACTGGTCACCCCCCCCCCCCGATTGTACTCTATTTTTTTCTTTTCATTTATTTAGTATATCAGAATTACAAACCTTTGAGTCAGAGACTCATTTACAAAGGCTCCACGTCAAAGTTAACAGGATGGTTACTGTACAGGTTTTACAAACTAATTACAGTACTAGATTACATTAAAAAATTGTGCAAAATACAGTTTAAAAAATAGTGCAAAATACAGTTAAGTATAAGCATAGTGGCATTATAGTGGGTATACATACAGCTACAAGGTAGAACAAAATCAGAATCTTGGAAAATAAATAGAATAGTCAAGAGGCCATAGCGAAAAGAGGGCAAGTGAGGAAGTTTACTTCTATTCGGAGAGACAGTCCATGAGATCTTGTCGCACCAGTTGGGGTAGGTAGCCAGAGCTAGTAGGGGGAAGGGGGTCAGGGGAGGCTAAAGGTAGGGCAGATTGTGAGGGGAAGGGATAAGAGGAAAACTGAGGTGGGTAAAGGGAGGGGGAGGGAGAGTAGGGGGTGAGCAGGGAGGTCAGAATGAAGGAGGAGAATGTGGGTAAGGGGGCAGAGATAGGAAGGAGAGAGAGAAATATAAGGGGAGCAGAGTGGGAGAAGTTTACCAGAGGTACAAAGTGCAGAGATAGGGACAACCATGCTAGGAACAGTCACATTTGTTTAAAGAGAGCAGGTGTTGGTGCAGTTTAAGTTTAAATGGGCCTATTTTTTTCTGGAGAGAACCTCGGGAGGAAGAACATTCAACCAGAGAGGTGCCCTGTACATAAAGGCTCGCTATCCTTGACCTGTTCTACAGAATCGGATTATAAAGGAGGCTCTAGTGGAGCTTCTAGCCACCACCCTCTGTCTCCTGTCTGTTAGCCAGTTCCTAACCCAGTTCACCACCTTGTCTACCATGCCCAGACTACCAATTTTGTTAACAAGCCTTTTATGTGAGACGGTGTCAAAGACCTTGCTGAAACTGAGAAAGGCGATGTCCACGCCCTCCCCGATTAACTTCCTTCATCACCCAGTCAAAGAAATCTATCAGATTCATTTGTCACGACCTACCCCCTGTTAGGACTGACCAGGGTTTTATATTTCAATCTTTATTTTATTTGTATACTGAAAAGTATGTGAGCAAAAATGCCCATTTTCACAAACGTCCAGTGTAAGAGATACCAAGAAGGTGTGACAATACAACACAGTCTAACAGAAACAAGATCTAGACAGGTGAAACAATCCAAACAAAGTGGTTTAGATATAGAACAATGTAGAAGACTAACAGTTGTCTAACAGTTACAGCAATTTTCATAAACTGAAAAACAGGAGGCAATCAATTACAATAAAGTAAAAAGAGAGAAACACATAGACCGAACATTTACATGTGTAACATATGGAGAGCAGGAAAGAGAAAGGAAGGAGTATAGAGGGGGTCAGTGACCTACGTGCTAGAGGTGGGGAAAGTGCAAGTCTTTTGTGGTTGGTTGTAATCAGGTCCATGATTGAAATATGAATATAATTATAAAAAAAAGATAAGTATTAAAAAAAATGATTGAAATATGAAGAAACCTAGTCTAGGAGTGGGTGGTGGAAGTGAAAACTAAGTTGGGGGAGCAAAGAGTAGGGAGGATGGGTGTGGGGAGGAGAGGGAGGGATAAAAGGGACTACAGCAAAGCAAAGGGGACTAGAGATAAGCAAGGTGGAGAGAGGCCAGGTTTAGCTGGAGGGCCAGCTGGGGCAGCTGCAGATGGAAGAATTGAGTATCTGAACTTTGAGGTAGGAGTTGAAGGTGTGGATGGACCTACAGGCTTGGATACTGGGGAGCAGTTGGTTGTACAGCTTAGTGCCCTTATAGGTGATCGAGTTCTGAGCTTGCTTAGTGCGGTAGACAGGGGTGTCGAAAACCATACTTGAGGCCCCTCTGGTCAGTTACACAGCAGTAGTGAAGGGGAAGAGGGAAAACACACTGGGCAGCAGCAAATTCAGGTGTATCTTATGGAGGAAGAACAGCATTTTTTGTTGGAACCACCCTTCAAGGGTGGCCAGCTAAGGGAGGAGTAGAGGGTACAACTGGTGAGTTTTCCATGGTAAACCAGTGATGAAATGGGCAATGTTGTTGTAGGTGGATCTTAGTTTGGAGTAGAGTAGAGATATGGTGGTGGGGGGGTGATGGATCCATAGTCGATGAGTGGCAGAAGAAGAGAGTTAGCTAGGGGAAGCCTGGTTGCAGGGATAAGGAACTTTATTATCCTATAGAGAATACCAAGCCTGTTGTGGGTCTTCTGTATGAGGCTGTCAACATGGAGATTAAAGGAGAGGTGAGGGTCCAGGAGGAGCCCAAAGTATTTAAATTCAGACACCTGTTTAATTGGGTAGCCAGAGTTATCAACTAATGTAAGGCCAGTGACGGGGGATTTTCTAGGGCCTCAGAAGACCATAAACTTGGTCTTCTTAGAATTTAGGACCATACCGTTTCCGGGGAACCAGGACTGCAACTACGTGAAATCGGACTGTATATTGCTGAACATGGTGTCGGGATTGACGTCACTACTGTATAGTGCCACGTCATTAGCGTAGAGGACAAGTTGTGTGTTAAGGCAGATAGAGGGGAGATTATTAATGAAAAGTGAGACCAGGAGGGGGCCCAGGATTGAGCCCTGGGGGACCCCATATATGATCGGGCATTCAGTGGAGAGATGATCTTCAATGGAGTTTTTGTGGGATTGCCCTGAAAGGTAGCTTTCTACCCAATCTATGACATTGATGGAGAGGTGCAGATCTTTGAGAGTGTCGAGTAGGAGTGTGTGGTCCACAAGGTTGAATGCCTTGGTCAGGTTGACAAATACTGACCCAGTGTATTGGCCTTTGTCATTGGCCTTAAGGATATCACTAGTGAATGTGACCAGGGCAGTTTCTGTGCTGTGACCAGATCTGAAGCTATGTTGAGCACAGACGAGTAGGTTGTTGGCTTCCAGGTAGGCAGTAAATTGAGAGTGGACAACTTTCTCAATGATCTTTGATGGGGTGGGGTGAGAAGGGAGATAGAACGGTAATTACTGACCTCACTTCTGGACCCGGATTTGAATAATGGTTTGATGGTAGCGGATTTCCAGGCATTGGGGAAGGTACAAGAGCAGAGGAAGCTGTTTAGAAGATTGGAGATGAGAACTGCAAGGACATTGATGGACCGTTTAAGGATTTTGTAGTCGATAGCGTCAGCCCCTTTGCTGGGTTTCGGGTTGTTCCATCGAATAAGTTTGATAGTGTTCATGGGTTTTAGAGCCTTAAAGAAGAATTTGGGAGGAGGCCCAAAATTGAGGTCATGGTAGAGGGGATGGGGGGAGGAGAGATGAGTGAGGGAGAAGGGGGTGGCTGGTTTGAACTTTTCGAGGTCACTGAAAAAAGAGATGAAGATGTTTGCCACTTCTGTGGGATCATGGGTTAGTCTACCATCATGAGACAGGATGATGGGGTCAGAGTTTCTGGATTTGCCGAGAAGAGAGTTAAGGGTACCCCATATCTGATGGGGGTTTGAGGATTCCCCGAGTTGCTTGTTTTGTAGGAAGTCTATTTTTGTCTTTCTTACAGTCGATTTATATTTGTCTCTAAGGGACTTGTAAAGGGAGAGCTGAGCGGGGTCTCTGTGTTTGTGGTAATGGGCCCAGGCTATGTACCTTGTTCTCATTAACAAAATAATATCTGGGGAGACCCATTCATTAATTTTCTTCTTGTCCTAATTTTTTTGAGGGGAGTGTATTTATCCCAGATGTTAATGATGATGCTGGAAAGTTTCTCCAGGATGGCGTTGCAGACACCCGGCCCATACATGAAGGACAAGTCAACTAGGATGAGGATGTTCCGATTGGTTATTTTCCTGGTGAAGATAAATTTAGGGAGGTGCTTGGGAAGATGAGTGGATCATAGACAATATATGGCACAATGATCGCTGATACAGTCGAGCCAGACTCCAGCGCCGGCAATGCGGGAGGGGTGCGTGATGATTAACCAGTCGATTAGCATTTGTGTTCCTGTTTTATAATTAGGTCTGGTCGATGAGGCAATAAGCTGGTGGAGCCCGAGATTTGCAATGCAAGATTTAGCTGTATCGGCTTGGCAGAAATCCCAGTTGGTGTTAAAGTCTCCGAGGAGGGACTTCCGGTGACGTCATCGTCTACATGGAAGCCTAATTCTGCTGCTCCGAACCCACCTGGCAAAATCATCAAATATTTCATCTGACATTCTCACCAAAAACCTTAAACAATGTCTCCAAAAAAGGCGGAGAGTAATAAACAAGCAAAAAATCGAGGAGATTGGGACCAGAAATGACTGGATGCACACGGATTGAAATAGAAATCTACCCACCACAACGGGAGCTCTTCCCCATGTAGTGAACAGGCCTAACAAGCAGAAACAGATACTGAGAGGGAGACCCTCACTAGATCCCGCTTCGAGACAATTCTTCATAAGATACAACAGTTTTGCTCAGAAAATCAAGTAGAAGTCAGAAATTTAAATACTAAACTCACTGCAGTGGAGACCCACATGCAAGAGGTGGAGGAGCAGGTCTCGAGCTCTGAGGATTCTGTAGTTCATCTGAAGCAGGCTGTGGAATTCCTGTTACAGCAACAAGAGGCCCTCAATGCAAAATGCCAAGACCTCAAATCCCGTTCCCGTAGGGACAACATGCAAATTTATGGTCTACCAGAGGGAACAGAAGTTGGACAGATGGTTGACTTCATTTCGGACATGATCAGACACTTTGTTCCCCTCCCAGAGTTGTTTCAATTTAGGCTGGAGCGAGTCCACTGCGCGCTTACTCCTTGCCCAACAGACCCGAATGCAAGATCTCGCTCCATGGTGGTCAAATTTGAAAGTTTTCGGGATGAAGAAACAGTATTGAGAGCTGCATGGGCAACTAAAAAGACAGACTATAATGGAGCTCGATTACTTTTTGACCAGGACTACACAACTGACATCTTGCGACGTCGCATGGAATATGCAGACATGCTGAGTGCGCTGAGAGCAAAACAGATTAATTTTTTCACTCCATACCCTGCTTGCTTGAAGGTTCTATGGAGCACAGAGACAGAAACATATGACTCACCACAGGAGGCAAGGAAAGCCCTATTAGCCCACGACACTGGTTATACTGCAGAATGCCCGGAACAGCCAAGACCACTACCGCAACGCCACACAAGCAACGTGAGAGACCAGGAACAGTTCAACTTAACCGAGAGAAGATTAAACCACAGCTCCTATGCAGGCATCCGCAGGCTGTTACAGGAACCCAATAAGCAGACAGCAGCAGGCCCCTCTAAAGAATCTACTACCCGAGCTGGAAAAACTAGCATAACAATTAACCTGAAGATTCAAACACCATGAAGTCTTGCTATATTATAACAATAGCAGTCAGCCACTGCAGCTGAACTGCCCCGGAGAGGAAGGAGTTAACTCCAGAAGATCTGGAGTTCTACAGCGTGAGGGCGCTGTGACCAAAGCTCTATCTGGCAGTTTCAAATGAAACTGTCAGATTCTTTACTCCGCTTCACTGAACAGTCGCCCGGAGATCAGCTCCTTCAGCTCGGTTCATTCTCGGTTCAAGAGAGTAGTTTTCGTTCATTTGAACCGCAAAAGTCATTATTTTTACCGCATTTGGTTCTAAAGCTCTATCTGGTAACCGTAAGTACAAAATTCAAGTCTGTGTGAAAATTAATTATCGGTTCGGTTTTGAACCGATCGTTGGTTTTTTCTGCCTTTTAAAACTGTACTGTGGGTTTTAGAGTGCGGTTCCCGTTCTTATCGGTTCTAAAAACAAAATTATTACGGTTTTCAAATACCGTGACACGGTTAGGACCGATAAAGGTGTCTTGCCTGCACTGCCATCAAAAGGGCAAGTTTTGGTTAGGCTGGCATTATGTCTGAGAAACCCAAAGAAAAAACGGGCCACTGGGTTTCAACACTGTGATGTCTGTGGGGACGCTTTGCCAAGGCTGACCCACACACCACTTGTGTCTATTGTCTGGGGCTGACCACTCCTGTCAGACTGCCAGGTGTGTAAAATTTCCTGCAGCCACCCTGGAGAAGAGATTGGGCCGGCCTCAGGGAACGAGAGGCCAAAAGTCCGCTGACCCGGATGGCCAGCCCGGTTCAGTACCCACTGGACCAGAGGGAGTGCCCTCTGACCAGGGCGAGACTTCCTCGGGTAAAGGAAGACTGGTTCAGAGGAACCAGTCCCAAGTAAAAGACAAAGAAATCAGGAGGTTTGGAGTCCAGAATTGTGTCTCCAACTGCTGCAGAGATAGCTAAAGCCATTCAGATTGTCCAGTCACTGTCTCAGGGATCTGTAGAACCACCAACAGTTGGTAAAGGTTGGTTCGTTCAGTCCCAGTGGTTCAGGATTTTGAATTTGAGGATTTTATGAACCACAGGAGGGGAGGAGGAATTTGATCAATATATGTGTGGCTGGGAGGGTCTGGACGTGCCCATTGAACGGCATTTCTCCAGACAGACCTTTAGAATCTCCCTATTCTGTCTGAGTCCTTCTTTCTTTATTTTTACAAAAAGGTTGCAGAAACCCTCCAGCTTCCTTTAGAGGAGGCTGTGGATGAGCAAGAGGAGCCTGATTATGTGGAAATGATGGATATTCCAGAGTCTAGGAGGTTGTCTATTCCTTTGCATAAGTCATTTAGGAAGCAAACAACAAAGATTTTAAAAATCCTCATTCTGTTCCTCCTGTAGATAAAAATGGACAGAAGGTATACTTTGTCAGGCTGGATACAGACTTCCTTATTGAGCAGTGTAGTCATGTAGGTGTGGTACAAGCTGCAGCCTGTGACAAGGTAATATTCCTCTGGCCTCACATCCTCCTGACAAGGATTCTAGGAAGATTGATGCCATGGCGAAGAAACAGTATGGCAGCTTCTTTGGGACTCAGGCAGGCAAATTATATGGCTTATGTGGCTAGATATCAGAAATCTAGGTGGGACACAGTATTGTAGTTAGCCAAGCAGGCCCATGGCCAGCTGGCTAGTGAGTTGGAACAGGTGGCTGCTGATGGCATTGAAGCCTCTAAGTTCAATTCCATACTGCTGTTGATGTTAATGATGTTTCCTCCAGGGTCATGGCCACTTCTGTAGCTTTCCGTGAGTTGGCATGGCTCAGATGCACTAATCTGTCCCAAGATACTCAGTCAAAGGCTATGGATTTTCCTGTAGTGGGAAATTCTCTGTTTGGGAGCAAACAGAAAATTATATGAAAGATGGATGAATACAGAACTACCTACAAAAGTGCCCAGGCTAAGGAGAAGCATGCCATGCCACAAAGGCATGCTCCCAGAGGTAGGGCAGACCCTTTTCCAGGCCTTTTACCAATTTCAAGCCTCCTCTGCTGTCTCAGAGGGTTTCTTCAGAGGCAGGGGTAGAGCGTGGGCAGCTTGCCTCTCCCTCAGCCTAAGGCTGTTGCTAAGCAGGCACCCTGATGGGGTGCCCAGGGCGATTCTCCTGTACCAGTGGGGGCAGGTTGGCCTATTTCAGCCAGAGCTGGCTGTCCCTAACTTCGGACAGATGGGTTCTGGAGGTAATAGGCCAGGGTCTGGTTCTCAGCTTCAAATATTTTCAAAGATGAGAGCCAGGCATTTCCACCTGCAAATCCTTCAGAAGCCCTTGCTTTGGAAGCAGAGGTCTCTTCTCTTCTGGTCTGCAAAAGCAGTGGAAGGGTTCTCCTTGCCATCAGGGCAAGGGGCTTTATTCAAGATACTTTCTTACCTCAAAAAGACAGGAGAATGGCGGCCATTCTGGATTTAAGATACTTGAACAAGCATCTGTTGAAACCAAAGTTCAAAATGTTAACTCTGGCAATGATATTGCCTTCCCTAAGGCCAGGGGACTGGCTAGCTTCCCTGGACCTCAAGGATGCCTATTTTCATGTTCTGATCAGGCCTTCCCACCGAAAGTACCTCAGGTTCGAACTGCCCTCAGGCCACTACCAGTTCAGGGCAATGCCCTTCGGCCTTACCTCTGCGCCAAGGGTATTCACAAAATGTCTCGCTGTAGTAGTGGCTCATTTAAGAAGGCAAGGGTTGCTGTGTTTCTCACCTGGACGACTGGCTCATTGTGGGTCAGTCTCCAGGTCAGGAAATCCCACTTGCAAGTCACCCAGCAGCTTCTCACTTCTCTGGGATTCCTGCTAAACTTACCAAAGTCAGTTCTGGAACCAGTTCAGGCCCTAACTTTCATAGGCGCAGAATTGAACACAAGGTTAGCCAGGGCCTTTCTTCCCTCGGAAAGGGTGGACAGACTCATCAGCCTCTGGCATCCTCCTTTACCCAGCGGGTCTCTCGACCAGCAAGGCATTTTCTGCAACTCCTCGGGCACATGGCTGCTTCCACAGCTGTTGTGCAGGAGCAAGATTCCAGATGAGGACATTCAGTTCCATTTGAGGGCCTATTGGTCTCAGAGGAAGGACCCCTTACCAAATTGGTCCCAGTTACTCAAACCCTGATCCTGGCCTTACACTGGTGGCAGGATCAAAGCAATCTAAACAAGGGGTTCCTTCATTCTCATTTCTCCCTCCCTCACCCTCACCACGGATGCCTCCCTGTTAGGGTGGGGGGCTCCTGGGGACCTTACCACTCAGGAGTGTGGTCTCCTCAGGAATCTCTGCTCCACATCAATCTTCTGGAACTCAGAGCTGTCTTTTAGCTCTTGGGTCTTTTCAGATTCTGTCCAGAACAAAGTGGTTCAAGTCAGGACAGACAATACCACCACAATGTGGTACATCAACAAGCAAGGGGCACTTCGGTCTTCAGCCTTGTGCACGCAAGCAATGAAGTTGTGGTCTCTGGCTTATTCCTGAACACCTCCCTGATAGCGGTTCATCTCCCAGGGAAGGACAATGTGCTGGCGGACGCCTCAGCAGAATTTCTCAGGGCCATCACGAATGGGCTCTGAATCCCAAGTACTGGGTCTGTCTTTGCCAGTTGGGGCACTCCTCAGATAGATCTTTTCGCGGCCCCAGACAACCACCAACTTCCTCTTTTTTGCTGCAGGCCTCCAGTACTGGGCTCAGTCCCTCTGGATGCCTTTCTGTTGGATTGGAAAGGGAAGTTCCTGTATGCCTTCCCCCCCTTTCCTCTCCTTTTCAGGGTACTTGTGAAAATCAGATCTCAACCTTGCAGAGTGATTCTGATTGCCCCAGATTGGGCCAGACAGCCCTGGTACCCTCTGCTCCTGTCCCTGGCAGTCCACCCTGCCCTGAGCCTGCCCAGAGTTCACGACTTACTGGCCTGTGCACAGGGGAGAGTGTGGTATCCGGACCTCAAGTCCCTCCACCTCAAGGCTTGGCTCTTGAGGAGCTAGAATTTGCTGATTTACACCTTTCTCAAGGTGTTATGGATATTTTAAAGGCTTCAAGGAAGCCTTCCACTAGGCCACTTATAATTCTAAGTGGAAGAGGTTTTCCATCTGGTGCTCTGAGAGGCAGATTACCCCAGAATCTGCTGATCTTCCCATTCTTTTGGACTATTTGGTCCATCTGAATTCCTTAGGCCTTAGACCAGCTACCCTGAAGGTTCATCTGGCAGCTGTCTCTGCTTTTGTGTCAGCAGGAAGCCTGCCTCCCTTTCTTCTCACCCTGTGTTCTCCAAGTTTTTAAAGGGTTACTCACACTAACCCTCCTTTCGGGAACCAGCTCCCGCCTGGGACCTGAATATTTGCATTGCTCAGTTAATGCAACCCCCTTGAGCCTCTGTCTTCGCAGAACTCAAGTATTTAACTTGGAAAACCGTTTTCTAGTAGCTATCACCTCTGCCAGACGCATAAGTGAGTTACAGGCCCTGTCAGTGGAAGAAGATTTTATCTCTTTCCACAGAGATAAGGTAGTCCTTAGGACTAATAGAAAGTTTTGCCTAAGGTGGTTTCTGATTTCCACCTGAATCAATCTATCTCCCTCCCAGTATTTTCACTGAGCATTCTTCCTCAGGTGAGAGGAGACTGCACAGCTTGGATGTCAAAAGGGCATTAAGTTACTATCTAGAGCACCAGAGGTCATAGGTTGAATCCTCCAACTGTTTCTTACCTATGGCGAGGTTGGCAAAGGAACCTGCCACTAAGAGAACAATTGCAAGGTGGATTGTCTCTTGTATCCAATTTTGTTATCAGAAACTGGGTAGAGTACCCCCTCAGGATTGAGGGCCCACTCCACCAGGGTATACAGGCCTCTAGCGGCTGCTAGAGACATTCCTATTCTGGAGATTTGTCAAGCTGCTACCTGGAAGACAGTTCACACCTTTACAAGCATTATTCCCTGATGTCCAGTCCAGGAGATGCTCTGCCTGGCACAACTGTGCTTCAGAGCCTATTTCCTAAGTAGGTTCTGACCCTCCTCCATGGAGGTACTGCTGTGTAATCTGCTATTGTTATAATATAGCAAGACTTCATGGTGTTTGAAGAAAAATTACTCACCTTAGTAATTGCTTTTCTCTCATGGAGTCTTGCTATATTATAACCACCCTCCCTCCTGCCCCTCTCAGAACTCCTACTTGGGTAGAGGTGGCAAATTGTGCAAGCACTGTGTCATGCCATTTAGTTTTCCCTTAACCCTGTTTTCCTTTGGGTTAGGGATCTAGATTGTTCATTTAGGTTATTTTTTATTGCCCTTCTTGGACTTGAGTCTTGGGGAAGGGGGGTTCATATGGGCTTGTTGGTAGGAGAAATCAACCATAATACCATCAATCTTTGTTATTATGGTTCTGGGTGTTTTGTTGTTTATATTGTTGTTATTACTACTAGGTAGCCTATAGGCTAGTGTAGTTTTTCCACACAGACTTTTTTCCGCCTTTTGATGTTGGTTTCAGAAGATCTGACAGTTTCATTTGAAACTGCCAGATAGAGCTTTGGTCACAGCGCGCTGTAGAACTCCAGATCTTCTGGAGTTAACTCCTTCTCTCCGGGGCAGTTCAGCTGCAGTGGCTGACTGCTATTGTTATAATATAGCAAGACTCCATGAGAAGAAAAGCAATTACTAAGGTGAGTAATTTTTTCTTTCTTCTTACGTGGTCTGGCCTAAAAGTGAATTTAAAGCAGGTACTGTCTTTCGATGTTATACGAACAATGTTTAAAAAAAGGGGGGGAAGAGACTAAAATTACATAAGCTATCACAAAGAGATTCTTTTTTCTTACTTTAAGACATTTCTGGATATGAAACTTTAAATATAGTTACCAGGAGCGGCCAGTTTAAACTTCTACAATATCTAGGATTTATTTCTTCGGCGAGCCAATAGCTAATAATTTCTTGGACTAAGAAGAAGCCTAATCTTAAAGTCTTGGGCAAGTTCCTACACAGAGATTTATAATGGAGCACTCGGAGATCGGAACTGCTGAGATAGCCGTTTGCCCCTAGCACCCCTCTCTACTTCGCTAACCTGGGGGGGCTGGAGACGAATGATTAACTCATACTAACATAATTTAAAAATGTTTATCCTACCAAATAATGCCATCTCTGTATAATATTTGTAATATTATTTTGATTTTAGTCAACCAGTTAGTAAAAACTTGAGGCAGGATGTCAGCATTGTTAAATAAAATCCAATATAAAACGAGGCCGTGTGTGTGTGTGGGGGGGGGTTAGAAATTCCATTTCCCTCAAATGATGGCTCACCGATTTGGTGCATATAGAACCATCATCCTGCTGATGCAGGTGATGATGTTTTTAGCCTTTCAAGGCTCTCTGAGGTTTTAGACCCACAGATTGGAGGACCCGATGGGCTATTCCATTACCTCTCCTCCAGACCACACACCTCACAGCACTATGACCCAGGTGCAGTCCTATAAGGGGCAGATTTTAGTACCCCTCTGGTGTGGAAGTCACACAATAATGTTTATAGTTAATTGGTTAAGTGTTGTTGTTCAATATTTGATTGGATCTAGGTTTTATTATGTGATAGTTACTTATACAGTTCAATGTCTATACCAGATGAAGCGAATGTGGTGGATGAGATTTTGAATCTGCTCAGAGATCAACAGGGATTGCCTTAAATACAATATTGGGAAAGTGTGCTATGCAAATATGGGATTAAGCAGGTGGCTGAATGCAGACTTGAATCATTGTAATTTTTACATGCTTGGGGGCATGACCGGAGGGAAGGGAACGAAGAGATTTTATGTAGAAATGGGACACCCAGGGAGAGCTGGGGAGGAAGGGAGACGAAGCATACAAGAAGGGGAGAGTCAGTTGTATCTTTAATCAGACAAAATGGTACATACATCGAGATTGATACTCTCTTCACAAAATGTAAATGGGCTAAACAACCCCATTAAATGATACAAGGTGCTTTCATATCTTAAGAAACAGAAACCCACATTCATCTTATTACAAGAAACGCATCTTGACAAAACAGAACATAACAAACTGCAAAAGTCTGACTTCAGCCAGGTTATTTCTTCCTCCTATAAAGGTGGTAAGAGGAGAGGAGTAGTTATTCTGGTACCTCGTGCAACGCAGTTCCAGATCACTTCTACATGCCTAGACCCAGAGGGGTGCCTGGCGGTGGCAGCTGGCGTTCTTCAGGGCATTCCACTCACCTTGGCTAGTTTATACATTCCCCTGGGATCGAACTCAGGGATGATCCTAGATGATAGGGACTCCACTAACCCATCCCCACCAAGGCGTACTACAATCCAGAAGGCAACCAAAAAAATATATTAAAGAAATTGGGTGGGCAGATGTGTGGTGTTACATGAACCCCTCAGGACAAGTGTACACCCACTACTCAGCTCCCCATAGAGTGTGCACACGTACAGATCTTTGCCATCTCTTCTCTGAACATGCGTACCTGATAAAGAGGAGTGAGATACTCCTGTCTGTTCTTTCGGACCACTCCCAGGTCCTGGTGACACTGAACTGGACCACACAAAAAAAGAATACAATGTGGCATTTTAATAACTATCTCCTGAATCTGAAGAGATTTCAGGAGATGGTTAAAGATAAGATTCTACAAATCTTGGCAGATAATTCAACCCCAGAGATTAGCTACACAACACTGTGGGATACCCTGAAGGTTGTTCTGAGGGGGGGACGTAATCAGCTTTGCTGCCCATCATAAACAACAACAAGCAGAACAGTTATCTGGGCTTCAGCAAAAGTTGGGAGATCTTCAAAAACAACATGCGGGGGGGACTTAACAGTTGAGTCTCTGTTAGAAGCTACTAGGCAACAAATTCAACATTTGCTGGATGTCAAAATGGAACAGGCCTTACAATACTTGAAGCAGAGATATTATGAGGGGGCACAAGGCAACTAAACTCCTGGCCCATAGATTATGACAAGCTAAACAGCGAAGTACAGTAACGCAAATGTATTCCCAATGTCAGGGAGGAATATGCCAGACCCCAAAGGAAATAAGATCCGCATTTGAAGACTATTACACCTCTCCTTATACCTCCGAGACCCCCTATTATCCCCAGGTAGCAGCCAAAGTTCTACAGGACCTTCAGCTTCCAAAATTAACTCAAAACCATATAAAACAACTGGAGGCACCAGTATCCCAGGAGGAATTTGATGTGGCCTTGAAAAAAATTTAAACTGGTAAGTCTCCAGGGCCAGGTGGCTTTACTAATGAATTTTATAAGGCTTTTAAAGACCAATTGCAGCCCACATTAATAGGGACCTTTGAAGAGGTGATGAGGGGGGAGCCTGTGCCGACCTCGTGGAGATATGCCACGATTCTGAGCATACCAAAACCAGGCAAAGATGTCAATCTCTTCAGCTCATACCACCCAATATCAGTATTAAACAATGATTATAAGCTTTTTACATCTATCCTGGCAGAGGCTAGAAACCATATTGCCCTCGCTGATTGACATGGACCAATGTGGGTTCATAGCTGCAAGGCAAACCCAGGACAACATAAAGCACACTTTACACTTGCTACATTATGCCACCCGGTCAGAGGCCCCATTTTTATTGCTTAGCCTTGATGCTGAGAAAGCCTTTGACCAGGTGGCATGGCCGTTCCTGTTGGCATCCCTTGAGTCATTTGGTTTTCCCCATTACTGAGACAGATTATCATGGGACTCTACGATAGACAAATGGCCTATACCAAAATTAATGGAGATGTGTCGGCTCCCTTCCCTCTATACTGAGGCACAAGGCAGGGATGCCCACTATCACCCCTGTTGTTTGCATTATACTTGGAGCCCTTAGCTCAGGGCATCCGACAGAAGAGGGAAGTTATGGGATTGGAGGCGGGGTTGCCCAGCATAAATTGGCCTTTTATGCAGATGACCTTCTGCTATACCTAACGAATCTGGAGTCATTGCTGCCTCCCCCCCCCCGAAACATATTAAATAGCTTTGGAGAGGTGGCCGGGTACAGACTTAATGTGGCGAAGACAGATGCACTGCAAATAAACTATTCTCCCTTTCTGCAGACAAGGAATAGGTTTCCATTTAGATGGGACATGACCAACCTGAAATATTTAGGGGTAATCCTAACCAGAGATCCAAAACATCTTTACCATCACAATTATACAGCTCTATTACAACAACTACAATTGGATATGGAGAGATCCCTCTTTCATTACTCCAGAGAGTGGAGTTAGTTCATATGACCCTATTCTCCAGATTCCTGTATTTAGCCCAGTCAATACCAATTACCCCTCCATGAGGATTTTTTAGAGAAATAAATAAATATATCTTATGCTACATTTGGGCTGGACACCCGCCAAGAATAAAGTACTCTATCCTTCAGCTCCCTTCTCGTATGGGAGGGTTGGCCTTGACAAACCTAGCTAACTATCATGTAGCTTCACAAATACAGATAATCTTTTATTGGTTGCATAAAACAAATTCAGCAAAATGGAGAGAATTAGAAAAAAGAGAGGATCTAATGAATCTACATAAAATATTACTCAGCCAGCCTCCCATCCCCATAAACCAGATTACACATAATCCCTATATGAGTTCCACCATAATATGCTGGAGCAAAATGTGGACAACCAAACATACAGCCCTGTATGGGCACCTGTTAAACTCTTTGCCATACACCCAAGCCTTCCTACTAGCCAGACTAGATCACGGCTTCGGCACCTGGCTAAAGCAAGGGATAGGAATGCTCTTACATTTTTATAAAAAAGTAACTTTACTAACATTTGAAGAAATGAAGCTTACGTTTAATATGCACCCTTGGGATCAATTCTGATACAAGCAATTAATTATATAAGATCCCTTCCATCACCCTTAAATGTGGATAAGGAACACCCTACTATATTTGAGATGTATGTGCAGTCAGGCCATGGGGGGTGAGGGGGGGTGCGGCTACTTTACAGCACATGATTTCATACATTTATAAAACTGTGATCAGGCCGGCCTGGTGGCGTACGAAGGTTGAGTGCTGGGCATACACCTCGCCACTCCGGCACCGGTTCAGGAATGGCCCCGGTGGCTGGGGTCGGGCGGGGCAGGAGAGATTGAGCGTGAGGTGGACAGCTCTCTCTTCCCAGGGTGGGTTAGGGCTGTGGGTCGCTCAACGGGCACCCTCTGGTGGAGGCTGGGGCGTGAGCCAAACGTAGCATCGCAGGGTGTACACCGGGGTGGAGCTATGGCTCCAAGAAACGTAGGAAAAAAATAGAAAAATCCCCTCACCACTGATAGGCAAAGGTGCCTTCCCTCCACATTCCACACTCCCGAAGTCAGGCCTGAAGTCCTCTCCGCTTTCCTCCCCTCTCCGGCCCGGTGTCTCAACCCTAATAGAAAGAGCGCCCTGGGCCGGGGCGGCCCTTCCCCGGAAGGTAGAACCGGGGGTGGATGCCCGGTGCCAGGGAGTAGTGGAGGAGGACACAGTAGGGCCATGCAGGGTGGTAGAGAGTGTGGCAAGGTAGGGTCACTGGAGAGAGTTCAGTGGTGTGGGAGAAAAACAGAGTTCCAAAAAAATAAAATAAAACCGTGATCAATCTTACAACCCATTTAATGGATTATGTGAAGCAAACTTGGGAAAGAGACTTGGGCATAGAAATTGATAATCAGACTTGGGGAAAATCATTTAAAATGAATGCATATGGGGACAATGTCACACGTTTGGAGAGAATTCTCCTGGAAAGTGACACTGAGATACTTTCAGACGCCAGCAATACAAGTAAAATATAATCCTACCAAGGAAGCCTCCTGTTGGTGTGGATGTGGTGCCACTCCAGCAGCGTTGGCCCACATAATATGGGAATGCCCGATGCTTGAGCCCTTTTTGAGGGACTTCCAGAAAGCTATAATGAAAATTTGGGGAGAGCCTGTACACGTTACAGTAAACTTATTCCTTTTTTACAAATCTGGAAAAGGGAATGAGGGGAGTGTCAGTTAGGAAGATATTCCACATATACCTATTGGCAGCCAAAAAGGCTATGACATGCAGGTGGCTAACACAGACCCCTCTCTGTATTGAGGATTGGCAAGATGTAGTGATCCAAATTTATGGGATGGAGAGGTTAACTGCGTTGGTACACCACCGTCTGTAACTTTTTGAAACACAATGGCAGAGATGAGTAATTTACATTATGACCCAAAGGCCAGATGTTGTGCCTTAGAATATTATACATGATTTTAGGTCGGGGGGGGGGACAAATATAGAAGAAGGAATAGGCTATATTGAGAGAAATATTGAACTCCCCCATTATGGACTTTTATCGGAACCCTCCTTACCTTTATAAGGAGTTAACTAAATGTATTTACCAGCACCATATTCATAATGAAATTTCCTAAGGGAGGTCCTCTGGGCACGTGGGTTAGTCATCAGTCTAATGGAGAGGTATACCAGTGAATTTGAATTCTCTACCATATTCGATAAAGTCCATAATTGTATCTATCCCAGTGTGAGCTGTATGTCTGATTGGTATGGATGAACTGTATGTATTTCTTTTTGTTTTTACTGTAAAAAAAGAACAACAATTTTAAATAAAGAGTTAAAAAAAAAAGTATCTGAGGTGGATCCACTCTCTATTAATAGAAAGAGAGTGCTTCAAGGTCAGGAGCAACTCAAGGTCAGTGTGTGGAGTTCCCAGGGGAAGGTAGGCGGTTGTGAGGGTAAGGGTTTTATTTGGTCTTAGGTGGAGGTGGATGGAGAGGGTTTCAAGGAGGGAAGATTCATAACTGGGGTTGTGTTCTGTGAAGGAGAATTTGTTGGAGACATAGAACATGCAACTGTGACAGGGAGCTCCTCCCACTTTTGAGGACCGACCTTTTCTTAAATCTGTTATAACAGTTCTTCTATTTCCTAGCCTAATCTATTCTTTACAATTTCTAGTCCATACATAAGGTTGGCCACCCCTTCCCTTTCTTGACTATGCTATAGAGTCCTCTTTAAATTTCCTTTCTCCTCTCAGGTGCTCGTACAGGGAGGTTATTGTGGTGACCTCCGAGCATATGTAAAACAACAGGTTGTGTTTATCGTTGTTGGATTTAGTATGTAATAGCACTATTATGTCATAAAATGCCTTGATGTATATACCTTATGTTTATGAAACCTGTAAATGTTGAAAATACCATGGCACTAGGTGGTTTTGATAAAGGTAAAAAATATGTTTTATCATAGTGACTGGTGTGTGCTTGGCTGCACACCAGGGGCAGTAGAGGGATGGGGGAGGGAGAGGAGGGGCATGGGATCATCCGGGATTGGATTTTGAGGGGGCCGTGGGCAGGAGGATGCGTCAGGAGGAATTGTAAAAGTGAAAAGACCGGGGGTTCAAGGGGGTGGAGGTGGGACTAAAATGCCCGAAGGGAGTTAGAGCAAGAGGATAAGAGGATAGCGGGGGCTGTCAGCAATAACAGGAGAAAGGGGAGGAAAAACATGGCAGGTAAAAAAAAAAAGATAAAGACAGATATAGGCAGGGTCAAGATAGGGCACCTGGTTAGCGCAGTGGAATAGATACTGACTATGGTGTACAAGGTACAGGGTTCGAGACCATATTGGGGCCTAATTAAACTGGTAGATCAGCAAATGGGATAGACAGCACTTGTAAGTTCCACAGGCAGTGATCTCACAGTAAAAAAGGAAATGCTTCAGGAATGTACTATCCCTTTAAGCGAGACAGAGAGAGTGAAACCTGAGAGAAGTAGGGGTAGGTCACCGGGAGAGAGAAAGTGTATTTAATAAAGGAAGGAAGTGGCGGAGGTGAGGGTGGGCCAAAAATCACCCAGAGAAAGAGCTGCACAGAGAAGGAGAAAGAGCTGCAGTGATCCCAGCTCTTCACCCTGCTTAAGGACTTTACCCAAGGTCATGAAATAATAATAGGGACAGTCCGGCATAATGGCATCACTACCTCCCTCTTTCTGCTGGTGATGTCCCTGCCTATGCACCCCTTGTAATGTTTTCACATTTTGACCCCAAATTTTCAACATAGTCTTCTTATCACCATACCTAATAAACCCATAGGTGAAAATTTCTTAATTCATGGCAAAACGCCATTCCAAGCCACAGGTGCAGAAACTTGTTATGGGCAGGATGTGTGAAATGACAGCTATACTGTTCATGAGGTTGTGTGAAGAAATGGCTATGTTGAAAATTTGGAGTCAAAATATAAAAAATTGGCAAAGTTACGCACATGCATAGGAAAATTTCAATGAGCGTGCATAACTCTGTCCTTTGTTGGTATTTTTGCTCCAGATTTTCAACCTGGGCTTTTTGGGACCCTGCCTCATGAACAGTGGTGCTATCATTTTGTTACTCAATCCTGAAAGGTGGTTTCATGCAGTGACTGCGCCATTCCACGCCACAGGTGTGAGAACATGTTTTGGGCAGGATGTGAGAAAAGACAGCTGTACTGTTCATGAGGTAGTGTGGAAAAATGACTATGTTGAAAATTTGGAGCGATAATATAAAAAATTGACCAAGTTATGCTTGTGCGTAGGAAAATTTAAATGAGCGCACATAACTTGGCATTTGTTGATATTTTTGCTCTAGATTTTCAACATGGGCTTTTTTGGGACCCCACCTCATGAGCAATGGCATTATTATTTCAGTACTCTATCCCAAAAGGTGATTTCGCACAACAACTGCGCCATTCCACACCACTGGTACGAAAATATGTTTCAGGAAGGATGTGAACAATGACAGCTTTACTGTTCATGAAGTGGTATAAAACAATGACTATGTTGAAAATTTGGAGTCAAAATATTAAAAATAACCAAAGTTACATGCATGCGTATAAAAATTTCAATGAGTGCACTTAACTCGGCCATTTTTCAGTATTTTTGCACCAAATTTTCAACATGGGCTTTCTGGGACCCCACCTCATGAACAGTGGCACTGTCGTTTCATTAACTGGCCCAAAAAGGTGATTCCACGTAGCAACTTCAAAATCACCTTTCAGGACTACGTAATGAAATGACTGTGACAGTGTTCATGAGGTGGGATCCCAAGAACCGCATGTTGAAAAGTTGGTACAAAAATCTCAAAAAATGACTGAGATATCAACATAAGTTGAAACTGCCATTGACAGCCATTATACAGTGTTTACCTTGAGTCTTCAATTCGTGGTTCGGCCTTCAGGAGTGCAGATGTGTCCCGGTACAGAGAAGATGACAGCGTTTAACCTCCAATGGTAAGTATGGGGTAAGGGTGTGTGTGTGGGGAGGTGAATACACAGAGGGAGGGTCAGGATGGGGTAGGGGATATGGGGACAGTTTTCTTTTTTAGGGACAGGAATGTTTCTGGACACTAGGGGTGAGCTCTCCAGTGTTCTACAGTGGTGGTGGGGGTACTAACAACTGAGGACACTGGAAGTGGGCTTCCCAGTGTCCTGAACTGCTGGGGATGGGGACCTGACTGGGGACACTGGGAGTGGGCTCCCTAGTGTCCCATACTGTTGGGGGGGTTCTCCCACTGCCGACACAGGGATTGGGCGCCCTGATGTCGGCAAAGATAAGTGGAGGGACTGTGGTGGCAGTGGCAAAAATGGTCACTGCAGGGGGGGACACTTCCTGATCACCATTTTATCCCCTTCCCCCATCCCACAGTAGGCCTCACAGCACGGCTCGGTGAAACGTCAACAAAAACACAGTGCTGTACTTCCAGGAGCAACAGTGCCAGCGGGTACTCTACTGGGTGCTCGTTTTCCCCTGTCTGTCCGGTATCCCTCCGCTTTATGCAAATCAAAGGCCTGAAGCCCTCTCTGATTGGAGCAACTTTGGTCCTTTGAAGTACATGACCATTCAGCCCACCCAGCAGAGAGTTGCATCAGGACCACACCGAGTGGTCATTGGTGTAGACTGCCGAGCCCATTCCGAGCCCTAAGTTTTGTGCACTGCAACTGGCTCAGCAGCGACACACACCCCAAAACACCCTATTGCCACAATACATTGGCTTTTGCATGCACACGACCAACATAACAAGGGTTATTTTAAAACAAAACAGGATCCTTTATTTTTCCACTTGAGCTAGACAAAAGATGGCACTTTCAACCAACTGGCACAGTCCACTTTTTCCACATTACCACAGATGGACCTTTATCTGTTCACACTTCTTTTTGGGTTGACTTCAACCATGGTGGGGCACTTCAGTTTCAATCCACGGGTCTGAGCAGGCCGTGAGACTCACACATCCCTGCAGCTTGGGTGGGAAGCCCATGGGCTTCTTGCAGCCAATTTTAGACATTTGTTAGTTGCGTGGCTACTTCACAAGTTTCACTGGTTAGCACTGACTGGCACCAACTCCATCCTGTGACAAATTTCAGAGATCCAGTCTGTCCGCCCACAGAGCATATCCTTTTTTTTTTCTCTTTTCACACTCTTCGTCCATCCCCTGAACATGCATATCTCCATATATTTTGTTTCTAGTGGGGAGGAATTAATTCCACAAGTTGTTATTCTCTAAGTTCTGAAGGCTGGTTTTTCTCACATCTATATCAATGGTATAGCCTGATTACCTGACAACATCAGGGTCATATTTGTGATACTGGAATCATACACTGTCACTGTATCTTGTACAGTAAGCCTGTACAATCTAAACTATGTGATATTAAGTAAGGTTCTCTCTTGCCAGTACAGTTCCTTATTGGATGTGGTTCAGGAGTGAGGCACTCAGTTGTAGGGGACTGAGAGGCACTCTTCTCCAGAGATGTGCTCTGGAGGAGGGGGCACTGCCCCTTCTGTAGGACCATAGCAGAGCTCCATGCTCAGCTAGTAGTGGCAAAGATAGAGATATCTCAGCTGAACACTGAGCTCAGCAGTTCAACCCCTACACCCCCAGAGACCCACAGGTTGAGGGTGTGGAGAGTGGCAGGGTGTGGGGGGCAACCACAAGGAGGTTGTCCAGTCCAGTACCATCCAGACGGTGAATTGCTTCACACCTCTGGAGGAGGTTCCAGCTCCTGACTCCACCAGGGGGTCTCTGGTTCAGTTGAGGAGAAAGGGCAGGACATCACATTGGCACCCAAGGGGAGGTTGGATGGAGAGGGTTGGTCTGATGCCTAACTGGGGCATCAGCCAACTGGGATTTAGGCAGAACAGGGAGGAAAGTGAAGGAGACGGGGAGCTGGGGGTCCTGGTACACCTGGGTACCAATGATCTGGTCAACCAGTTGATAAAGACAATGAAGCAGAACTTCCAGAGACTGGGACACAGATTGGCGGTGCACACAGCCTCCCTGGCCTTTGCTGAGGTCCTGCATGTGGGGGAGGCAGAGAGGTGAGTCAGGACAGAATTATGAGTAATGAAATAGAGGAGTTTAACAGTTGGCTTAAAGGGTGGTGTTGGGGCACGGGGTACCACTTTGCCGGGAATTGGGTGGATTTCTGGGACAGGAGACTCTTCAAGGGTGATGGACCTCACCTGACAAGAGAGGGGGGCTAGCACACTAAGGCAGATGTCTGACATCTACATCAGATGTTTAAACTGACTGCGGGGAAGTCTGGGTCTAGGGGATCCATGGTGGATGGTGAGCAGAAGGGGATCCAAGATAGAACTCCCCCACATCCAGGGGAAAGTAACTGCAAAGAGGGTACAGAAAACGCAGTAGGGTTTACAGGACCAAGGGGAGGAATGCCAGTGAGAAGGAAAGTAAAAGGTGTAATCACAAACAAGGAAGGAGAAAAATGCAAAAAGCAAAAGGACATTAGCAGAGTTAGAGCAGGGGTCAAATGGAGGGGGGCATGCAAAAGAGGGACTACAGTCAAAATTTCTGGCATCAGTAAATTTAGAATTTGTATCAGCATAGCCCCAATCAGCCTCATGCCAAAAATGAGATCTCTAAGTTAGTTTGTTTAAAAGTTACAAGTCATTTAACAACCCTAAATTCACTGCCTGTTCAAAAAAAAGCCAGTTTCAGTGAAGAGCTGATGAAGATGTCATCTCTAGAACTCAGAGTCTAGTCTTCCTTGTCAGCAAGCTTGTAGGACCTGTTTCTTCAAAGCCTGGAGTTCATGTGTCCGGTATTTTTCTCAAGTAAAACAGGCAGCAACACTCAAAAAACATTGCTAAATAACTGTGTGTTTCAGGTTTTGTAAAAAAAAAAAAAAAAAAAGCAGACAAATGTGTTTTCTTTTTCATTTATTTTGCTGCCTTTATGTTGTGGTCCTTTTCTCCAGGGTTGCTGAATGCTGAACCATAGCACATTGCAGTGAGGTTTAGTTTCAGTTCATTTTTCACACTGGGAAGGCATGTGAGCAAAATTTCCTGTTTTCACTGGTGAGGTTTGCAGACTGAATAATTTGCTGATGTGATGGAAGGTTGTGATCATTCACACCTGTCATTCAACTCAGGTGATTTCTCAGGATGGCACTTCAAAACAATAATTCTACCTCCCTTTTAAATGGGGGTGGGAGAAGTAATGCTGTTTTGAAACCTTACTGAGAGTTTCTATACAGTAGCCAACCCAGTCAACCTAGGGCCAGATATTCAAAACTCTGCCCCAGGGCAAAATTAGCACTACATGGCAGGTAAAATTAACCTGGAACTATTTGCACACCATATTCAAAGGAACAGCCCCGGGGCTAAATGAGTTGCATACAGCATGCAAATGAAGGCGTGCAAACAGAGCTGAGAGTGCAGTACAGCAATGGGCAGCCAAATAAGACAGCACTGAATACAGCAACCAAGAGCAATGCAAACTGCAGCAGTGGCCCAGTGCACACACAGGTGGAGCAAGGTAAGGCTGAACAATGTGGGCAATGTGGGCAACGTGTGTGCTAGCAAAGCAGTGGAGCACAGCAACAGCAAACTACCGTGCAGGTCAAATACTGCAGAACCATGTAATGGAACATTACAGTTGTTTTTTTTTAGTTTTTGTTGACCGGGTAAGTGCACTAGACAAATCCTGCCTATTTTCAGGCACGACTCGGGGGGGATACAGATGAATGCCAACTGACCTTGAACCAGATTAAGCTGTTGGTGTTATTTTTAGTGAATGAGGGAAATTTGGCCAGCACACCAAGGAAATTCCCCTACTCTTTTTGATAAGTGCCATGGGATCTTTAACATTCACCTGAACTACCACCATCCCAGGCAGATGGGACCTCGGTTTAACGTCTCATCCGAAAGACGGCATCTCAGAAGTGCAGCACCCCTCTCATGCTGCACTACAGTGTCAGTACTGGGATATTAACCCAAGTGCCAGATGTGGGAACTGAACCCACAGCCCTCTGATCTCTCAGCCTCAGAGGCAAATGTGCTACCTACTGAGCCACTGAGACTGATTTTTCACAGCACAGCTCTAAAACGTTTGCCCGGCGCTAAAGTTTGCTATATTCAAAACTTCAATGTAAATGAGCCTACTCAGGCAATCCATGGGTAAACAGCCACATTAACATCTCATTACAGCCTGCTTTGCATGTGGCTTGCCCAGTACTAAAACATGGTGCACACAGCTCCACCTGTAGGTCTGACTAGAATTACAGGTCAGTAGACAAGTTTATTTCTGTGCTCACAGTTCCACCTGTAGGTCCGACTGGTATTACAGGCTTGTTGCCACAGTCATTGTGTGCTCATAGCTCATAGAACATTAGCTGCAGTCTTGGTTTGGACACGGATGCGGATGCAAAGACTAATGTGGCCCAGGGGAGTAGCACTACAGGAACGGGTGGTAGTAATGCATGCCAGAGGCAAATCGTTCCTGCCACAGTGTTTATCAGACAGTACAATACCATAGTAGGCAATACTGTGAGGTGTACAGCAATGCCTACGATGTGTCGGGCAACAGTAACTAGTGCTATACACACAGTGACAAGTACAGCTGGAAGGTGTGGCAGTACCTACTATGTGGTGCAGCTTGGCCACCTGTACACCCTCACCTCTATTGCCCCAGTGCAGCATGTGTCTGCTGGACTGTGTTGGTGTACCCCAAAGGGGGAATGGGGGAACTGGAGGTGTGTGATGCATGGACGCATTGCCATGGTGTCCACTGGGTGCTGGGGCACCCACTAATTCCTGGCAGGGTTAGAACAGGTGCCATCTGTGTGCAGCATGTCTTTGCCACGTATGTTTTCTGTTCATTGTTTTTTGTCACCCTGTTCACCAGGTAAGCACACAGTGTCAGGAATGACCCGGAGACACTGTGTGGCTGAGATGCAATGTACAATAAAGTTATACAATGCACAACAACACACAATACACAAATATTACATCAGGTACACATTACAATACCATACAAAAAGTTTGTTGCTGCAAGTGGTGATCTAGCTCAGTTGTAACATTTACATGAGTGTTCACTTCACAGCACTGTTGGGGCATTGCATTCCACAGTTTGTGTGCCTGTACATACGGAGTGACCCAGGGTGGCCATCTGCCCACACTACTTCCTCACTGGATGCATACAGCCTTGTTCCCTATTGCTACTGTGTCCACACCCCTATCCAGGGTTTGCCCAGCATTAACACCACCTTTTCATGGGTGGTAATTTGCGCTGTGCTACATGTTGCGTTAATGCATGTTGTGTGGTGCTATACTGTTGAATATACCATTGCTCCTCTATGCATGTCCCCACCCTTCACTTTGCACTGCACATACATTATCTATTAGCATTGGCACTATCACATTACACCAGCACTATTTGGCCTTTTGAATAAAGCACTCCAGTGCAAATGTGGTGCAATCGATTTGCACCAGGCACAACGTTTTGAATATCTGGCCCTTAGTGTTATCTCCCTGACAGGGTGGGTGTTACTTTACCTACATTCAGACTCATCTATGTTGTATTCCACATTAAAATTATAATTTTACCAGGGCTAACACTTTCACCACTAGCAGGAATTAACACATATTAGGCCCCTGTTAAACAGCATCTTTCATAATGATCCAAAAAGTTACAGCTTGTAGTCATTACATGCAGTACTAGATGTGAAAGGGTGTGTGCATTTGTTATTTTTGGTCAAAGTTTACTCTGCCTTCCATAATTTGGATTTGTTTTTGAGCCCTGCATTAGCTCTGCTGCACTTGCCTTTGCTGTTCAGCTGCTGGGCTGCTGGCTCCTGATGGCATCACTGTAGGGCAGAGGTGTGACTCACTTTGCTGAAGTACAGTGCAGTCACAGCAATTTTTCAAGGGAAAACTACCAGTACTTAATGTATATACTATGTTCCCCCTTCCCCAACATGCCCTGTATCCAAATACCTTGTCAATATGTCTTTTTGTTGTAAAATTGACTTTCTTCTGCCTCGGTAACAAAGAATGGGGATTGAGAGAAGATAGAGTTGCTGTCAGCATCTTTCCCAGTCCTTTTGTCTTTCATGCAGAAATTACCCCATTTTGTGAAACACAGAACATGAAACTTACAAGAACAGAAGGTCAAGTTTCAACTGCTAGGAAAAGACATCTTATAAAACAGAGCAATATTTTGTTGAGAGGGAGAGATTGAGATTTAGAGCACCTTTCTCAGTCCTTTTGACTTTCATGCATATATTACCCTTGTTTGCACTGATTCTGGAATTGCAGTTCCTTCATTTTGCAGAATGCAAAAACTAACTGCAGAGGACAGTAATAAAATACAATTCCAGAATCAATGCAAGAAAGGATAATTTATGCATGACAGTCAAAAAAGACTGGAAAAGGTGCTGTTTAAAACTTGTTATAAAGCAGACACTGACAAACAGCAGTAAAGTTACCAATATGTGCAATACTAATAGCAACACAACTTCCTAACAGACATAGTAGAGTACCACCCCAGATGGTTTCAGGAGCCTAGAGGCATGCTGACTCAGCATTCAGCAACCCTGGAGACATGGGCCATATCAAAAAGGCATTAAAAATATTGAATTTGTTAACTTTATTCACAAAAGAAGAAGAGGAGGAGTTACCTAAACCAAACAGTAGAAGCACTCTGGGTAGGGGGGTTGATGCCAGTCCATTTACAGAAGAAAGAGTCCTGAAAGAACTCCTAAAACTCAAGGTGGACAAAGCAATGGGTCCTGACGGGGATTCACCCTAGAATTCTAAAAGAGCTAAGGGAGGACCTAGTGACACCACTAACCACACTTTTTAACAAATCATGGGAAGATGGGGTGGTACCTGAGGACTGGAGGAGGGCAGATGTGATTCCCCTTCACAAAAGTGGGAGCAAGGCAGAAGCAGGAAACTACAGACCTGTTAGTTTGACCTCAGTGGTGGGGAAAATGATGGAATCACTTCTGAAAGAAAGAATTGTTGAATACCTAGAGGCCAGCGGGGCACAGGACCCAAAGCAGCATGTATTCACAGCAGGAAGGTCATGTCAGACGAATCTAATCGATTTCTTTGACTGGGTGACCAAAGTAATAGACCAGGGAGGGGCTGTGGATATGGCCTACCTAGACTTTAGCAAGGCATTTGACACAGTCCCCACAAAAGATTAATAATCAAGTTAGCCAGCCTGGGAGTGGGTCCCAGGGTGGTAGCCTGGGTAGCAAACTGGCTGCACAACAGGACACAGAAGGTAATAGTGAATGGAACACATTCTGAAGAAAGGTTGGTTACTAGTGGAGTACCTCAGGGCTCAGTACTGGGTCCAGTCCTCTTTAACGTCTTTATAGGTGACATTGCAGAGGGTCTGGAAGGAAAGGTATGCCTCTTTGCAGATGACACAAAAATCTGTAACAGAGTTGATACACAAGGGGGGTAGAAAGGATGAGAAGGGACTTGGCAAGGTTGGAGGAATGGCCAGACATATGGCAACTTAGATTCAATGCAAAGAAGTGCAAAGTAATGCACCTGGGAAATAAAAATCCAGGAGAAGAGTACACAATAGCAGGGGAGGTACTAACGACAACTATAATGGAAAGGGATCTGGGTGTAGTCATATCAGATGACCTAAAGGTGGGTAAGCAATGTGAGAAGTCAGTAAGGAGAGCCAGGGGGATACTGGGATGCATAGGGAGGGGCATCACAAGGTAGAAAGAGAAGTGGTTACCCTCTGTACAGACAGTTGGTGAGACCCCATCTGAGTCATCATGCAGTTTTGGAGACCCCATCTCCACGCAAGGACATAGACAGGATGGAAGCAGTCCAGAGGAGGGCAACTAAAATGGTGCAGGGTCTACATCAGAAACCATATGAAGACAGACTGAAAGAGCTTAATATGTAAACCCTTGATGAAAGGAGGGACGGGGGGACGTAATAGAAACTTTTAAGTACCTCAAGGGAATCAACAAAGTCCAGGAGGGTAGCATCTTTCAGAAAAAGAGATGTAAGAACAAGGGACACAATTTAAAGTTAGAGGGGGGGACAGCTCAGGGGTAATGTCAGGAAATTCTTTTCACAAGAGAGTGGTGGGCGCATGGAACCGCCTTCCTGGAGAGGTTGTGGGGTCTAAAACAGTGGGGGAATTCAAACATGCATGGGACAGACATAAGGCAATTATAGTGGGGGGTTGCAGGAAGTAGGCTGTTGGTTAACTAGAATCTGCAGCTTATCCAATAGGTAGGGGAAATGGGCAGACTGGGTGGGCCAAGTGGTCCTTATCTGCCGTCAAACTCTATGTTTCTATGTTAAACCTGAAACACACAATAGTTTTTATAGAAATATTGTTTGAATGTTGCTGCCTCTATTACTTGTAAAAAACATTGCACATGATTTTTAAACTTTGGAGAAACAGGTCATGTAAGCTTGCTGACAGGGAAAACTAGACTGTGAGTTCTGGAGATGACATCATCAACAGCTCTTCATTAAAATTAGCTTTTTTGAACAGATAGTGCAATCAGGGTTACAAAATAACTTTAAGATGAAGTAACACAGAAACCTAATTTTTGGTATGTAATTTATTGAGGGTATCCTTATTCTAATTCTGCAAAGTAGCACTTTTGGCCAGAGTCCCTCTTTTAACACCAGGAGCCTAGGCAACAAACTCAGCAAACTCCAGGCACCGATGGTAGACACTGAAGTGGACGTGTTGGCTATCACAGAACCATGGGCCACAGATAAAAATGACTGGGAGAGTAAGCCCGCCCATCAGCGCAGTGGTTGGATTTCCGCTTGCGACTCTGGTGACTCGGGTTCAGGAACGGACCCGGGTTGCTGGAAGGTCGGCTGGGGGAGAAAGAATTGAGTGTCCCTTGACTGCTCTCCTTCTCCAGGGGGAGGGGGGGTACGTGCGGTCGGCGCAGTAGCGACACCCAGCGGAGGCTGGGTTTGCCACATGCACTGACGCTCACTCGATTCAGGGGCGGGGCAGACGCTGGCCATCATTGCTCACCCCTGCCCCTTCCTACAGGGGAGAAATACCATGTCTCCCTGCCGTCTCCATGAAGGCCTGCCCCCAGGTCTCGATTAGCCTCTGCAGCTGGCTCCCCAACCAGTTACTTGTGCGCGGCACTGGAATGGCGACAGTGCCGTGACCCCACCCTCGGGGGGGGAGCCAGGGGTGACTGGGGAGTGCAGGCAATAGTCAGAGGTGGAGGTGAGGGGGTCCGTGACCAGGACAACATTGACGACGGGGGGCACACAAAAAGCATAGTAAATAAAAAATAAATAAATGACTGGGAGATGACGGTCCCTGGGTATTTAGTGTTCAGGAGGGATAGAGGAGGTGGGGGGCGAGGAGTTGCCCCTCTTGTCAAGGAGGGCACTGAAGTGGCAGAAGATGGAAATATTGGGGATAGACGAGGGGAGGCTGACTCAGTATGGGTGCAACTCATGGCAGCCTCAGGCAGGAAAGTGTACTTAGGGGTGATCTACAGGCCTCCAGGGCAAGGGGAGGAAATGGACAGATAATTTAAGGAAGAACTTAAAAGAGGGTCAGCAAAGGGGTAAGTAGTGATGTCGCATGATCTGAACCTGTCTGATGTCAACTGGGAGGTTCTGGTGGCCAAGAGTGTCAGGAGTCAGACATTACTGGACGCCTTCCAAGACTGTCTACTGGTGCAACTTTTTAAGGAACCTACCAAGCATAATACAATCCTTGATGTTGTGCTCACCAACTCAGATGGTGGGTATTGTGGGAGCAGGGGAGCCATTAGGGAACAGCAACCACAACTCCATGTGATTTGAATTGGCCCTCAGGGCCGGCAACCCACAATCAACAGCCGAAGTTCTTGACTATAGAAGGGCAGACTGACTGGTTGAGGGAAGTGGTCAGGGATACATTAGCAGGGGTGGAGGAGATAAGGGGGTGGAGGAGAGATGGGGGGCAATAAAGGGAGCCATCCTTGAGACATAGAAGGCAAGCATAAGAAGAGTATGTAAAAAAAACATGTTTAATAGACCACTATGGTTCTTAGCCAGGGTGAGGGAAGCAGTTAAGGCCAAAAAGAAAGCTTTCTATAAATAAAAGAAAAAGCAGGGGGAGGCAGAGTGGGAGGATTATCTACAGAAAATATAGGGAGTTAAAGAGGGCTGTGGGCGGTAAAAGCAGACATGGAGCTGCGTATTGTGGAGGGGTTCAAGAACAGGGAAAAACATTTTTTTAGATGTATCAGTGAAAAAAGGAGAAAAGGGGGGCATCACATGGCTAGTTGAGGGGGGTAGGGTGATAGAGGAGTGTAAGCACCATCTGGGCGCTTAATTTTTGGTTGCTAGGAGGTAGCTAGGCAGAGCGAGAGAGCTGTGGTGCCGCTGAGTCTGGGATGTGGTGCTGCCTGCTGACTGCAGGTGGGGCCCCTCCATAGAGAATATATCTAGCAGGGGAATTTGGCACCAATGCGGATTGAGGGAGACAGCTTGGGAGAAAAGAGTCAGGGGGTTTCGGCCTGCAAGTTTGGCCAGAGGGCCGTGGCCGGGCTGGAGTGGTCCGCTTGCCACCCCGGCCCTCCACCCTTGAAGATCTGCAATGTAAAAGCAATGGTTCAGGAGAGTAGAAAGGGGAGCAATAAAGAAAAGAAATGGAGCAAAACAGAAGGGGCCTGTCAGCGCATTTGGGAGACAAAACCTGGGGAGAAGAATGAAAATGGAGGCCTGCCAAGTGAACTTCCGCACCTTGGTAGGGTAAGCACTGGCAGGGCCTGAAGCCCAAAAGATAGAATGATTGAGTAGTTCAGCTCTTGGGTTGGAATGATTTATTGTGGGCCGGCCCTCTATGGCAAACAGGACCTCGGCTGTGGCTTGGAAGTTGCAGCCCAAGCAGTTGAGGGTGTGACGGTGGCAGTGTTACCCATAATCCCCAGGCAGAAGGCTGCCACAGAGTTGGGACCCATAGTGTGAGCCACTTGTGGAGGCAGTGAAAATCAATTTGGGGAATAATGTTTGGGACTCCAGTGGGGTTGCAGTCCATTGGGTGATCTGTGTGGCACTAGCAGAAGTCCCCTTGATGAGTCAGTTCAGAGGTTGGAATCGCTGCATGAGCGGAGCATGCTGGTTAGAACTGGGATCAGGTCCGGGGCACCCACAACCCCAGAATAATGCCCAGCCACCAGCTGAGGCATAAGCGATTGGATGTCTGAAAAGGTTCTGGTGGTTCAGTTCTTACTATAAGAACATCAATTGAAAAGTAAGAAATAAGACCTATAAAGGGAAAGACGAGCATGCCCAATTAAGAAATAGCCCCTGGGTGGAGAGGGTATAAGGTCAGGCTGTGGAAATGAGTTGAAGAACGTGAGAAGGTTTGGGACAGTAGAAACATCTTGTGCTGTCATAAGCCAGAGTGAAGTCGTAAGAATGGAATAGGCTGAAGAGAGAGCAAAGGGAAAGGAATGTAATTGCTGCAGAGGGAAAGAGAAAGGAATGAGACATGACGAGTTGGTGAATTGTTTCAGTGTTAAGCTACCTCACTTAGTGGCCTTTTCGGCCCTAGAAAATGCTGCCAGGAATTCTAGCCTTTTCGACTGAAGGGAGATCTGCATGAAATATAGTCTGTTAGCACAAGATACTGTTGCAGTAGATGTTCTAGCTATGTCTGAGGAAAGAAACCCACCATTTATTACCCCCCGCTCTATGGAGTAGCTGTTAAAAGTTTTTCAGGTTTAAATTAATTGTTTTTGCACTTTGATTTTGGAGTGGACAATGAACTTAATCTGCATGCTTTTCTTGTTAACCAAAATTTCCCCGGTAGACTCCGGAACACCCAGCAGTAGTTTAGTTCTCATGTGTACTGTGATCTCCAGTCATATCAGCTCTATGGACTCAGGTAAACGAGTTGCTTCTATTTTAATTCTTTGGACTGGTTGCTTGTGTTTGTCAAGTGCCCCCATCTCAACCACTTAACATCTGGATACCCCTAGATGAGGAGGGGGGGCTTACAGGAGGATGAGCAAAAGGACACTGTTCTGAATGACTACTTTTGCTCAGTATTCACTAAGGAGGACGGTGGGTCCATGCCAGAAAGTGGCATCAAAGTGGCTGCTAAGGGATTCCCAGAAATGAGGCAGCCAACACTTACTAGTGAGAGGGTCCTGAAAGGGCTGGCAGCCCTTGAGATAGATAAGGGTGGGCGCCAGGGGTTGGCAGGGATGGGAAGAGGAATGAGAGCCCGCAGGGCTGCTCTCCTTCCCCGCAGGGGAGGACAGGTATGGCCCGGCGCACCAGCAGCTCCCGGTAGAGATCAGGGGTGCTGCAGTGCGTGGGCTGCACATTGAACAACGTGGCTGATGCAGACAGGGTTGCCATGCACCATTGCATCAGGGGTGCCCATGCAAGGGGGAGGGCCACCAGACCAAGGAAAAACCTGGGTCTGTGGGGTAGACAATGGCACCTGACCCCCATGCCCATCACCGGGTCCGCCTCGCCTTGCCTTTCAGTTCCTTCACCTGGGTCCTCACTCACAGCCAGAGACTGACTAGTAAGTGCACCCAAAGAGGAGGGGTGGCTCCACCCCGGAGGGATTAAGCCGGGACTGCTGGCTGCGGGGAGGGGGGAGAGAGGAGGCACAGGTCAAGGGGGCCTCATGCAGGCAGGAACAGGCAGGATGCCTGAAAGAGGCTCCATGGGGCCGTGACTGGAGTGAAATAGAGTTGGGAAAAAAAAAGATAGATAAGGCCCCAGGACCAGATGGATTGCATCTGAGGGATTCAGCAGCAGAACTGGCTGAACCACTGACTGGGCTGTTCAGCAGCTCACTTAGGTCCGTGGAAATTCCAAGGGATTGGAGAATGGCAGGCATTGTACCACTTCATAAGGTGGGGGGGGGGATAGGGAGCAATCAGTGAACTACAGACCTGTCAATCTGACCTCTATCATGGGGAAGTTGATGGAATTACTAGTTGAAGAGGACCTCGTGGACTACCTTAAGAAAAACGGGCTCCAGGATAGTAAACAACATGGTTTCATGGCAGGAAGGTCTTGTCAGACTAACCTGATTTTTTCTTTGACTAGGTGACCAAGGAAGTAGACAAGGGCCATGGTGCGGATCTGCTGTACTTTGAATTTAGCAAGGCTTTTGATTCAGTACCACACAAAAAGTTGCTCAAAAAGTTGGAAGACCTGGGTGCAGCTAGTGAATTGGGTGGGTAGTTGGCTAAAAGGGAGGTAGCAGAGGGTAGTGGTGACGTTGAGGCACAGGTCAGGAAGCATAGGAAAAACCAGGAGCAGTTGTAAAATTTGCAACAAGAACATTTATGTGTACTAGCTGTAACATAAAAAAATAAAACTGTTCAGTATAACTATTTACAAAGACAAATAAACAGAAAAAGTCCATCTGAGTTTTCCTTCAATCTGTGTGTGTCCTTTCTTGCAAGCAATTGCAGGTCTGTCTTTTTATAAGTCCTTGCAAACCCCTTTCTTAACAAGCATCCTGTTTTTTCTAATATGTTCTAGTATATTTTAGGCAGGTGCTGGCAGGAACACAGTGTCCCAGAACTGAGGCCCCATCTCCACAGCTCTTCTGCAAAAGGCCTAAAAATTGCACCCAGGTAACCTCTTGAGTTTCCAATAGCTTTTTCAATCATCTCAAACTATAATTATATACATTTCAAAAATTAACACTATATAATTTCTAAACAAAGGGATCCCAATATCAGTTACATTTCTCCACACAGTGATTTGCATATATTTTTATACCAGCAGATATGCAAGGGAGGAAAAAGAACAGCAAGAGAAGACTGAGAGACAGTGAGAGGCAAAGAATTGCTAGACTGTTGGGGTGATCAAATCCTAGGTCTGGGCCAGCCCGGTGGCATAGAGAGTTGAGGCACTGGCGCCTTACCTCGACCCATGCCGGCGACCCGGGTTCGGGAACGGATTCGGGGCACCAGGGGTCGGCAGGGGAGTAGATGTATCGAGCGTCCGGAGGACTGCTCTCCTTTCCTGGAGTGGGTTAGGGGAGTGCATCACTCTGCAGTGACCTCTGGTGGAGACCGAGGGGTAACGCAGTAGCACGCAAGGAGGGAACACTACCAGAAAAACAGAAACTGGCTCCTCACTCGACCGGATGACAGCTGCCCAGCGGTCCGATGCCATCAATGTCGGGAGCCTCCATCCTCAGCAGTACCCCAGGGCCCAGAGCTTGCGCTTGCCTGCCCCACAGGTGCCTGCTTCCCTCGGAGAAGGGGCCCGCCTGAAAGGATTACGTCCGGGTTACTCTGGGGATAACTGCATATGTGAGAGATGGGAACACGAAGAACAATGAGGATTGGAGGTGCCTTGGCACAGCCTGAAGGAGTGGCCGAGAGCAGTAGCACGGAGGGGGAAAAAGAGGTAACACAAAAAAAAATCCTAGGTCTCACAGGAAAACTTGGTTGCACAACCAGACAGAGAAGAGACAGGAAAGAAAAGAACAGATCCCTGCATTCAAACTCTTTCCATAACAACTGGGACAGGGTCCTATTCTACCCTGTCACATACACCCCCTCCTTAAGAGGGAATCTGTTTTATTAAACAGGTTTTCCAAACTTTCTATTAATTCTCAAACATTAGCTTCTAAGTTTCAGAAATTAAGCACATGTGCAGTATCCTTTTTCTATAACAGTACAGCAAACAGTGACGTTTAAACTCATACATCTGTTTTTCAACATTCAGAACCCTCAATTCCTGATCCATATCTTTTTTTTTTTTTTTATTTGTACTTTATTCCTCCTCACCTAGCCGCCGACCGCCCGGGACTATCAGCCCGTGCAGCTTCCACATCTCCAGAACGGCCTCGAGCCTCCGATACCCGCGCTTACCCCACGGCGGGCTACGGGAGCGGGGCACCCAGGCACTAGTTTTTGATCGGAGGGCCGCCTGAGCTACTGAAGCCACGGCGGTTTATGTAGGCGCTGACAGCCGCCCATTTTCCGGTTTTTCCCGGGAGGCGGGGACGTGCAATGACGCGATGACGTCTGCCCCGCCTCCAAGGCATCTTAAGTGTCGGTAGCTGTGTGACTCCCCAGCCTCCGCTCGGGGTCACTAGTGCTCAACACTAACCCACCTCCCCTGGAGAGGAGAGCAGTCCACTGGGGCGCTCCATCCTTCTCCCGGCCCGCCCTCCGACAGTCCAGGTCCGTTCTCAACCCGGTCGCGCGGCGCGTAAGCGGAAATCCCACCGCTGCGCCGGCGGGCCGGCCTTCTGATCCATATCTTGACAGAAAATCAACATTGCTATTCTCTTTACCAGATGTGTGTATCACATTGAATGTAAATGGCTGTAGTGTCAGGTACCACCTTGTGATTCTGGAATTTGTATCTTTCATTTGGTTAAGACAACAGAGAGAATTGTGTTCTAAGTACAAAGTCAGTTCCTAGCAAATAAAACTTATGGGACTCCATGGCCCACTTTGCTGATAAGCATTCCTTTTCAATGGTGGAGTACCTTTTCTCTCTGTCATGCAACTTCCTACTTACGTACAGAATAGGATGTTCCGTCCCATCTATATTTTGACTCAGTACTGTACCTAGCCCTACCTCTGATGCATCTGTTTGTAACAAAAATGGTTTCTCAAAGTCTGGGCTCCTTAAAACAGGGGCTTAACATAATGCAGCCTTAATGGCTTGAAAAGCTTCATCACACTCTGGGGTCCATTTCACAATATTTGGGTACTGTTTTTTCATGAGTTCAGTGAAGGGAGTAGCTAACTCAGTAAAGTTGGGAAAAAATCTCTGATAATAATAATAAGCCAGCCCTAAAACTGACCTGACATGTTTCTTTGTTTTAGGGACAGGGCTGTTAGCTACAGCTTCTATTTTAGAAATTTCTGGCTTAATTTCTCCATTTCCCATCACATAGCCCAAATATCTGGTTTCCTGCATGCCCAGTACACATTTGGTAGGATTAATTGTCAGACCTGTATTTTTGATAGATTGGATAGCTGTTCCCAGTGTTCCCCCTTCTGTGGGAGGCTCAACTGGCCGTTACTTGGGACCCAGTGGTTAGCACAGTTTGCTACCATCACTCTCTGACATCTACCTCTTGGATTAACATGGGGAATCCTGAGCATTTATTTAAGATAATGTCACCATTTTCACTCATATGCGCATTTGCCTTCGGTATTCTCACTGGACTCAGCATTCCCTGGTTTACGGGTGCTGGTGCTCCTGCCATGGGAGAACCCTGGAGCACCTGTACCCAGCCGGTGGAGACTGACTTTACATTCTCCAACCTACTAGCTGGAGGCAGATCCTCTCCCTGGGTTCTGTGCAGCCTTGACCTGAGGTGCCTCCTGAGCCCTGCCCTTATGGTCAGGCGATATGGCCGTAAGCTCCCTGCCAGGGATGGCTTCCCTCCCTTAAGGCATCTCCTTTGGCTACTACTGGTGACCCTAGCACTAGCGGGAGACATTGAGCTCAACCCTGGACCACCTGACCTGGCCTCCCCCTCTGCAGTGGGCTGGTCGGCTGTCAAAGAGCTGAAAATAGCTCATCTCAATATACGTGGCCTCCTGCCCAATTTGGCGGAACTTCTTGCTTGGGTCACACATCACAGTCCTGACATCCTTGGTATTACAGAAACTTGGCTTAAACCCTCTCTTCCAAATTCTGTGTGTGCCCTTCCTGGATATGACCTTGTCAGGATCGATCGTCCTGGAAAAAAGAGGGGGGTGGCATCTTGGTCGATTACAGGAGCCACCTCAACCTGTCGGTGGTACCCTGCCAACAGCCAGTGTAGTCCCCCTGTGAGTTACTGCACACGGTACTGTTGCTTGGGATGACCAAAAAGATACATGTCATATTTACCTACAATCCCCCTAAGGGGGGCCTGGAGGGGCTATCCGTCCTCCTTGACACAGTTGGTGCTGTAACCCGGCATAACGAGCTAATTATCCTAGGTGATCTCAACCTTAACTGGCTTAGTAGTAACACCAAGGCATTTGAACCACTGCTTGCTGGTTTCGCCTTATCACAGCTTATCAAGGACCCTACCAGGTGCTCACCCAGTGGTGGAATGAGCTCTCTGCTGGACTGGGTACTGACAAACAGACCAGAGAGGATCAGTTCATCGGGCATCCTTCCCGACTCCATCTCTGACCACTCCCCCGTGTACTGTGTGTGGAAGATCCCTTCCCTGAAAATTCCGCATAAGATCATTCAGGTCAGAGACTACTCTGGGTTTGATCCTGGCTCCTTCCATATCGATCTCCAGCACACTGACTGGTCTACAGTATGGAATGCCCAGGACTCCCCATCTGCTGTCAGTCAATTCCTCGTCACCCTTAGGGCTCTGCAGGATAAGCATGGCCCCCTCATCAGACGGAGGGTCAGGGGATTGGCTACAAAGTGGTTACATGGTAGCCTCCTAGCCCTCATGAAATATAGAGATAAGTGCTGGGCGAATTTCAAGGCCATGGCAGATCAGGCTGTATTTCAGCAGTACAGGAAACTCAGAAATGAGTGTAAGAAGGCTATAAGGGCGGCCAAAAGTGAGTTTTTCAAAACTGCACTGCTGAACTCAGCCTGGGACCCCAGGAGGTTCTGGAGAAATATTAAAAACATAGTTAGTGGTTCCCAGAGTGGTGAGACCACTGATATGATTATTGATGGTGCTAGCTGCAATAACTCGCTAACCATCGCAAATGCTTTTAACATGTATTTTTTGACCTGTCTGCTTTCACCACGTCATTCCCCCTCCCCGGTGGAGGTGGTAATAGTGAAGGGGTCCCAGCACCGACACCACCCCGTCCGCCCTTTCATTTTAAGGCTGTGATGGTGCGAGAGGTACAGAGATTGCTCTCAGGCCTCTCTCCCTTCTCGAGTGCTGGCCATGGTGGGTTGGAACCGAAGCTCCTCAGTCTTGGTGCTTTTAATCTTGCCCCCCTGGTGGCCCATATTTTCAATTTGTCCCTGTCATCTGGTGTTATTCCGGACATATGGAAGGTCACCAGGGTGGTCCCGATCCTGAAACAGGGGCACCCCAAACTAATAGAAAACTACCGCCCGATATCCATTTTGTCAGCGGTCAGTAAACTCCTTGAGAAAGTTGTAGCAGGGCAACTCTCAGAGTACTTGCAGTCACATGACCTATTGTCACCTGTTCAGCATGGCTTTAGGAAAGGGCACAGTACATCCTCTGCCCTTGTCACTGTCTCATCCTGGATCAGGGAGGCCATGGACCAGGGCAAACTCTCTGGAGCTATCTTTATAGATCTCGCTAAGGCCTTCGATCTTGTTGATCATGCCTTGCTCTCCACTCAGCTCAGATCCTTTGGTCTATCTCCTGATGTGCTCAGTTGATTCTCCAACTATCTACATGGTAGAAAGCAACTTGTGAAATATGGCAAGGAACTCTCGGGCCCTATTTCTGTAACCATGGGTGTCCCCCAAGGCTCTGTCCTGGGGCCCCTGCTCTTCTCCATGTTTGTAAACAATCTCCCCACTGCAGCTGTTCACTGTAAGCCAATCCTCTATGCAGATGACTTGGTCATCCTGACTCACTCCCAGGAGATAGGGGTCATAAATTGCCATCTGAGTGAGGACTTGGGGAACATTCAGTCATGGATCTCATCCCACAAGTTGGTTCTTAATCTAAAAAAAAACCCTGGCCATGCTCTTTGGGTCTCAGGCCAAGATTAAGGCCTCCCCTGCTCCGTTATACATTTCTGGTACCGACGGTACTCCGATCCCAGTTAGTGACAACTTTAAATACCTTGGGGTGATGCTGGATCCACAGCTTGACCTTGGCCACCATATTCAGAATACATGTAAGACTGTCAACTGCAAATTGGGTCTGGCCTACCGAGCTAAAAGCAACCTCACTCCTACGGCCCATATTGCACTTGCCAGAGGTGTGCTCCTCCTTTCGCTCTGCTATGGGATCCTTTTGTCTGCCCGCTCCCCCAAAGCTCACCTATCTAGGTGGTCCACTGCATACAACAATGTCTGCTGCTTTGCTCTGGCTGCCCCCCGTCTCACCCACCACTGTGACCTTTATAGCAAGCTAAACTGGCTCTCCCCCTCAAGTCACATAGACTTTGTCCTAGGGTGCTTCACGGGAAAGGTCCTTGGCACTGGTACCCCCCCGGGGCTAGCGAAATTCCTTGTCCCGGCTGCCTCCTCAACCTATTCCCTCAGGTCTCAGGGGCCCGCTATCCTTAAGATACCTGCTACCCGGACTCTAATGGGAGGTAGGAATTTTGCTGCATGTGCTCCCAGACAGCGGAACGCTTTCCCTGCCCAGGTCCGCTCCTCCCACTCACAGGCATGCCTTCGTACCACCCCATGGAACCACCTCAAACTTGCTTCGGCCTGTGGTTGCCTCAAACCACCATGATCCATCACAGCACTCCTTTCTCCTGGATCTATTCCTGGACAAAAGACTCGGCTTCCAAGGCTGTTAAGTTGTAAATAGTGTTGTATCTGCTGCATGTCAACTGTACCTATTGTACTTCTCTTTGCTGCTACATATGTTACTCTGCTGTGTACATACTGAACAAAACTATGCCTTACTAGACTTGTAAGCTGTATTAATCTATATTTATGTAACCCCTAGATGGCGCTATCCCAGGGGCTACTACCCCTGCCTGATTTGCCACTAACAGGTTGAGGGGCCTGGATCCAATGGCGGGTGCCTCCACCCAGAGGTCAGGGTTTACAATAGTTAAACTAACTTGGTCACAGCCCTCTGGGACACTGCAACCCCCCCCTTTCTTCCCACTAGTGGCCCACACAATACATCAGAATTACCTTTACAGTATACACTTACCCCAGGACTGGTTCCGCACTGGGACCTCCTGTGAAATAAGATACAGTGCAACAATCACAGTACAGTACTTTAACATAGACAAATACCTCAGGCAGTATAACTTTGCTGAAACAAGCAGCTCCGATTTATTTAGGGGATATAACAAGGACAGGGGAAATCAGGTTAATTAGCTTATCACTCTACTCATCTACCTATGGCTCTGTGCACAGGCCTATCCCTATCAGTTACTGTCCCTGGGTACCCAAGCCCTAGTGGCTAGTCAAACCGTGGCAGCTGGTAGGGCCCTTTACACAGAGAGAAGGAAAATTAAACAGTCAGCAGTACAGTAATTCCATTTGGATTTAATGTGGCAATTCAACAGGGAGCGACTCTGAATTAGTACTCACGACCTCCAAACAAGATAGGGTCCTTCAATGTCAGCAGGGCTACTCTTGAGCTCCAAGAGACTCCTCACACATTTATATGGTAAACAGTCACAGGCAAAAGTCACTTAATGGCAGCAGATTCACTTGAGGTACACAAACCTCTTCACACATTTATCACGGTAAAAGAAAGCACTATATACCAGGCAGGCTGCATCTGTATCCAGTCGTAATTACTGCACAATACCAGGAGAACACAGCAGATTCAGTTCCTGACAGACCGAGTGCAATTTTCAGCAATTCCTCCAGTCTTCTACAGGGTGAGCCTGGTTTCTACTCTTCAGATATCCTTTGATTCTCTTCACAGGGCAGTTCAGTCCTAACAAGCTGCAGACTCGAACTCTGGACCTTACACATGTTTTTTGACTAAAACTGTGCACTGAAGGAGCACAGGGTTCCTTTCCCCTTCACTGCCAAAGCTCAACTGAAACTCCCAACAGACAAAACTGGGCACTTCCTTTGAGTTCCTCCCAGTTCTTGACTGGATTGGCTGTCACTCACAATAGACTGCTGCTGTTGGTCCAAAAAGGCGCCTAAGTCTAAACTACATCTCCCAGAGTCACTGCCCATGCAATCCTCTTGTGGCTGGCTCAGATTATGAGTCCAAGTTCTGATTCGTCCAAGGCACCATTTTAGAGCTAGCTTACCCCACACTGATTGGTCCAGTTCAGCAGTTCAAAACCAGAATGGGAACTAGGCAGACACAGTTCTGACTGCAAGAAAGCAGGTTAGACAAACTGTAATTTCATTATTACTCTAAATGATTTCTGGTAAACAGTTACATCTTTCAGATAGGTTCCCTTTGCACTCCTAGTGACTGCAAAAATGGAGTGAATTGGCAGCAGCTCGAGTGGTACTCATACAGAGAAGCACACAGTCCCCCCATACAAACTAATTATGTCTGCAAGCAGACAGCTCTTAAAGAGACAGTACCAGAGGCTCTAAAAACACTCACTGATAAATGGCTTAAATGCCAAACACCATTCAGGCTTGGAGCATTCAAGCAAGCTCCTGAAGTCTTTTGGAACCCCCATTTGCAGGGGGTTACACCCTTCCTGGCCTGGGAAAGCTTGACATCCGCATCAAGCAAGTACCCCATAAGTTTCAACTGCAACCATATACATTTGCATTAGGCTCGCATATAATCATCAGTCAATATATCATTTTACCAAGAACACATTTCTGAAACATTGCAGTACATCACTTTTTACATAGTATTACACACACATTGTACCATAACTCAGTTATTACCTCTTGTACATGAAACCTGAAGAGAGGGGGCCCTTCCCTATCAGTTACCTTGGGGCTGGACGGGGCAAGGGCACCATACTTAGAGGGCAACACAAGTAACTTGGAGTTAGCACTGACTCTCAGTTTGGGCAATGAGCTCGGGGACACATACACTCCTTTATGGACAACATTGAGAGGCAAATCCACAGGCCTCCCAAGGGAATCATAACTGAGGTGCACCACAGGCTTTACAGCTCGACCAGTCTTTCTAGGGGGAACTGTTACAGTCTCTGCACTCTGAGCCTCATTTTCAGCATTGTACCACTTGTCAGGGAGTCTCCATGGGGGTAGAGGCTAGAACTTGGGGCACTTTCAGCTCCAGGAGTTGCAGTTCTGAGTCCACAACATTTGGCTCGCATGGAGAGCTTGGACACTGGCAGTGGACTGTCAGGGCACTCAAAATACTCTTCTTGTTCTGGTGTATCACCAGTCTGCCCCAATCTATCATTTTCCTCCTGAAAGCTCAAACAGTTCAACCATGCACAATGATTCCATTTCATCTGATCTGATGCTTTGCACTTCACTTTCTGGGAGCATTGGCTCCAGGGACGAAGTTGGGGCTTGGACAGTCCAGAAGGCCCAGCTTCATCTCCAGTATTGACTAGGGGATTGCCCGAAACAATTGACTCAGTTCGTAAGAAGGATAGTATTCAAAGTCACTCTCACTTTCTTCCGATATGGACTGACAGTCATGCTCAACTGGGACTTGTGGAGGGAACACTTTAACTTTGTTTCTGTAGGTGCAGACTTTCTTGATCTTTCTAGCAGCAGCTCTAGTCACTGGTCCAGAGGGCATCTTCTAGGGGCTCAGACTCAATTAAGATTTGTCCAATGGGCAGTAAATGATTTCTATGCATTGTTTTACATCTTTGAATTATTCTCAGGCCTTACTTTGTACACTGGCAGATCATCTAGTTTGCCCACTACAATGTGAGGGAGATGGTGCCATCTGTTAGCAATCTTGTGCTTGCCATGCAGTCCCAGATTTCTTAGCAATACCGATCTCCCTCCTGGAGTTCCTGTGCTTTCACCTTTTATCATACCTTTCTTTGTTGGCCAGATTTCTTTTGGCAGCCATGGTTTGAGCCAGTTGAATGCACATGGGTTAGCTGGGCCTTTAACTTTTGCACATACTGTAAATAGTTGTCAGCTTGAACCCCATCAGGAGAGACCCCAAACACACATCTACTGGTAGTCGAGCTTCTCTTCCAAACATCAGGCGGTGGGGAGAACCCAGTGGCATCACTTTTGTGCAGTTATAAGCATGTACCAGGGTGCTAATTTGTTGGCTCCATCTAGGCTTGTTCTTTGGGTGCAGGGTGCCTAGCATATCTAGCAAAGTGCGGTTGAAAGCGTTCAGGCTGTGGGTCCTCCTGGGGGTGGTAGAGGAGTGGTTCTGGACTTCGTACTCCCACAGAGAAAGCATCTCTTTGATCAGACGACTCTCAAAGTCTCTCCATTGATCAGAATGGATTCTTTGTGGAGCCCCATAGTGAACAAAAAGTTTTCTACAAGTACTTTGGCTACAGTGGATGCTTTCTGGTCTTTGGTGGGAAAGCTTGGGCATATCTCGTGAAATGGTCAGTGACCACCAGCACACATTGATATTTCTTTGATCTGACTCCAAACTTAGAAAATCAATACAGACCAGCTCCATGGGTGCACTGGTGGTTATGTTAACAAGGGGCAGCCTCTGGGGCAAAAGCTTTCCTCTGTAAGCTTAGCACTACAAGTTTGAATGTGTTGCTCCACATCAGCCCCCATCTTAGGCCAATAGAATCTGGATCTCACCAAGTCAAGTGTTCTGTCTATACCAAGGTGCCCCATGTGGTTGTGCAAGGACCTCAATACTGAGTCTCGAAGGCAGTGGGCAGCACTAGTTGTTGTTTGTCACTTGTCCCCTCTGTCTACTGTTTCTCTGTATAACAGTTTATTGATCAGTTTCAATTTAGGACCTTCTTTGTATAACAGTGCAGTTCTCAAATCAGTGGAGCGTAATTTGGACATCTTTCCTGCATAGAGGGCTTCTAAAGCTGCTTTGATCATGGGATCGGCAGGATTGAGCCCGCGCCGAATACTGTCATTGTTCAGCTGAGGCAGTGCACCAATGTCTATTGCAGAAAAGTGGCAATAAGCAGCAGGTATGCAATTCTCAGAGGGTCCCAAGCAATCCACCATGCAGTCCATCATGTCCGTCGGACATTTGTTCCTCCCTGTCAAACTTCCGCAGAGTGCCCGAATGTCAGGTTCTGCCAATCGGACCCAATCATTCTGGGGAACAGGCCTCCTGAGAGAGCATCAGCATCTATGTGGTTCAGACCTGCTCGGTATTCAGAGCATAGTCGATGTAGATAATCAGAAAGCCACCTATGGCCAGTGGCATCCAACTTAGCTCAGGTCTGCACATAGGTTAAAGGATTATTGTCAGTTTTACTAGTATTTTAGCCCCATACAAGTACTCATGGAATTGGTCAACAATAGCCCACTTCAAAGCTAGAAACTCTAACTTATGTACAGGATAGTTCTTTTCAGATGGGGTCAGACTTCTACTGGCAAAGGCCACTGGTCTCAGGCCATTCTCGTGTCTTGGTACAACACAGCCCCAACCCTTGCAAGCTAGCATCAGTGTGCAGGACATAAGGTTTTCTTGGATCGGCATAGGCCAGCACTGGAGCATGGGTAAGTTGATAAATGATCTCATGAAAAAGCAGTCTCACAATCAGGGAGTCCAGCGGGCCCCAAATACTTCATCGGATGAAAATACACTCTTTCAGTCTTGAGGGCTGACTTTTGGTATTTTTGTGGGTTGGGGATACCTTGAGTAAGGTTAAGTAGGCGGATCACTCTTGAACAGTCCTTGATGAAGCGCCGATAATAACCACAGAATCCCAGGAATCTTTGCAGTTCTTTAGATTTTGGGCTGCGGCAGGTGGTTAAGGCCTCAACTCTTGCAGGTCGGTCTCTATTCCCTCGGTGGATACTATGTGTGCACATACTTTACTTGATGTTTGAAAGAATTGACACTTATCAATGGACAGTTTAAGGCCAAAGTCCTCCAGTCATTCAATACCTTAAATAGTCTGCTCTCATGTTCCTCCAGTGAGCTGCCAAACACAATAACATCATCTAGGTATACCAGGCACTCTAGTAAGTTCATGTCCCCACTGCACGCTCCATCAATCGTTGAAAAGTGGCTGGGGCACCTGAAATCCTTGAGGCATCCTCATGAATTCATATAGAAGCCAAGACAGATAAAGGCTGTCTTTTCACGGTCCCTGGGGCCATTATCAGGATCTGGTAGTACCCACTGCGGAGATCCAGCACAGAGAACCACTGCTCCCGCTTAGGCAGTCCAAAGCATCCTGAATGCGGGGCATTGTGTACTGATCAGGGTAGTCCGCCCGGTTTAAGAGTCGATAATCCACACATCCTTACTGTTCCATTCTTTTTCCTCACTACCACAATTGGGGAAGCATATGGGCTTCTGGATTCTTGTATTACACCAGCAGCTAATATCTCTTGCAGATGCCGTCTCACATCATCTATGTCAGCAGGTGCCAGGCGTCGAGACCTCTCACGAAATGGTCTTTCGTCATGCAGCGGATATTGTGCTCAGCTCCTTGCACGCATCCTACGTCCCATTCCTTAAAGAAAACACCTGGTCTCTCTGGCAAGCTTCTCACTGATCCTCACTTTCCATTCAGCTAGCAGCGGGAGTCGCAAATCAAACAAGCTTGCATGCTACTCTGTCATTCTTCCTTGAACTCTTGCTGCTGGGTAGCACTGCAGTGTCTGCACAATGCACATTAGCCAGGATGCAACCTCTATTTACTCAATGTCTCTTTCAGACACATTATGAACTTGGACCATTACCCTTCTGGCATAAGCATTGGCTCTAGCGGGCAAAATACTAGGCTTGACCAGCAGTCCCTCTGGCAATTTTCCATCGCCTGGTGCATCCAACATTAATATTTTATTCTTAACATCCTTTCTGATATGGACCTCTCCCTGTAAGGTACACTGGGCATTTGCGCCAGGATCAGAGACTCAGGATCCTTCTTCCATACAATTCGACTGGTTCCTCTGGTTCTATTTTTTCAGCATCTCTCTGTGCCTCATAGGCCTTCTTAATTAAAGCCAGAACTCTTAAAGCTCTACTAGTCTTTGACCCCTGTTTTCATAACACAACTGTGCCAGCCTTCCAACATATGAGCATTTGTTCCAATCAACAAGGGACACCATCATACAGTCCAGTGGGGGACACACTAAGGCTAGGGTCTCTACTTGTTCGGCCACTCCAGCCACGGAGGTGGGGAAAGACAGCCAAATTGGATATACCCGAATAGGGGTAGCCTTCTCACATAAACCCCATACATGCAGTCCTTCTAATGGTTGTAAGTGGTATGCCTGACAAATGCTTCTGATACCAATCTTGGAACATAATTGTCACTTGGGAGCCACTGTCTAATACAGCTCTTGTAGACACTCCATTCACTCTTACAGTGGTCTCCATGGAGGGACCCACTATTCTGGACCAGTCTGGAGAGGCGGTAGTGGGGGCCTGGGCAACTGACCTTGCCACAAAAGGACATGAATTAGCATTTTTGGTGCCCTCACTGGGATCATGTCGTGCACCTCTTAACCACTGATTTGTTCTCCGAAGCTCTCCTTGTAGCCTATATGCAACTTTGTCAGTGTCTTTTGGGGACTGGCATTCCCTTTTCATGTGCCCATCTTTCCCACAATTATAGCAAAACATACTTTCTGGAGTTTGAGCTGGCCGAGGCGCCACACTGGGAGCCAGGGCGGGGGTATTACTAACTGGAAACCTGGGTGCCATCTCTGTCTCGACTACGGATAAGCATTTGGAGACATCTTGTCAGTTTCTCCACTTCCATGGTCAAGGAATTGAGTTTGGAGCTGTTATCAGCAGGAGATACATGGTGGGTACCCCACCCCCATAGCAGATGCAGTCGGATATAGGTCAGGCCGTACTTGCAGGTGTGGCCTTCATAAAGGGACTGTTTTTGAATTCTCCGGATCTCTCTCAACAGTTCGCCCCATTGTGGCATATCTTTTCTTGCCAGAGCACTCATTTACTGCCAACCTCTGCCCCTGAACTTCACTTGATGGGTCACCCTCAGTCACTCGGGTCGAGACGAGCTATTGGTGCAGGTCCCTCCTGAGGTCGGTTTTTTCAACCTCAATTCTCCTCATTAACTCATCATAGAGGGGGGGATTCCAGTCGATCTGCCATGCGAACTGAAGCAACAGCAGTTCTGAGAAGGGGGTGACTTAATGATCCTGTCCAGCCTGGTTCGGTCCAGTTCAATCGCTGGCAAACTACCTTTCTGAGGCATTCTTGCAACAATTTTTCCAGCCGAGATACATACACAGACAACAACTCCCTTGGTACTGTTGCATCTCTTACTCTCCACCATAGGTCCTCTATCAGAATCTGGGCTCCCATACACATTCTCCAGGGCCTCAAGATAGGCCTGTGCAGTCACTTCAGGGTTACTGGCCCGCTTAGCACAAATGGTAGCCAGGGCAGGACCTCGGAGGCTCTCACTAACCTCTTCGCTTTTTGGCTTCGAGCATTGCCATTCTAGCACTTGGGGGCAACATAGTCTATCCAGGTCTCCCAGTCATCCTCCCTTGGGGGTGGGAGGGTGCCAGAGAAGATCCTCAACCTTCGTAAGAGTCATGACTAATGGCAGGTCAGAAATTGGAGTCTGCATTGGTTCAGCCACCATTACGGCACTGAGCGGGAGAAGGTGTTGGGGAGGCACCCCCAGGTGGCAAGAATAGTTTCTTCAAGTCCTCCACAGTTTTCCTTCCCCAGCAACCATTTAGCAAATTTCTCCTCAAAAGTTTCAGATAGTGGTGGGGGCTCATTCTCCTCGGTCTTACTGTCCTTAGTTATCACTCCAAGCAGTGAGGGCTCCTCTGGGGTAATGGTCTGTGGCACTTTGGAGCTATCTATGGGATCCTTAAACTCTACTAGGGCCAGGAAAGTGTGGGTGAGCAGATTAGCATGCCGACCCACCACCACAGGGTTTTGTAAACCTTCCACCTTGGAAAGTACTCCTGCACAGTGTCCTGTTGATACCCAGGGGATGTCCAGGATAAGCATAGCATTTTGGGGTCGATCTCCTCCCCAGTACACCACTCCACCAGCCGGTGCACAGCCACTTCTGTCGGGGTACCCATTTTTTCTTAACAGTGGTTCTGTAATATGGCCACTAGAGGACACACAATCCCAGCGGTGAGCCTCCAAGATGTAACCCCTAGATGGCGCTATCCCAGGGGCTACTACCCCTGCCTGATTTGCCACTAACAGGTTGAGGGGCCTGGATCCAATAGCGGGTGCCTCCACCCAGAGGTCAGGGTTTACAATAGTTAAACTAACTTGGTCACAGCCCTCTGGGACACTGCAACCCCTTTCTTCCCACTAGTGGCCCACAATACATCAGAATTACCTTTACAGTATACACTTACCCTCAGGACTGGTTCCAGCACTGGGACCTCCTGTGAAATAAGATACAGTGCAACAATCACAGTACAGTACTTTAACATAGACAAATACCTCAGGCAGTATAACTTTGCTGAAACAAGCAGCTCTGATTTATTTAGGGATATAACAAGGACAGGGGAAATCAGGTTAATTAGCTTATCACCCTACTATCTATTTATGGCTCTGTGCACAGGCCTATCCTATCAGTTACTGTCCTTGGGTACCCAAGCCCTAGTGGCTAGTCCAAACTGTGGCAGCTGGTAGGGCCCTTTCACACAGAGAAAAGGAAAATTAAACAGTCAGCAGTACAGTAATTCCATTTGGATTTAATGGGCAATTCAACAGGGAGACCCTGAATTAGTACTCACGACCTCCAAACAAGATAGGGTCCTTCAATGTCAGCAGGGCTACTCTTGAGCTCCAAGAGACTCCTCACACATTTATATGGTAAACAGTCACAGGCAAAAGTCACTTAATGGCAGCAGGATTCACTTGAGATCACAAACCTCTTCACACATTTATATGGTAAAAGAAAGCACTATACCAGGCAGGCTGCATCTGTATCCCGATCGCAATTACTGCACAATACCCGGAGAACACACAGCAGATTCAGTTCCTGACAGACCGAGTGCAATTTTCAGCAATTCCTCCAGTCTTCTACAGGTGAGCCTGGTTTCTACTCTTCAGATATCTCTTTGATTCTCTTCAGGACGGATTCAGTCCTAACAAGCTGCAGACCGAACTCTGACCTTACATGTTTTTTGACTAAAACTGTGCACTGAAGGAGCACAGGGTTCCTTTCCCCTTCACTGCCAAAGCTCAACTGAAACTCCCAACAGACAAAACTGGGCACTTCTTTGAGTTCCTCCCAGTTCTTGACTGGATTGGCTGTCACCCACAATAGACTGCTGCTGTTGGTCCAAAAGGCGCCTAAGTCTAAACTACATCTCCCAGAGTCACTGCCCATGCAATCCTCTTGTGGCTGGCTCAGATTATGAGTCCAAGTTCTGATTCGTCCAAGGCACCATTTTAGAGCTAGCTTACCCCACACTGATTGGTCCAGTTCAGCAGTTCAAAACCAGAATGGGGAACTAGGCAGACATAGTTCTGACTGCAAAGAAAGCAGGTTAGACAAACTGTAATTTCATTATTACTCTAAATGATTTCTGGTAAACAGTTACATCTTTCAGATAGGTTCCCTTTGCACTCCTAGTGACTGCAAAAATGGAGTGAATTGGCAGCAGCTCGAATGGTACTCAAACAGAGAAGCACACAGTCCCCCCATACAAACTAATTATGTCTGCAAGCAGACAGCTCTTAAAGAGACAGTACCAGAGGCTCTAAAAACACTCACTGATAAATGGCTTAAATGCCAAACACCATTCAGGCTTGGAGCATTCAAGCAAGCTCCTGGAAGTCTTTTGGGAACCCCCATTTGCAGGGGGGTTACATTTATGTTGTCCTCACATGACTTGTAAGCTATCTGTAATCTGTACCATGTCGTCTTATGTACTTAAATCTATCATTCCTGTACTCTCCCAGGTCGTACCTGAAAATAGGCAATTGTCTTGTCTAGTGAACTTACCTGATCAACAAAAGCTAAATAAATAAACTGCTCATAGGTGTTCCAGGTGGCTTTTCTAGTCTGGACTGTACACCACAACATCATCCCGATACGCAGCACAATAACCAGTGTGAGGTGATAATATTACATCCATGTACCGCTGGAATGTAGCTGGTGCACCATGTAAACCCAATGGCATGGTGGTGAACTGATAGAATACAACAGGATTGGCAAATGCAGTTTTGCCTCTGGATTCTTTAGCTAAAGGGATTTGCCAGTAACCCTTGGTGAGATCGAGGGTACTGATATACTTTGCACTCCCTAGTCTGTCCACCAAATCATCTATTCTGGGCATAGGATAACTGTCAAATGCTGACACTTGATTAAGTTTCCTAAAATCAAGGCAGATTCTAACACCCCCTTCTTTTTTGTTTACAATTACCATTGGAGATGACCAAGCACTCCTCGACTCTTCTATGATACCCAGTTCTTTCATTTTTGTGTATTTCCTTAACCACGTCAGCTTTTAACCGCTCTGTTAACCTGTATGCCTTTTGCCTAATAGGACGAGCATTCCATGTCCCTATAACATGCTCAAACCCTTTTGCTCGGCCTGGTACTGTGGTAAAAATACTGTTAAATGTCTTTAGTACATTATGAATGTCTGCAGTTTGTTCTGAGGTTAAGGAAACATTTACCTTTACAGCATTAGCAGTTACAGTTTGTTCCAGTCTATCATAAGCTACATTAATATCTTCTTTATCAGTTTCTGGTAAAATTAGCAAAGTAGCGTTTGGCATTTTTTCAACCCATTTCTTGAGAAGGTTAGTGTGGTATATCTTAGTAGGATTTTTCCTGTCAGGGGTCTCAATCTCGTAGTTAACGGTGCCAGTACGTCTAAGAACCTTATAAGGCCCTTGCTACTTCATTAACAGTTTATTTCTGTAGTGGGTAACAGTAGCAAAACCTTTCACCTGGCTCAAAAACTTTTTCTTTTACCCCATGGTCATAATATACCTTCTGCTAGTTTTGGGTCTCTTCCTGATTACTATGGGCAATTTCAACGTATTTTGCCAGCTTCTTTCTTAGGGCACACATATAAGACATTATAGATTGTTTCTGAGTGGGGTTATCTTTCCACGTTTCTTTTATCACATCCAGTGGCACTCTTGGCTGCCTACCATACAGCATTTCAACTGGTGAAAGCCCTGTTGATGCCTGTGGCACTTCTCTGTAAGCAAAAAGTAGGTAAGGCAAGTACTGGTCCCAATCTTTCCCTTCCCCTTTTACAAACCTTTTTAACATGCGTTTTAGGGTTTGGTTAAAATGATCAACAAGATCGTCTGTCTGAGGGTGATGGGGGAGGTTCTTATGGCAGTAATACCTAGTAGTCTGTACAGCTCCTTAAGTAATGCAGCACCAAAATTACTACCCTGATCAGTAATAATTTCTTTAGGTTTGCCCACTCTGCTGAAAATTTTTGCAAGCTCTGCTGCCACTTTTGAAGCTGTGACAGTGCGCATTGGAACTGCTTCTGGGTGATGAGTAGCATAGTCGCATACTACCATGATAAATCTATTACCCTTTTTACTTTTGTCTAAAGGACATCCATTGCAATTCTCTCAAAAGGCACATCTATCAAGGGTAGGGGCATCAGGGGCACCTTGTCTTTTCTAGTGACTGGGGCTACTTTCTGACACTCAGCACAGGAATTACAATAGGTAGCAACATCTTCATGAATTCCAGGCCAGTAAAATCTATACAGTAATCTGGCAAGAGTGCGATCCCTCCCTGAGTGACCAGCCATAGGACTATCGTGCTATCTGTAACAGATCTGTTCTATACTTCTGTGGTATAACCAATTGTTCTGCCTGTTCCTGTGTCTGAGGTTTAACCCAAACTCTGTACAGTAACCCATTACATTTTTTAAGCATTGATCCACCCTGTTTTGGTTTCACCCCCAGCTGCTTAAAATAACCCTGGAGAGAAACATTGTTAGTTTGTTCCAAAAGTAAATCACAATCAGTTATCAGCTTAGCTTCAGCATTTTCATATTTTAACTACTTCTGTCCCTCAGTCAATTGTTGCCACAGTTTCTTCAGGCATCATCTTTCTTTCCTGGATTTCCAAATCTTGGAGCTGTGCTCAAACAAGTCTGAATCAAAATCACTGAAAGAAAAAGTGCCCCCGCCATCTGAGATTTTCTTTGCCTGAGCTTGTCATCACTACTGCTGAAACTGCAGGGTTCAGTTCCTCTAAGATTAACTCAGTAAATCCTGGAAAGTAATCTCCAGTAATCACAGGTACAGTTAACTTAGGTACTACTCCCACTTTAATTTGGTGCGACACATCCTTAATGGTCAGAGTCACTTGGGTGGTGGGATAGTATTGAGTGTCCCCATGGATGCAGATGACACCAGTACCTCATCCTTTTGCACAGTGTTTTCCCAGCACTTAAACATGCACTAAGGTCTGTCTGCTTCCCAAATCAATGAGCCCCTTCACAGTCTTATCCCCCACCTTCACATCTGTTAAATACTTGCCCCAATTTGCCAAGGACAAATCTGCTCCAGTGCCACTCTCCTTACTACGGCAGTTTCTTGCAATATGGCCTGGCTTATTACAGATATAGCAAATAACGTCTTTGGGCACAGATTTGTTACCCCCACCAGAGTTCTTATCAGACTTGGAGTTTAAATGGGAAAAAGACTGTTTTACCAATGCTTGACTGTTACCTCGCTGCTGTGGTGTCTGTCTGGCCATTTGGTAGTCCTCGGCCAAAGAAACAGCCTTTTCCCCACTTTCTGGTCAGCATTCCTTTACCCAAAGCTGCAAATCTGTAGGCAGGGTGTTGATGAATTGCACCATTGCAAATGTGTCAATGATCTGTGGGACTGTTTTGCCCTCTGGTTGGAATCATTTTATCAGGAGTTCTCTGAGTCAGGTGAAGGCTTCTCGAGGACTGTCGACTGAATTGTACTTCAGAGATTGAAATCTCTGCCTGTAGGTCTCTCCCAAGATGTCATACCTTTTCAGGATTTCGCTTTTCACCAGGTCATAGTTTTCTGACTGTGCAGTGTCCATATTGCTGTAGGCAAGTTGGCTTTCTGTCAGGTAGGGTACCAGTCTGATTGTCCATTGCTGCTTTGGCCATTGGCAGGCTGTGGCAACTCTTTCAAAAGTTGTCAGGTATGCCTCGATATCATTTGAGGGACACGACTTTGTAAGTTTAATGGCTTTTAAGTTGCTTGTGTTTTGTTGCTCATCTGGATCTGTGCCAGATCCTCTGCCTTTGATAGCTTGCAAGGCATCCAGCCATCGTTGCTCCCGTCGCTGCATCTCTTCTCTCCTCTGCTGCTCCTGTCGCCGCATCTCTTCTTTTTGCTGTGCTTCTAAACATTGAAGCTCTTTTTCTCTCTGGATTTCCACCTCTTTTTGTTGTATAGCCCACCATTTGAAAAAGTCTGTCAGGCTTTCAGGTTCTGTCACTGCCTATTCTTTTTCCATAACTTGTGCTGGCTGTACAATCTCAGCTTGGACTTCTGTCTCTGCTAGTTTAGCGGCCATTTTCCTGGTAACCGCTCCTGGAATTACTGCTGCAGAATCCATATCTTTCTCTATGCTTCCCTGGTACCCACACACAAAACTCCTGGCTTAGAGTATGCACGTCGTAAATCCCACTTAGGCTGACATCATCTGTCGTCGAGGCACAGGTCAGGAAGCATAAGAAAAAACAGAAACAGTTGTAAAATTCGCAACAAGAGTATTTGTTTGTACTAGCAGTAACATAAAAAATAAAATTGTTTGGTATAACTATTTACGAAGGCAAAATAAACAGAAAAAGTTGATCTGAGTTTTCCTTCAATCTCTGTGTGTCCTTTTTTGCAAGCAATTGCAGGTCTGTCTTTTTATAAGTTCTTGCAAACCACCACCCCCCCTTAACAAGCATCCTGTTTTCTCTAATATGTTCTAGTATATTTCAGGCAGGTGCTGGCAGGAATACATTGTCCCAGAACTGAGGCCCCATCTCCACAGCTCTTCTGCAAAAGGCCTAAAAATTGTACTCAGGTAACCTCTTGAGTTTCCAATAGCTTTTTACAATCATCTCATACTATAATTATATACATTTCAAAAAATTAACACTATATAATTTCTAAACAAAGGGATCCCAATATCAGTTACATTTCTCCACATAATGATTTGCATATATTTGTATACCAGGATATATGCAACGGAGGAAAAAGAACAGCAAGAGAAGACTGAGAGATAGTGAGAGGCAAAGAATTGCGAGAATGTTGAGGCGATCAAATCCTAGGTCTCACAGGAAAACTTGGTTGTGCAACTAGACAGAGAAGAGAGATGAAAGGAAAGAACAGATCCCTGCATTCAAACTCTTTCCATAACAACTGGGACAGGGTCCTATTCCACCCTGTCACAAGTGGTCAGTTGGATTAAATCAGAGGAAAGGGAGGTTACGAGCGGGATTGCACAGGGATCTGTCCTGGGTCTGGTCCTCTTTAACATGTTCATTAGTGACATTGGTGAGGGAATCCAGGGCAGGTTGTGTCTCCGCAGATGACACAAAGCTATGTGGGAGGGAGGATAGTGATGAGGGAATAAGGGATATGCAGAGGGAACTGCAAAAACTAGAGGGGTGGTTAAAGGTCTGGCAATTAAAATTCAATGCCAAAAAGTGCAAGGTAATGCACCTAGAGAAAAGGAACCCCAATACGGAGTACTGGTTGCATGGGGTGAGACTTAGCACTACAGAAGAGGAATGGGATCTAGACATATCAGTAACTCCCTTAAATAGATGAGCCAGTGCAACAAGGCCTCTAGCAAGGCTAACAAGATGTGGAAATGTATCGGGAGAGGTATTTTTTTTTTATTATTTTTTCCTCCTGTTACCAGCCCATGGGATCTCCCTCTGACGTGGCCTAGGGAGACGGTCATTTCTCCCACCCGGCCTGAGATCCTCCCACACCTTGGCTCCTTCCCTGAGGCCCCTACCACCATGCTGACCCCACGGCTTGTATACCCCATGTTGTGGAGCCACTGCTCCTCTTCGGCTCCCTTTCTCAGAATCCCTGCTGTGGTAGTGCTCTCAGCCTCCACTGGGAGCTGCTATGTGGTGGAGAATCCCCGACCCTCCCTCTCAGGAGAGGAGAGCAGTCCTCGGGATGCTTCATCCTCTCCACCCCTGGTGCCCTGAGTTCACTCCCAAACCCGGGTCACCAGCGTAGCGCAAGGTAAGACAGATGCCTTAGCCCTCAGCACCACTAGGCAGGTCACGGGAGAGGTATCGATAGCAGAAGAGGTAATATGTCCCCTATACAGATCCCTGGTGAGGCCTCACCTGGAGTACTACATCCAGTTCTGGAGCCTTAATCTCAAAAAGGACAGGGATAGGTTAGAAACAGTGCAGCGCAGGTAACAGAAATGATACAGGGCCAGCAGGACAGCAGCTCAAAGTACTAAACATGCACTCACTGGAAACCAGAAGGGAGAGGGGAGATATGATAGAGACCTTCAAGTTCCTAAAAAGAATTAACAAGGAAAACTGAGGGGAATTATTTACCCTGAATACCAACTCAAGGTCACATGGCCATGAGTGGAAATTAACAGGAGGGAGGTTCAGGAGGGACATCAGGAAGTACTTCTTTTCGGGAAAGGGTGGTGGAACCTTGAAACAATCTGTCAGCCGAGGTGGTGTGTGCAAACACAGTCAGGGGATTCAAGCAGGCATGAGAAAAATGAAGGAAAAAAATGGTCATCCAGGGCGACAAGACCAGTGAGGAGAATGGGCATAGGATGGGTCGGGTTAGTGCCCTGGAGGAATAAGTTAGAGGGAAGTTCCAGGGATTATAGGGAATATGGGCAGACTGGATGGACCTCTGGTCTTTTTCTGCCATCATGGTCTATGTTTCATTGTTTCTATGTTTATCTTTTTTTTTATATACATTTTATCCTCCTCCTGGAGTCTGGCAGGTGGCTCTGGCCTCTCCTTCAGAGGGGACTCGGTCTCCTGTCCCAATGTCACCGCACCCGACCCATCCGGAGATCCCCCACGGGTTACCCCGTGACAGGGCCGAGGTGAAGAGTGTCGCCTTTCCCTCTCTCCTGGAGACCAACATCCAGATTCCAGAGGGCCTGGTACAGGTGCCATGGGGCCATCATGGAGCCTGCCAGCTCCATTTTTTCCATCTTGTTTTCTCCCCTCCCCTTGCCGTGGTGCTCACGCATGTGTGGAGGCTCGCGCACACAGCAACCCGTGGCACCCTCCCTTGCCTAGTCGCTCACATCTGCATTATCTCCAGGCCTCCACCCAGGGGCAGCCTTGCAGCTAGAGTGGCTGAATCCCCACCCAGGAGTGGAGAGCCACCCTATGGCCGCTCAATCCCTCTTCTGGCCCCCCGCCGACCCCGAAGGCTTAGGCCCGGGCTCATTCCCAAACCTGGGTCTACTACCATATGGAGCAACACAGCCAAAACCATACGGGCCTCCCTAGTCAACTAACTCAACACTATGGGCCCGATTTTCAAAGGGGTTGGATTGACGTAGGGGACTTGTGTCAAAAGGTTTTGGCGCAAGGGGTGACTTGAGTAAAAAAAGTGCATCAATTGCAATTGTGTTTTGCAGCTTGTGACAAATTCTGATGCAACTGCATCAAAGTCTCTTGCATCCAGGTTGTGTCAAAAAATGTGGTGCTCCATGTTGCAATGCAAATTATTCTAAAAACAAAGCTGCCATATCCCCTTTTTGGGAATTTTACAGGGTGGAGCTCCCACACTTGCATCAGTTATTTGACACACGTGTTAGACCAGAATGGAGTTGGTCTAAGTCAGATCACAATGTATAAATAGGGCCTTGCTAGGCAGGTGGAATGTGAGTCACCACAGAGGAGCTACTGCAGCTGAAAAAGCACTAGAGGGGTGACAACAGAGAATGCCTGGACTAGCAGCCCTACTAGCCATTAGGCTGGCTATTCATAGGTAGCATTGGCCTGCCCAATGGCAGTCCCGCTGGGCAGAGCATGACACCCCAGCTGAGAGGGTGGGTAGATGATGGTGGAGGTACCTTGCAAGGGTGTACAGGAGGTGGGTATCATTCCATGAGGAGCAATGCTTGGCATAATACCATCTTCCCTGTGATGCCATACAGTAGTGAGGTGAGAAGCCCCGTGGGGATCTACAGAGCTGAACCAGGAGGGGGCATCTGATTCCATTTGAAATGATGGTGTCTGCAGCACTATGCTTCCTGGCAATGAGAACCTTTCAGATCCCAATGGGTGACACTGTGGGCATCTTGCAGTCCCAGTGTCAAAATGCTTGAAGCAGTTCCTGGAGGCCATATTGCACAGGATGGATAGATACATCACCTTTCCCCAGGATGTACAGTAACAACATGCTGTAAAGCAGGGCTTTTATGGCATTGCGCAGTTCACCCATATACTTTGTGCCATGGACTACATGCATGTGGCAATACGTACACCGACCGTGGATGCAGATGTGTATGTCAACAGGAAGGGGTTCCATTCGATGAATGTCCAGGTCATGTACAACAGCCAATGTTGCATCCTTGATGTGTTTGCCCAGTACCATGGCTCCTGTCATGATGCATGCACATTGAGACAGAGTGGGCTGTTTGAAGCCTTTGCACATGGAGACATCCAGGGAGGATAGCTATTAGGTAAGTGCATGAGTAGGGGTGCAGCAGAGGTGTACAGGGCAGTGGTACAGCATGTGTGCAACTGCAAGGTGTGTTGCTGGATCTCCAGGGCAGGGTACAGGGTTGGGTATGGCACAGCAGTTCCTGATGGAATGCTGCCCTACCTGGCATGCAGTCCCGACTACCAGGAAGGTCAGTGGAGCTGTAAGTGGGCACTGTGTGTGACTTATGTGATCCACAGCCTGGGGAAGCAGGGAGGGGCCATTGGTACAGGGTACCCACTTTTGGGGTGGGGGTGGGAGAGTAGGATGGACAGTGGTGTGACTAGGTGGCTAATGATGCCTTTTCATTTCCACAGGCAATAGTGGCTACCCCCAGCAGCACTGGCTGATGACCCAATTGAGGCACCCAGAGACAGAGGCAGAAGTCAGATATAATTAGGTTCATGCTGCCACCAGGTCCATCACTGAGCATACCTTTGATCTGCTTAAAATGAGATTCTGCTGCCTAGTACGGTCAGGAGTAGCCTTACAGTATACACCCCAGATGGCGTGACAAATATTTGTCACCTGCTGCATCCTCCATAGCATCGCACTGGCATATCATGCTGTCATGCCAGACATAGTGGAGCACCTTGATCACGAAGAGGAGGATGAAGTGGAAAGCCTCGGGGACTCTGGATCTGGCCAGGTGACGGGAAGAGTGGGCACAGCAGCAGCAGCAGGGCTTTGTGCCAGATTGGACCTTGTTCGGAGCCACTTTGCCTGAATACCACCACAAAGTACATGACAACAGACAGTCCACAGAGTGTGCATTGGGATGAAACATAGAAACATAGAATTTGACGGCAGATAAGGACAGCTTGACCCACCCAGTCTGCCCATTTCCCTACCTAATGGATAAACTGCAGATCCTAGTTAACCAGCAGCCTACTTCTTCCTACCCCCAACCCCTAGAATTGCCTTATGACTGTCCCATGCATGCTTTAATTCCACCACTGTTTTTGACTCCACAACCTCCTCCGGAAGGCCGTTCCATGCATCCACAACCCTCTCTGTGAAAAAATACTTCCTTAAATTACCTCTGAGCCGCCCCCATCTTCAAATTGTGCCCCTTGTTCTTGCACACTCTTTTTTGAAAGATGCTACCTCTTGACTTTGTTGATTCCCTTGAGGTACTTGAAAGTTTCTATCATGTCCCCTCCTCCTCCTTTCCTCGAGGCTATACATATTAAGCTCCTTAAGTCTCTCTTCATATGTCTTCCGGTGCAGACCCTGCACCATTTTAGTTACCTCCTCTGGACAGCTTCCATCCTGTCTATGTCTTTAGGAGATTGGGTCTCCAGAACTGCATGCAGTACTCCAGATGGGGTCTCGCCAGCTGTCTGTACAGAGGGATAATAACTTCCTGTTTTCTACTGGTGATGCCTGTCCTGTGCATCCCAGTATCCCTCAGCCCTCCTTGCTGCCCTCTCACATTGCTTGCTCACCTTTAGGTCATCTGATATGACCACCCCCAGATCCCTTTCCATTTTTGTTGTTGTTAGTATCTCACCCCCTATTGTGTACTCTTCCCCTGGGTTTTTGTTTCCCAGGTGCATTACCTTGCACTTCTTAGCATTGAATCTAAGCTGCCATACATTTGACCATTCCTCTAACCTTGCCAAGTCCCTTCTCATCCTTTCCACCAAACCTTGTGCATCAACTGTGTTGCAGATCTTTGTGTCATCTGCAAAGAGACATACTTTTCCTTCCAGTCCTCTGCAATGTCGCTATAAAGACATTGAAAAGGACCGTCCTAATACTGAACTCCTGTACCCCACTAGTAACCCCTTTCTTCAGCGTGACTCCATTAACTATTACCTCTCTGTCCTATTCTCCAGCCAATTCTTTACCCAGGCTGTCATCTTGGGACCCACTCCCAGGCTGGCTAACTTGTATATTAATCTTTGTGTGGAACTGTGTCAAATGCCTTGCTAAAGTCTAGGTAGGCCATGTCCACAGCCCCTCCTGATCTACTACTTTGGTCACCCAGTCAAAGAAATCTGTCAGATTCATCTGGCATGACCTTCCCGCTCTGAATCCATGCTGCCTTGGGTCCTGTGCCCCTCTGGCTTCTAGATACTCGACAATTCTTTCCTTCAGAAGTGATTCCATCATTTTCCCTCTCACTGAGGTTAAACTAACAGGTCTGTAGTTTCCTGCTTCTGCCTTGCTCCCACTTTTGTGAAGGGGAATCACAACTGCCCTCCTCCAGTCCTCGGGTACCACTCCAGCCTCCCATGATTTGTTAAAGAGGGTAGTCAGTGGTGTCACTAGTTCTACCCTTAGTTCTTTTAGAATTCTGAGATGAATTCCATCAGGCCCCATTGCTTTGTCCACCTTCAGTTTTAAGAGTTCTTTCAGAACCCTTTCTTCTGTAAATGGGCTGATATCAACTTCTGTATCCAGAGTGTTTCTGTTGTTTGTTTTAGGTACCTCCCCCTCTTCATTTGTAAATACTGAGCAAAAATATTTGTTTAGTATCTCTGCCTTTTCACAGACACCCTCTGCCCACCCTCCCTCCCTCCCTTTATTAAGCCTCACTATCCTCCCTTGGTCTTCCTTCACTCCCTAATGTACCTATAAAAGGTTTTATCCCCCTTCTTAACTGAGTTGGCTATCTTTTCCTCGGTTTGGGCCTTTGCTGTTCTGACTGCCTTTGCTTTAACTGATACAGTTCTCTGTCCTGCTCCTTCTGTGATTCCTTGTACTTCCTGAATGCTTTCTTTTTCTCTTGAACCTTCACTGCCACTTCCTTTGAGAACCATAGTGGTTTCTTACATCATTTTGTTTTGTTTATTTGCTTCACACAAACTCTTGTTACCTCTGTGATGTCAGTTTTTATTATTCCCCATTGTTCTTCCACCCCTCCTTCTTGCCCATTTGCTAGTGCATTCCTTAGGCACTCACCCATTTTGGCAAAAGTCAGCCTCCTAAAGTCCAGTACTTTTGCCTTTGTATGGCTTGACTCTATTGTTGTGTTTATTGTGAACCATACTGTTCGATGGTCGCTAGTTCCCAGATGGCTACCCACTTCTACATTTGTGATCCTCTCTCCATCTCCAGTTGAGAGAACCAGGTCTAAGATTGCTCCCTCTCGAGTGGGTTCCAGTACTAGTTGTCTAAGGCATGCCCCCTGTAGGGCATCTAGAATAACCCCACTCTTCGAAGTGGCTGCTGCAACTGCATTCCAGTTAACATCTGGCATATTCAGATCACGCATCAACAATATCTCCCCTTTTTCTGCCATTCTAAGTGTACTTTCTATCATTTTCTTGTCCATTTCCTCCACCTGAGAGGGGGGTCTGTATACAACCCCTGTGCGGATTGTGGTGCCATTGCCTGTCTCCAAATTGACCCACAGTGCTTCTTCTCCTGTTTACCCTTTTGTTCTGTTGCTTTGATTCCTTCCTTTATGAAAAGAGCTACTCCTCCTCCTCCTCTTTTACCCTCCCTGTCCCTCCTGTAGATAGTGTATCCTGGTATGTTTACGTCCCAGTCATGGTTTTGTGTGTACCATGTTTCTGTGACTGCCACGATATCCAGATGTGTGCCCAGGTGATGTAACAAAGAAGGATCCTGGTGCCTGGGGCAGGCATCTGGGAGTGGAGCTGCATTGTAAGTTAGTGTGCCCACTGTCTAGTGGTTGCCTCTGGTGAGGGGTGGAGCAGCACTGATGTCCAGTGTGGACCTCCTGCAAACACTGGAGGCTGGTGGTGTTCTGGTCAAGTGAGGAATAGAGAAGCAGGTGAGAGTGCCCACACACAGACAGGGGAGACAGAAGGGAAGGTGGCTGTGCAGAACAGTGAGGACTGCAGGTTGGAAGTGGTGGCAGTTGTGGCCCAGGGGCAGCATCTGACAGTGCCATGGTGACAGGTGGTGTGGGTCCCCAGTACCCAGAGTATGCTGGGAAGCAGTGACTAAGTAGGGGGCAGGTAACCTGGTGGTCTGCAGTACAGTGGCAGCAAGTGGTTGGGCCCATGGTACACATGGAGCATGAGTGCACCCTGGGTTGGGAGGAAAAGGGTGCACACAGACCACCGTGGAGGGTGATGGTGGAACATTGGCATGTGTGTGCTGGTTTTGCATAACATGATGATCAGGTGTGGGGGACTTGTACTGCCAGGGGAAGAATGCCACTGGGTGTCGCAGATGGTATACTGGGGGTCCACAGCCAGCAGATACACTGGGCAGGATGGGGAGAGCAACATTTCAAGGTCTGTGATGTTTCTGGGAGGCAGTGGCAGGGGCCTTAGAAATGTCTTAGCATACTTGGGACAGTACATGGGTGTTGTCAGGGAGCCCTGCTGGAGGTCGCAGTTTGAGACATATGTGTGACATGCAGTATGCTGGGAATGAGGCACTGTGGTAGTGTATGTGTGTGATGTCACCCAATGGGACAGTGGGCCTGGGGCCACAAGAGTGACGTCAAGTGGGACAGCATGGTTCTAGAAGTCATCCAGTGGTCCTGGGACACGAAGTTGGCAGATTTCTGGGGTTGGGGGAGTTAGGTTAGTAAAGGAGGGTGGGGTGCATGAGGGGCACACAGAAGGGATTCACAGTGGGCCTTGGGATGTGTGAGACAAGGGGGAGTCCATGGGTGGCTAGCCTGAAGCAATGTCACAAACTGCACAACTTCAGAGGGACGGAGCAATTGCGGCATTTCGTCTACAAATTGCAGTGATTTGTTGAGGGAAATACTGCCGCATTTTGCATCAAAGCGGAATTTAACGTAAAATGTGTGATGGACATATGCAGCCGCAGAATGTGAAAGTAAACATGCCCATCACATGGCACTCCACAGCATGCAGTGGGACAAAGTGGAAACAGGCTGGCCCATACCCAACAGTGCCTTGTGCACCTGCTGTAACATTTCTGCACATTTATTTTAAAAACCACATCTTTTTTCCTTATGAAAATGACTGCACCACCGGGGTACAGTGCCCAGCTTTACAGAGCAGGATATGGCCCTCCTGGTCAGCTCAGTGGAAAAATGGGCCTGAGTGCTGCTGCCACCTGGCAGCAAGAGCCACACCCCTGCTGAGAGGGAGAGGGTGTGGCGCATCATTACTAGTAAACTTTGCCACCTGTCTGGGGTCAGGAGGACCACCATACAAGTAAAACACAGGTGGAATGACCTGTGCTTGAGGAACCCCACCTGTTTGCGGCAGCTGCTGGATATATCTAGAGAGGCGAACATCACCATGAGGGGAGGCCAGAGGTAGGTGAATTTGGTGTTAGCCACATGAGCTCTTCAACCCCCCCCCCCATGGGACCATTTTGTGATGTTCTGTTTCTGCTTGTGTCTCCATCACAGACATTCCCACTACCCAGGAGGAGGAGGGGGAGGAGGAGGTCTCAGAGTCAGCACAAGTGCCCAGGCCAGCACAGGAGGAGGGTGGACATGGCGGCAGGCAAGGTAAGTACCTTATGTAGTATACTGTATGTCCAATGGGATCAACACTATGTCATGTGTCCTAGGGACAGTGACACAGAATCGCATGCCTGTTGTCACTGTAGATCAGGGCTAGCATGTTGGGACATGCCCATGGCAACTGCTGTGATAAGGGCACATGACACCTGCTTCTTGCCTTGTGAAGTGGGAGGGGGGCCATAAACATTGGGGGGGATGACATGCACAGCACACAGCTTGTCCCAGATGATGAGTGCATGAAGGAGAGTTGCTCATGCATACATGTTTGCCCTGTCATGCGAGTTCCCACTGCAAGTGCATGACCATAGTACAGGCCCGTATAAAATGGCACCAAGGACTGTGAATACCTTGGCTGTCGGCAGTACGCAGGTGAAGGCAGCAGTGACCAACCCTGAAACACATCGATGTCTATGGTCTTGTGAGTGGGAACACAAGGCTAGTGCAGGTGACATCACATAACACAGCATAGCACATGACTGGAAGAGTGCCAAGCGCGCTGCACCCTATACATCAGGTAGAGGACTCAGAGCAGCAGAAAGCCATTTTGGAATGGAAACTGCTGCAGATGTGGGTGTTGTGGCTGATGCTTTGCCATGATACCAGGGTGTCACTGGTGGTGCACCAGTGGTGTCCCTATTGAGGATTACACTGGAATGTTGTCTGGTGAAGGGTGGGGGATTGTGTGCAGTATCACATATGTGCTGGAAGCACAGGAGCCACATGGTGATGCCATTGTGCAGTGGACCTAAAGAGTGATGGGGTGATTCAGTGTGAGAGTAGTGTAAGGGGTAGGGAACTACATGCGAGGCCACCGCCAAGGCAGTCATGATCATCACTGAGCTGCATGGGAGGTGTCGTATGGCTGATGCAGGGAAGCATGGGGGCACTTACAGTGGCTGGACTATGGCCTGGTGCGCAAGTTCCGGATATGTTGCTGGCCAATGAGTCCATCCCCCAGGAAAAAGACGGGACCATATGCTGGGGAGCTACAGGTTGTTTCTGCACCTCTGTTAACACAGCTTGGTTAAGGGATGATGACAGGACTGACACAGTGAGGTCTATATGCTGTGTGGATGGCCTGTTGCTGGGTGACCTGATAACCTGTGGGAAATGGTACATAGGGACATACTTCCACACAGTTGACTGCCACTCCACATCGGGAGAGGGCACCAAGAAGGCAAGGGTGCTCGCAGCAAGTGCTGGGCCCATGTTACAGTGCATACATTCCCTTATGTGCCCCCAAGGGTGAAGGGGGCACAGCAAGACACTCACACCAGAGTTTGTCTGTGAAGGGTGCACTGCTGTCTGCCTCCAAGGTTGGAAGGGGGCCAAAGGATGCACACTCCTGCCAGATAACAGTATGCACAAGACACTGTGGCACAATACAAGGCTGGAGTATGAGGCCCCACAGTACTATTGTGCAGCCCCATGGTTGCACCTTGTGCAGCATGCCAGATACCCCTTTGCAGCAGTACCAGCGACGTCATAAATATGCACGCGGTGCCCTTAGTAGATGATAATGACCAAATGATAACTGATGAAAAGCGTATGGCAGAGGTATTGAACACTGATTTTGGCAGCATATTTAATAAAGGAACCAATACTGACATGACTGCTAACTCTCTGTCAAATACCCTGACAATTAGAATAGACAGAACTGATGTGTATACCCAACTGAGGAACCTAAACCCTAATAAAGTCATGGGGTCTGATGGGTTACACCCAAGAATTTTGAAAGAACTGGCGCAGGTATTGGCAGGTCCAGTGGAAGAAATCTTTCAAGAGTCCATGAACACTGGGCAATTAATTAATTCTTGGAGAAGGGCAACTGTAATCCCCATATATAGCAAAGGGGATAGAAAACAATGTAATAACTATAGACCTGTCAGTCTAATGTCGGTTTTGGGCAAAATATTTGAGGGAATAATAAAGGAAGAATTGGAAAAATTCCTGGCTATAAATAATCTAGGTAACCCTGTACAGCACGGCTTCACCAGTGGGAGGTCTTGTCTCACAAACCTGCTTGCTGTCTTTGAGGGGGTTGACAGGGCAGTGGAGGAAGGGAAGGCAATTGACATAGTCTTTTTTGACTGTAGTAAAGCCTTTGACAAGGTACCACATGATGGTATTATTTGCACCTTACAAAAACTAGGGTTGAGTAACAGATTAACAGCCTGGATTAAGTCTTGGTTGTCCAACAGGGAACAGCAGGTAACAATACGTGAAATTAATTCTGGCTGAACACCAGTTACTAGTGGAGTGCCCCAGGTCCCAGTGCTTGGGCAGATTCTCTTTAATATCTATGTGGCTTCAATTAAATGTGATGGTGTGTGGATGGCTAAATTCACGGACAATACCAAGATAGGGTCTGTCGTTAACAATATCAATGAAGCTAAAAAAATGCAGAGGGAGATTACTCAGTTGGATACATGGGCACAAGCACACAGTCTGAGTTTCAACTTAGAGAAATGTGCTGTGATGTACCTGAGGAAACACAATCGATCTACGTCATATTTCCTTGGTGGGCTTGAGCTCAGGGAGGTGACTGAGGAAAGGGATCTAGGAATAATCATATCCAATGATCTTAGCTTTAAGAATCAATGGAATGCAGTCACAAAGAAGGCCAACAGTATCTTGGCATGTATACGAAGACACATCACAAGCAGGGATAGAAGGGTAATCATGCCATTGTATAGCTCCTTAGTAAGACCACATTTAGAGTATTGTGTCCAGTTTTGGGCACCTTATAAAAAGACTGGGATCAGACTGCTGGAGGGGGTACAGCGAAGAGCAATAAAGATGGTGGCAGATCCACAGGGCCTACAGTATGAGGAAAGGTTGAAAAGTCTTGGGTTGTACATTCGGGAATATCGGGGACTTAGAGGAGACGTGTCTAGTCTTCAAGGTCATTTGAAAATGGGGAATTGTGGGACTGTTGGGGTTCAAAATGAAAGCGGTCCACAGAGATATAAGAGGGCATGGACTCCAGCTAAAAGGGGAATTAAACTGAACCAATAGGAGGGCAAAGTGCTTCTTCCAGAGAGTAGTGTCCCTCCGGAATAGCTTACCATTGGAAGTTATAGGCCATGGGTCCTAGTTGGACAGCCCTCTCTCTCTTAGTCTTTCCTTTTCTCTTCACTGCTATAACCTATTCTCTCTATATCAGTTGCAATGGTTTGTACTATTGTTTTGCTTGCTTACTCGGATGTAGGTAACCCCTTTGGAGCGTGTAATATCTTACGCTGCCATGTGCTGCTTTCATTGTAAATTTTCACTAAGTTTTGTACTCAAACTGTTTGGTTTCATTGCTACCTGCTGCTCACCCATTATGGACTGTACAATGTTCTAATCTTTCACGTTATTTTCTCTTTATGTATTATTTTCCACTGTTAGCTATACCTGTTATTATGTAATGATTTGCACTGATGTAATGTATTTGTCTAACTATCCCTTGTACTCTCCCGGTCATGCCTGAAAATAGTCATTCTATGGCTAGTGCACTTACCCGGTTAACAAAACCTAAATAAATAAATAAAACGTTGTCGACTGATTTTGGCCGTGGCAATTATGGCGCCGCAACAAGGGTGACATTGAAAGGGGCGATCTTGATTTTAGATTGCCCCTCACTCATGTCATCCTTTGTACCCACACAGTTTCTATGACCTCCAGGGCATGCCCGCCCCAGAGGAGGTTATATTTACTTTTGGAGGCTGCAGGGGGCAAAGCCAACTGTTTCCTGGGAGGGCGCTTTGGCACTATGACTCCCGGGAGACGAAATGCCTGATGCTGTAATGGTAGGCGGCATTTTGCCTGCGCCTTAATCAGCGTCTGCAAAATTTATGCCACTGTGGCATGGGTGAACCATTACAGGCTATGACAACATGGAAAATTTCAAGACAAAATTAGATAAACACTGCCTAAAAAATTTGGTGGTGGGCTATACCCTTTGAGAAAAGGGTGAGCAATAAAAGGGCATTATTGCTTACAATGCTTGTACAAATCTATGGCAACTATGATAAATGTTGGGGCCAGGAATAGTGAGCATGTGAGGAATGTTGACCTGGGGAGGGGTGGTACTACCACAGCTACAGGCTGTCATGTTGTGGAGATTGTGGCATAGCTGACAAGGCACATGCATGACGGTGCCAATCCCTAGTCCCCAAACATGTGTCCCTCATGATTCTGACAGTCAGAGTCAAGCACCACATGCATATATGTGGCAGGGCACACAGACCATCGTGTAAGAGGCTTGAAGTCACAGAGGCCCAAGTGGACTCACGTCTGCTGGAAGTTACTTGAGGACCTATGTGGGGGACCCCGGAGACCTGCATTGCATGCCATAGTACTCTGCATATGTGCAGAATGCCTGCCATTCCCCTGTGCAGCCCTCCCCCCCCCAACTAGGGTGTGCCTCCCTTTGAGGTCCAGGTCACGGTCTTCTCCCAGCATGGCATCCCTCTACAGTATATATGCCTCCATGGTGGCCATGAGCAACTGGGGGGGGTACCATGTCCAGACATGCAGAACAGTAGTGCCACCCATCACGGTGGTCAACAATCTGTCGTGCAGTGCCCCAGGTAGGCAGAGCAGGGATGGTGACATGGCCATGTGCATGACATCTGTTCCCATTAACCTTGACTTTGTCTGATAGTCCATCCACCTCCCTCAGATATTGCCACCCAGGATGATCCACCCCGTGCGTGACTGCCCTTGGCTACAGTGGTGGCGTGTTCTGGGATGGCATGTCCCATGCTGCACATTTGATAGCAGTATATAGACAGACACATGGGTATTATACAGGTGTTGGAAACATGCTTCCTCCCAGCACAGCATGCAGGCAGTGTACACATGCCTGAGCCATGGACGGCACAACACACTCTTCAGCATGTGCTCTGCATCTGACATACCTCCCATGCTGGCAGTCACCCAATCATGGTGTTTTCCATGACTGTGTCTCCAGTTTGGAATTGGCTGTTATAGCTGAAATAAAATACATTTTTGTCTTGAACAAACTTTGTGTTGGAAACTTCACTGGAGCAACATTAAGCTCCTGGCTCTGGAGTTGCAGGTAATAATTTTGTGTTTTCTAAATTAATTAACAGGCTACTGCCCATTGCCTGCACCCTGCCCTGGTCCTGAGTGCAGCACATTGCTTGTCTTGTCTGGCAGTCAGTCGCAGGATACCTATGTTAGTGGTGAGACCATGCCCCCGGAGTACATGCTTTTCACCGGGGCACCTCCTGAACCTTTGGTGTTGCATAGGTTTTTGAATTCTGCACCAGTAGTAGCACCTGCACCCCTGTATAGCCCACATAACACAGGATGGTGTATTGGCACCCCCACCTGTCTCCTCCTGCAGATGCTGCAGTCAAATATCCCACACAACACTATTAGGCCATCTGTCTACATGCAGGACAACACATGTCAGGAGAGTCAGGCCATGCTGTGCACCCTCACCCACCAGGCACACATGCTCCAGAAGACGTAGCATGGGCCTTACCATCATGGGCCATGGCCACACTGGCCCTCACAACATGGTGTGATACTGGCAGCAGACTTGGAAGCTCCCATTGTATATCTCCTGGCCTGCATGTGTCTTCGGCTCTCTCTCTGCCAGACAAACAATGTCCCTGTAGATGAACACCTGCACTGCACTAATGGCCTGCATCTCTTTTCCCTACAGGTCATGTCCAGAGTGGTGGAAGAAGGCCAGCCCCACAATCGCCATGGCAGCGTGCACTGGAGCAGGCAATGTGAAGACTTATGAGAAGGGAGGCCTAGGCATACGCCGAACATACCCATTACCGCATGGAGGCAGCAACTGTGACCACAGCCCACCATGACACTGAGGAGGAAAGCTCCTCAGAACACGAGAACAGGAAGACCATTCAGCACAACCTCAGGCCACAGGTGGTCCAGATCTGCCACAGCAGCCCACCAAGAAGAGCAGCAGACAGGGGTAAGAACCCAAGCACAGGATGGACCAGTAGCACCAACCCAGCAGAGGAGGATGAGCCAGGCATGAAGGACATTCGGGAGGGTGCTGAGGGGGGCTGGACAGGCTCCTGATCTCAGATAGCAGTCCCACCAAGGCGATATGGCAGTGGAGAGGGAGCAACCTCCACAGGACAGTGTTGCTCCAGTTACATAACTCTGTCCACCCAGTATTGTTGGGGGGGGGACTGACATTAGAGTAGCAGAGCTTCATTAGGTCCACAGCAGTTATGATTTGCTCTTGTGTAGGTGTGGGTAGCTCAGCCATGTTAATGTTTCATTGTGAGGCTGCTCATGGTGCATGCTGAGCCAGGGAATACTAGAAAGGAGCAAGCAGGTTTGGAAAAAAAATCGGAATGGTGCGTTGCATTGATTGCTGCTATATATAAGTGAAATGAGGATCACTAACTGAACACCACCACCACCACCACTGAGTTGCTGGGTGAAGAGAACGTGCTAACCAAGGTTACTCCAGCTTAATAAGAATGATTTGTTTGCATTTTTTTAGTGTGTCCCCCAAAAGTAAAATCGGGAATCAACAAATCCTACAGACACTGCAAGTTACACCCAACTTCACTATTATAGGAAGACAGCCCCCCCACACACACACACAGATTTGCACACTGCACTCAACATGTTTGTTGCAAGGCAGCTGGAGTATTCCTAGTTTAAAAAAATTATAATCTAAAAGAACGTTGATCAAAATCAGAAAAAATAAAATAAAATGGTGTTCAAGTTGGAGTCTTTCTTTATGTCTGCTAACTGTAAATATAAACCAGAAGAAATCCAAGCAGGTTTTGCCTTCTGTGTCATTTTAGCTGAATGTTTATGTCCTCCTCCTCCAATTATAACCTAGGAAAAACAGCAAAGGCCTCCAATTTCCAGAAGAACAGATGAGCCTTCAAATAAGGGGTGGAAGGGAAAAGTCATTAAAAGAACATTGATGCCCACGGCTGTGCCAGGTTTGGGTTATTGCAGTTTAATATTTGTGATAAGAAGACTACATACTGTTAAATGACCTGCTGTTCCACTTTCAGTGTAGCAGAGTAGTTGCACGAAGGCAGTCAAAGAGATAACTAAGACTTAATCCCCTTGAAGGTATGCTGTTTAACCACAAGTTATCTGCTGCAGAATGGCCACAGAATCAGCAGTTGTTCTGCCATAGTAAGTATGTAGGTCCACTTTGCTGTAGTAAACACGGGGCCCTCTATATACATGCTGTGTCTCACTTCCATGCCCTGAGGTGCTGGCAAACTCGACTGCTGTGTCTGCACCACTCTGTGCATGTGCTGAGCATCAACTGAGCCCTGCTGTGGCTGTGTCTGATATGCTAGAGCTACCTAGAAAGAGAGTGGCACATGTTCATTTTTGTAAAGTCCAGCCAAAGAGACAAAGACATGTGTCACTCACTCCCCCCCCCCATTGCCAATACACGCTGCACCTTCATTATCCCCCAACAGTGAAAGCTGGCTACCTACACATGCTTCAAAGCATTCCTTGCAGCACACATTGGCTAACACTGGGTCAATACCCTGAGTAGCACTCCCAGGAACATTACAACCTACCCACTGTGGTACTGGCCCTCCTCCCAGAACACAGCACTTGCTCCACAGTACCATGCACTGGTTCCTTTCAGGGTACATCACAGTACCTCATCCACCAGTCTCCCCCCCAGATGCAGAGCTGCATGCTACACACAGGGGTCACGTTAAGGGTGTGCTCCATGCTCAAAGCGCATTTTGCTTATTGAGGAGCACGTTTTAAAAGTCATTTCTCCTGTTCTCTGCGCTCCTACTGTATAGGAGCACGGGGCGGGGGGGCTTTGAAACCATGTGCAAAATTGTTGGAGTGAAAAAAAAAAAGAACTGAGTGCCATGTGCATTTTTCTTTGTGGTACGGAGTGCAAAAACAGAGGATGGTGTGCAATTTTGAAAGTGGGAGTTTAGAAGGAATCTAATGGCTGTGTTAAATGCCAATCATAGTATTGCAGGGGCGGGCAGTCTCCTTTGATTGGCTGTGAAGAGCAGTATTAATTGAGCAAATGCGGCAAGCATGAGGAGAAGAAGGAGTGTGAAGGATTCAGGAAGAAGGTGGTCGACTGGAGATTGAACATTTTCAACTGAAGCGGCAAGCCATCAAGAAGACACAAATGGTAGGTTAATTAATGTGCTGGCAAAATGCAATACCTCAGTAATGTATTACTGTTGTGTCATTTTGTTTCTGTATTGAGGTGGGCACCGATTGTAGGAGTCGTGGGCTTGGGGTCGGAGGAATGGAACTTGCTTGATTATGCTAAGCTGAAGTAGGTGTCACTGGGAACTTCTCCCTGCTAGCAGATTTGGTATGTCAATATTGAAGTGGTAGCATTGAACACTTCAGAGAAGAACATGGGGGTAAGTCCAGCCAATGGGGGGAAAAGAGGCTCTAGCCGACACTGCCTGTATTGTGGGGGTAGAAGCACTCGCTCGCAGGGTATCCTGAGTCTCAGTGTTACTAATGGTCCATCCTGCTGCTCTGCGCTGGCTGTGAGGGGCAGAAACACAACAAATGAGTTTGTCACGGCTGTTGGCAGGCGGGCAGGCGGGCAGAAGAACAGGTGTAAGTGACATTTGTTTGTGATTCGTGGTCCAATTTTGAAAGCGCACCTCTCCTGTTCTGGATAGGGGTGGGTGGCAGCTGTTGAAACCTGCAAATCCGACAAATAGTTTACTGTGTGGCTAGCTTTCCCCCAAGTAAACAGGCCCAGGCTAGCGATCAGGGCCATTTGCCCACACCTGTTGCCATCCAGACGTGGGGCATCGTGTGTGTGTTGGGGGGGGTTGTTAATAAATTTTGTACTTCTGAGGCTGTGAGGTTTATTGCCTGTTGGATGGTTTATTTTTCTAGCCTCGTGCTTGTAGAGCTGGACTTGAAGTGATCGGCGCTGGCTGTGAGGGGCAGAACTACAACAAATGAGTTTTTCATGGCTGTTGGCAGGTGGGCGGGCGGGAGAGCAGGCGTAAGTGACATTTGTTTGTGATTCGTGGTCCAATTTTGAAAGCGCACCTCTCCTGTTCTGGATAGGGGTGGGTGGCAGCTGTTGAAACCTGCAAATCCGTCTAATAGTTTACTGTGTGGCTAGCTTTCCCCTAAGTAAACAGGCCCAGGCTAGCGATCAGGGCCATTTGCCCACACCTGTTGCCATCCAGACGTGGGGCATCGTGTGTGTGTGTTGGGGGGGTTGTTAATAAATTTTGTACTTCTGAGGTTGTGAGGTTTATTGCCTGTTGGATGATTTATTTTTCCAGCCTTGTGCTTGTAGAGCTGGACTTGCTGAAAAGAACCAAGAAGTGATCGGTGCTGGCTGTGAGGGACAGAACCACAACAAATGAGTTTGTCAGGCTGTTGGCAGGTGGGCAGGCGGGAGGAAGAGCAGGTGTAAGTGACATTTGTTTGTGATTCGTGGTCCAATTTGAAAGTGCACCTCTCTTGTTCTGGATAGTGGTGGGTGGCAGCTGTTGAAACCTGCAAATCCGTCAAATAGTTCACTGTGTGGCTAGCTTCCCCCCACCCCGAGTAAACAGGCCCAGGCTAGCAATCGGGGCCATTGGCCCACACCTGTCACCATCCAGATGTGGGGCATCGTGTGTGTGTGTGGGGAGGTTGTTAATAAATGTTGTACTTCTGAGGGTGTGAGGTTTATTGCCTGTTGGATGGTTTATTTTTTCAGCCTTGTGCTTGTAGAGCTGGACTTGCTGAATAGAACCGAGAAGTGATCGGCTGACGTCTGGATGTGCATGATGCAATCAGAGCACTTTTACCATGGGATACATGGGGGAGGGGGTGAAGAACGACATCCCTTTGAACAAGGGTCAGTTGAAAGTTCTTAGTGGGCTATATTACAGATGTTGTCTGTTGATGTATTCTGCTTTGTTGCATCAGCCGGATTAGAACCTGCACCCTCAACACACACACACTCGACACACCCTGACCCTACCCTCCCTCACATGGTAGGACTGGACTAGGACAGATTGTGGGGGTGTGCCTAGTTGGGCACGTCATCCTTTTTTGTCATTTAATTTCTAACTTTGGGCTTGGGTGATGATAAATGGTCAGTGCAGTGGCTTGGCTGGTGCTGCTAGTTTTTGTTGGGAGTCAGGGTTGTTGGAGATGTAGGTTGCCACTTGTTTGCCTGGAGCTCAGTGGGGTACAATTACATTGTTGCAGTGAGTGATTGGGCCTGTGATAAAGCAAGCTGCTTTTAATGCCTTGTTTTACTTGTTCTACACTTCAATGCCTCGTATAGTCCTCCTAGTAAGTCCATCATTGCGTGCAGTGGGCCACCCATGCATGTGATTCATGCCATTTTCTGTAGAGCAGATGTTCGGATGGTCTGATGGAGTGCCAGGGCCAGGCGGGGTGTGTGGTTGGTCATTGGTAATTGGTACTGGTGCCTGCCTTTAGAGGAAGGTCCCCACACTGTTTGGCAGAAACAGTTACTGTTCAATGTTATTTAACTGCTAATTTGTTTTAATTGATAGTGTGTGTGTGTCTGTGTGACTGTGTGTGTGACTGTGTGTGTGTGTGTAGGAGTGGGGGGCAGCCGAGCTGGGGGGAGGAGGAGCAGGTGGGGGGAGCTGAGCTGGCTGGGGGGAGCGGGCGGGGAGCGGGGTTGGGGTGGCCCGGGGGGTGGACTCAGTCTGGAGCCGAACTAGGCAGTGTCAGTGGTGGCACAAACAAGTGCCTGTTTTCAAATTCATGCTTGCGACGAGGTGAGACTCAAGCATGCCTGGCAGTGGCAACCTGGGAACAACGCTGAGTCACTGGGTGGGTGTTAAAAGTGGCGTTGTGGCAACTTGCTCTGTTGCTCAGATTAGTAGTCATACAGTAAGCAAGTGGAGGTTGTGAAATCCTTCACAAAGTAATCCATGTTTGGTTAGTTATTTGCTCATTTGCTGTACAAGCTCATTACTCTTAACCTCTAGGCAGTGGCTATACTGCTGCCGCCAGCGAGTGCCAGACGGCTGTGCTGCCTGTGCAGCTCACTAGTCTGTGCTGTGTGCCCATTGCACAGAGATAAGAGGTTTGTGCCTGCCTTACTTTTGTGGGTAGGTAGGGATTCAGGAGGGGACTGGTCTGGTAGGCAGCACGCTGCAGCCAGCCACGGCAGCACATGCAGCAGGTGGTTGGTGGTCAGTGTCGGGTCATGATGGTCATCACTCCCCCATCCCAGGAGTAAATTTAATAGGGGGCCATGCAACCTGCCAGACAGGCCAGGGTCACATCACGTGAGAAGTAAGGGTAAGGGGGTGGTGTGTGCCTGGTCTGGGGCTCGCAGTGGATCATGACATGCCCATTGTACAATGTGCTGCGGGTAGACTTACGACTACACAGTACCAGACAGGCCAGGGTCACATCACATGAGAAGTAAGGGTAAGGGGGCGGTGTGTGCCTGGTCTGGGGCTGGCAGTGGATCATGACATGCCCATTGTACAATGTGCTGCGGGCAGACTTACGACTACACAGTACCAGACAGGCCAGGGTCACATCACGTGAGAAGTAAGGCATGTGCCTGGTCTGGGGCTGGCAGTGGATCATGACACGCCCATTGTGCAATGTGCTGCGGGTAGACTTACGACTACACAGTACCAGACAGGCCAGGGTCACATCACGTGAGAAGTAAGGGTAAGGGGGCGGTGTGTGCCTGGTCTGAGGCTGGCAGTGGATCATGACACGCCCATTGTGCAATGTGCTGCGGGCAGACTTACGACTACACAGTACCAGACAGGCCAGGGTCACATCACGTGAGAAGTAAGGGTAAGGGGGCGGTGTGTGCCTGGTCTGGGGCTGGCAGTGGATCATGATACGCCCATTGTGCAAAGTGCTGCGGGTAGACTTACAACTACACAGTACCAGACAGGCCAGGGTCACATCACGTGAGAAGTAAGGGTGAGGGGGCGGTGTGTGCCTGGTCTGGTGCTGGCAGTGGACCATGACACGCCCATTGTGCAATGTGCTGCAGGTAGACTTACGACTACACAGTACCAGGCAGGCAGCTACAGAACTGTACAACAGACAAACAACATAAGTAATGTTCTAGATGGTAGATGGCTATGACACGGCAGCAGCTGTTGAGCTGTGTGTGTGTGTGTGTGTGTGTGTGTGTGTGTGTGTGTGACTGACTGACTGACTGCTGGAATGCTAAAAAAATTTTTTTGATTTGATTGTTTTTAATTTTTTTGCAGACCCAGATTGCTCTCTTTGCTGGCGGTACGAGGGCGAGCCAAGGCCAAGGGTGAATCCACTCTGACAGACTGTACCCAATAATTATCCATCGTTTGTTCAAACGAGTGGGAATTGGCGAGAGTCACAACAATCACCGAGTGTAAGAGTGCCTGTGAGGTTAGTAATTATTATTCTGCATGTTTACTCTAGTAGTTGAAAAGTGATGATGGGCCAGACAGTCTATTAATATGACACTGTGACTGTGAGTGAGTCCGTCACAATGACTGATTGGAATGTGGAATGGATGCAGCTGAGCTGCTGCTGTTTTTTTGTGGGGGTAGGGGTGGTGAGGTGTTTGGTCTGGTCAGTGGATAGGGAAGGGGGCACAGTATGGCAGCTGTTCCATGTGGAAGGGAATGTGGATCTGATTTGTCCTTTAGACTTTATCTTTGTTGTGAGGACTCATTGTCACTTTCTTAACTAAGATGACCAGGGGGGACAGGGTGTTTACACCTGGGTGGAATAAGACCATGATGTTGGCGTTGGCGGCATACTGGCAGTAGTAGTACTAGTGGTACACAGACACACACACAGTGACTCACACTCACACACTGACTCTCACACACACACACACACACACACACACACACTGTCACACTTTGTAATTAATGATACATGATGATGGTGCTGTGTTTGTTATGTGATGTGAGATAATATGTTGATTTTTATTTATTTATTTTTTGCAGATCCAGTTTGGTGTGGAGTGGATGGGCTCCTCGTTTGGACGTCTGTGCAGTGCAGTCATTAATCCTGATGCCCGTAAACAAACAAGTGTGTTTTTGAGTTTGCCTGTTCCATCCAAATCCATCTACAGTGGTGTTGTCTGCCTGTTGCGACCAAAATGTATTTTCCAAAAGCTGGTTTCATTCTGTACTTACTGGTTTTGTAGAGGTTAGTTAAAATTTATTGTATGGCAATTAAATAGTCTACATGTTTCTATGATTGGCAGCAGTTTACAATGGGAGTGGTCGTGCAGCAGTTGCGGGCCTTGCGGATGCCTGTGTGGTACAGTGGCGGTTGTGTATTCTGGTAGGCACAGCCAGCAGTCGGGTAGCTAGCACTACATTTTGGTGTGAGGGAGCTGATGCTGTAACTAAAAGATAAGGGGTTCGAGTTTCAGGGATGCAAGTGCAACTGTATTGCCAATTTGCAGCAGTGGTTCTGGTAAAAAGACAGTGATGCTGCTGGTTTTTGTGGGAGGGTGGGGTCTGGGAAAGCAGCATGGCCCAGGGCGGTGGTGGTTGGTAGGTAGGTAGGTGACCCAGACCCAGTGGGCAGCAGTGTGTGCCTGTCTTCTCACTTGGGACAGGGACAAGGGGCAAGGCGCTGGCTGCCAGGGGCATTGGTGGTGGAGGTGTTGGTACTGGTACAATTGGGTAGCAATCATACAGTCACGACCTGTGCCAATTGCATGTTTTTTTTTCTTCCCTTACTGAAGATTACATTCATCATGTCATGTTCATCGTCCACGAAGAGTTTTGTCAGAAGTACCAGTACTAGGAGTCCATGGTTATGTGACAGGGCAGCAAGGAGGGCTGGGGGGATACTGGGATGCATAGGGAGAGGCATCACCAGTAGAAAACAGGAAGTTATTATACCTCTGTACAGACAGCTGGTCAGACCCCATCTGGAGTACTGCGTGCAGTTCTGGAGACCCAATCTCCGCAAAGACATAGACAGGATGGAAGTTGTCCAGAGGAGGGCAACTAAAATGGTGCAGGGTCTGCACCGGAAGACATATGAAGAGAGACTTAAGGAGCTTAATATGTATAGCCTCGAGGAAAGGAGGGAGAGGGGGGACATGATAGAAACTTTCAAATACCTCAAGGAATCAACAAAGTCCAAGAGGGTAGCATCTTTCAAAAAGAGGTGTGCAAGAACAAGAGGGCACAATTTGAAGATGGGGGCGCTCAGAGGTAATTTAAGGAAGTATTTTTCACAGAGGGTTGTGGATGCATGAACCGCTTTCCGGAGGAGGTTGTGGAGTCAAAAACAGTGGTGGAATTCAAGCATGCATGGGACAGTCATAAGGCAATTCTAGGGGGTTGGGGTAGGAAGAAGTAGGCTGCTGGTTAACTAGGATCTGCAGCTTATCCATTAGGTAGGGAAATGGGCAGACTGGGTGGGCCAAGTGGTCCTTATCTGCTGTCAAAATCTATGTTTCTATGTTTCTATGTGACATCAGAGCATTCTTCCAGAAGCGAACTGGTAAGTATTTACTAGTAGGGTTGGGAAAGCTGTACGGGGAACCCCGCTATTGCAGCATGGGGGCCTGGAGCCGGTCAGCTGGAGGGACATTCTGGGGTCTGGAACAAAACGTGCGAATATACGTGGTAATTTGAAGGGGGTTGCACTTGTTTGTTACACTGCAGTACTGGTTTGGTGGTTTCACAGACAGACTGAATCTTCCATGAACAGTACAAAACTGTTTTCTTCAGTACAACATGTATGCTAAGACACTGTTGGATGGGGAAGACTGTACAAAAAAGTCTGTGGTGCAGGAGGGAGGGAGGATAAGTGGAACAGAATGGTGGGGGCAGGATATGTAACAGCACAGACATGGAGGGACTACTTTAGAAGTAAAACACAAATGCAATTGCTACTCCTTTTTTTCTATCTTTTTAAAATGTTTTTGAAGTCCACAAAAAATTATGCTAATAGCCAATTTTGCTAGCGCAATAATACCCTCCAGGGTGGGCGGTATTGACCAATACCGCCCACACTGGAGGATTTTATTGGTTACTGAATTTGTGGTCTGTCTGGTCAGTTGTACTGGTACTATTGTGTGTAATTTACCCCTTTTATTTTGTGTTTCTAGAGACTGAAGCTATAAATGGAATTAAAACGGGAAATCTGAATACAGCACCACCACCAGCAAAGATGTTACGCATTGTTCCTGTGAATCCGAAGGATCCTGATCCCTCAAACGTCAAAATATTGTCCAAGTCGGATACCAATGACAACCAGCAAGGATACGGTACTAAATAAACTGAAAATGATGACGTGTACACACGTATACTATAGTAGTCACACTGTACATCCCAGCCAGGCAACTAAAGTCCAGTGAATGATGTCGTAGTGGACTCTGAATTAACAGCAAATTGTGACACCTTTTTTTTTATTATTATTTTCCACCCCTTGTTTATACTGTGTGCGCTCCATAAAATGCTAATACCCTGCACCATACCATATTGACACAATGCAGATAAAGTGAAGTGAATAAATTTTCATGCACTTTGAGTGAACTATGTGCGTTGTGGTCTACCTGTGCATATATTCAGTAGTGAGTAGGTAATTATGATTAGATGGAGCACTGGGAGGCCACAGTATCAACAAGTGGTGAAAAATGGATTATGAAACATGACCAAAGGTTTATGACCATTGCTTTTAACCAAAGCCAAGCTTCATCATAGTACCAGAACACACAAGTTAACATGATGACCAATGCAAAAACGCAACATCATTTGTATATTTTTTTTATTTTACATGTCATACCATAAGACTCATTTTACAGTCATCATTCTATACCCTGTCTTGAGAGTCACAATTTAAAGTGATGGTGACAGTTCTTGGGTGTGGCAAAATAGTTTGCTTCACAGTTTGCTCTCCACTCCATTAAATGTAAAGGCATCATAAATGGACTGAATCACAGTCCAGCTGATCCATTCCCACAGTTGTGGTGCACCTGCTTGCTCCTCCTCCTGCTGCTCCTCAGTTTTAAATAAATAAAAAGTGTTTGATAAAAGTCTTAGTTTTGGATGTTTTGCCAGAACTTTAATGTGCTAAAAGTGATAGCCATCGCTCCAGTATAGACGATAGACCCTATTAGTGGAGGGATGACTTTCACTTTCAACACAAGATAAATGAAGTTCAACTCAACTTCTGAAGTAATATTCTGAAAATGCCTTCTATGTACTAGTATGGTGCATATCCTGGGCCTGCCGATCATGGCTAAACATCACTAAATGGATTTTCTCAGGGCGGCTGAGCAGCTGGTGGACGAGTAAGCAGGAAGATTCTGAAGAGATGGGTTGTCTGACACTTTGCCCAATCTAGATATGATCCCTCTCACACACTTAAAGGAGTGTAAACTTTGTTGCAATGAAAACTAACGTCAGGAAAATCAGTTGGATATTCAGGACATGGTTGTGGGGCGTACAGCTGTTTGGTGAAGAGCTAATGGGATTATTTAGATACATAGATACATAAACAGTGTCGGCAGATAAGGGCCTATGGCCCACCTAGTCTGCCCATTTGAGCTTGTAAGTTCAGTTTGTTTTCCTAGAAGTCTATTTCCCCTTACCCCTGACCTCTAGAATTCCTTTATGTCTATCCCATGCATTCTTAAATTCCGTGATTGTTTCAGCCCCCACCACTTCCTCTGGCAGGGTGTTCCACTTGTCCACCACCCGCTCTGTGAAGAAATTCTTTCTCATGTTTCCTCTGAATCGCCCTCCTCCAACTTCATCCCATGCCCTCTAGTCCTGAAACATCTTTTTCGCTTAAAAATAGTGTTTTCCTGCACCCTGTTCCTCCCTGTAAGATACTTGTATGTCTCTATCATATCCCCTCTCTCCCTCCTCTCCTCCAGGGAGTATATGTTCAGTTCCTTCAACCTGTCTTCATAGGACTTGTGATGCAATCCATGCACCATCTTTGTTGCCCTCCTCTGAACCTTCTCTACCCTGTCTATGTCCTTACGTAGGTATGGTCTCCAGAACTGTACACTGTACTCCAGGTGGGGCCTCACTAGTGTCTTGTATAGCGGAATTATGACCTCCTTTTCCTGCTGGTGATGCCCCTGCCATACATCCCAGCATCCTATTTGCTTTACCTGATGCCTTGTCACACTGTTTCTACCTTGAGGTCATCAGAGATGACAACCCCAAGATCCCTTTCCTGCTTGGTGCATGCTATATCCTCACCCCCAACTGATATATATTGTGCCTGGGTTTTTGTGCCCTATATGCATTATCTTGCACTTCTTTGCATTGAAGTTCAACTGCCAAACCCTTGACCATTCTTCAAGTTTCTGCAGGTCCCTT